>JARQOD010000002.1:7952173-8093099 GCA_033576555.1 Oophaga sylvatica
AAAATCATAACCCATCGGGTTTAAATAGCTGCCCCGAATCAACGAAACCCTGAGCGAAAATGAGGCGAGAGCATATCAGGTAACGGGTTAAAAAAACTTAGTCTGAACATACCCAAGACAAATGAGGTGAAAAATTGTTTTTCCCCGCTTGGGGCAAAAGGAAATAGCATGAGGGGCCATCCCACATTTGAAACAAAACCCCTTTGCGCTTTCGAAACTCTTGACGCTGTCCCCCGGGACACCACTCCATCACACTGCATGGGCTAGCAGCTGGTCACAAGGCAACCCCAAACTCCACGCATACTTCTCCGCCCCGCAAACGTCTGTAAATTTTGAATCCCCAAATTGACATAGAATAATTGAGCCGAGGGGCGGGTTTCCCACCTTTAACTTTCTTTACATTTATCCGACCCCCCTTTCCCGGGAAAAGGGCCGAAAAAGCGTCGTATTTTTTTTGGGGCAGGATGCCCACCTACGGAATCTCTGACAGTTTTAACTCAGCGTCTTTAAAGCCCCCGTTTTAAATTTGCCAAAAAAGGCTTTTTAGCTTGTAGTGACATTAGGCTCTTGTAAAATTTCCCCCAAAAGCCTAAAAAAATGCATCAACATCACTCAAAAAGGATCCCCAGGTATCGGGAAAAAACCCCTTTTTCCGGAGGATCGCCGGAAGGAGAGGTTGAAAATTTTGAACCTGCTGGGGCTGCTTTCCTGAGGCTTAGATTTTAAGGCAAGAAACAATTTACAATTATTTTTGAAATTCTGAAACTTAGCTCGATCCCCTAAAAACAAATCTGGCATGGGGATCCTAGGTTCCACAACAGGCAACCTAGCAAGATATGCAGCAATACTCTGAACCTCAGTGGCAAGCTGATCCACACGGCCAGACAACTGTGCAAACTCCATTGGGAGAAAAGATCCTCCCCAGCACCCAGAGATACAGAGGGAAAAAAAAAAAAAAAAAAAAATGCAACAAACAGAAAAATATCTCTGACAACTTTTCTTCCTTCAAAATATTTTTTCCCTTCTGTGAGTACCATACAATTTTTATGGCCGGTGATACTGTTATGTTACGGTAGCTGAGGAGTGCAGGCAAAAAAGGAAATACACCAGAGCAGTTGGAATCTATGAGATTGCAGTACCCTGACTAACCACCGCAACTAGAGGCAGCCGTTGGAGCGTTCCTACGTTGGTCCTAGACGCCTCGTCACAGCCTGAGAAACTAACTACACCTAAAGATAGAAATAGGAAAGCTATCTGCCCCGTAGCAGAACCCCAAAGATAATAGAAAGCCCCAAAACATGTAATGGCGGTTAGACAAGAGGAAATACTGACACAGAAAGAAAATAGTATGAGCAAACGCTGGGGCCCAAACTATCTAAATAGAAAAGGACAGGAAGGGTACTTACTGCAATCCCAGAAAACCCTGAAAAACACCAACTCTACTAATTTCAAAATCACCTGAGATCACACGACCTCTACCACCTAAATTAGTTCTCTGGTGTAACAAAAACAGCAGCCACTGAAAAAACTGGAAAAAGCAAAAGTACAAAACACAGTGGCTGAACTAAACTGAGAGGGCAAAAGCCCCCGGAGGGGACCCAGAAGGCCCCCACAGAAGTGCAGGACCAAATGCAAAAATATAGCAAAAACACAAAATAAGAAATTGTCTTATCTGATAGCAGGAGATGCAGACACGACACAGCAGGCTACAAGGGAAACTGGAAAGAAGGATTCAGACCAGAACAATTGATCACCGGCAACCCTGATGGGAAAATGATTCCCTTAAATAAGACCAATCAGTAACACCTGATTCCCAGTCCTCACAATCCACACTAGTACCGCTTGTAACCACCAGAGGGAGCCTCTGCTCAGAACTCATCTCAAACCCATTCACAACAATTCCCCCAACATACGCCAGACCGCCAGGGCCACAGACCGAGCCACCGCTACCTGTGACATCCCCATAGACTTCCATGGGCTCGGCTCTGAGTACCCCATTGCCCTGGTAACCCACAATTGTGGTGGCGGGTCGAGACACATGCGACAAGAGTTACAATACCGTTTAACTTCTTGATAGACCCCCTGCCAGTAAAACCGTTGTATAATTCTGTGTAGGGTTTTCTTTTGGCACAAATGTCACCCTAGTACATGCGCATGCGCTAAGTCCATTACCAACCTCCGATATGACTGCGGTAGCAGCAATTGTAAAAAATTTCAACATGTATTTTATAAACCTGATACAGCAAATCTTGGTTCAGCTCTAATTGTTGAAATACTGTAGCTGCCCCGGGGTGTTGGGGTTCCCCATTGACAACCAGTAAATTTTCACGGGCTAGACTCAACGTAGGGGCCGCGGAGTTGCGCCTTAACAAATTTGTCACCTGTCACATTTAAGTATTACAATTCAGGTCCCGGTGTCAAATCTTCCATCTCCCCAACTAACACTTCGATAGGAGAGGGGTTTTCCTACTCCACCGAAGGCAAAGGTAATACTGACCACTGCACACATGTGTTATGCATAGTGAGACTGATAGTAGCCAACAAAGTAGCAAACAAAGGCCACTTGTGATCGCCCTATCAGCGTAGGACCAATGCTACTCAAAAGATCTGCCATGATCCTGGACAAAATCTTGATATAATGGTCAATGAGTGAGAATGTACGATAGGATCCAGGCAGATGTGAAGGTTTGTTTGGTTTTAGTAGCAACTTCATGTGTGACATGTTTGAATGGCTGGGCAACCCTCCTGTCTCCAATATATGATTGAAAGTGCGTACCAATGTGGACGGGATATCCTCACTCAATAATTTAAATAATTTGGCTGTAAACTCGTCAGGTCCTGGAGCTTTCCCGTATTTAAAGTAACTTATCGCCGCTGTCACTTCCGTCACCTCAATTTGTTTTTTTAAAAGGAGAAGCTGATAGTTTGTGATGGATGGTAACCGTATTCCATCTACAAAGGTGTTACCCTCCGCACTATCCGTATGTTCCACCTTATATAAGTCTGAGTAGTATTCTTGTAGAATGGTGTTTATGGTTCGAGGGTCTGTGTTCATGATCCCATGTTTATTCGTTAACGCTGTAATATGTTGATGACGAATGTGATTTCCTTTCGCTAGTCGTGCTAATAGTCTCCCTCATTTGCTACCATAACGATATACATCGGCTCTATAATTGTTATTACTGCTTGTCTCTCGTCGATATACCCATACGTGTAAGTCAGCCTTAGCCTGCTTACATCTATTTTTAACCTGTGTTGATGAACTTGTCTTGTTTGCCGTGTACCTATCGCGTAATATCCTGCTAGCCTGCGAGTAGTTTGTCGCTATCTTCTTTTTTAGCGTTGTCTGATAACCTATTAGTTTCCCGCGCATTACTCCCTTCCCTGCTGCCCATAAAAGTTCCGGCCTATCCCTAGTATCTCCATTATCCCTTACATATTAAAAACACCATTGCTTCACGTGATGTCGAAACTTCTCATCCATTAACAAATAGGTCGGGAAGCGCCAAGTTTGGTTTGGCCCCATCTGCACCATATCTGGCAGGGTCACTGATACGGGCGCGTGGTCATATTTAGCTACGTTGTGCACATCTGCCTCTTCCACTCCCCTTAATAGCTCGTGTGCTAGCAATATATAATCTATTCTGGACCAAGAGTCATGTGGCGCCGAATAGAATGAATATTCACTGCCATCTGGGTTCAGGTGTGTCAAAATGTCTACAAAGTTACTCGTGTCTAGCAAGGGTTATTATAAACGTGTGTCATGTGATCGCACATTCATTCGCATCGACCTACAGTTCTTCACTGTTTAGATTCACCATATTTAAGTCACCACCGTGGGTGGTTTTAATGCTCTCCTATCGGCCTGATATGCTTGGATACCTGGGATAAATTCAGGAACGTCTCCAAACTCCCTACTCACATGTCAGCGCAGGAACCGTAAGAGGGAACGTGCTTGTTTTGTTGCGCATAGGTGGAGTTTTATACAGTAAATGATTACTGCTGTCTTATTTTTTGCATCCCAAGGGCAGAATAAGTCTGCGTAACGTTACATTTTACAGACACTCATATAATAGACACACGCTACCCTAACCGTGACACAAGGAAGGTATTGTTGCCGGATAAAGCCGCCATTTTAGCGTCACTGTGCTGTTAATTCAGTTTGGGACAGAACGCTGCTCTGCTGACTCTGGAGGACAGTTAGAGATTGCGATTTTGTGTACTGTGCTTTAGGCAGGCTACTTTACCAACCGCTGTGTACATCTTCCTTTTGCCTTGCAGTGTTTTTTTCACAGGTCTGCAAGGTGTGTGTGTGAGTGCAGGTGACGCGCTGCAGTTTGCTCGGCATACAACGCTGTATGTAGGCATCTGCACATGTCACTCTCACACTCTTTTTTTTTTTTTTTTCTTTAGTGTAATTCTTGCTGCTCAATTCAATTGAAATTATAGTGTGACGTGCTTCCATCCGTATCCAATACATTGGTTGAAAACACTGTAGAAGGACACAAAAAGCCCTTTCACAGCTAAGAGTTGTGTTCACTGTAGTCTGAGATTTTAATTTATTCAATTTTGATCACGCTCAAGTTACTTCTTCAAGCAATGCTGCTTGTACTCTGCTGAGCGTGTCTTACTGCCTCATCCTTGTCATTTTTCTCTAATTGGTGTACATGTACATCAAAGTAGTCTTCATTTTGATCGAAATCCAAGCAGGTACCCGGACACTGTATGGCTGCTTTTATACGGTGGACTGGCTCCAACATTCAATAACACTTAAGATGCAATCGGGCACCTTGTCAAGGCCCAATCCTCTTCTCCCTCTGATATAATAATAATAATAATCTTTATTTATATAGCGCCAACATATTCCGCAGCGCTTTACACTTTAACAGTTTCAAAACACAAGTCATAGGTAACAACGTTAACAATACAATAATTAAAGTAAAATAAGCCGACCCTGCTCGTGAGAGCTTACAATCTACAATGAGGTGGGGGAGATACAAAGTACAGGTGTGTATATATAATGGTGCATTTACAATGATGGTCCAGCCATCTGGAGGGAGTGAGGCATGGATGGAGATAGTGAATGGGCTCCACATACACACTTACACATAGAATGACTTTGGTTATTGAATGTCATAGGCCACTCTGAACAAATGTGTTTTGAGGGAGCACCTGAAACCAGGCAAATTGTGGATAGTCCTAATTTCTTGTGGTAGAGCATTCAAGAGGATTTGCGCAGCGCGGGAGAAATCTTGTAGTCGGGAGTGGGAGGTACGGATTACTGCAGAGGTTAGTCGAAAGTCATTTGCAGAGCGCAGCAGTCGGTTAGGCCGATAGATAGAAATGAGGGAGGAGATGTAGGGGGGTGCTGCACTGTGGAGAGGACGGGTAGGTGATAGATAGAAATGAGGGAGGAGATGTAGGGGGGTGCTGCACTGTGGAGAGCTTTGTGCGTGAGAACCAGTACTTTGAATTGGATCCTATAATGAATGTGCAGCCAGTGTAAGGACTGGCGAAGAGCGGACGCGTCCGAGTACCGATTAGCCAGATGGATGACCCTGGCTGCTGCATTAAGGATGGACTGGAGAGGGGATAGTCGAGTAATGGGGAGGCCAAGTAATAGAGCGTTGCAGTAGTCCAGGCGGGAGTGGATCAATGCTACAGTGAGGGTTTTTGTTGTTTCCATGGTGAGAAAAGGGCGGATTCTAGAGATGTTCTTTAGGTGTGTAGACGGCAAATATCTAACAAACAGGTCATGCTGGAGAGACTTGCACCTACTGCCACTCAGGGTCTTCAGCTCCTTTGTGAGAAACTAATGTTTGGCCAGCCAGTATATCAAATAAAGTTAATGAGAAATGGGAACTGTGGTTGGCTTCACTTTTGGTACTGGCTGGGTGCTAATACCAAACCATGGTGTGCCATTCAATGGATATTCCTGGCTGGTTGGAGACAAGCTCATTCCCACAGAAAAGTACCTGAAAGCTAAGGAGATGGTGGCCTCTCTCAACATGAAGGAGTTTGCTCGTTGTCTAGGAGACCGACCACCCCTGCTGTGTACCTTGTCAACGTTGTGTTGAAGCTTGCAAGGATTAAGAGGTTACAGTGGTAAGTCTGGTTTTTACTAAAGATCCTGCTGTGTATTATAGTTTTTATGTTTTAAAAAAAATTTATCTTAGGAATGTTAAATAAATTTGTTATTTTTTTGGTTAAATACAATGTATGTTATGAATGTTAAATAATTTTTTTTTGGTTTTTTATAAAATAAAATGTATGTTATGAATGTTAAATAACTTTTTTTTTTTTTTTCAGGTATTTGATCTACCGTAGCTAGTTGCTGATCGTTGACTCTACACCCCTCTCCCCAGAATGTTACTCGGGTTATGGGAGAAAATCACCGCTATTCCAGACTGATTTAATGTTAATGTGTCTGGCTCTTACACAGCACACAGCACTTGATGTTAGTTTATCTTTTTCCTAAATTATTTGTTACACTGCCCTTCTCACATTTTATTTTCACTTTTTTTTTTAAGCACAAGTTTTTTTACACTTCCTTGTTCTGTAAGTAGGCTTAATGGTTAAATGTTTTATACTAGATGTAAATATGTAACATGTAAATTTTAGATTAAGATTTTGCAAATTATTAGGTCCACACCATCAGGCTCTTTCGTCCCCTCTCCCTCAGAGTAGCGGTAATATATCGGACCCCAGGCTCGCCCACACAGTTCCTTGACCACTTCTCAGCCTGGCTGCCGCACTTTCATGTCCTCAGAAGTACCAACCCTTATCCTTGGAGACTTCAACATCCCCATTAACAGCCCTACTTCCACACTCAAAACACATTTGTTCAGAGCGGCCTATCACATTCACTAATCAAAGTCATTCTACGTGTAACTGTGTGTGTGTGTAGCCCATTCACTATCTCCATCCATCCCTCACTCCCTGAAAATGGCTGGACCATCATTGTAAATGCACCATTGTATATAAACAACTGTACTTTGTAGCTCCCCCTCCTCATTGTAGATTGTAACGTCTCACGAGCAGGGGCGGCTGATTTTGCTTTAATTATTGTATTGTTAACGTTGTCACTTATGACTTGTGTTATGAAACTGTTAAACTGTACAGCGCTGCGGAATCTGTTGGCGCTATATAAATAAAGATTATTATTATAGAGGCCCACTCAGTAGTGGTGAAGTGAACGGCGCAAATTGCGAGTTGATTGCGACTGTTGCAGCTGATACTCCATTACTGCTGGCTGCTGCTCACACAACCGCTCCAACATATGTAACGTGGAATTCCACCTGGTGGGTACGTCACATATGATGCGATGTTCAGGAAGGCGAAATCTGCGTTGCAGAGCTGCAATGCGCGATCTGGCCATGCTGGAACGTCGCAAGTGAGCGCACTGTAGGCGGACCTTGTGCAGCAGTGAATCAAGATCCGGATAGTCCCTCAAAAAACTGTGGACGACAAAGTTTAGCACATGTGCCAGACATGGTATGTGAGTGAGGTTGCCTAGGCCCAGACCTGCCACCAGATTTCGGCCATTGTCACACACTACCAAGCCTGGCTGGAGATTCGCTGGCAAAATACACATGTCGCTCTCTTGCTTTATGGCATTCCAGAGCTCCAGCGCTGTGTGGCTTTGATTCCCCATGGAAATTAATTTCAGGACGGCCTGTTGACGTTTGGCCACGTCTGTGCTCATATCGGTCAACAGGCTCGCTGTCTGGGTGTTATGTTTGACACCAATCTCTCCTTCACCTCCCATATACAATCTGTTGCCCGCTATTGCCGCCTACACCTAAAGAACATCTCTCCCGAATCCAAGACTTCTCCGCGCTGCGCCAATACTGTGGAATGCTGTACCCCAAGAAATTAGAACTATCCACAATTTGCATGTTATTGGGCGCTCACTCAAAACACATTTCTTCAAGGTCTTCCCTCTCCTAGTGTATCCTCACCCATCCCTGTAGACTCTGAGCCCTTGCGGGCAGGGTCCTCTCTCCTTCTGTACTTGTGTGTGCCTTGTATTGCTCATGTTTACTGTACTTGTCTATACTTGCCCCTCTTCACATGTAAAGCGCCATGGAATAAATGGCGCTATAAAAATCTATAATAATAATAGCGGCCTATCACCTTCACTAATCAAAGTCATTCTATGTGTAAGTGTTTGTGTGTGTAGCCCATTCACTATCTCCATCCATCCCTCACTCCCTCAAAATGGCTGGGCCATCATTCTAAATACACCATTGTATATAAACACCTGTACTTTGTATCTCCCCCACATATTTGTAAATTGTAAGCTCTCACGAGCATGTGCAGATTATATTGCTTTCATTATTGTATTGGTAACGTTGTTACTTATGACTTGTGTTCTGAAACTGTTAAACTGTAAAGCGCTGCGGAATATGATGGCGCTATATAACTAAAGATTCTTATTAAGCGTTCACGGGTCCATGTGGAGGTAGACCGTGACGGCTCCTGCAACGATGTTTCTGAGGAACTGGAGAAGGAGGAATAAATGTGCACAGACTTGATTCCCGCAATCCTTGTAGTTGCCTGAACACGTACAGCGCCACTCGCAAGATCTGTACCCGGCTTCACAACATTGACCCAGTGGGCAGTAAGGGAAAGGTATCGTCCCTGGCCATGGGTACTGGTCCACGCAGCGGTGGTCAGGTGGACATTGCTACTGACGGAGTTTAGTAGCGCATGTTTAATTTTAACCTCAACAACATGGTTTTGCAGACCAGGGACGGCTTGCCTGCTGAAATAAAATCAGCTTGGCACATTGTATTGTGGGACTGCTAATGCCATTAAGTTCCGTAAACTGTCAGTCTCCACCAGCCTGAATGACAGCATTTCAAGGGACAGGAGTTTTGCAATGCCAGCATTCAGAGCCTGTGCTCGTGGATGGTTTGCCGAGATTGGGCCTACACCCGATACACCACAACCTGACACCCACAGATAAACAAGCCATAAAATCTCTGAAAGATAACCCCAACATTATTATTAAACCAGCAGATAAGGGGGGTGCTATCGTTATTATGAATAAGACCCAATCTATTGCCGAAATTCATAGACAACTGTGAGTTAACCTAACCTACAGACAACTCAATTGTGACCCTACATTTTACATCTGTCAAAAAATTGATCGTATCCTGACAAAACATCTTTAATTGATCACCATAGACTGTAAGACTATGACATTCCTTAATATTCAATACCCCATCACCCCTGTTTTCTACACACTCACTCACAAAAATCAACAAAAAACTACATTATCCACCCGCATACCCTAGAGGGATAATTCTCCGTGTTCTACAGTATCACCCAAATGTTTAACATGTTGCCTAATTCCTATGTATATATATTCTTCACCCTATGTATATATTGTATATATTGTATATATTATACATTGTCATTGACTGTAAATTGTTCTATCTCTTCCAGCGACTATTTGATAAAGGCCACTGCATTGCCCAAAACGTCAGTCAGTCGTCTCATAGCTATTTTCTTTTTTCACATCAAGTGTGCAATAAAAATTTCAAATTTAACCATGACATATGCAGTTAAACTTGTGCAGTGATTCTCTATAGACTGTACATCTTCAGTGTGTCTTTGTAACTCAACTACGTGTTTTCTACGCACAATTTTAGACATATTTGTGGTATTGAGGTTACTGACACTTTACCTCTTTTTACTTTTTGATTACACAGCTTGCATTTGACATAGCAAATATCATCTGCAAGTGTGTAAAAAAAGGACCACGCAGTGCAAGTCCTGGGAGCGTCCGTTTAGACTTTTGGAAGAGAAATCCGAACAGGTGCCAAAATGGAAGCTACAGGCAACAGAGTATGCAGCCTAACTCTCCCTCCTGTTTGTACCGTTGGGGCAATCGCTTCCTCAGAGCTGCTGCCACCACCTTCCTGTTCCTCACGCCATGTTGGGTCTTGGACCTCATCATCTCCACTAACCTCTTACAACACCTGCTGCTGTTGGGTGGTCTGGCCACCACCATGCTCAAGAGAAACTGGCACCTGAGTCTCATCATCATCAGATGCGTTCTGCGGTGTGCTGACCATCGGCACTGTCTCACCTGCCTCTTCAGATTCAGAGAGACACAGCTGTTGCGCATCACTGCATACTCCCTCTTCTTCACATTCCAGAATGCTGCTTGGCTGTGCCCCTGTTTGCAAACCAACAGATTCTGAGAACAGAAGCAGAGACTCAGCTGGCTCCTGTACAGAACTCTCTGACTGACTGGGCAATTTGGCAGGCGGTGAAGAGACAGATGGTTGATCAACAGTGCTGTGTTACTGAGAGGAGGTGGAAGCAATTGAAGTCGATGCATTGGACCCTGGGCTCCAACACCGCCAGTTGTTGCCTGTAAGTGCTGTTAGCACAGTCAACACTTACTCCTGTGTTACTGGGGTTGAGTAATGGCAGCTGTTCCCCTGCTGTGTGTACGACAAAAAGTCATGCTGCCTCCACCCTGTCCTCCTCTCATCCCTGGGCTCCAACACCGCCAGTTGTTGCTCGTAAGTAATTGGCACGGGTACTGACTCATGCCCACCCTGTTTACAGCACCACAGCTGTTTCCTGGCAGTGTCAACGTAAATTAGCCTCCAATAAGTTGTCCTGTCATGTTGCATTCCGGTTATCCGAATCTATGGTGCCTGCAGTTTAGATGATTCCTATGTGTGCTGTGGGATATGTAAATAAAGGCTCTTTCCGTTGTGAAAATAGGACAAGCACCCACTCTAGGACTGTGTGATTTGGTAACTGCAGACGGCTTGCGGCCTGTCAACTTACATTTTCATGGGTGCCTTATGGTACCCGTCCGAGTTCCAGTACCGTTAGCTGGTTCTCCACAGTGCCTTTGGCCTAGGTGCCTCCATCTCGGTATCCGAGTTCCAGCAACTTCTGCTGGTCCTTGGTAGTGCTTTGGAGCACAGGTACCTCCTGCTTAGTAACCGTGTCCCAGTAACGTCAGCTGGTACTCGGTTGTGCCATTGCCTCTTTTCCTTCTGCTACCCGTCCGGGGTCCAGCACAGTCAGCTGGTCCTCGTTACTTGCATTGGCTCTTGTACCTTCTGCTACCCGTCCGGGTTCCAGTAACGTCAACTGGTTCTCGGAAGTTAGACGACCCTAAAGACCACCCCGAAGAAGATGACGACCCCAAGGACGACGAGCATCAAGCCAACCAGCCTGAACACCATCACAAAGAAGAAATATAAGATTACCCAGAAGAAGATCACCAACAGGAAAAAGAAGGTTAAGACAAACTACAAGATACAGAACAAGAGACAGAAGAACAATAAGCAGAAGATCAAAAAGCAGAAGAACATGAAGTATAAGATCAAAATGAAGAGCAAAATATATGCTCTAAATTATAAGCAGAAGAAGACTAAGCAGTGTATGGGGGTGAGTCCGTTCCTCCTCGTGGTGCCCCTGGAAAATGCCTGCTGCTGCAGGCTAAACTGAACACGGACAAATACTGTTGTAATTTAAATCTTTTGTGACAGCAAGAACGGAAGGATGAAAAATTCATACTTTTACAGATTACAAGTACAGGAATCTCTGTCACAAATAAGAATATGATGAAGAAGATGAAGAAGATGAAGATGTAGAATATGAAGAAGAATAATAGTTTAATAAGAACAATATGAGTAATGTTAACAAAAAGATGAATAACAAGAAGTTTAAGAAGAAGATTAAGAAGGTGAAGATGAAGAATAATTTGATGACAAAGATGATGCTGCTGAAGATTATGAAGGAGAAAGTGTGTCAAAAGTTAAAAAGGTGAAGAGCATGGAAGTTGTGAAACATACATATTTGCCAAAATAGAAAAAGGTTAACAACATTGTCAATTTCTTCGTCAATCCGAACGTATTTCCAAAAAAAAAATATTAATGCTATTCCATTGGATTGGGTTAAACATCTATGCCTTTAATGTCTCCTCAACCTCCCCCAATACATTCTACATTACTCTTTGTTGTTTTCCTTCATGTACAATTAACCAACAAGGCAAGAATGGTTTTTTTTTAATTCCGATATTTTGTTCCCATAGACTTACATTGGATTTCCGGTATCGGTATCGGGTATCGCCGATATTTTTTGGGTATCGGCGATACCATTCCGATTCCGATACTTTTGGATATCGGAAAGTATCGCTCAACTCTAGCTGCTGTGGTTGCAAAATGATGAATTATGTTGTAGTTCAGGGCAGGTGGTTACTTAGTCTAAAAGTCTCTATAACCTCACATTCCAGACTGCATAAAAGTTTTGTCACTCCAAGAATAGATCAAAACAGATAAAAAGTAGCATGCAAAACACGGGGATCACCAGATAAATAATGAGTAAATCTTTATTAAAGTGACAACCCAACAACACTGCATAGCTAAAAACAGTTAAAACAACATAAAGAGCACACACACAATGGCCCACAATAGGGCCGTGCCCTTACCTATTCCCAGTGAACAATGATACTTCACAAGCAACACCATGAACATACTGTGTTCATACTAATATGGCCAATCAAGTAGGGCATCCATTCGTTCTCGCATATTTTGACATGCATGGTACCAGACTCTCCGCTTATTGTTCTCTTCCATACTTACCGGCATGGATGCCCTACTTGATTGGCCATATTAGTATGAACACAATACGTTCATGGTGTAGCTTGTGAAGTATCATTGTTCACTGGGGATAGGCAAGGGCACGGCCCTATTGTGGGCCATTGTGTGTGTGTTTTTTATGCTGTTTTAACTGTTTTTTGCTATGCAGTGTTGTTGGGTTGTCACTTTAATAAAGATTTACTCATTATTTATCTGGTGATCCCTGTGTTTTGCATGCTACTTTTTATCTGTTTTGATTCATGCACCATTTTAGCATGTAATGGGAGATCCCTGTTAGTGGTGCCCTCCAGCTTTCTTTCTTGTTGCACTCCAAGAATAGAAAAACAACCACAATGAGATGCAGTGTCCATTAACCTATGAGCCGGGGAAGACTTTCCATCTACCACCCCTTATACACAACTACTATAAGGCTAGGTTCACATTACGTTTAACCAGTCCAGCCCGTTCAACGCATAGCGTTGACAGGCTGCTAACGGTATAGCATAACGCGATCGCGTTATGCTATACCCACTAGCGCAGATGAATCATCTGTGCTAGCGGTGACAGAGCCTCAGACGCTGCAGTCCGCGTCCGAGGCTCCTTCACTGAATGACGGCACATCGTGAACGCATGCCGCTTTACAGCATGCGTCGCGATGCGCCCGACAATCGGGGTCAATGGCAGCATTAACAGACTGCGTTACACCGCGTTATACCGCGGTGTAACGCAGTTCATCTAACGGACTGCCAAACGCAGTGTGACCCCAGTCTAATACTGCCCCTGTGAACAAGAATACAACTGCTATAATACTGCTCCTATGTACAAGACTATAACTACTATAATACTGCTCCTATGTACAAGAATATAACTACTATAATACTGACCCTATGTACAAGAATATAACTACTATAATACTGCCCCTATGTAAAGAATATAACTACTATAATACTGCCCCTATGCTACAGAATTAACTACTATAATACTGCTGCTATATACAAGAATATAACTACTATAATACTGCTCCTATGTATAAGAATATAACTACTATAATACTGCCCCTATGTACAAGAATATAACTACTATAATACTGCTCCTATGTACAAAAATATAACTACTATAATACTGCTCCTATGTACAAGAATATAACTACTATAATACTGCCCTTATACAAGAATATAACTACTATAATACTGCCCCTAGTAACAAGAATACAACTGCTATAATACTGCTCCTATGTACAAGATATAATCTATACCCACTAGCAGATTAACATCTTAGCTAGCAGTGACAAAACTCAACAGCTGCAGTACTGGAGCTCCTAATGACAAGAATCTAACCATGCCCTATTACAGATCGTACCATGCGCCCACAATGGGTCAATGAGATTAACAGACTGCGTAAACGCTTATACAGCTGTAACGCATATCATCTAACGACTGCCTAAACATTGACCCCAGTCTAATACTGCCCCTATGTACAAGAATACAACTATAATACTGCTCCTATGTACAAGAATATAACTACTATAATACTGCTCCTATGTACAAGAATATAACTACTATAATACTGCCCTATGTACAAGAATATAACTACTATAATACTGCCCCTATGTACAAGAATATAACTACTATAATACTGCCCCTATGACAAGAATGTAACTACTATAATACTGCTGCTATTACAAGAATATAACTACTATAATACTGCTCCTATGTATAAGAATATAACTACTATAATACTGCTCCTATGTACAAGAATATAACTACTATAATACTGCTCCTATGTACAAGAATATAACTACTATAATACTGCTCCTATGTACAAGAATATAACTACTATAATACTGCCCTATATACAAGAGTATAACTACTATAATACTGCCCCTGTGAACAAGAATAAACTCTATAATACTGCCCTATGTACAAGATATAACTACTATAATACTGCTCCTATGTACAAGAATATAACTACTATAATACTGCTCCTATGTACAAGAATATAACTACTATAATACTGCTCCTATGTACAAGAATATAACTACTATAATACTGCCCCTATATACAAGAGTATAACTACTATAATACTGCCCCTGTGAACAAGAATACAACTGCTATAATACTGCTCCTATGTACAAGACTATAACTACTATAATACTGCTCCTATGTACAAGAATATAACTACTATAATACTGCTCCTATGTACAAGACTATAACTACTATAATACTGCTCCTATGTACAAGAATATAACTACTATAATACTGCTCCTATGTACAAGAATATAACTACTATAATACTGCCCTATATACAAGAGTATAACTACTATAATACTGCCCCTATGTACAAGAATATAACTACTATAATACTGCCCTATATACAAGACTATAACTACTATAATACTGCTCCTATGTACAAGAATATAACTACTATAATACTGCTCCTATGTACAAGAATATAACTACTATAATACTGCCCCTATATACAAGAGTATAACTACTATAATACTGCCCCTATGTACAAGAATATAACTACTATAATACTGTCCCTATATACAAGAGTATAACTACTATAATACTGCCCTATATACAAGAGTATAACTACTATAATACTGCCTCCTATGTACAAGAATATAACTACTATAAAACTGCCCCTATTACAAGATATAACTACTATAATACTGCCCCTATGTACAAGAATATAACTACTATAATACTGCCCCTATGTATCAGAATATAACTACTATAATACTGCTCCTATGTACAAGAATATAACTACTATAATACTGCCCATGTACAAGAATATAAGTACTATAATACTGCTCCCTATATACAAGAATATAACTACTATAATACTGCCCCTATGTATCAGAATATAACTACTATAATACTGCCCCTATGTATCAGAATATAACTACTATAATACTGCCTCTATGTACAAGAATATAACTACTATAATGCTGCCCTATGTATCAGAATATAACTACTATAATACTGCCCCTATGTATCAGAATATAACTACTATAATACTGCCCCTATGTACAAGAATATAACTACTATAAACGTAGAGGAGAATGGTAAGCACTCAGCCAAAAAGGGGGTATATACCCTAAACGGTGCAAGTGAAAAAGGACCAATGGTCCTACAGTCCACAGGCAAAAGAGAATCACTGCACACGTAATTGATGCAAAAAAGTGAACAAGTTTATTGAAGAAAATGCGACAACTATGGTTTGACGTTTCGGCCATACATGGCCTTTATCAAAAATTGGTCGCCTTTTCAATATGGAGATTCTAGAGACTGATTATAGTAGGGTTTTCATCATAACATATGTCTGTGATGATTCAGGTATGTCACCGTGGCACTGCTGTGATGGCGTTATCTCCTCCAGAATATCGCTGTGCCTTTGCCTGCACTTGACCCTGCGCCACCTATGATCACACTGGTCCTTCTAAAGCATAATTGCTCCCCCACCTGTGACATACCTGAATCATCACAGACATATGTTATGATGAAAACCCTACTATAATCAGTCTCTAGAATCTCCATATTGAAAAGGCGACCAATTTTTGATAAAGGCCATGTATGGCCGAAACGTCAAACCATAGTTGTCGCATTTTCTTCAATAAACTTGTTCACTTTTTTGCATCAATTACGTGTGCAGTGATTCTCTTTTGCCTATAACTACTATAATACTGCTCCTATGTACAAGACTATAACTACTATAATACTGCCCCTATGTACAAGAATATAACTACTATAATACTGCTCCTATGTACAAGAATATAACTACTATACTACTGCTCCTATGTACAAGAATATAACTACTATAATACTGCTCCTATGTACAAGAATATAACTACTATAATACTGCTCCTATGTACAAGAATATAACTACTATAATACTGCCCCTATGTACAAGAATATAACTACTATACTACTGCTCCTATGTACAAGAATATAACTACTATAATACTGCCCCTATGTACAAGAATATAACTACTATAATACTGCTCATATGTACAAGAATATAACTACTATAATACTGCCCCTATGTACAAGAATATAACTACTATAATACTGCCCCTATGTACAAGAATATAACTACTGTAATACTGCCCCTATGTACAAGAATGTAACTACTATAATACTGCTCCTATGTACAAGAATATAACTACTATAATACTGCCCCTATGTACAAGAATATAACTACTATAATACTGCTCATATGTACAAGAATATAACTACTATAATACTGCCCCATGTACAAGAATATAACTACTATAATACTGCTCCCATGTACAAGAATATAACTACTATAATACTGCCCCTATGTACAAGAATGTAACTACTATAATACTGCTCCTATGTACAAGAATATAACTACTATAATACTGCCCCTATGTACAAGAATGTAACTACTATAATACTGCCCCTATGTACAAGAATATAACTACTATAATACTGCCCCTATTACAAGAATATAACTACTATAATACTGCCCCTATGTACAAGAATATAACTACTATAATACTGCTCCTATGTACAAGAATATAACTACTATAATACTGCCCCTATGTAACAAAATATAAGTACTATAATACTGCTCCTATGTACAAGAATATAACTACTTTAATACTGTCCCCTATGTTAAGCAATACACTGCGAATATGAGCATTGAATTTTCAGAAATGTATATATATATGGAATCCATGTACAATTGTGTGAAAAAGTGTTTGCCCCCTTCCTTTTTTCCTATTCTTTGCTTGTTATTCACACCTAACTTTTTCAGATCTTCAAACAAATGTAAATATTTGACAAAGATAACACAAGTAATCACAAAATGCAGTTTTTAAATGAAGGTCTTTATTATTAAGGCCTCTTTCACACTTCAGTCGTGCGACGTCAGTCAAAATCCGCCAAAGTGTGAAAAAAGCGGATCCACCATTTTTTTTTGGCGGATCCGCTTTTTTCCCATTGACTTGCATTAGTGGCGGGTTTTGACGGATGGCGTCCTCCATTTTTGGAAAACGTTCAATGCAATGTTTTTTGTGCCCGCCAAAATGGCGGACTATGGTGTGTTAGGGTTTGATTTCCCGCTGCTGCACAAGGGGAGTCTCGAACCCGTCCCGCTGCGGTCTCCCATTCATCTCCGGCCGCAGTGGAGCCTGCTCAGCAGAGACGTCGGTCCAAGCGTCTTGCCCACTCCACTACTGTGCAGTGACTTGCTGCTGCCTCTCCTGATCTGCTATTATAGCCAGTGCTGGAGCAGACGTCTTTGGGACGTCTTTTGAGCATGCCCAGAGTGAGATCTCTCATTGGAGATCAGGGGTCACATGTTCAGGTGCTGCAGCGGCTTCTATTGGTTCGCCAGGAAGGTCATGTAGCTACATGTGTTTGTAACAGTTTCTCATTGGGCCTTGTTTCTGGCAGGTCCTGTAGCTGTTGCTATAAAAGGGTAGCATGGCTGGGCCACCATGCGCTATTATCAACCATTGTATGCTATGCGCCAGTGTGGTCATGCGTGTGTGTGGATAGGGACCCGGCTGAAATAAGCCACTAGAATACCGACTTAATCGGTGAGGAGTTTGGTATGCTAGCTGGTCAGGGTCGGTGTCCTAGATGCCCTAGATTACCGGCATAACCGGTGAGGAGTTTGATTGCCGTATTCAGGGTCTGGCGTTCAGACGCCATAGATTGCGGGTGACTCCCGCGAGGACATTAGCACATGATCACGCTTTATGTACGCTTAGCACTGAACTGTGTACCTGAGAGCCGTACAGGACACAGTACTTTTTCTCAGCGGCCCTGTGACGTAACAGGGTTCGCTTTCAACGCTAGTCAGCGCCCTAGCGTGTTTTCTTTGCCACTCAGTTGTGTCTAGTGAGTGCGCACACATCGCCATATAGCGCTGCGGCTCTCCTTCTAGCGGCTCTGTGGAGTAACAGTTCGCACTCATTGCCACAGCGCATTACGGCGTTTATGTTGGCGACTCTGCGGGATAACAGAGTTTGCTTCTCGCGCCATTTTTACTAGCAGCAGGCTCCGCTTGCACGGTGGACCCCGGGCTGCGAACGCACCTTTCTACATTATATATTTGGTGTGTTCCGCAGACCCATAACATAATATTAGCGCCAGGGTCTGGCTAGTAAAATGGCGGATGAACAGCGATTACAGCTGTACATCCAGCAGCTGGAGGGTAGGTTGGCGGCTCTTGAGCGCACAACCTCAGCTGTGGATGTTACCGCAGTCGCTGTTCAGGCTGCTAGTGTAGCTGCAGCCAGTTTGTCCTCTGCCACCTCTGTCCCTACATTGTCCCACCTCCCGCTTCCAGACAAGTTTGCTGGTGACAGCAAGCAATGTCGGGGATTCGTAAGTCAGTGCTCCATACACCTCGAGCTTCTGGCTGCACGTTTCCCCACGGATCGGGCACAAGTGGGCTTTGTGATAGCTCTTGTGTCGGGCAGAGCGTTGGAGTGGGCAACGCCGCTGTGGGAGCGCGACGACCGTGTGGTGCAGAGCGCTTCTCGTTTTCTGGAGGCTCTGAAAAAGGTTTTTCTAGGACCTCAGGTCACCCACGATGCGGCGCTCAAACTGCTGGCAAGTACCCAGGGTTCGGCTTTGGTCAGCCATTTTGCTGTCCAATTTCGGACTCTGGCCTCGGAATTAGAGTGGCCAGATAAAGTCCTCATTCCCGTGTTCTGGAGAGGACTGGCGGGTCATGTGAAAGACGCCTTGGCTACCAGAGAGATTCCTGCCACACTGGAGAAGCTTATCACTATTTCCACCCGCGTTGACCTCCGTTTCCACGAGCGGAGGCTGGAACGTGTCCAGTGTAGGCAGAGGGTCCAGTTGGCTCCTACCTTCACCAACCCTCTGGAGTCGCCGACCTTCAGGAGGTTGCTCCTGCAGGATCTAAATCTCGGGTCACTCGTCCATCCCCGATTTGTTATATTTGCCAGCAGCAGGGACATTTTGCCAACCGATGTCCACAGCGGCTGAATAAGCGGTTGCACCCAGTAACCGTAGGAACAGGGTCACTGGACGCCATGAGTTTTGCCCCTAAAGTGCTCCTCAAGGGGATAATTACCCACGGTTCTACCACCCTACCCGTCAAGCTGTGTGTGGATTCTGGGGCAGAGGGAAATTTTATGTTATCCTCCTTTGCTTCTCGCCACACCATGCCTTTGGTGTTGCTGGCTGAACCAGTATCGGTTCGGGTATTGAACGGAGCAATTCTGCCCTCACAAATCACCCATCAGTCTGTCCCACTCACCTTGTCTATGTCTCCTTCCCATCAGGAGAATATATCATTTTTTATCCTCCCTGAGGGTATAGATGAGGTTTTGTTGGGATTACCCTGGCTCCGCCACCACTCTCCCCATATTGAGTGGGCTTCAGGGAGAATTCTGGGTTGGGGTAATTTATGTAAAGGCAGATGCATTAGGGACAGCGTGCAGGTCAACACCACTGAGATACCCATAGACCTCTCTCCTCTTCCCAAGGTCTATTGGTCTTATGCCGACGTTTTCTCAAAGAAGGCTGCGGAGACTCTTCCGCCTCATCGCCCCTATGACTATCCTATCGACCTCTTGCCTGGAGCTGAGCCTCCCAGAGGAAGGGTCTATCCCCTCTCTCTTCCTGAGACAGAGGCCATGTCCCAATATATTCAGGAGAACTTGGCAAGGGGATTCATTAGGAAGTCGGTGTCACCAGCGGGAGCGGGGTTCTTCTTTGTGCAGAAGAAGAACGGAGAACTACGTCCGTGCATTGATTATAGGGGTCTCAACGCTATCACCGTGAAAAATAAGTATCCTTTGCCGCTAATCTCTGAGCTTTTTGACAGGCTTCGGGGAGCAAGGGTATTTACTAAGCTAGACCTGCGGGGTGCGTATAACCTGATTCGCATCTGTGAGGGGGACGAGTGGAAGACGGCATTTAACACCAGGGATGGGCATTATGAATATCTGGTAATGCCCTTTGGGCTCTGTAATGCTCCAGCTGTCTTCCTAGACTTTGTGAACGACATCTTCCGGGATATGTTGACCACCTCGGTGGTAGTCTATCTGGATGACATTCTCATCTTTTCTCCAGATATGGCCTCCCACCGGAGAGATGTCTGCGAGGTTTTCGACCTCTTGCGAGCAAATTCCCTATATGCGAAGTTGGAGAAGTGCATGTTTGAGCAGGAGTCTCTACCTTTTCTGGGCTATATCATCTCCACCCAGGGATTGGCTATGGATCCTACCAAACTACAGGCTGTGATGGATTGGCAAGAACCCCACTCCTTAAGGCGGTGCAGCGCTTTATGGGGTTCATTAACTACTATCGCCAATTCATTCCTCACTTCTCCACTTTGGTAGCTCCCTTGGTAGCCCTCACCAAGAAGGGAGCTAATCCCAAGTTGTGGTCAGAGGAGGTCACCAAGGCGTTCTCCTCCATCAAGTCGCATTTCGCCAGTGCTCCCATCTTACATCGCCCCGATGTCGATAAACCGTTTATCTTAGAGGTGGATGCCTCTTCTGTTGGTGCTGGAGCAGTCCTTTTTCAAAAGGATGCTCAGGGTCGGAAGCCTGCTTCTTCTTTTCCAAAACCTTTACACCAGCAGAGAGGAATTATTCCATCGGGGACAGGGAGTTACTGGCTATGAAGTTGGCCTTCTCTGTTGTGAATGGACTTGAAATGAGTTCTGAGCAGAGGCTCCCTCTGGTGGTTACAAGCGGTACTGGACTGTCCAGTGAAGATTGTGAGGATTGGGAATCAGGTGTTACTGACTGGTCTTATTTAAGGGAGTCGCCTTCCCATCAGGGTTGCCGGTGATCAATTGTTCTGGTCTCAATCCTTGATTCCTGTTTCCTTTGTAGCCTGCTGTGTCGTGTCTGCATCTCCTGCTAATAGATAAGACATTTTCTTCTTTTTGTTTTTGTGCTTGATTTTTGCATTTTGTCCTGCACTTCTGTGGGGGCCTTCGGGGTCCCCTCCGGGGGCTTTTGCCCTCTCAGTTTAGTTCAGCCACTGATGTTTTGTACATTTGCTTTTTCCAGTTTTTTCAGTGGCTGCTGTTTTGATTTTGTTACACCAGAGAACTAATTTAGGTGGTAGAGGTCGTGTGATCTCAGGTGTTTTTGAAATTAGTAGAGTTGGTGCTTTTCAGGGTTTTTTGGGATTGCAGTAAGTGCCCTTCCTATCCTTTTCTATTTAGATAGTTTGGGCCCCAACGTTTGCTCATACTATTTTCTGTCTGTGTCAGTATTTCTTCTTGTCTAACCGCCATTACATGTTTGGGGGCTTTCTATGTTCTTTGGGGATCTGCTCCGGGGCAGATAGCTTTCCTCTTTCTATCTTTAGGTATAGTTAGTTTCTCAGGCTGTGACGAGGCGTCTAGGACCATCGTAGGAACGCTCCACGGCTGCCTCTAGTTGTGGTGGTTAGTCAGGGTACTGCAATCTCATAGATTCCAACTGCTCTGGTGTATTGCCTTTTTTACCTGCACTCCTCAGCTACCAAATATAACAGTATCACCGGCCAAAACTGAAAATTATATGGTACTCACAGAAGGGAAAAATATTGTGAAAGAAAAAAAAGGTTGTCAGAGTTGTCAGATATTTTTCTGTTTGTTGCATTTATTTATTTTTTTTTCCCTCTGTATCTCTGGGTGCTGGGGAGGATTTTTTCTCTCAATGGAGTTTGCACAGTTGTCTGGCCGTGTGGATCAGCTTGCCACTGAGGTTCGGAGTATTGCTACCTATCTTGCTAGGTTGCCTGTTGTGGAACCTAGGATTCCCATGCCAGATTTGTTTTTGGGGGATCGAGCCAAGTTTCTGAATTTCAAAAATAAACGCAGCGCAGCAGGTTCAAAATTGTCATCTCTCTCCTGCGCGGCGATCCTCAGGATTGGGCTTTTTCCCTGACACCTGGGGATCCTGTTTTGAGTGATGTTGATGCATTTTTTCAGGCCTTGGGGTTATTGTACGATGAGCCTAATGTCACTGATCAAGCTGAAAAAGCCTTGTTGGCATTAAATCAGGGGCTTGATGACGCTGAGTTATACTGTCAGAGATTCCGCAGGTGGGCAGTCCTGACCAAATGGAATGACGACGCTTTGGCAGCCCTTTTTCGGAAGGGTCTGTCAGATAATGTAAAGGATGTTATGGTGGGATTCCCTGTCCCTCTGGTCTCAATGATTCTATGTCATTAGCGATTCAAATTGACAGACGTTTGCGTGAGCGGAGAAGTATGGTGGAATAGTGTTGCCTTGTGAACCTGCTTCTGAACCTATGCAGTGTGATAGAGTGGTTTCTGGGGCACAGCATCATGAGTTTCGAAAGCGCAATGGGTTATGTTTCTACTGTGGTGATGCCTCTCATGCTATTTCAGTCTGCCCTAAGCGGGGAAGACGTTTTGCACGCTCAGTTGTCTTGGGTAGTGTTCAGACTAAGTTTTTATTAACTGTTACTCTGATATGCTCTCTGTCCTCATTTTCTGCTCAGGCTTTCGTTGATTCGGGAGCAGCTATTAACCTGATGGATTTTGATTTTGCTAAACGTTGCGGGTTTCCCTTGATACCCCTACAGAAGTCTATTCCCCTACTGGGGATCGATTCTACCCCTTTGGCTGAGAATAAACCTCAGTTCTCTACTCAGGTGATAATGAGGGTTGAACCTGATCATCAGGAGAGCTGCAAATTTTTGGTTCTGTATAATCTGCATGACATTATCGTGCTGGGTTTCCCTTGGTTACAGTCTCATAATCCTGTTTTGGATTGGAAATCTGTGTCTGTAACCAGTTGGGGCTGCCAATGTGTTAATACCAACACTCCTGTTTTTTCTGCCTCCCCCCAGGCTCAGGATGTTCCTGACTTTTTGATTGATTTTTCTGATGTGTTTAGCGAAAGTAAATCTGCATCCTTGCCTCCCCATAGGAGCTATGACTGCGCTATTGAATTAGTGCCTGGTAGTAAATTCCCTAAAGGTCGCCTTTTTAACTTGTCTGTACCTGAACATGACGCTATGCGGTCTTATATCAAGGAGTCATTGGAGAAGGGTCATATCAGACCATCCTCTTCACCCTTAGGTGCCGGTTTTTTCTTTGTGGCCAAAAAGGATGGTTCATTAAGGCCGTGTATTGATTATCGTCTTTTGAACAATATTACTGTGAAATATCAATATCCGTTACCCTTGATTTCTGACCTGTTTTCCAGGGTGAAAAACGCTACTTGGTTTACCAAGCTTGACCTCAGGGGGGCATATAACCTTATTCGCATTAAGCACGGGGATGAATGGAAGACGGCATTTAACACCCCTGAAGGGCATTTTGAGTACCTTGTGATGCCCTTTGGGCTCACTAATGCTCCTTCTGTCTTCCAGTCCTTCATGAATGACATTTTCAGGGATTTTGTGGATAAATTTCTGATTGTTTATTTGGATGATATCTTGATTTTTTCTAATGACTGGGACTCTCATGTGAAACATGTTCGAACTGTATTCCAGATTTTGAGAGAGAATGCTCTGTATGTGAAGGGATCAAAGTGTCTTTTTGGCGAACAGAGGATCTCATTTTTGGGATTCATTTTGTCCCCATCTGTTATTGAAATGGACCCGGTCAAGGTTCAGGCCATCTGTGATTGGGTCCAACCTACTTCATTAAAGGCTCTTCAAAGATTTTTGGGTTTTGCCAATTTTTATCGTAAATTTATTGGTAATTTCTCGGTTATTGTTAAACCATTAACTGATTTGACCAAAAAGGGTTCTGATGTGGTGAATTGGCCTCCTGAGGCAGTTTCTGCATTTCAGGAACTTAAGCAGAGATTCACTTCTGCTCCTGTTCTACGGCAGCCTGATGTTTCTCTGCCATTTCAGGTGGAGGTTGATGCCTCTGAAATTGGGGCAGGTGCCGTTTTGTCCCAAAGAGATCCAGAGACCTCTAAAAGTAACCCTTGTGCCTTTTTCTCTCGAAAATTTTCTCCTACTGAACGTAATTATGACGTGGGTAATCGGGAGTTATTGGCCATGAAGTGGGCTTTTGAAGAGTGGAGACATTGGCTGGAGGGAGCCAAACATCAGGTGGTGGTCCTTACGGACCATAAGAATCTGGTTTATCTGGAATCTGCCAAGCGACTTAATCCTAGACAGGCCAGGTGGGCCTTGTTTTTCACACGTTTTAATTTTGTGGTTTCCTTTCTTACCTGGCACTAAGAATGTTAAGGCGGATGCCCTCTCGAGGAGTTTCCTTGCGGACTCTCCTGAGGTATCTGATCCTTCTGTTATTTTGAAAGAAGGTGTAGTTCTTTCCGCCATCTCGCCCAATTTGAGACTGGCTCTGGAGGGGTGTCAGGAGGATAGGTCCGAGCGCTGCCCTGTTGGGAAATTGTTTGTCCCGGACCAGTGGAAAAAGAGTGTGATGTCTGAGATTCATTGTTCCGCGTTGGCCGGTCATCCCGGAATTTTTGGTACCAGAGACTTGGTTAGTCGGTCTTTTGGTGGCCTACCTTGTCTCGTGATGTCAGGAAATTTGTGCAGTCCTGCGGGACTTGCTCTCGCTCCAAGCCTTGCTCTCGCTCTAGTGGTTTGTTGATGCCATTGCCTGTGCCCAAGAGACCATGGACCCATATCTCTATGGATTTCATTTCCGACCTCCCTGTTTCTCAGAGAATGACCGTCATCTGGGTGATTTGTGATAGGTTTTCCAAGATGATACATCTTGTGCCATTACCTAAATTGCCTTCCTCCTCCGAATTGGTGCCTTTGTTCCTTCAGCACGTGGTTCGTTTACACGGCATTCCTGAGAACATTGTGTCTGACAGAGGAGTCCAGTTTGTTTCCAGATTTTGGAGGACCTTTTGTTCTAAGCTTGGTGTTCAATTGTCTTTCTCCTCGGCGTTTCATCCTCAGACCAATGGTCAAACTGAGAGAACAAACCAGACATTGGAGACTTATCTAAGATGCTTTGTGTCTGCTGATCAGGATGACTGGGTCTCTTTTTTGCCTTTGGCTGAGTTTGCTCTTAATAATAGGGCTAGCTCTGCCACTTTGATGTCTCCATTTTTCTGTAATTCTGGGTTTCACCCTCGATTTTCTTCAGGACAGACGGAGGCTTCTGCCTGTCCAGGTGTTGACTCTGTTGTGGAGCGTATGCAACAGATTTGGGACCAGGTAGTGGAGAGGTTGTCCCTCTCTCAGGAGAGGGCCCAGCGGTTTGCTAACCGGCATAGGACTGATGGTCCTCGGTTTAAAGTGGGGGACTTGGTCTGGTTGTTCTCAAAAAATATTCCTATGAGAGTGGCATCTCCTAAATTTAAGCCTAGGTTCATTGGACCTTATAAGATCATGGAGATTCTTAATCCTGTTTCTTTTCGTTTGCTTCTTCCAGGGACATTTAAGATCCATAACGTGTTCCACAAGTCCTTGTTGAAGAGGTTTGTTGAGCCAGTGGTTCCTACTGCTTTGCCTCCTGACCCTGTTCTGGTTGAGGGCAATATGGAGTTTGTGGTTGAGAAAATATTGAATTCTCGTTTTTCTAGACGGAAACTCCAGTATTTGGTTAAGTGGAGAGGTTATGGTCAGGAAGACAATTCTTGGGTGTTTGCTTCGGACATCCATGCTAGGAGACTCATCCGTGCGTATCATAGAACTCATCCTGACCGACCTGGTTGCTCAAGTGACGGTTCGGTGACCACTCCTCAAGGGGGGGGTACTGTTGTGAATGGACTTGAAATGAGTTCTGAGCAGAGGCTCCCTCTGGTGGTTACAAGCGGTACTGGACTGTCCAGTGAAGATTGTGAGGATTGGGAATCAGGTGTTACTGACTGGTCTTATTTAAGGGAGTCGCCTTCCCATCAGGGTTGCCGGTGATCAATTGTTCTGGTCTCAATCCTTGATTCCTGTTTCCTTTGTAGCCTGCTGTGTCGTGTCTGCATCTCCTGCTAACAGATAAGACATTTTCTTCTTTTTGTTTTTGTGCTTGATTTTTGCATTTTGTCCTGCACTTCTGTGGGGGCCTTCGGGGTCCCCTCCGGGGGCTTTTGCCCTCTCAGTTTAGTTCAGCCACTGATGTTTTGTACATTTGCTTTTTCCAGTTTTTTCAGTGGCTGCTGTTTTGATTTTGTTACACCAGAGAACTAATTTAGGTGGTAGAGGTCGTGTGATCTCAGGTGTTTTTGAAATTAGTAGAGTTGGTGCTTTTCAGGGTTTTTTGGGATTGCAGTAAGTGCCCTTCCTATCCTTTTCTATTTAGATAGTTTGGGCCCCAAGTTTGCTCATACTATTTTCTGTCTGTGTCAGTATTTCTTCTTGTCTAACCGCCATTACATGTTTGGGGGCTTTCTATGTTCTTTGGGGATCTGCTCCGGGGCAGATAGCTTTCCTCTTTCTATCTTTAGGTATAGTTAGTTTCTCAGGCTGTGACGAGGCGTCTAGGACCATCGTAGGAACGCTCCACGGCTGCCTCTAGTTGTGGTGGTTAGTCAGGGTACTGCAATCTCATAGATTCCAACTGCTCTGGTGTATTGCCTTTTTTACCTGCACTCCTCAGCTACCAAATCATAACACTTCTCCGAGTGGCGACATCTTCTGGAGGGGGCTCGCTTCCCCTTCCAAGTGTTCACAGACCACAAGAACTTGGTGTATTTGCAGGCAGCCCAGCGGCTAAATTCCCGTCAGGCCAGATGGTCCTTGTTTTTCTCCCGGTTCCATTTCACCCTCCATTTCCTCTCCGGTGAGAAGAACATTCGCGCAGATGCTCTATCCCGCTCCGTGGTGTCCTCTGAGGAGGTGGAGGAGGAGCCTCGCTGATTGTCCCACAGAAAGCATAAGAACGGTGGCTCCGGTTTCGCTTGAGTCTGTGCCTCCGGGCAAGACTTTTGTGCCCACCAATTTGCGACCGGAAGTACTCTCTTGGGCACATTCGTCCAGGGTGGGTGGACATTTTGGGACCAAAAGGACTTCTGAGTTGCTGGCGAGGACATACTGGTGGCCGCAGATGGCCCGTGACATCAGGGAATACGTTCAGGCGTGCGTCTCCTGCGCCAAGAATAAGTCCCCTCGACAACGGCCAGCTGGGTTACTTTTTCCTTTACCGGTGGCAGACAGGCCTTGGGAAATGGTCGGGATGGATTTTGTGGTGGGCTTACCCAAGTCTCGGGCTGCACCATCATCTGGGTGATAACCGACCACTTCTCCAAAATGGTGCACTTAGTGCCGTTACCACGGTTACCGTCTGCACGGGCCTTGGCAGCATTATTCATTAGGCATATTTTCCGCCTACACGGTATGCCAGACAAAATTGTCAGTGATCGAGGTCCCCAGTTTGCGTCTCGGTTCTGGAGAGAGCTGTGTCGTCTACTCAGCATTGAGTTGAATCTCTCCTCTGCATACCATCCCGAGATGAATGGGTTGGTAGAGAGGGCCAACCAGACCTTGGTCACATACTTGCAACATTTTGTCTCTGCCAGGCAGGTGACTGGGCATCCTTGTTACCGTGGGCTGAGTTCGCTCTAAATAATGCTGTGGCTGACTCCACCGGACAGACCCCATTCCTCCTGAACTACGGTCAGCATCCGCGGGTACCAGTGCCTATGCCCGTGTCTTCTGCCGATTCCAGGGTGGCAGACTGGGCTGTGGAGGCACGGGACATTTGGGACCGCACTCAGGATGCCATTCAGGCCTCCAAAGAGAGGATGAGGTCTTCGGCCGATGCCCATCGGCGCCCCGCTCCTACATTTGCTCCGGGTGACCTAGTGTGGCTTTCTGCCCGAAACATCAGGCTACGGGTAGAGTCCACCAAGTTGGCACCTCGCTTTTTGGGCCCCTTTAAAGTTCTTGAGCAGGTGAACCCGGTGGTTTACCGCCTAGCCCTTCCGCCTCGCCTTGGTATCACTGACACCTTTCACGTGTCCCTCTTGAAACCCGTGGCCATTTCCCGGTTTTCCGAGTCATCTGCCGGGACGTCGGGTTCATCTACCGACGATCATGAGGTGAACGCCATTGTTGGGTGCAAGGTGGTACGAGGCAAAAAAATTTTATTTGGTGGATTATGGGCCTGAGGATAGATCCTGGGAGCCTGCCGAGCATGTTCACGCTCCGCAGCTCATCGCTGCCTTTGAGCGCAGCGAGGCCCAAAGAAGGGGGGGCCCTAGGAGGGGGGGTAATGTTAGGGTTCGATTTCCCGCTGCTGCACAAGGGGAGTCTCGAACCCGTCCCGCTGCGGTCTCCCATTCATCTCCGGCCGCAGTGGAGCCTGCTCAGCAGAGACGTCGGTCCAAGCGTCTTGCCCACTCCACTACTGTGCAGTGACTTGCTGCTGCCTTTCCTGATCTGCTATTATAGCCAGTGCTGGAGCAGACGTCTTTGGGACAAAGTTCTGCGTTTTCCCTTCTGAGCATGCCCAGAGTGAGATCTCTCATTGGAGATCAGGGGTCACATGTTCAGGTGCTGCAGCGGCTTCTATTGGTCCGCCAGGAAGGTCATGTAGCTACATGTGTTTGTAACAGTTTCTCATTGGTCCTTGTTCCTGGAAGGTCCTGTAGCTGTTGCTATAAAAGGGTAGCATGGCTGGGCCGCCATGCGCTAATATCAACCATTGTATGCTATGCGCCAGTGTGGTCATGTGTATGTGTGGATAGGGACCCGGCTGAAATAAGCCACTAGAATACCGACTTAATCGGTGAGGAGTTTGGTACTGGTAGCTGGTCAGGGTCGGTGTCCTAGATGCCTAGATTACCGGCATAACCGTGTGAGGAGTTTTGATTGCCGTATTCAGGGTCTGGCGTTCAGACGCCATAGATTGCGGGTGACTCCCGCGAGGACATTAGCACATGATCACGCTTTATGTACGCTTAGCACTTAACTGTGTACCTGAGAGCCTTACAGGACACAGTGCTTTTTCTCAGCGGCCCTGTGACGTAACAGGGTTCGCTTTCAACGCTAGTCAGCGACCCTAACGTGTTTTCTTTGCCACTCAGTTGTGTCTAGTGATGCGCACACATCGCCATATAGCGCTGCGGCACTCCTTCTAGCGGCTCTGTGGAGTAACAGAGTTCGCACTCATTGCCACAGCGCATTACGGCGTTTATGTTGGCGACTCTGCGGGACAACAGAGTTTGCTTCTCGCGCCATTTTTACTAGCAGCAGGCTCCGCTTGCACGGTGGACCCCGGGCTGCGAACGCACCTTTCTACATTATATATTTGGTGTGTTCCGCAGACCCATAACATGGCGGATCCGCCGCGTCCCCCATTTTGTATAATGGCCGTCTATGGGTGGCGGATCAGCGGCCATCCGTTTTTCATGGAATCCACCAGCGAATCCGCTGGTCCCATAGAAAATCCATACAAAATGCTGACAACACTGTCCGGGGTCTCTCTCTCCTCTCTCCTCCGTGCCAGACATGCGTACCTGCATTTTCCGGGATGAAAAGTTCATGACGGATCCGTCAAAAAACGGATCCGTTTGCATCCGTTTTTGCACTTTTCTGGCAGATCCGCTATTTTCACACTTTGGCGGATTTTAACTGACGCCAAACGACTGAAGTGTGAAAGAGGCCTAAGGGTAAAAGAAATCCAAACCTACAGGGTCCTGTGTGAAAATGTGATTGCCCCTTCCACCCTTAAAACATAAATTAACTGTGGTTTATCACATCTTTGGGAAGCTGAGCTCACATTCCCTAGCCACACGCAGACCTGATTACTGCATACCTGTTTTCAATCAAGAAATCATTTATATAGGACCTGCCTGACAAAGTGAAGGAGACCAAAAGTTCCTCAAAAGCTAGACATCATGCTGCAATTCAAAGAAATTCTAGAACAAATGAGAAACAAAGTTATTGAGATCTATCAGACTGGAAAGGTTTAAAAGCTATTTCTAAAGCTATGGGACTACAGTGAACCACAGCCATAGCCATTATACACATATATTAAAAACATGGAACAGTGGAGGACCTTCCAAGGAGTGGCCGGCCGACCAAAATCACCTCAATAGCGCAGCCATGATTCATTCAAAAGGTAAAAAAAGACCCCACAACAACATCCAAAGAACTGCTGGCCTCACTCGCCTCAGTTAAGGTCAGTGTTCATGACTCCACCATAAGAAAGAGACTGGGCAAAAATGGTCTGCATGGCAGAGCTCCTAGACGAAAACCACTGCTGAGCAATAAGAACATAAAGGATCGTCTGTGCTTTCCAGAAAATATCTTGACGATCCCCAAGACTTTTGGGAGAATACTCTGTGGACTGACAAGATAAAAGTTGAGCTTTTTGGAAAGTGTATGTCCCATTACATCTGGGGTAGAAGTAACACAGCATTTCAGAAAAGGAACATCATACCAACAGTAAAATATGGTGGTGGTAGTGTGATGGTCCGGGCGCTGTTTTGCTGCTTCAGGACCTGGAAGACTTGCTGTAGTAAATGAAACCATGAATTCTGCTGTATACCACAAAATCCTAAAGGAGAATGTCCGGCCATCTGTTAGTGACCTGAAACTGAAGCACACTTGTGTAATGCAGCAGGACAATGATCCAAAACACACCAGCAAGTCCACCTCTGAATGGTTTAAGAAATACAAAATTAAGACTTTGGAGTGGCCTAGTCAAAGTCCTAACCTTAATCCGATTGAGATGCTGTAACGACCATAAAAAGGCGTTCATGCTCGGAAACCTCCAATGTGGCTGAATTACAACAATTCTGCAAAGATGAGTGGGCCAAAATTCCTCCAGAGCGTTGTAAAAGACTCATTGCCAGTTATCGTAAACGCTTGATCGCAGTTGTTGCTGCTAAGGGCGGCCCGACCAGTTATTAGGCTTAGGGGGCAATCACTTTTTCACACAGGACCCTGCAGGTTTGGATTTCTTTTTCCATTAATAATAAAGACCTTCATTTATAAACTGCATTTTGTGATTACTTGTGTTGTTATCTTTGTCTAATATTTACATTTGTTTTTTGATCTGAAACATTTAAGTGTGACAAACATGGAAAAGAATAGGAAATCAGGAAGGGGGCAAACACTTTTTCACACCACTGTATATACCTATTATTGTGACTTTTGAGCCATAACTGCTTATAAATGTCATTTTTCTCCGGGATCCTGTAATGGCTGAATATTTCATGAGCTGTTTACACCAGTGACGGATTTGAACTTTGCTGCGAGGTTCTACGCAGAGGATAAGTGTTTTTGCTTCTGGAGATCCCGTCCTTTGCCATATGAGAAGGATCAGGGAAACGTGTTCATCTTGTTTCACTCGCTTGATGGAAATTGTGAAGTCGCTGAGGATCTGGTCGTGACCGGCCCTCGGGATGTAATGGAAGATGGGAGAAGTGATTTATCGTGGAGCATCAGTAATAACGGCATCTTCTGATGACTCCGCGCGGCTTCCAGTCAATGAGGTGCAAATAGCAGCACAATAACTGTCGCCGGCAGAACAGCAAATCATCAGAATCTCATATTCTCCCCGTAAACAAGGACGACGTACAGATAAATATGAAAATATATGCACCAGGGGCCGGAATATTAATATCACAAGTCTACAGGAGTCTCAAACTATTACAATGATGATTAATTCAGAACATTTCCCCTTTATGATGCACAACAAAATAGAATATAAAAAGCATGCAAACATAAAAATATGCCCGCCACATCCCTCCACACTTCAGCCTCTATATACCTCTGCTGCTCTGCTGAGGGTATAGGATATAATATCGTGTATGGAATCATAGGGGTCATTCACATTTACTGTGTACCTGTCATTTCAGGTGACCGTTCATAGTGCATTGCTGTGTATACATGAGGGATAACAATTTCAGGCCATTATATGGCCTTTCTTCTATATTTTTAATTAATTTTCTCTAATCTATTATTTTCAGTTGTCTCTGAGCTAGTGGGCAGAATCTATCCAATATGATGCATCAAATACTCAGTTCACAAAAAGGTGGGGGATTCCTTCTCTCCTCTCTATGTAGGACTTGTTCAGAAGTGGCAGCAGTATGGTGGACATTATACAGCACTACTGAGCAGAGTAGCCGTGAATCAAGCACTGAAGTGAGATAAAAAACACTTACTAAAAAGCAGCTGCAGCAAATCAATAAATCAATGCCTGCAAAAATATAGTGTTGGCCATGCAGCTGTCAGATGAGGGGGTTATAATACTTTCAGTCTCATTAGTCCCTTCCTCAGGAGCTAACAATCTAATCATAATGCACAGCAGTACTGAGCAGAGTGCTGTGAGTCCAGCACTGAGGTGAGATAAAACACTTACTAAAAAGCGACTGCAGCATAAAAATGAATCAATGCCTGCAAAAGTATAGAGTTGTAATACAGCTGTCAGTCGAGTGGGTGATAATGCATTCAGCCTCCTCAATCCCTTCCCCAGGAGATTACATTCTAATCGTAATACAGAGCACTACTGAGCAGAGTAGCTGTGACTCCAGCACTGAGGTTAGATAAAACACTTGCTAAAAAGCAGCTGCAGTATAGAAATGAACATATGCCTGCAAAATATAGAGTTGGCCATACAACTGTTAGATGAGGGTGTCATAATACATTCAGTCTCACAAGTCTCATTTCCAGGAGATTACAATCTAATCATAATGCACAGAACTACTGAGCAGAATAGCTGTGAATCCAGCACTGAGGTGAGATACAACACTTACTAAAAAGCAGTTGCAGAATAGAAATGAATAAATGCCTGCAAAGTATAGAGTTTGGCCATACTGTTAGAGGAGAGGGTCATAATAGATTAAATGTAATTAGTCCTGTCCTCAGGAGCTTACAATCTAATCATAATGCCACACATATCAGGGTTAAATTCAGTACTGGGAGGACATACCAGCTCCATCGAGATGGACGCTATAAAACTCATAACATTTATATCCACTGAGCTGACATGCTAAAACAGAAAGAAAAATCACTTTTTTTCACAAAAAAAAATACCTAAAAGACGACATATGAAGACATATTGTTCTGTAGTGGATCTGCACAATACACAATAGAGACAATGCAACGAATAATACACGATGTGACACAACTAGTGTTGAGCGATACGATACTGCAAGTATCGGGTATCGGCCGATATTGGCTGTATCGGAATTCCGATCCCGAGTTCCGATATTTTCGTCATATCGGATACCGGAATCGGAATTGTCACTGTCACTGTCAGTGTCCGTCGGTCGGGTCTGTCAGGAGTCAGCGGCACTTACCCGGCAGAAGATCTCCGGCGGTCACATCCCGGGCTGCTTAATGGCCGCCATCCTCTTCTCCCCGGCGGTCACATGCAGTATCTCGCGATAACTGCAGTGACTGCTGGGTAATCGCGGCCGTAAAGCAGTCAGTCCGATGACGTCACCGCCGGGGAAGCAGGTAATCAGCTGTGCTGCGCCGGGATGTCAGGCTCTGCCTGTCATTGCGATGTAGCAGAGCTGGATCGTCGTGGGACTGTCGTTATGGACTGCGTCGGACAGGTGGTATACTGTTGGTTTGTTTTTTTTCTTTTTTTACAGGAGATCGATGGCGTCGCAGGAATGAGAGAGTAATAAAAAAATGAAAACTGTGTTGTCTCTTTTATTTCATTAAAAGACTTTTTTCTTGCTGTGTCTTTTTTTTAAACATTTAATAACTTTGGGATTAATAATGGATCGGTGTCTTATTGACACCTCTCCATTATTAACCGGGCTTATTGTCACCGTGCAAACAACGGTGACATTAACCCCTTATTACCCCACTTGCCACCGCTACAGGGCAGTGGGAAGAGCCGGGTAAAGTGCCACAATTGGCACATCTTTTGATGCACCAAATGTGGGGCTGCTGTAGCCTGGTATTATCAGGCTGTTGAGGGCCAAAATCCATGGGCCTTGACAGTCTTTTAATACCAGGCCGCAGCAGTCTGCATTTTACTTGGCTGGTTAACAAAAATAGGGGGACCCCTACGCCGTTTTTTTTTCGAGGGGATCCCCTATTTTTGTTAACCAGCCAAGCTAAGCAGACTGCTGTGGCCTGGTATTATCAGGCTTGCAAGGTCCATGGATATTGTATCCTTACCAGCCTGAAAAACCAGGCCTCAGCGGTCTGCTTCATCTGGCTGGTTAACAAAATAGGGGGGACCCCATGCTAATTTTTTTCGAGGGGATCCCCTATTTTTGTTAATCAGCCAAGATATGCAGACTGCTGTGGCCTGGTATTATCAGGCTGGCAAGGTCCATGGATCTTGGCTCCTTAACAGCCTGAAAATCCAGGCTGCTTCATCTGGCTGGTTAACAAAAATAGGGGGGACCCCACGCCATTTTTTTTTCGAAGGGAACCCCTATTTTTGTTAATCAGTTCCCTCTGACGTCACTGATGGTGTCCCTGGCTGACCTGAAGTGAAAGTGGAAAGCAATCAATTAAGCTTTCCACTTCCTCTCCTGTCAGCCAGGAGAGGAACTCATTCATTTGGGGGTTTACTGTGAGGCTGCAGCATTAGCTGCGGTCCCTGCAGTAAACATTAACCCTTTCTGAAGGATTACACCGTGGGACCTGACTGTGCATCGGATTGGTAAGAATAATTTTGCTTTATTATTTTATTTTTATTACAGGAAATGGTTTTAGCAGTAAAATAAAATATGGTCAAAAACTGTGTGATTATTTCATTAAACTTCTTTTTTATTAAAGTGTGTGTGTTGATTTTTCTTTCATACAATAGGATTAATAATTGATAGTTGTCTAATTGACAGCTCTCAATTATTAACCTGGCTTAAAGTGACCTTTCAATTGCAAGGTCATTTTAACCCCTTATTAACCCATTCGCCACCGCTACAGGGCAATGGGAATAGACGGGCAAAGTGCCAGAAAGGGCAAATCTAATTAGAGATTTGCCCTTTCTGGGGTGTCTGGGGGCAGATGTTAAGTAGCCGGGGGGGGCCAAAAAAAATGGTCCCTCTCTGGGCTATTATTATCTGCCCCCACTCACTGGCTTTGTCTGTCTGGTTGCGAAAATAGGGCGGAGCCCACGCATTTTTTTTCAGCAATTTTACACCTCATATATATATATACATGTCATTGAGTTTGTGACACATATATATATATATATATATTTATAGTTCATACACTTCTACATAGTATAATAGCCGCTAATTCAATTGCCGGCTTTTGTGAAAATGCAGAACCCGACATGAAATGACATTTGGTGTACATAGGGTTAACCATGTCCTTTGCTATCTGATTTGCACAAACAATTAAATCAGTCTATGTGTGCAAAATTTCACACCTGTAGGGGTTAATTAAAGGTGTAAATTCGTAGCAAAAAAGTCCGTTTTTTTTACAACGAATTTACACCTTTAATTAACCCCTACAGGTGTGAAATTTTGCACACATAGACTGATTTAATTGTTTGTGCAAATCAGATAGCAAACGACATGAAAAGACATGGTTAACCCTATGTACACCAAGTGTCATTTCATGTCGGGTGCTTCTGTCTTTTCACTGAAGCCGGCTTTACCCGGCAATTGAATCAGAGGATATTTTACTATGTAGAAGTGTATAAACTATACATATATGTATATATATATGTCACAATGACATGTATATATATATATATGTATTCTATGTGTGTATATTTAGTGTTTACAAGGAAAGAATGGGGTTTTTTTAGTTCCGATATTTTGTTCCCATAGACTTACATGGGACTTCCGGTATCGGTATCGAGTATCGCCGATATTTTAATGGTATCGGCGATACCATTCCGATTCCGATACTTAGGGGTATCGGAAAGTATCGCTCAACTCTAGACACAACACGAGGGAAATAACAATATAACAGGACACTGACCATTACGACCTGACATAAAACAATGCAACAAAGCTACATGTAATGTAACATGATGTAATATATTACAAGAGGAAAGCAAAACATCAAATAACCCAACATGGGATAATCCACAACATATAACAAGGCAACATGATGGTACAATAGAACGCATAGAACAACACAGAACACTGAAAAAATCACAAGATGACACAAAACAACCCAGCGTGGCATAAAACAGCAGAACACAGCGTGACACAATATCACAACGTGACATTATACAGTATTAAGCCTTTATTCCGATTTTCATACTTAAAAACACGGGCTGTTGTTTATCAGTGGTTTGGATCCAAGTTTCAACACTATTTGGTCCTAGTTTCTCTGTGATTTTTCATGTATGAAAAAAATAAAGTGCAAAACTTTGTAATTCATTGCAATGTTAATCACAGACTGCGCACAGATTGTGCACTGATACCACAGACTTTTATAGGTAATTTTGATCTGAGACTCTTCAAAATTGGACTCGTCTCTGATTTTCTATGGACCACCTGGTCTGCAAAAAAAAAACAAGGTCATGTCCCACGGACTTTCATGTGAACTTGTTCTATCTGTGAATGAGGCCTATCCAGGGGCAAAACAATCGGGATATATGGAAATGGGGGACATTATACCAGGATGGGGACATATATTACTGGAAAGGACCCAGGATGGAGGACATATACCAGGATGGGGGACAATATTACGGAGGACCAGATGGGGACATATACCAGGATGGGGGACACATATTACTGGAAGGGACCGGGGATGGGGGCATTATACCAGGATGGGGGACATTATACCAGGATGGGGGACACATATTACTGGAAAGGACCCAGGATGGAGGACATATACCAGGATGGGGTACACAAATTACTAAAAGAGGCCTCGGATGGGGGACATTATACCAGGATGGGGGACATATATTACTGCAAGGAACCCAGGATGGAGGACATATAACAGGAAGGGGGACACATATTACTGGAAGGGACTCAAGATGGAGGACATATACCTGGATGAGGGACATATATTACTGGAAGGGACCCAAGATGGAGGACATATACCAGGATGGGGAACACATATTACTGGAAGGGACCCAGGATGGAGGACATATAATAGGAAGGGGGACATATATTACTGGTAGGGACCTGGGATGGGGGGCATTATACCAGGATGGGGGACATATATTACTGGAAGGGACCCAGATGGAGTACATATACCAGGATGGGGGACATATATTACTGCAAGGAACCCAGGATGGAGGACATATAACAGGAAGGGGGACAGGCACATATTACTGGAAGGGACCCAAGATGGAGGACATATACCTGGATGAGGGACATATATTACTGGAAGGGACCCAAGATGGAGGACATATACCAGGATGGGGAACACATATTACTGGAAGGGACCCAGATGGAGGACATATACAGGAAGGGGGACATATATTACTGGAAGGGACCAGGAGGAGGACATTATACCAGATGGGGGACATATATTACTGGAAGGGACCCGGATGGAGTACATATACCAGGATGGGGGACATATATTACTGGAAGGACCCAGGATGGAGGACATATAACAGGAAGGGGGCACATATTACTGGAAGGGACCCAGATGGAGACATATACCGGATGGGGGACATATATTACTGGAAGGGACCCAGGATGGAGGACATATAACAGGAAGGGGGAACATATTACTGGAAGGGACCCGGGAGGATGAGGGACATATATTACTGTAAGTGACCCAAGATGGAGGACATATACCTGCATGTGGGACATATATTACTGGAAGGGACCGGGATGGAGGACATATAACAGGAAGGGGGACATATATTACTGGAAGGAACCCAGGATGGAGGACATATACCAGGATGGGGGACACATATTACTGGAAGGGACCCAAGATGGAGGAGATATACCAGGATGGGGGACATATATTACTGGAAGGGACCCGGGATGGGGGCATTATACCAGTATGGGGACATATATTACTGGAAGGGACCCAGGATGGAGGACATATATTACTGGAAGGAACCCAGGATGGAGTACATATACCAGGATGGGGGACACATATTACTGGAAGGGACCCAGGATGGAGGACATATACCAGGATGAGGGACATATATTACTGGAAGGGACCCGGGATGAGGGGCATTATACCAGGATGGGGGACATATATTACTGGAAGAGACCAGGATGGAGTACATATACCAGGATGGGGGACATATATTACTGGAAGAGACCCAGGATGGAGGACATATACCAGGATGGGTGACACATATTACTGGAAGGGACCCGGGATGGAGGACATATACCAGGATGGGGGACATATTACTGGAAGGGACCCGGGATGGAGTACATATAACAGGAAGGGGGACATATATTACTGGAAGGGGTCCAGGATGGGGGGCATATACCAGAATGGGGGACACAAATTACTGGAAGAGGCCCCGGATGGGGACACTATTACAGGGAATAGGAAGCCAAGGATGAAGGACATTATACTAGAAAGGGCCAGATTGGGGACATTATTCAGGAAAGCAGCCCAGGATAGGGGGGACATTATTACGAAGCGAGACATTGGGTACATTGGGGATTGAACACATATTCTTGACAGGACCGGAAGCTATAAAGGGGCCATATCATGACAAACCTGGATGTGGGGCAAATTTTGCACCGAGACCCATCGGACTCGTAGGTACACCACAGGACCTATCACTATAAACCAACTGAACATACAGAAATACATTACAAGAAGACAGGATGAATACACCAGAATACGGCACAATATCATACATGCTGATACAGCAAGAACACACAGAGCATGGACGAGACACTTTACTGGAGGCCCTGGTGAGAAACAGCAGGGAAGAAATTGGGAAGTGAGATTGGGGTCTGTGGGTCATTGCATTCTGAAACCTTTTCAAATTTATCATCAGAAATTTCAAACCTGTGAGATGCGCTATTATAGTCACGACCTGCATATTTGAGGGATAATTCAGCACTTGTCATTTTTCTGCACAGAGTGCTTATTACTCACAAAAATGTTGCAGGTTTTTTTTTTTCACTAAAATGAAGACAAAATTGCCAATTTTACCACTATGTTGGAAATCCAACCATGTGAACCTACATATAACCCCTAAATATAAACGGATCCACATAGCCTTCCATATATATAAGTGTGCACATAGCCTTCCATACCTTTAAAGGGCCCATATAGCCATCCATAATAATGGCCCCACATTAGAGATGAGCGAATTTGTTGTATTTTGGCCCAAATTGATTTTGCAATTCAGGCATATTCGAACATGTTCTGGCCAAATTTATGTCTTTTGATTCGGTAATTTCTATTCCCATTGACTCTAATGAAGTTCGGCTGTGTTCAACGAATGTTGCAAAAACAATATTTGATTCCGATAGTATTCAGAACCGAATCCGAACAAATTCACTCATCTCTACCCCACATAGTCATTCATATAATATGATGGCCCCACATTGCCTCCCACATAGTATTATGTGCCTCACATTGCCTTCCTTATAATATAATGACCACACATTGGCTTCCACGTAGTATAATGCATCCTACATTGCCTTCCATATAATATAACGTGCCCCACATAACCTTACATATAGTATAATAATGCACCCACATTGCTTTCCATGTAATATAATGCACCCCACATAGTATTCGATATAGTATAATTGGCCCCACAGAGCCCTCCATATAATATGATGCCTCACATTGCCTTCCATAAAATATATTGGCCCGCACATAGCCTGTATAATGTAATAGGCCCCACATAGCCCTCCATATAGTATAATGGCCCTCATATTGCCTTCCATCTATAATATAACGCTAGGAGCGTCACTCTGTCTGAAGCCTTTATAGACTGCGCAAGCGCGACACCCCTGCGCAGTCTGGCTCCAGACAGAGTGAGGCATCCAGCGGTGAGTACTCTGTATGGCGCCGGAGATCGCGGCATCCGTACTGGATGCATACCGCGATCTCCGGCGCCATACTCACATACTTACCTGACCGGGAGGATCGTTGCCGCGGCGCTTCTCTTCTCCCAGGGCAGGAGACCAGGAGTGCGCGTCGGAATCGCGCATGCGCAATAGTGCTATCCGGCACCATTTTGCTGAAGACACATTTACAGTGTGTCTTCAGCAATATGGTGCCGGACCGCGCTGTATGGGCATGCGCGTACTCCGGCGCCGCTCTCCTCCCCCGGCGTCCAGCAGAACGGAACAGCGCTGGAGCACAGGGAAGAAAGGAGAGTATAAATATTTGTTTTTTGGGGGTATGTGTGCAGTTTAATAGCGGTGAGGGGGCCATGCACATCAGGATAGGGGGGCGTGAGGGGACCATGCACATCTAGGATATTGGGGGGTGAGGGGACCATGCACATCAGGATTGGGGGGTGAGGGGACCATGCACATCAGGGTTGGGGGGTGAGGGGGCCATGCACATCAGGATAGGGGGGGCGTGAGGGGACCATGCACATCAGGATTGGGGGTTGAGGGGGCCATGCACATCAGGATTGGGGGGTGAGGGGGCCATGCACATCAGGATTGGGGGGTGGAGGGACCATGCACATCAGGATTGGGGGGTGAGGGGGCCATGCACATCAGGATAGGGGGGGCGTGAGGGGACCATGCACATCAGGATTGGGGGGTGAGGGGACCATGCACATCAGGGTTGAGGGGTGAGGGGACCATGCACATCAGGGTTGGGGGATGAGCGGACCATGCACATCAGGATTGGGGGGGTGAGGGGACTATGCACATCAGGACTGGGGGGGTGAGGGGACCATGCACATCAGGATATAGGGGTGAGGGGACCATGCACATCAGGATTGGGGGGTTCAGGACCATGCACATCAGGATTGGGGGGTGAGCGGACCATGCACATCAGGATTGGGGGGTGAGAGGACCATGCACATCAGGGTTGGGGGGTGAGGGGACCATGCATACCAGGATTGGGGAGGTGAGGGGGCCATACACATCAGGATAGAGTGGTGAGGGGACCATGCATATCAGGATAGAGGGGTGAGGGGACCATGCATACGAGGATTGGGGTGGTGAGGGGGCCATGCACATCAGGATAGAGTGGTGAGGGGACCATGCATATCAGGATAGAGGGGTGAAGGGACCATGCACATCAGGATTGGGGGTGAGCGGACCATGCACATCAGGGTTGGGGGTGAGGGGACCATGCACATCAGGATTGGGGGGTGAGGGGACCATGCACATCAGGGTTAGGGGGTGAGGGGACCATGCACATCAGGATTGGGGGGTGAGGGGACCATGCACATCAGGGTTGGGGGGTGAGGGAACCATGCACATCAGGGTTGGGGGATGAGCGGACCATGCACATCAGGATTGGGGGGGTGAGGGGACCATGCACATCAGGATATAGGGGTGAGGGGACCATGCACATCAGGATTGGGGGGTTCAGGACCATGCACATCAGGATTGGGGGGTGAGCAGACCATGCACATCAGGGTTAGGGGGTGAGGGGACCATGCACATCAGGATTGGGGGGTGAGGGGACCATGCACATCAGGGTTGGGGGGTGAGGGAATCATGCACATCAGGGTTGGGGGGTGAGGGGACTATGCACATCAGGATTGGGGGGGTGAGGGGACCATGCACATCAGGATATAGGGGTGAGGGGACCATGCACATCAGGATTGGGGGGTTCAGGACCATGCACATCAGGATTGGGGGGTGAGCGGACCATGCACATCAGGATTGGGGGGTGAGAGGACATGCACATCAGGGTTGGGGGGTGAGGGGACCATGTGTGTGGCCCAGCTTCGCAAGGCGCACATATCTTCTGGAAAATGCACAGGAAGGTAACTGTAAAGCTTAATATTCATTCACGCGCACTTCTCAACATTGCCACTAGAGGCATATCAGACTATTTAAAGTAGTGTGACATAGCAGTCAGTGTTCAGTCTTTCTAGACAGTCTGTGCAGGAGGAGAGGAGTGGGCACATTCTGTTCAGTCTGTTCAGTTTAGTCTGTTTCCTGTCTTAGGACAGTGCAGTCAAGCCTAGGGTGGCTCAGGAGTGAGTCATCCGATCCATCGGAATTCCAGTCAGACAGACGGAGGGAGAGGAGAGAGGTCTGCATCCTGACAGAGCTTGTGTAGCTCATCTGACAAGAAAGTGGAGGCTAGTACGGGTGAAGTGAATCATCCTAGCCTAGTCAGAGCTACCCCTTAACCTGCTACTCAGAACAAGCTGCCCGTGTTCCTAAGAAAGAAGGAGGAAAGGAATCAAAGCAGTTATACCAACGAGTCAACAGAGAACAGGTCAGTGAGCACTGAAGGAAATCTGACCTTGGCACGCTTGCTACACGTGCTTATGTTAAGAGCGAGAGCAGGGCGAAGGGCGAGTGGAGAAGTAAGAGTGACAAAAGGGACAGAACACCCTCACTCAGTTAACCGGACACCGGGGTCCGAAGCGTTGCTAGTGCTTCACGCCTAGTAATAAGATAACCGGAGGCTTTCTGGACTACAAGTCGCAGAAGGTAGCCCTAAGCGCTGATACGTAAACGGAGTCAGGGAGAACGGGGACTTTGAGTCAAGTGCACGACAAAAGTAAGGACTTAGTTCTCTCAACATCTGATAATCAGAGACATAGAAGGCTCCACCACAATGTTGGCCGGGTGCAGTTGCTATTGAAGGAGTTGCACTTGACTTTATACAAGTTGTACTCACACACATTAAGAGGATCAAGGAGGCCTCTAACCTGCTCAACAGTTTTCCTGAATGTGCATTCTCCAACCTAACCAGCTTCCCGGGACATACCTGCAACACCTACAAGTAAAGGTATGGAAAGAGATTGCATTGTGTGTGACTGAATTCTTATCTGCACCCTGCATCACCACCATAGACTTTGAGGGATCAGTCCCACCTGTGGGGGACCTAACACCTGGCTGCCATAACATCCCCTCAGAGATCTACCCTGCAGCGCTGGTCAATCAGATCAGAAACCACAGGTGGCGTCACGAAATATTCAAATCTACATATCCCCTGTAAATATCCCCCATTGCATGACCGCCAGGGCCACGGACCGAGCTCTGCTGCCAGTGACAAATCCCATAGACTTCCATGGGCTCGGCTCCGAGTACCCCATAGCCCTGGTACCCACACATGTGGTGCGTGTCATCTTTTTCTGGCGTCACGAACAGGATACGAAGCTTGCAAAATTGTGAGTCCTGTGTTGCCTATATTGACTGTTTTGTGCAGAAAAGACTGTTTGCTGTTTTGTCATTTTTGGCGCCAAATACCGCCATTTTTACCGCCATATTCCGCCCTGATGCGCTGGCGAAGAAGGTGGGCGTGCATTCGTGGGCGTGTACCCCCCCTGTGGCGCGAAAGTTATGGCCGCCCTCTCAAAATGCTACTATAATGTGAGATCCTACCCCACTGCAAGGGAGAACCGCCTTCTCTTAATCTTTTATGCAAAAAAGAGGAAGCGCAAATCCCGCCTCCACGGAGGAGACCAGATTGTTCCTGATGGAAACCACAGTCTGGCCTGGGGAGAGATGGCAGAAGGACAAGAGCAGCTATGCAGTGGAGCGGTGGAGCGCAGGCCCTGCTCCCCGGAGAAGCTGTTGTTTGAACCGGAGCCATCCCTAATACAGAAACTTCAGCAAACCTTGCTGGAGTGCAAAGAGGAGAATGCGGCGCTTAAAAAGTTAATCCAGCGCCAGGCAGACATGGAGGAGACCGAGAGACGCTGGCGTGCCCAGACACAGCGGCTGCTGTGGGACGCAGTGCTCTCTCCCACAGACATAACGCCATCACCTGACTTTCCTAAGTCCCTGCTGCAGAAAGCTGAAGGGAAACCGGAGGCCGCCCCCAAAAGTGCTGTACCTGATCCCACCGATGGAGAGGTGGAAGAGAAGGAGGCTGAGGAGGTCCTGCCTGTTCCGGAGTGCCAGCTAGGCCAGGAGGCCGCAGCAGATTACAGTTCCCCGGTAGGAACACCGGAGGGGTCCCAGCCATCATTGCCAGAAATCGATTGGGACGCAATGCAATATCTGGATGACGTCACTTATGCTGTAAAAGTGGTAAATGAGCAGCGATGCCGTGATCTGGATAAACAACGTCAACAGGAGCAGAGAGAGGCGCAGCAGCGGTACCATGAAAAGTTCCTTGCTGATAAGGAGGCCGTCCGGAAGAATAAAGGTACGCGACGGGAACCGCGGCGCCAGGGGTGCATAACTGGGTTTCAACTCCGCAAAGGCTGGGGCTTCATACATGAGCCGGGCCTATACCAAGAGATCTTTGTGAGTCGGAGAGATGTGGAGTCCCATTTAACCATCGGGCACCCTGGGAGGGATCTTGTAAACGGGGACATTGTAAGCTACACGCGGCACTGGGGGTTAAAAGGGTGGTAAGCCTTAAACGTCACCCGTGACAGCGACCCCGTCCCTGAAACCAGTGAGGTCTCCCGTGCCACAGCACCGCGAACCCCAGCAGCGTCATCTTTGGCGTCCGCACCAGGCCGTGCACCAGCATCACCCCTGCGTACTCCTCTACATCCAAGTCTTGCTCTGTATCGCAACCTGCGACCATTCCAGCATCGCAACCTGCGACCAGTTCTGAAGCGCAATTTGAATTGTACACTGCGGCACCTTTAACAACGCAATCTGCGTTCTACGCCAGGGAGGCACCCGTTGGGTCCCCAACTCAAACAAAAGATGTCGCTACACAAACGTACATTGCAGGACATGACCTTCTAGTAATGGGTTCCCGTGGTCATTGTATACTTCTGGCCCCAGGAATGGAAAAAGTAATGGTCACAAGCAAGAAAGATGAAACACAGTAGGACCCAGACAGGGGTTTACTGCAACTGAACATGTACAAAGTTTGAAGAAGTTTTATGAAAAATTTGCACTTTATATAAATGTTGAATAATGTTTACTACTATGCTTATTTAAAGTAGAATAACCAGCTGGGTACAGAGTTAAAAGAGTTAAAGTATTAATGTGATTTTACTTGAAAATGTTTTATCATGCAAAGGACTGCGTGGTTGTGGACTTTGCCAGCCCAAAAACTTTCATTGTAAATAGTTCGCACTTCGGTGCCCCATTTTGGTTTTACACAAAGCCTTACTACCTCTGAAGAAAAACCCGTATGGTGTGGCCTAGAGTGAGGTCTGCAGTCAGAAGTCCTGCAGCCCACCCAGGACCCACGTGGGAGGTTTTTGGTGCGGGTCCTCCACAAGTATCTTGTATTTATGAAAAAATATTTTCATATTTTTCTAATGTCCTATGTACAAATTGTAACGTTTAAGAGTCCTTACCTCCCGCAAGGGATGAGTTATTATGTTGATGTTATATGCAAAACAAAAATGTTTTTCTTTTCTATTTCAGCCCGGGAGTGCTGAGTTTAACTAGGGGGGGATGTGTGGCCCAGCTTCGCTAGGCGCACATATCTTCTGGAAAATGCACAGGAAGGTAACTGTAAAGCTTGATATTCATTCACGCGCACTTCTCAGCATTGCCACTAGAGGCATATCAGACTATTTAAAGTAGTGTGACGTAGCAGTCAGTGTTCAGTCTTTCTAGACAGTCTGTGCAGGAGGAGAGGAGTGGGCACATTCTGTTCAGTCTGTTCAGTTTAGTCTGTTTCCTGTCTTAGGACAGTGCAGTCAAGCCTAGGGTGGCTCAGGAGTGAGTCATCCGATCCATCGGAATTCCAGTCAGACAGACGGAGGGAGAGGAGAGAGGTCTGCATCCTGACAGAGCTTGTGTAGCTCATCTGACAAGAAAGTGGAGGCTAGTACGGGTGAAGTGAATCATCCTAGCCTAGTCAGAGCTACCCCTTAACCTGCTACTCAGAACAAGCTGCCCGTGTTCCTAAGAAAGAAGGAGGAAAGGAATCAAAGCAGTTATACCAACGAGTCAACAGAGAACAGGTCAGTGAGCACTGAAGGAAATCTGACCTTGGCACGCTTGCTACACGTGCTTATGTTAAGAGCGAGAGCAGGGCGAAGGGCGAGTAGAGAAGTAAGAATGACAAAAGGGACAGAACACCCTCACTCAGTTAACCGGACACCGGGGTCCGAAGCGTTGCTAGTGCTTCACGCCTAGTAATAAGATAACCGGAGGCTTTCTGGACTACAAGTCGCAGAAGGTAGCCCTAAGCGCTGATACGTAAACGGAGTCAGGGAGAACGGGGACTTTGAGTCAAGTGCACGACAAAAGTAAGGACTTAGTTCTCTCAACATCTGATAATCAGAGACATAGAAGGCTCCACCACAATGTTGGCCGGGCGCAGTTGCTATTGAAGGAGTTGCACTTGACTTTATGCAAGTTGTACTCACACACATTAAGAGGATCAAGGAGGCCTCTAACCTGCTCAACAGTTTTCCTGAATGTGCATCCTCCAACCTAACCAGCTTCCCGGGACATACCTGCAACACCTACAAGTAAAGGTATGGAAAGAGATTGCATTGTGTGTGACTGAATTCTTATCTGCACCCTGCATCACCACCATAGACTTTGAGGGATCAGTCCCACCTGTGGGGGACCTAACACCTGGCTGCCATAACATCCCCTCAGAGATCTACCCTGCAGCGCTGGTCAATCAGATCAGAAACCACAGGTGGCGTCACGAAATATTCAAATCTACATATCCCCTGTAAATATCCCCATTGCATGACCGCCAGGGCCACGGACCGAGCTCTGCTGCCAGTGACAAATCCCATAGACTTCCATGGGCTCGGCTCCGAGTACCCCATAGCCCTGGTACCCACACATGTGTTGCGTGTCACTTGCATACCAGGATTGGGGAGGTGAGGGGGCCATACACATCAGGATAGAGTGGTGAGGGGACCATGCATATCAGGATAGAGGGGTGAGGGGACCATGCATACCAGGATTGGGGTGGTGAGGGGGCCATGCACATCAGGATAGAGTGGTGAGGGGACCATGCATATCAGGATAGAGGGGTGAAGGGACCATGCACATTAGGATTGTGGGTGAGCGGACCATGCACATCAGGATTGGGGGTGAGGGGACCATGCACATCAAGGTTGGGGGGTGAGGGGACCATGCACATCAGGATTGGGGGGTTCAGGACCATGCACATCAGGATTGGGGGGTGAGCGGACCATGCACATCAGGATTGGGGGGTGAGAGGACCATGCACATCAAGATTGGGGGTGAGGTGACCATGCACATCAGGGTTGGGGGGTGAGATGACCAAGCACATCAGGATTGGGGGTGAGGGGACCATGCACATCAGGATTGGGGGTGAGGGGACCATGCACCTCAGGGTTGGGGGGTGAGAGGATCATGCACATCAGGGTTGGGGGGGTGAGAGGACCATGCACATCAGGATTGGGAGGTGAGCAGACCATGCACATCAGGGTTGGGGGGGAGAGGACCATGCACATCAGGGTTGGGGGGTGAGGGACCAGGCACATCAGGATTGGGGGTGAGGGGACCATGCACATCAGGATTGGGGGTGAGAGGACCATGCACATCAGGGTTGGGGGGTGAGGGACCATGCACATCAGGATTGCGGGTGAGGGGACCATGCACATCAGGATTGGTGGGTGAGTGGACCATGCACATCAAGGTTGGGGGGTGAGGGGACTATGCACATCAGGGTTGGGGGGTGAGGGGACCATGCACATCAGGGTTGGGAGGTGAGAGGACCATGCACATCAGGATTGGGGGTGAGGGGACCATGCACATCAGGGTTGGGGAGGTGAGGGGCCCATGCACATCAGGATTGTGGGTGAGGGGACCATGCACATCAGGATTGGGGGGTGAGTGGACCATGCACATCAGGGTTGGGGAAGAGGGACCATGCACATCAGGATTGGGGGGGTGAGGGGACTATGCACATCAGGATTGGGGGGGTGAGGGGACCATGCACATCAGGATTAGGGGTGAGGGGACCATGCACATCAGGATTGGGGGGTTCAGGACCATGCACATCAGGATTGGGGGGTTCAGGACCATGCACATCAGGATTGGGGGTGAGCGGACCATGCACATCAGGATTGGGGGGGTGAGGGACCATGCACATCAGGGTTGGGGGGTGGGGGACCATGCATACCAGATTGGGGGTGAGGGGGCCATACACATCAGGATAGGTGGTGAGGGGACCATGCATATCAGGATAGGGGGTGAGGGGACCATGCATACCAGGATTGGGGTGGTGAGGGGGCCATGCACATCAGATAGAGTGGTGAGGGGACCATGCATATCAGGATAGAGGGGTGAGGACCATGCACATCAGGATTGGGGGTGAGCGGACCATGCACATCAGGATTGGGGTGAGGGGACCATGCACATCAGGGTTGGGGGGTGAGGGACCATGCACATCAGGATTGGGGGTGAGGGGACCATGCACATCAGGTTAGGGGGTGAGGGGACCATGCACATCAGGATTGGGGGGTGAGAGGACCATGCACATCAAGATTGGGGGGTGAGGTGACCATGCACATCAGGGTTGGGGGGTGAGATGACCAGCACATCAGGATTGGGGGTGAGGGACCATGCACATCAGGGTTGGGAGGTGAGAGGACCATGCACATCAGGGTTGGGGGGGAGGGACAATGCACATCAGGATTGGGGGGTGAGCAGACCATGCACATCAGGGTTGGGGGGTGAGAGGACCATGCACATCAGGTTGGGGGGTGAGGGGACCAGGCACATCAGGATTGGGGTGAGGGGACCATGCACATCAGGATTGGGTGGTGAGAGGACCATGCACATCAGGGTTGGGGGTGAGGGGACCATGCACATCAGGATTGCGGGTGAGGGACCATGCACATCAGGATTGGTGGGTGAGTGGACCATGCACATCAAGGTTGGGGGGGAGGGGACTATGCACATCAGGGTTGGGGGGTGAGCAGACCATGCACATCAGGTTGGGGGTGAGAGGACCATGCACATCAGGATTGGGGGGTGAGGGACCATGCACATCAGGGTTGGGAGGTGAGGGGACCATGCACATCAGGATTGTGGGTGAGGGGACCATGCACATCAGGATTGGGGGGTGAGTGGACCATGCACATCAGGTTGGGGGGTGAGAGGACCATGCACATCAGGATTGGGGGGTGAGGGACCATGCACATCAGGATAGAGAGGTGAGGGACCATGCATACCAGGATTGGGGGTGAGGGGATCATGCAGATCAGGATTGGGGGTGAGACCATGCACATCAGGATTGGGGGTGAGGGGACCCTGCACAACAGGACTGGGGGTGACGGGACCATGCACATCAGGATTGGGGGGTGAGGGGACCATGCACATCAGGATTGGGGGGTGAGAGGACATGCACAACAGGATGGGGGTGAGGGACCATGCACATCAGGATTGGGGGTGAGTGGACCATGCACATCAGGATTGGGTGGTGAGGGACCATGCACATCAGATTGGGGGTGAGGGACAATGCACATCAGGATTGGGGATGAGGGGACCATGCACATCAGGAATTGGGGGGTGAGCGGACCATGCACATCAGTATTGGGGGGTGAGGGGACCATGCACATCAGGATAGAGTGGTGAGGGGACCATGCATACCAGGGTTGGGGGGTGAAGGGACCATGCACATCAGGATTGGGGTGAGGGGACCATGCACATCAGGATTGGGGGTGAGGGACCATGCACATCAGGGTTGGGGGTGAGAGGACCATGCACATCAGGATTGGGGGGTGAGGGGACCATGCACATCAGGATTGGGGGGTGAGGGGACCATGCACATCAGGATTGGGGGGTGAGGGACCATGCACACAGGATTGGGGGGTGAGAGGACCATGCACATCAGGATTGGGGTGGGGGTGAGGGCCATGCACATCAGGATTGGGGGTGAGGGGACCATGCACATCAGGATTGGGGGGTGAGGGACCATGCACATCAGGTTGGGGGTGAGGGACCATCACATCAGGATTGTTGAGGGACCATGCATACAGGATTGGGGGGTGAGGGACCATGCATATCAGGATTGGGGGGTAGGGGCCATGCACATCAGGATTGGGGATGAGGGGACCATGCACATCAGGATTGGGGGTGAGCGGACCATGCACATCAGGGTTGGGGGGTGAGAGGACCATGCAAATCAGGATTGGGGGGGTGAGGGGACCATGCACATCAGGATTGGGGGGGTGAGGGACCATGCACATCAGGTTGGGGGGTGAGAGGACCATGCACATCAGGATTGGGGGTGAGGGGACCATGCACATTAGGATTGGGGGGTGAGGGGACCATGCACATCAGGATTGGGGGGTGAGGGACCATGCACATAGGGTTGGGGGGTGAGGAGATCATGACACATCAGGATAAAGGTGTTGAGGGGACCATGCATACCAGGATTGGGGGTGAGGGACCATGCAATCAGGATTGGGGTGTAGGGGGCCATGCACATCAGGATTGGGGTGAGGGGACCATACATACCAGCATAGGGTGGGTGGTACCATGCATACCAGGATAGGGATGAGGGTGCATGCAACCAGGATAGGGGGGGGCAGCACATACAGATGGGGACGATAACCTTAAAAATGTTGTTGCCAGGGGACCATGCACATCAGGATTGGGGGGTGAGGACCATGCACCGAGGATATGGGGTGAGAGGACCATGCATACCAGGATAGGAGGTGAGGGGACCATGCACATCAGGATTGGGGGGTGAGGGCACCATGCACATCAGGATTGGGGGGTGAGGGGACCATGCATACCAGGATTGGGGGATGAGGGGACCATGCATATCAGGATTGGGGGGTGAGGGGACCATGCATATTAGGATTGGGGGGTGAGGGGACCATGCATATCAGGATTGGGGGTGAGGGTACCATTCATATCAGGATTGGGGGGTGAGGGGGACCATACATATCAGGATTGGGGGTGAGTGGATCATGCACATCAGGATTGGGGAGTGAGGGGACCCTGCACAACAGGATTGGGGGTGACGGGACCATGCACATCAGGATTGCGGGGTGAGCGGACCATGCACATCAGGATTGGGGGGTGAGGGGACCATGCATATCAGGATAGGGGGGTGAGGGGACCATGCACATCAGGATTGGGGGGTGAGGGGACCATGCACATCAGGATAGGGGGGTGAGGGGACCATACACATCAGGATTGGGGGGTGAGGGGACCATGCATATCAGGATTGGGCAGGAGGGAACCATGCATACCAGAATTGGGGGTGAAGTGACCATGCATACCAGGATTGGGGGGTGAGGGAACCATGAATACCAGGATATGGATAAGCAGGTACCATGCATACCAGGATAGGGATGAGGGGGTACCATGCATACCAGGATTGGGGGATGAGGGGACCATGCATACCAGGATGAGGAATGGGGTGCCATGCATAGTAAATTTGGGTGGGGGTGAGGGGACCATACATACCAGGATAGGGATGAGGGGTGCCATGCATACCAGGATAGGAGGTGGGCAGCACATACCAGAATGGGAGACCATGTACCTATAAAAATGCTTGCCACCCGGGCGTAGAACGGGTTAATATCTAGTACTAGCTGTAGTACCCGGCTTCGCCCGGGTTAATTAATAACTGCTGTTAGCTGTAACAAAATAGACTATGTTAACAAAAATTTATTCTGCACATAAAAATCACACACCAAAACGTGCGGGGGTTAAAATTTCCATTCAACACATAGCCTATGATGCTCCTGGGGTTGAGATGTGCGGGCATGCAAAATTTCATGCCGTAAGTACAACGGTGCAGATTCCTATCCCGGGCCAAAATTATTTGCCGATTTGGAATGCGCGGGGTTAAAATTTCGACTCAAAACCTAGCCTATGACGCTCCCGGGGTCGAGACGTGCGGGTGTGCAAAATTTCATGCCCGTAAATGCAGATTCGTATGCCGGACATACACACAAGCATTCAGCTTTCTCCCCATTATGTAGATAGGGCCAAAATTGTTTGGCGATTTGGAACGTGCGGGGGTTAAAATTTCCATTGAACACATAGCCTATGATGCCCTGGGGTTGAGATGTGCGGGCATGCAAAATTTCATGCCCGTAAGTACAACGGTGCAGATTCCTATCCCGGGCCAAAATTATTTGCCGATTTGGAATGCGCGGGGTTAAAATTTCGACTCAAAACCTAGCCTATGACGCTCCCGGGGTCGAGACGTGCGGGTGTGCAAAATTTCATGCCCGTAAATGCAGATTCCTATGCCGGACATACACACAAGCATTCAGCTTTCTCCCCATTATGTAGATAGGGCCAAAATTGTTTGGCGATTTGGAACGCGCGGGGTTAAAATTTAGATTCAAAACATAGCCTAGGACGCTTTCGGGGTCGTGACGTGCGGGCGTGCAAAATTTCATACCCGTAAGTGCGACGGTGCGGATTCCAATCCCGGACAAACATACCCACATACATACACACATACATACATTCAGCTTTATATATTAGATAATATAATGGCCCCGTATTGCCTTCCATATAATATAATGGCCCAAACATTGCCTTCCGTATAATATAATGGCCCACACATAGCCCTCCATATAATATAATGCATCTGAACCCCTCAGGCCTTCCAAATAGTATAATATAGTCAATGATTAAAGAAAATAAATAAAAACTCGCATCTCCTCGTTCTATCCTGCTCTGAAATCTGCAACCTGTAGTCTGAAGTGTCGCAAATCTCTGCGCAGAGGGCGCAATATAGTGACTTCATCGTGCCTGCTGCGCTGAGATGTCAGCACTCAAAGAGGGAGAATAATGGAGGAGTGGACAGCTCCCTCTTTCATCAATGATTTCAAATGGCACCCATGATGCCGATACAGTTGAAAGTGCGATTTCGGGCGCCTGGGGGGTTCACGGTCCCCATAGTGGCTACATGATTTGCCGGTACGCTACTGGCATACCCACAGTTTCCCACAAGTACTTACAATTTAAAAAATCCCCTAAAAATAAAACTCCTCCCCTAACCCTGTTTCCCTGCCGCTCCGTTTTGTGCAGTGTACTGAGCTCCGCGCAGCTGTCACAATGTAGTGACATCATGACGTCTGCTGCGCTCTCAGAAGCACCGACTTCATGGTGGAAGAGGGAGCTGACGACTCCCTGCTCCATCATTGTGTTCTCCAGTATATATCAGTGAAAGTGAGCAGCCGGGCAGAGGGTGGCGGCATGGGGCAGGATGCTACTGTCTTCAGCCCTTTGGCGGTCCTGATCCATGGGCTTGGTGCAGACTGATACATTGTAGCAAATTAGCAGAGGAAATTGTGCAGCTCACAGAGCATTGTCTACACTAGTTACAATCGTCACTTCTCAACTCAGCGCTGAATCGGTGATGTACAGGACATTATTCCCGCAGGACCCGTGATGTGCAGGACATTGCTCCCACAGGACCGGTGATGTGCAGGTCATTACTCCCGCAGGACCCGTGATGTGCAGGACATTACTCCTGCAGGACCAGTGATGTGCAGGACATTACTCCCGGACCCGTAATGTGCAGGACATTACTCCCACAGGACCAGTGATGTACATGACATTACTTCCGCAGGGCCAGTGATGTGCAGGACATTACTCCTGCAGGACCGGTGATGTGCAGGTTATTACTCCCTCAGGACCAGTGATGAGCAGGACATTACTCCCGCAGGACTCGTGATATACAGGACATTACTCCTGCAGGACCAGTGATGTGCAGGACATTACTCCCTCAGGACCAGTGATGTACAGGACATTACTCCCGCAGGACCAGTGATGTGCAGGACATTACTCCCGCAGGACCGGTGATGTGCAGGACATTACTCCCACAGAACCAGTGATGTACAGGACATTACTTCCGCAGGGCCAGTGATGTGCAGGACATTACTCCTGCAGGAACGATGATGTGCAGGTCATTACTCCCTCGGGACCAGTGATGAGCAGGACATTACTCCCACAGGAGCAGTGATATACAGGACATTACTCCTGCAGGACCAGTGATGTGCAGGACATTACTCCTGCAGGAACGGTGATGTACAGGACATTACTCCTGCAGGACCAGTGATGTTCAGGACATTACTCCCTCAGGACCAGTGATGTACAGGACATTACTCCCGCAGGACCAGTGATGTGCAGGACATTACTCCCTCAGGACCAGTGATGTACAGGACATTACTCCCACAGGACCGGTGATGTGCAGGACATTACTCCCACAGAACCAGTGATGTACAGGACATTACTTCCGCAGGGCCAGTGATGTGCAGGACATTACTCCTGCAGGAACGGTGATGTGCAGGTCATTACTCCCTCGGGACCAGTGATGAGCAGGACATTACTCCCACAGGAGCAGTGATATACAGGACATTACTCCTGCAGGACCAGTGATGTGCAGGACATTACTCCCTCAGGACCAGTGATGTGCAGGACATTACTCCCTCAGGACCAGTGATGTACAGGACATTACTCCCGCAGGACCAGTGATGTGAGGACATTACTCCCGCAGGACCAGTGATGTGCAGGACATTACTCCCGCAGGACCAGTGATGTACAGGACATTACTTCCGCAGGACCGGTGATGTACTATACAGGACATTACTCCCTCAGGACCAGTGATGTACAGGACATTACTCCCGCAGGACCAGTGATGTGCAGGACATTACTCCCGCAGGACCAGTGATGTGCAGGACATTACTTCCGCAGGACCGGTGATGTACAGGACATTACTCCTGCAGCATCAGTGATGTGCAGGACATTACTCCCTCAGGACCAGTGATGTACAGGACATTACTCCCGCAGGACTAGTGATGTGCAGGACATTACTCCTGCAGGACCAGTGATGTGCAGGACATTACTCCCGCAGGACCCGTGATGTGCAGGACATTACTCCCACAGGACCAGTGATGTACATGACATTACTTCCGCAGGGCCAGTGATGTGCAGGACATTACTCCTGCAGGACCGGTGATGTGCAGGTTATTACTCCCTCAGGACCAGTGATGAGCAGGACATTACTCCCGCAGGACCAGTGATGTAGAGGACATTACTCCCGCAGGACTCGTGATATACAGGACATTACTCCTGCAGGACCAGTGATGTGCAGGACATTACTCCCTCAGGACCAGTGATGTACAGGACATTACTCCCGCAGGACCAGTGATGTGCAGGACATTACTCCCGCAGGACCGGTGATGTGCAGGACATTACTCCCACAGAACCAGTGATGTACAGGACATTACTTCCGCAGGGCCAGTGATGTGCAGGACATTACTCCTGCAGGAACGGTGATGTGCAGGTCATTACTCCCTCGGGACCAGTGATGAGCAGGACATTACTCCCACAGGAGCAGTGATATACAGGACATTACTCCTGCAGGACCAGTGATGTGCAGGACATTACTCCCGCAGGACCAGTGATGTACAGGACATTACTCCCGCAGGACCAGTGATGTGCAGGACATTACTCCCGCAGGACCAGTGATGTGCAGGACATTACTCCCTCAGGACCAGTGATGTACAGGACATTACTCCCGCAGGACCAGTGATGTGCAGGACATTACTCCCGCAGGACCAGTGATGTGCAGGACATTACTCCCGCAGGACCAGTGATGTACAGGACATTACTTCCGCAGGACCGGTGATGTACTATACAGGACATTACTCCCTCAGGACCAGTGATGTACAGGACATTACTCCCGCAGGACCAGTGATGTGCAGGACATTACTTCCGCAGGACCGGTGATGTACAGGACATTACTCCTGCAGCATCAGTGATGTGCAGGACATTACTCACTCAGGACCAGTGATGTACAGGACATTACTCCCGCAGGACCAGTGATGTGCAGGACATTACTCCCGCAGGACCAGTGATGTAGAGGACATTACTCCCACAGGACCTGTGATGTGCAGGACATTACTCTCGCAGGACCGGTGATGTGCAGGACACTTAACTCTCGCAGGATCGGTGATGTGCAGGACATTACTCCCGCAGGACTGATGATGTGCAGGACATTACTCCCTGCTTGTTACTTTGTAACCAAGCGTTTTCTCATTCACTGAAAGCAAACAAAGGTATTAAGATGTTAGAATCTTAAAATGCAAAGTATATTATATAGTGATTTGATGGTGGTGGTTGTACAATCGGATCTGAAGCAGTTATACATCCCAGTATGACAATGGGTGGTCTTCTTATTATGGTGCTCTTTATTTCATGGGGGGTCTTTGCGGTACTTTGGGTGGAGTAAAGCCCCCGTCTCACATAGCGATATTGCTAGCGAGATCGGTGCTGAGTCACTAGTTTTGTGACGCAGCAGCGAGCTCACCAGCGATATCGCTGTGTGTGACATTGAGCGACGATCAGCCCCCCTGCCGGGTATCGCTGATCGTCGCAGAAATGTCAGGACCTTTTTTTGATCGCTGGTTTCCCTCTGACAGGCACGCATCGCTGCGTGTGACAGGCGGGAGACCAGCGATCCGCTGGTAACCAAGGTACACAGCGGGTTTCCAGGCACCGCGCAGCGCTTGGAAACCCGCTGTGTACCTTGGATACCAGCTCCCTGCATCAGGGTGCTGGTATCCAAGGTACACTATGGGTAACTAAGGGATGTTACTCGCAGTGTCACTGTCCTGATCGCTGCCTGAGCTGCCTGTTTGGCAGCTCAGCAGCGATAATGTAGCGGTACACCAGCGATCCTGATCGTTGTCGGGATCGCTGGTGTATCGCTATGTGAGACCCGGGTTTTACACTAAAGAAATCAATTCCTCCATTACATTTAATGGGATTTCCAGATGTTCCTGTTACTTGTAATTTCCCAGTATAAATGTGAATCCGTAATCTCACCGTTAACTCTTTCAACTCCGCAGCCTCATGAAGATCACAAGTGACGGGGAGCTGATTGCAGCAGATTACTCCAACGTCTCAGCTGTAATTACCACAATTACTGAGCTGTTTTCCTGGAAGGTTTTGCAATAGGTCTCGTACTGACCCCTCCTGTAGAGCGGACCGGGGCTTGTTTTTAGGGTGAAAAGCTCTGTCTGAACACGTCTGACATTTCTCCTGACTCATCCTCAGTGTCAGAATTAATAATATTTTTCTTCCTGAGTGACGCTGTGTCATCTGTTGTGCAACGTGTGACCGGCGGGGAAGGTTCATGTACCCTGAGTACAGGCCACTGAGACTGATATCACTGTTATTATGGGGGCATTGTGAATATTACTGTTTGCAAGTATTTGCCCTCTTCCTGATTTCCTATTTTTTTGCATGTTTGTCACACTTAAATGTTTCAGATCACCAAACAAATGTAAATATTAGACAAAGATAACACAAGTAATCACAAAATGCAGTTTATAAATGAAGATCTTTATTATTAAGGGAAAAAGAAATCCAAACCAACAGGGTCCTGTGTGAGAAAGTGATTGCCAACAACAACTGCAATCAAGCGTATGTGATAACTGGCAATGAGTGTTTTACAATGCTCTGGAGGAATTTTGGCCGCTCATCTTTGCAGAATTGTTGTAATTCAGCCACATTGGAGGTTTCCGAGCATGAACCGCCTTTTTAAGGTTATTACAGCATCTCAATCGGATTAAGGTGAGGACTTTAACTAGGTCACTCCAAAGTCTTAATTTTGATTTTCTTAAGCCATTCAGAGGTGGACTTGCTCATGTATTTTAGATCATTGTCCTGCTGCATAACTCAAGTACGCTTCAGCTTGAGGTCACGTACATCTGTCGGACATTCTCCTTCAGGATGTTTTGGTAGATAGCAGAATTCATGGTTCCATTTACCTTAGCAAGTCTTCCAGGTACTGAAGCAGCAAAACAGCGCCCGGACCATCACACTACCACCACCATATTTTACTGTTGGTATGATGTTTTTTTTCTGAAATGCTGTGTTACTTCTACACCAGATGAAATGGAACATACACTTTCCAAAAAGTTCAACTTTTGTCTCGTCAGTCCACAGAGTATTCTTCCAAATGTCTTGGTGATTATCAAGATTTTTTCAGGCAAAACTGAGATGAGCCTTTATGTTCTTATTGCTCAGCAGTGGTTTTCGTCTAGGAGCTCTGCCATGCAGGCCATTTTTGCCCATTCTATTTCTTATGGTGGAGTCATGAACACCGACCTTAACTGAGGCAATTGAGGCCTGCAGTTCTTTGAATGTTGTTGTGGGGTCTTTTGTGACTTGTTGGTTGAGTCGTCACTTCACTTTTGGGGTAATTTTGGTCAGCCGGACACTCCTGGGAAGGTTCTCCACTGTTCCATATTTTCGTCATTTGTGTATAATGGCTCTCACTTTGGTTCACTGGAGTCCCCAAGCCTTATAAATGCCTTTATATCCTTTTCCAGACTGATGGGATCTCAATTACTTTGTTTCTAATTTGTTCCAGATTTTTTTTGGATGTCTAGCCTTTGAATATCCTTTGGTCTACTAAACTTTGTCAGGCAGGTCCTATTTAAGTGATTTCTTGATTGAGAACAGGTGTGGCAGTAATCAGGCCTACGTCTGGCTAGGGAATGTGAACTCAGCTTCCAAAGATGTGATAAACCACAGTTAATTTAGGTTTTAAAGGGGGGGTGGAGGCAATGACTTTTTCACACAGGTCCCTGTAAGTTTGGATTTCTTTTTCCCTTAATAATAAAGACCTTCATTTATAAACTGCATTTTGTGATTACTTGTTATCTTTGTCTAATATTTACATTTGTTTGGTGATCTGAAACATTTCAGTGTGACAAACAAGCGAAAGAATCGGAAATCAGGAAGGGGGGCAAACACTTTTTCACACAACTGTACCTAAATCTAAACTTCTCCACACCTAAAATAAACTTTTATATGTTTTTCCAACAATGTAGAAATCTGATTCTGTTTTTAGGGAATATTTATATTAATATCTACTGTATATTAGTGAATCGAATTGATTATTCCTGGTGGGAACATTGTAGCCTTATTAGTGAGGTTATACTGAAGTTGCCCTTTAATGACTCCCATCTGTCCTCTTTTATCTTCAAGGAAATCCTCAACTCCCAGGACTAAATCCTATTTTCTCGGATCTGAGTAGTCTTCAGAACGTGGAGTTTTCCAGGCAGCGTCTCCTCCGTCCTTGGAATTCTTCCAGTCACTTGATCTGTGTTTAAAGGATTCCCCTGATCCTCCTTCATCCCGGTCTGATCTCCCTAATTCCCTTTTTTTCGCTGAGCTGACACATTTTTAGAAGAAAAACATATACAGAAAAAACCAAAACACATTGCTAGAAGCTTTGATTCTGTCAGGCCACCTGCATCCATCGAGTTTCAATATTTATTTACGACTTTATGCAACATTTATTTTGCACAATATCAAACTTTTTGCAACTTTTTGGTTTTTGTATTACCCCAAGAAGTGAAAAAAAATAGCTGAATAAGAAATATTGTCTTTTGTCAATTTCTTGCCAGATCTCTGCCTGCTGTCAATAACTAAAGCGTTCTTGCTTACATCCAGAGGCTGGAAACCTATACAGATACTTCCCACAGCTTTCTATGCATTGGTGACTACAGAGTGAGTCAACTGAGAATCCATAAGTGAGCTAGTTCTGAGGGGGAAAGTTTGTAACTCTTCTTCTGAGCTCCTCTAAGCTGATTTGCCTAAACTTTGATGTTGCTTTTGGTCTTAAATCAGCTGATATACAGATAAAACAGTCATAAGCACCCTGTCAGAACAAGCTCACTGATGGATACTCAGTTTACTAATTCAGCAGCCAGCAATGCCCAGGAATACAAAAAGCCTGTAAAAGCCAATCGATATATTATTTTTAATCAACACCAATTGAAAAAATTATTTTAAGACCATAATACCTGCATTTAAGTAAAGAAAATTCATAATTTTTAAGGTGCCCTCTGCTGTATGTTTCAGCCACTGTTTCACTAGAGCTAATTGATGAGGGTCCCAGCAGCTTTGGGCAAGGACCTTCCTTACAAAAAGGGATTGATCAAAGTGGATGAATGTTTTATTCCATGTCTTTGAATGCCATCAGTGTCCTCAGTTAAAAGGAATGACGTGTGGCCCCTGACATCTTGTTCAAACAGTGGGATAATGAGCAGGCGACCTGGAAGGATTGCAGCTCTGGAGGTTTCCTTGTCATCATCAGCAGCTTTTCTTCTCTTTGTGAAATGAGAAGTGGATGTCGGAGAGGTTTCTGGCCCCTCCTGTAAGGCCCCTTTGATCTTTTTTGGTCCCCGGAGGTGCGAGGAAACACTTGTACACGTTATTGATCATATTGTGCAGTGAGAGGAACATGAAAGTGCCACAAAGTATCCAGAACATGTCAATCCTGGGCTTCATGTGCCGAGAGACGGGCAAGGTCATGTCTGTGATTGACTCGCACCACAATGTGGATACCAGGGCTATGGGGTACTCGGAGCCGAGCCCATAGAAGTCTATGGGAGTTGTCACTGGCAGCGGGACTCGGTCCGTGGCCCTGGCAGTCAATGCGATGGGGAAATATTTACAGGGGATTATTAGTATAGGTAGTTCGTGACGCCACTGCGGTTTCTGGTAAATTGTACCAGCGCTGCTCTAAGGACTTTCACAGGGGATGTTATGGGGCAGCTTGGTAGTAAGTCTCCCACAGGTGAGACGGGTCCCTGGAAGTCTATGGTGATGATGATGATGCAGGGTGTAGTAAGAATTCAGTCAACACAATGCAGCTTCTTTTCATACCTTTTACTGATGGTGGTTTAAGCAGATCCCGGGGAGCTGGTCGGGGTGGAGAGTGCACATTCGGGTAACAGCTGAGCAGGTTAGAGGCCTCCTTAACTTCAATTGTAGGTGAGTCCAACTTGCCTGAGCGAAGTTAACTCTGAACTCTCCAGCTTTCTCTATAGCTGTAATGCCCGGCCAACGTTGTGGTGGAGCCTTCTATGTGGTGAGAACAGAGTCCTTTTATGCGGGGCCCTGCTAAAAGTCCTTGTTCCTCCTGACTCCGATTACGTATTGACACTTAGGGCTGCTCTCTGCGACCTGTAGTCCAGATGCCTCCGGTTTTCTTGTTACTAAGCTTGAAACTGTAGCAACGCTTCGGACCCGGTGTCCGGCAATTTAGTGCAGGCAATCCAATACCTAAAGCACTTCTCTATCTTCTCCACTGTGCCCTTCGCCCTGCTTTCGCTCTTAGCATAAACACTTGGAGCTTCGTTGGTAATGTCAGCTTTCTCCTAGAGCTCGCTGAGCAGCTCTCAGTATCCTCCTTACTTCAGCTTCTGTTGAGGTACTGATTAAGGGTAGCTCTGACTAGGCTAGGATGATCCACTTCACCCGTACTAGCCTCCACTTGCTTGTCAGGTGAGCTACGCTAACTCTGCGAGGATTCAATCCCTTCTCCTCTCCTTCCAAGTCCAGACTCCACTGGCACTGAACTGCACTGTCGAAGACAGGAAACTGACTGAACTCTGATTGCTAAGTGTCACTTCCTCTTGTACCCCTGATGGGTTGTGTCTAAAAGTGTGAGTGAAGTGCATAGATATCAAGCTTGCTGTTACCTTCCTGTGCACTCTCCTGGATTTTTATGTGTGCCTGCGTAGCTGGGCTACACATCTGTATCTGTCATAGGCATCAAAGACGAAAAGAAAAACAAAGAAAAGTGACTCTAAAATAAAGAAAAGTCCTGATCCTACAGGAAAATCAATATCCATTCATTTCTAGAGGGCACTGTTTCTACTTGGCATAGGGCAGGCAATGCTCCCTGGGAAAAAGGTATGCAAATCAGCCTTTGTCAGGAGGAGGAAAGCTTGCTCTGTAGTGCCACCTATTGGAGGCAGCTACTTTATAATTCAATGTCCATAAGCGTAGCCGCATGTCTTTTTCAGAAGTAATGGACACCATCTGCAGGCTGCTGTCTCTCCATCTGTAGGCCGCTCTCTCTACATATACAACCCCTGGCAAAAATTCTGGAATCACCGGCCTTGGAGGATGTTCATTCAGTTGTTTAATTTTGTTGAAAAAAAGCAGATCACAGACATGGCACAAAACTGAAGTCATTTCAAATGGCAACTTTCTGGCTTTAAGAAACACTAAAAGAAATCAAGAACAAAAAATGTGGTAGTCAGTAATGGTTATTTTTTTAACCAAGCATAGGGGAAAAATTATGGAATCACCAGCTTTGGAGGATGTTCATTCAGTTGTTAATTTGTTGAAAAAAAGCAGATCACAGACATGGAACAAACTGAAGTAATTTCAAATGGCAACTTTCTGGCTTTAAGAAACACTAAAAGAAATCAAGAACAAAAAATGTGGTAGTCAGTAATGGTTATTTTTTTAACCAAGCATAGGGGAAAAATTATGGAATCACTCAATTCTGAGGGAAAAAATTATGGAATCATGAAAAACAAACAAACAAAAAAAAACCTCCAACACAACACTAGTATCTTGTTGCACCACCTCTGGCTTTTACAGCAGCTTTCAGTCTCTGAGGGGGGTACGAAGTGCCAGTAGTGGTCACAGACCACTCCCGGCACTTTAACCCCCGGAACACTGCGATCAAGCAAACATGATCGCAGCGTTCCGGAGCCGTCACAGGAGCTGACAGCCCCTCTGCCTTTGGTTCGGAGACCCCGCGGCACACCGCGGTGTCCCGATCACTGCCGTGGAGACCAATGTCGTCATGAAGACATCCGGGTCTTCAGAGCTTTGAAACTTCCTGACATGCGCAGTGCATGTCAGGAAGTCTCACAGGTCAGTGAACAGAAGCTGCAGCGCTGCAAGCTTCTATAGCATGCAGATGCTGCTTCATCTGCATGCTATAGAAGCGATCATCCTGCACAAAATCATTGTCCCATAGTGGGACAAAGTGTAAAAGTAAGAATTAAATAAACATTTTTTTTTTTAAATAATTGTAAAAATATTTTAAAAAATAATAAAAAAAATCAATATATATTCTATAACTAAATAAATATTTGAATAAAAAAAATCTAAACAATAAAAGTACACATATTTAGTATCGCCGCGTCTGTAACGACCCGGTCTATAAAACTGTCTCACTAGTTAACCTCTTTAGTGAACACCATAAAAAAAAAAGGCAAAAATCAATGCTTTATCATCATACCGCCGAACAAAAGTGGAATAACACGCGATCAAAAAGACAGATATAAATAAACATGGTACCGCTGAAAACGTCATCTTGTCCCACAAAAAACAAGCTGCTATACAGCATCATCAGCGAAAAAATAAAAAAGTTATAGCTCTCAGAATAAAACGATGCAAAATAATTATTTTTTATGTAAAATAGTTATATAAAAGCATCAAAACATAAAAAAATGATATAAATGAGGTATCGCTGTAATCGTACTGACTCGAAGAATAAAACTGCCTTTTATCAATTTTACCACATGCGGAACGGTGTAAACACCCCCCCCCCAAAGAAATTCATGAACTGCTGTGGCTTTTGTTCATTCTGTCTCCCAAAAATCGGAATAGAAAGCAATCAAAAAATGTCATGTGCCTGAAAATGGTATCAATAAAAATGTCAACTTGTCCCCCAAAAAACAAGACCTCACATGACTCTGTGGGTCAAAATATGGAAAAATTATAACTCTCAAAATGTGGTGATGAAAAACTATTTTTTGCAATAAAAAGCTTCTTTTAGTGTGTGACAGCTGCCAAACATAAAAACCCGCTATAAATAGTAAATCAAACCCCCCTTTATCACCCCCTTAGTTAGGGAAAAATAATAAAATAAAAAAAAGTATTTATTTCCATTTTAAAATTAGGGTTAGGGTTAGAGTTAGGGTTGGGGCTAGGGTTAGGGCTGGGGATAAAGTTAGGGATAGGGTTGGGGCTAATGTTAGAGTTTTGGCTAATGTTAGGGTTGGGGCTAAAGTTAGGGTTAGGGTTGGGGCTAAAGTTAGGGTTGGGGCTAGAGTTGGGGTTAGAGTTTGGATTACGGTTACGGTTGGGATTAGGGTTAGGGTTGGGATTAGGGTTAGGATTGGAGTTAGAATTAGGGTGTTTCCACTGTTTAGGCACATCAGGGGCTCTCCAAACGCGACATGGCATCTGATCTCAATTCCAGCCAATTTTGCATTAAAAAGTCAAACGGAGCTCCTTCCCTTCCAAGCTCTACCAAGTTTTAAGAATGATGTCACTTTTGGGTATTTTCAATCATATAGACCCCTCAAAGTGACTTCAAATGTGATGTGATCCCTAAAAAAAATTGTGTTGTAAAAATGAGAAATCGTTGGTCAACTTTTAACCCTTATAACTTCCTAACAAAAAATTTGGTTCCAAAATTGTGCTGATGTAAAGTAGACGTGGGAAATGTTGTTTATTAACTATTTTGTGTGACATATTTCTCTGATTTAAGGGCATAAAAATTAAAAGTTTTAAAAATTGCGAAATTTTCAAAATTTTCGCCAAATTTTCGTTTTTTTCACAAATAAACGCAAGTTATATAGAAGAAATTCTACCACTAACGTGAAGTACAATATGTCATGAGAAAACAGTCTCAGAATCGCGAAGATCCATTGAAGCGTTCCAGAGTTTTAACCTCATAAAGAGACAGTGGTCAGAATTGTAAAAATTGGCCCGGTCATTAACGTGCAAACCACCCTCGGGGTAAAGGGGTTAATCTCCATCTTGTCTAGATGCTATGATGACTTTTCACATCCACAGCTGTTCTCTGCAGACCTCCCTCTTTTCCAGTCTTTTGCAGCACATCCCGACACAGTGTACTTAAAAATAAGTGTTATTAAAATGCCCTCTGCATGAAAATACTGTATCTGTCCATATTATGACCTTAAGCCTCCCATCGTATATGACCTCCACACTGTTTACCATTATCAGCTATAACCGCCACACCATCCGCCCTTATGAACCACGGCTTATACCATGGCTGTCCCCTCTCTAATATTCCATTACACTCTCTATATCTCCACAGTGTCCCCCACTATGCAAACCCCTCTCCATATTGTGCCTCCATTTCATACTGTCACCTCTCCACATCCATTCTGTGCCTCTTTTCACAGTATGCCCTCATACTGCCCACCACGCTGCCCTCTTCATACTGTAACCACTCCTCACACTGTCCCCGTACACAGTATGATGTTCACCACAGCCGCCCATACGGTATGATATTCACAACAGCCACCCAATATATAGTATGGCCACCACCCCAGCACCTCATATATAGTATGATGTCCACCTCAAACCTCCATAAATAGTATGATGTCCAAAACAGCCCCCGTGTATACTATGATGATCCCCACAATGCTTCATACAGTATTATGGCCCACAAACAACACTTCAAACAGTATGATTTGTGATCACAGACCCCATTATAATGAACTCCACAGCCCGATATACAGTATGGTCATCAAAGCTCCTCATATACTTTGTTGTTCACCTTTTACAGCCCCTTATTTCATGGACCAAACGCATATCCCCTCATTTTATGGTCCCCAAAAAAGCCCCTCAATTGCCCCCGCTGCACTGACTCTCATTTTATGCCTTCCCTCACAGCCCAATTTTTTATGCTCCCCTGCACAGCCCCTCATCTTATTCCCCTCTCTGCACAACCCCACTCATTTTATTCCCCCATCTACACAGCCACTCATGTCACTTCTCTGCACAGCCTCTCAGCTTATTCCCCAATGTGCACAGCCCCTCAGTTTATTTTCCCCATCTGCACAGCCCCTCATTTTATTCCCCCTCATTAGCATGGCCCCTCGGCTTATTCCCCCATCTGCACAGCCCCTTAGTTTATTTTCCCCATCTGCACAGCTCCTTATTTTATTCCCCCCCATAAGCACAGCCCCTTGTCTTATTCCTCCTATCTGCAAAGCACCTCGTTTATTCCGCCATCTCCACAGACCCTTATTTTATTCCCCATCTGCATAGCCCGTCATTTTATCCCTCACCTCAGTTTATTTATCCCCTCTGCACAGCCCCTTAGTTTATTCCCCTATCAGCAGTCGCTCATTTTATTCCTCCATATCTGTACAGCCTCTCATTTTATTCCATCTGCTCAGCCCCACATTTTATTTCCCCATCTGCACAACCCCTCATTTTATTCCACCATCTGCATAGCCCATCATGTTACTTCCCCTCGGCACAGCCTCTCAGATTATTTCCTCATGTACACAGCCCCTCAGTTTATTTCCGCCATCTGCAGAGCCCCTCATTTTATTCCCCCATTAGCACAACCCATTGATTTATTTCCACTATCTGAACAGCCCCTCAGTCTATTCCCCAACAACACAGCCCCTCAGTTTATTCCCCATCTGCACAGTCATTTTATTCCTTCATCTACACAGCTCCTCAGTTTATTTCCCACTCTGCACAGCCCCTCAGTTTATTTACCCATCTGCACAGCCCCTCAGTTTATTTACCCCTTTGCACAGCCCTCAGTTTATTTCACCCCATCTACACAGCCCCTCAGTTTATTCCCCATCTGCACAGTCATTTTATTCCTTCATCTACACAGCCCCTCAGTTTATTTCCCCAATCTGCACAGCCCTCAGTTTATTTACCCCTCTGCACAGCCCCTCAGTTTATTTCACCCCATCTACACAGCCCCTCAGTATATTCTCCAATCTGCACAGCCCCTCAATTTATTTCTCCCATCTGCACAGGCCCTCAGTGTATTCCCCCATCAGTACGGCCCCTCATTTTATTCCCTAATCTGCACAGCCCCTCGACTTATTCCTCCATCTGCACAGCCCCTTAGATTATTTCCCCTATCAGCACAGCCCCTCAGATTATTTTGCCCCTCTGCACAGCCCCTCATTTTATTCCTCATCTGCACAGCCCCTCGACTTATTCCCCCCATCTGCACAGCCCCTCAGGTTATTTCCCCCATCTGCACAGTCCCTCTGTTTATTCCCCCATATGCACAGCCCCTCAGTTTATTTTGCCCCATCAGCACAGCCCCTCAGTTTATTCCTCATCTGCACAGCTCCTCAATTTATTTCTACCATCTGCACAGCCCCTCATTTTATTCCTCTGATCTGCACAGCCACTCATTTTACCAACCCTCTGCACAGCCCCTTAGCTTATTCCCCCAATCTGTACACCCCCTCATTTTATTCCCCCTCATTAGCACAGCCCCTTGGCTTATTTCCCCATCTGCACAGCCCCTGATTTTATTCCCTCATTTGCACAGACCCTCGACTTATTCCCTTCATCTGCACAGTCCCTCAGATTATTTCCCGATTTGCACAGCCACGCTGTTTATTCCCCCATCGCACAGTCCCTCAGTTTATTTTGCCCCTTTGCACAGCCCCTCAGTTTATTCCCCCATCTGCACAGCCCTCAGTTTATTCGCTCCTCTGCACAGCCCCACATTTTATCCCCCATCAGCACAGTTCCTCCAATCATTTTATTTCAACCAATCAGCACAGCCACTCCACTTATTTTATGTCCCCTTGCACAATAATATAAAAATTAAAAAAGCAAAAAAAGCTCATACTCACCTAATCCCAGCTTCCATCCACCATCTCCTCTGTGCAGCAGTAGGCGCCATGATGTCACTGCACTGCGTCATCCAACACTGTCTGCGTATACCTTCTCCAACAAGGGGCAGGCTCGAAGTGGCCTGCATCTTGCTGTAGATCCCAGTGGAGCAGGGCAGATGACAGCTCCTCTAATCCTATCTTGGGCGGTGCACATGTGGCACCCCAGCAGTACGGTTGCCACAGTGGCATTGCCTCCCTCACAGGGGGTGATGTCATGCCTGAGAGCAAGGAAGGGTCCCCTTACCAGGTAACACCTTCATCCAGCACTTTTCCTGACTCCAGACCAGAAGGGGAGCTCTAACACCCGGTTTCAGGGGAGCTTCCCTATAAGTTCTGGCCTGGAGGCGGGGTTAGTCAGTGAGTTGAGAGAAGTCGAGTCTGAGAAGTGTGTGTGAGGGAAGAGGAGTGAAGTCGAGGAGAAACTGGGGAGTGGAGCTGCAACCAAGCTCACCTCAGTACTGAGAGCTAGAAACCGGACACCGGAGTCCGTGGCTGTGCGGGTACTGAAGTCTCGTCAGCTGCATCCGGGGACAGGGGACTCCAGGTCTCCTGGCCCCAGATATCACCCGACGGCAGAGCAGCATGAGAGCCCGTGAGTCGCCACGAGGAGCGACATCTGAAATAGGCTCAAGCTGCCTGCCATGCGGGTAACGTTTGATTTCAACCGCCAGAAAGAGGAACTTGAGTGAGCTTAAGCAGCAAGGAACAAAAAGGACAGCGCAGCAGGAAGGCCTCTGAACCCACCTGGCTAGGCGGACCCCAAATTGCTCTGGGTCTGCACAGATCCCTGCTACCATCTGTTGTCAGTGCCCAGAACTGCGCCTTCAACCATCCAGTAAAGGTAACTACAATCCCTGTGTCTTCCAGTCAGTTGTTGCAACCTCAGTCCTGCACTACAACCGCAGCCATCATTGATTTTAACCTTTTAACTGCCCTGGGGCCTAGCTCTACCTGTGGGGAGCACTACCATCTCAGCTGCGTCACCATCGGACCAGCGGTCTTCCATAGCAGCGTCAGACATATATAGCAGAACATCGCAGGTGGCGTCACGTTAATTCCCCTATAAACTACCCCCCATTACATTTATCGTCATTTCACTGGACGCCCAGGGCCACGGACTGGGTCACTGCTGCCTTGACTTCCCCTTTAAGAACTGTCCGGCCCGGTTTTGAGTGCCCTACGGACCTGGTGGGTGCTCCACACACAGCAATTGTATTCACGTCTGATAGACATGAATACAATTGAGTGCAGGGAGGAAGCAACAGGCGGGGAGCAGGCAGAGATAGTAGTGACGGTGTCAGTAACTGACATCACTTACCTCCGTGCCTGCGCCGTGGCCGTCACTGTGCTGAATGAAGATGTTGGGTGACCGCAGACATTCAGCATTTTTTTCAAAGTGTGCCCCCCTCGAGTCTACAGGAGGTGGCGCCCTAGACAGATGCCTATCCTGCCTACCCCTCGTCCCGGCCCTGGTCACAGCAGGCCCTGCCTCCCCATTGTCACATTAAGGCTCTGCTGTATGGCGTAAATGCCTCCAACTCCAGTGTAGCGTGGGCCAGGGCGGGAGCCATGGACGTGGGTTGCATTCCCCGCATCTTCACGCTAGAGTAAAATGGGGGTCATGGCTGGGTGTATGTGCTGCTGTTACTTTGGTGATACACCTCTGCAGACCGCATGCTTCCTCGTGACATGGCACCGCCAAACCAGATGGATTGGAGATGAATGAAGGAGATCAGAGTCCAAAAATAAACTTTTCTTTACTGAACAACTTGATGAGAAGTTTAACATCAGATATCAGGCACAACACAACATGAATGCTTCTGTACCGACCCGCCACCACAATTGTGGGTTACCAGGGCAATGGGGTACTCAGAGCCGAACCCATGGAAGTCTATGGGGATGTCACAGGTAGCGGTGGCTCGGTCTGTGGCCCTGGCGGTCTGGCGTATGTTGGGGGAATATTTACAGGGGATAGATATATTTACAGTTCGTGACGCCACCTGTAGTCTCTGGTAATTGTACCAGCGCTGCTGTAGATCTCTGAGGGGATGGTGAGGCAGCTAGATGTCGGGTCCCCTACAGGTGGGACTCTTCCCTCAGGTCGATAGTTATGGTGAGGTTGTGCAGGCATACAATTAAATAACTCAGTCTCACACCCTCAGCGTCTTTCCATACCTTTTACTTGTAAGATGGTAAGGCAGGTCCCAGGGAGGCTGATCCAATGGAGGATGTGTTTTGAGTTAGCAGCTGGACAAGTTAGGGGCCTCCTTTACTTTCACAATGATGAGTCCAACCAGCATAAAGCGTAGTTCCCTCTATAAACTCCAGCTATTTCAAAGCTGTACTGCCCGGTCAGTTTTTGTGGTCGGAGCCTTCCTGTGAGAGAGCTGAGTTCCTATTCTTGCTGATCAGGCTCAAGGTTCTCATCCCCCTGACCCCAGTTACGTACCGACACTCCAGGGGCTGCTTTCTGTTACCTAAGTCCAGTAAGCCTCTGGTTTTCTACCACTATGCGTGAAGCTTATAGTGATCCTTCGGTCCCCAGTGACCGGTGACAACGTGCAGGACTTCTCCAATCCTATAGCACTCAGAATTCCTACCACTGTGCCTTTCGCCTTGTCCGCGCTTGTAGCATAAGCATTCCTCACTTCAAAGGTTATATAAGTCAGTCCCTTTCTTAACTTCTTTCTTGAGCTTGTTGCCAGAATCTCAGTAATCCTCTAGGCAGGAGCACGTCTCTGAACCTTCACTGTCCTTGGGACAGGAGACTGAAGTATATCTGCAACTCCCTCTTCCTTCTCAACAAAATGTCTCAGTCTGTCTATCAGTGGGGCACAGCTCTGACCAGGCTGAGATGAACTGGCTCACCTGTACTGGCCTCCACTTCTGAATGCACAATGAAACCCTCCTCTGTCCTCCTGACAGGAAACTGAACTGCACACAGATTGCACTCAGCTCTGCTGCTGACTGACTAGACCTCTGAATGACTCACTGACTGATGCGTGTGACTAGACTTTATACCTGTGGGCGTGTCAAAGTGTGTTTTGGAATGAATGTTCATTGAGCATTAAAACTGCTATCTCTCCACACATCCTCCAGGGTACTGCGTGTGCCTTCACACCAGGGCTACACACTTCCTGCACAATCCAGAGGCAGGAACGTTATTGTCATGTGTGCATCGCCACGAAGATCGTCGCGGTTGCACGTTCTGACTTCTCACAGCTGAGTTGCTGTTTCTTTGTGTTTGGCAGCTAGGGAGTTAATTCTGTCTGTGCTCAGTTCTGGGACTGGGGTGCAGTTTCTCCCGGTTGCAATTAATTATTTGTTGATTGGTTTCCTTTAATCTCTGGTTGTCTGTGTTGGGAGTTGCCAGTGAAATTTTCATGCAGACCACAGATAGGATTGTTCTGTATAGACTTAAGTTAAAGAGCTCCTTAGTTGTTTTTAAGCTCACCTTGCTTAGAGTTTAATATCCCAGATCATTTATGTTCCTTCTGTGTTTGAGTGTGTATGCAAGTCTGTGTTTTCTCCCAGTCTGTTTATATGTCTAATCTGTGTATTAGCAGGATCAGCCCATATCCCTTTGGTGGTAGTCAGGATCCTTCTTAGGACTGATTACAGGGTTCAGGTCTGATAGGAGACTAGGTTAGGCTGGAGACTTGGACCTCTGAACCATTATCAGTACCTCCAAGGTGAGGGATATAGTTAGGACCCCAGTTTAGGGTCAGGTTAGACCCCCGGTCCTCCTCTTTGCGTGTGACAGTGTATCAAGTCCTCAAGATTAACCCTGAGTTCAACGGATATCGTGTCAGGTAAATCTATTCTTTATTTACATGCTGATGTTGCTAATCTATATGTTGTATAGAGTTATTGTTCTTTTAAAAATAGTTTTCTGACATCGTACACATATCATTAGACCCGCGTGACAGTTATGGTCAGTGGGGAAACCTGAAGCTCATGAGCCCGAATGCCAAAGCTTCAGTGGGTCTACGATTACTGCAGGTCTTTAATACTCTAAAGGTCTTTTCATATAGGCTAAAGTGACTGTTTGGGTCCCTCAGACTCCAGTGCCCCGGTGCGATCGCAACCCTGGTCCTATTGTAGCTAAAACCCTGTTTACGGTTACTGGTGGCGGTACATTACTTCTGTAATAAGTCCAGCAAACCGTTATGGGAATCTGCATATTCCTCTCTGAGGACCACCGGGGTCAGGGGTTTGTCTACGTCCCCTCACAGCTAGTCTCAATGCCCAGTTGACTTGTGACGACCTCACGGCTGAGGTGGGGTCCCTACGATTCCTCACTACTACTCTCAAGGTGCATTCGAGAGGGCTACATGATCCTTGCTGTGCCACTGCATCTTCAGCTATCCATAGAGAACTCATGTCCCAGCCTGACCATCTTCTCTATAACCCTCTGGCCTTGCTACATTCTAGCTTCTTATTTAGTTAGATACTGGTTTGCTTTAGACTCCACTTGCCTGAGATAAGGCATCCTTCTGCTGAGTCCTTGCTAGGACTCCTTGCCTGAGATCAGGAATCTTGCTGCATCTTAGTCCTTATTTCTTTCACAACATGCTATCCGATATTGCCTTGCTTTTTGGCACACAAACACTTAGGTAGGTTCATATTAGCGTTTGAGTCCCTAGCGGGGGTGCTGCGGACTTTTCTTAAAGCTCCGCCTATTCTATATGGCTCCGCTACTTCCGCATGCATCCTGCGTACTATCTTTAACATTGGGTACATAGGGACATGCGTTGAATGCGGATGCGTCCACGTGCGGCGTTTTGACGTGCCCGCCGAACACAAGAAAATGCAATTTGTTGCGTTCAGAGGCCACTTCAAAACGCCGCACGTGAACGCATCCGCATACAACGCATGTCCCTGCTTACCCAATGTTAAAGATAGGTGCGCAGGACACATGCGGAAGTAGATGGAGCTTTAAACTAATAAGTCCTCAGCATCACGTGCAGATCAAACGCTAATGTGAACCCGGCCTTAGGCCTCATTCACACTTCAGTCGTGCGACGTCAGTCAAAAAACCGTTTAAAAAATTGTGAAAAAAACGGATCCGCCATTTTTTTTTGGCGGATCCGTTTTTTCCCATAGACTTGCATTATGTGACGGATTTTGACTAGTGTTGAGCATTTCCGATACGCAAGTATCGGGTATCGGCCGATATTGCGTTATCGGAATTCCGATACTTAATTCCGATACTTTTTCAATACGTATACGGAATCGGAAGTTCCCAAAATTCTTGAGAGGCAATGTGATTTTAGTAGCCAAGAGGAATCCTACGAAGTGTGGGCAACATCCTGTAATGCTGCGGTCATCTTAAACTAATGGCATGGCTGTGATTGGCTGCTGAAATGATGTCAGAATGCCACTATAAAAGGCGCCGCCGCATTTAGCGTCACTGTGCTGTGAACTCAGTAAGGGACAGAACGCTGCTGTGCCACTTGAGGGACAGTTGATATGCGATTTTGTGTACTACTGTGCTTGAGGCAGGCTAGTTTACCACCGCTGTGTAAAGCTTCATTTTGCCAGTGTTGTTTTAACAGCTCTGGCAAGGTGTGTGTGTGACAGTGCAGGTGACGCTGCAGTTTGCTCTGCATCCCCGCTGTTTGTAGCATCTGCACGTGTCACTGACTCTTTTTTTTTTTTATTTATTTAGTGGAATTGGTGCAGCTCCATTATATTAGAAAAAAATCAAATCTATTAGTGTGAGTGCTTCCATCCGTATACATATACTTGGTTGCAAACACTATAGAAGTACACAAAGGAGCTTTTCACAGATAGTGAATAGTTGTGTTCAGTGTTCACTGTAGTCTGTGAGCTTTTCATTTTGTTGAGTGCAGATCACGCTCCAGTTAGTTCTTCAACCACTGCGGTTGTAGTCTGCTGAGCGTGTGTCACTGCCTCATCCTTCACATTTTTCTCTAATTGGTGCTGCTCCATTTTAGTGGAAAAAAATCTAATCTATTAGTGTGACGCGCTTCCATCCGTATACAATACATTGGTTGCAAACACTATAGAAGTACACAAAGGAGCTTTTCACAGATAGTGAATAGTTGTGTTTCAGTGTTCACTGTAGTCTGTGAGCTTTTCATTTTGTGAGTGCAGATTACGCTCCAGTTTGTACTTCAACCACTGCCGGTTGTAGTCTGCTGAGCGTGTGTCACTGCCTCATCCTTCACATTTTTCTCTAATTGGTGCTGCTCCATTTTAGTGGAAAAAAATCTAATCTATTAGTGTGACGCGCTTCCATCCGTATACAATACATTGGTTGCAAACACTATAGAAGTACACAAAGGAGCTTTCACAGATAGTGAATAGTTGTGTTTCAGTGTTCACTGCAGTCTGTGAGGTTTTGATTTTTTGAGTGCAGATCACGCTCCAGTTAGTTCTTCAACCACTGCCGGTTGTAGTCTGCTGAGCGTGGTGTCACTGCCTCATCCTTCACATTTTTCTCTAATTGGTGCTGCTCCATTTTAGTGGAAAAAAATCTAATCTATTAGTGTGACGCGCTTCCATCCGTATACAATACATTGGTTGCAAACACTATAGAAGTACACAAAGGAGCTTTTCACAGATAGTGAATAGTTGTGTTTCAGTGTTCACTGTAGTCTGTGAGCTTTTCATTTTGTGAGTGCAGATTACGCTCCAGTTTGTACTTCAACCACTGCCGGTTGTAGTCTGCTGGCGTGTGTCACTGCCTCATCCTTCACATTTTTCTCTAATTGGTGCTGCTCCATTTTAGTGGAAAAAAATCTAATCTATTAGTGTGACGCGCTTCCATCCGTATACAATACATTGGTTGCAAACACTATAGAAGTACACAAAGGAGCTTTTCACAGATAGTGAATAGTTGTGTTTCAGTGTTCACTGTAGTCTGTGAGCTTTTCATTTTGTGAGTGCAGATTACGCTCCAGTTTGTACTTCAACCACTGCCGGTTGTAGTCTGCTGAGCGTGTGTCACTGCCTCATCCTTCACATTTTTCTCTAATTGGTGCTGCTCCATTTTAGTGGAAAAAAATCTAATCTATTAGTGTGACGCGCTTCCATCCGTATACAATACATTGGTTGCAAACACTATAGAAGTACACAAAGGGGCCTTTCACAGATACTGAACAGTTGTCTGCAGGGTTCACTGTAGTCTGTGAGGAATAACCACACTTAGGCCTTAACTTTTCTGACTTTCTTTATCAATCTACCAAGATGAAGAAGTCAGTGAGTAAGGCACGTGGTCGTGGTCGAGGCCGTGGATTTGCAGCAGGGAGAGGACGTGGGGATTCTGTGGCTGCTGCGCACCCAGTGACACAGCATCCACCAGTTTTCCCCGTGAGCGTTCCTTTATGCGCACTTTTGTAGGAGCTCAGCGTACCCCCTGCTGCGTGAAGAACAAATTGAAGCCGTTGTTGGTTGGATGGCAGCCAATGCATCGACTTCAATACCTTCCACCTCCTCTCAGGACCACAGCACTGTTGAACAACCATCAGTTCTTCACCGCCTGCCAAATTGCCCAGGCAGTCAGAGAGCTCTGTACAGGAGCCAGCTGAGTCTCTGCTTCTGTTCTCAGAATCTGTTGGCTTGGAAACAGGGGCCCAGCCAAGCAGCATTCTGGAATGTGAAGAAGAGGCAGTATGCAGTGATGCGCAACAGCTGTGTCTCTCTGAATCTGAAGAGGCGGGTGAGCCAGTGCCGATGGTCAGCACACGCAGAACGCATCTGATGATGATGAGACTCAGTTGCCAGTTTCTGTTGAGCATGGTGCTGGCCAGACCACCCAACAACAGCAGGTGTTGGAAGAGGGTAGTGGTGGAGATGATGAGGTCCAAGACCCAACATGGCGTGAGGAACAGGAAGGTGGTGGGAGCAGCTCTGAGGAAGAGATTGCACCAACGGTCCAAACAGTAGGGAGAGGTAGGCTGCAGACTCGCTTGCCTGTAGCCTCCAGTTTGGCACCCGTTCGGAGCAGTTCTCTTACAACAGCCAAACCGGGCGCTCCAGGACTTGCTCTGCGTGGTCCTTTTTTGATACAGTTGCAGATGATATTGCTATGTCAAATGCAAGCTGTGTAATCAAAAAATTAAAAGAGGTAAAAGTGTCAGTAACCTTAATACAACAAATATGTGGAAACATGTGCGGTCAAAGCACTTTGTTGAGTTACAAAGACACACTGGAGATGTAGGCCAACCTACAGCAGCACCTACATCTTCAGCTCCTGTTGGAGCCTCTTCCTCCAGTTCACACACAGCTGGTTCGGCTTCCTCAAAGGATCGCCATGGAAGAACCTCTGTCACTGTTGTCCAGAGACACAGTGTTATTCCACCCACAGCTGCAAGTTCCCTGTCAACCTCACACACCCAGGCCACAAAACAGCCATCGGTAGCACAGGCATGGGATAAAAGACGGCCATACTCGGCAAACCATCCACGAGCACAGCTCTGAATGCTGGCATTGCAAAACTCCTGTCCCTTGAAATGCTGTCATTCAGGCTGGTGGAGACTGACAGTTTCCGTGAATTAATGGCATTGGCAGTCCCACAATACAATGTGCCCAGCCGATTTTATTTCAGCAGGCAAGCCGTCCCTGGTCTGCAAAAGCATGTTGAGGCAAAAATTAAACATGCGCTACTAAACGCCGTCAGTAGCAAGGTCCACCTGACCACCGATGCGTGGACCAGTACCCATGGCCAGGGACGATACCTTTCACTCACTGCCCATTGGGTGAATGTTGTGGAGCCGGGTACAGATCTTGCGAGTGGCGCTGTACGTGTTCTGCCAACTCCAAGGATTGCCGGAATCAAGTCTGTCCACATTGACTCCTCCTCCTACTCCAGTTCCTCAGAATCATCGCTGCAGGAGCCGTCACGGTCTACCTCCACATGGATCCGTGGACGCTTACCTGATGCGACCGATATGAGCACAGCCGTGGCCAAACGGCAACAGGCCGTTCTGAAATTAATTCCCATGGGGAATCGAAGCCACACAGCGCAGGAGGTCTGGAATGCCATCAAGCAGGAGAGCGACGTGTGGTTTTTGCCAGCGAATCTCCAGCCAGGCTTGGTAGTGTGTGACAATGGCCGAAATCTGGTGGCAGCTCTGGGCCTTGGCAACCTCACTCACATACCATGTCTGGCACATGTGCTCAACTTGGTCGTGCAGAGTTTTTTGAGGGACTATCTGTGTAGCCCTGGTGGTAGGCACACGCAGTACCCTGGAGAGTGTGTGGCGAGACAGCAGTTTAATGCTAAATATTCATTCACTCAACATATACTAGACACACCCTTAGGGTAGTGGAGTATACTCTAGAGGGAGTGGTCAAGGTATGTGTTAGAGTGATTTGGAGAGTCTAGTTCCTGTCTTCGGACAGTGAGGACGTGTGGAGTGAGTGTCTAGACTACTGAGAGAGAAGACGTCTGGAGGGAGGAAAGAGTCTAGCCTGCTTTATCACCAGTTCATATCGTGGAGTCTGGTATAGGTGTCTGGATACACCTTAGTCTAGTCAGAGCTGTATCACCTCCTCAGCATACACTGAAGGAAAGAAGAAGTTTTAGTACAGAAAGTCTTCAGCATCCCTGTCTAAAGGACGGTATCAGGTTCAGAGACGTGCTCCTGCCTGTGATAACTGAGCATCTGTGGCTAACTTCGTAGAAAGGAAAAGAAAGAAGTGACTGCTCGACCCTTGGCTAGTTTGAGTGCTTATGTTACCAGCGTGGACAAGGCGAAAGGCAAGTGGATTTATAGGATTAGTGCTTACGGATTGAAGAAGTCCAGCACATTGCCCCGGTCACTGGGGACCGAAGGGTCACTGTTGTTTCAAGCACAGTGATAAGAAAACCAGGAATCTACCGGACCCTAGGTCGCGGCAGACAAGCCCCTTATAGTCAGTACGTAACTGGGGTCAGGGGGAGTGAAGACTTTAGAGTTTCTGCAGGACAAAATAAGAATTCAGCTCCTTCACAGGAAGGCCCCTACCACAAAGCTGACTGGGCAGGTACAGCTATAGATTAGCTGGAGATTTTGAGGGAACTACGCTTCAGGCTGGTTGTACTCGTTGTATTGGAAGTAAAGGAGGCCCCTAACTTGTCCAGCTGCTGTCTCAAGATACACTCTCCTTGGATCAGCCTCCCTGGGACCTGCCTGAACATCTTACAAGTAAAGGTATGGAAAGACGCTGACCGTGTGAGACTGAGTTATTATTGCATGCCTGCACAATCCCTACCTAACTACCGACCTGAGGGAAGAGTCCCACCTGTAGGGGACCCGACATCTAGCTGCCTCACCATCCCCTCAGAGATCTACAGCAGCGCTGGTACAAATTACCAGAATACTACAGGTGGCGTCACGAACTGTATATAAACCTATCCCCTGTAAATATATCCCCAACATACGCCAGACCGCCCGGGCCACAGACCGAGCCACAGCTACCTGTGACAATCCCATAGACTTCTACGGGCTCGGCTTTGAGTACCCCATTGCCCTGGTAACCCACAATTGTGGTGGCGGGTCGACACAACTTGGCGTCACGAACAGGATGCGAAACTCGCGGAATTGCGAGCCCTGTGTGCCTAAGGAACTATTTTTGTGAAAAAGGACTGTTTGCACTTTTGGCGCCAAAATCGCCATTTTTGTCGCCATATTCGCGCCCTCAGGCGCTGGAGAAGAAGGTGGGCGTACCTTCGTGGGCGTCTACCCCCAGTGGCGCGAAGAAAATGCCTGCCCTCTCAAAGTGCTATTACAACATGCGGTCCTGCCCTACAGCAAAGGAGGTCCGCCTCCTCTTCACCTTCCCTGCGAGGAGGAGACGCAAATCCCACCTCCACGGAAGAGACCGGATGTCTCCGCAGAAAGAAGAGAGAATCTTCTGGAACATCATGGAGGCAGGACGTGTGCAGCCGAGCGGGGCAGCGGAGGAAGGCAGGCCCCGTGCCCCCGCCAAGCTGCCATCGGCATCGGAGTCTTATGCGATCCTGCACCTGCAACAGGCGTTGCTAGAGATTCAGGAGGAGAACGCACGCCTAAAGAAGATGGTCCAACCTGGACTGGAGGAGATTGAGAGACGCCGATGTAACCTGCTGCAGTGGCAACTAACGAACACGGCGTCCTCTCCCCTCAACGAACCCCCACGATTCCAAATACGAAGAGTCTGCTGCCCAAGGCGAAGGAGCAACCGGAGGCTGCCCCCGAAAGTACCGTTCCCGATCCCACTGGTGAAGCGGTGGAGGCGGAGGAGGTTGAGGAGGTACAGCCAATCCCGGAACGCCCGCCCGGCCAAGAGGCCGCAGCAGATTATCGGTCCCCGGCAGGGACACCGGAGGGGTCCTGTCCGTCACTACCAGATGTGGACTGGGACGAGATGGCGCGCCTGGATGACGTCGCCTATACCGCCCAGTGGGAACAAGAATGGCAGAGTCGTGAGGAGAAGAAGAGGCGTCAGCAGGAGGAAGAGCGGGAAACTCAGAGGAACCGTCAGCGACAATATGCCGAGCTGATTGCCGACAAGGAGACTGTCCGTCGCGACAAAGGTACCTTACGGGAAACCGCGGCGGCAGGGGTGTGTGACTGAGTTCCAGCTCCGGAAGGGCTGGGGCTTTATCCGTGAACCGGGCCTCTACCCAGCGGTCTTTGTCAGCAGGCGTGACGTAGAATCCCACCTGCCGCAAGGCCATCCCGGGAGGGACTTAGCGAATGGAGATATCGTCACATATACGCGGCATTGGGGAATGAAGGGATGGTATGCCCTTAACGTCACCGTCGTCCGTGACCCCGTCCCAGACGCAGGTACCGTCACCATTACCGCAGCGTCCCCGTCTCCAGTTCAAGCAGCATCCGGCCGTGCCCCAGCATCGCCCCCTGCAAATTCATCGCAACAAGCGACCCAGAGTTCATCGCAAATTAAAGCCACCGCTACATCGCAACATGCGACCCAGTCGCAATCGCAATCCCTGACGCGGTCCATATCGCTAACTGTGATTGAAACACAATCGGTGTCACGTGAAGAAAGTGTACCCGTTGTGCCCCTAGAGGTTCGCACCAGAACTGTGGCGACCCAGACCCTGATCGCAGCACATGATTTGCTGGTCCTGGGATCAAGGGCCCATTGCGTTGTTCCAGCCCCCGGGGTGGAAAATGTATTGGAAAGTGTATTTGCAGAAAATGAATAGATAGTAAAGAAAAAGTGGTGAGATCCATATCGGGTCTACCAAAAGTAAAAAGTTTGGAATGTTTTGTAAAGTTTTGCACAATTTATATAGTGAATATATATATTTCTACTGTAGAATGCCCGGCTGGGTAAATGGTAATTGGTAATTGATAAATGATAAATGATACATAGTAACCAGAAAAGTGTTGCACTTTAGTATAATGTGATATTATATCTATTTTGGTTTTACATTGGACTTGGAGGTTAAGGACTATGCTAACCCAGAACTTACTTGTAAATAGTTGCGCTTCGGTGCTTTCTCTTGGTTTTACATAAACCAGTCACAACTACCTCTGAAAACAAAACCCGTGTGGTGTGGCACTGAGTGAGGTCTGCAATCGGATGTCCTGCAGCCCACCCAGGACCTACGTTGAAGGTTTGGTGCGGGTCCTTCACAAGTATCTTGTATATTTATTGAATGCTATTTAATATTTGTATTTTTCTATAAAGTTTGCAACGTTCAAGATTTCCTCACCTCCCGGATGGGACGAACCAATGTTATTGTTTAATGTTTATTGCATAAACAAAATGTCTCTTTTGTATTTTACAGCCCGGGAGTGCTGTCTTTTACCATGGGGGAATGTGTAGCCCTGGTGGTAGGCACACGCAGTACCCTGGAGAGTGTGTGGCGAGACAGCAGTTTAATGCTAAATATTCATTCACTCAACATATACTAGACACACCCTTAGGGTAGTGGAGTATACTCTAGAGGGAGTGGTCAAGGTATGTGTTAGAGTGATTTGGAGAGTCTAGTTCCTGTCTTCGGACAGTGAGGACGTGTGGAGTGAGTGTCTAGACTACTGAGAGAGAAGACGTCTGGAGGGAGGAAAGAGTCTAGCCTGCTTTATCACCAGTTCATATCGTGGAGTCTGGTATAGGTGTCTGGATACACCTTAGTCTAGTCAGAGCTGTATCACCTCCTCAGCATACACTGAAGGAAAGAAGAAGTTTTAGTACAGAAAGTCTTCAGCATCCCTGTCTAAAGGACGGTATCAGGTTCAGAGACGTGCTCCTGCCTGTGATAACTGAGCATCTGTGGCTAACTTCGTAGAAAGGAAAAGAAAGAAGTGACTGCTCGACCCTTGGCTAGTTTGAGTGCTTATGTTACCAGCGTGGACAAGGCGAAAGGCAAGTGGATTTATAGGATTAGTGCTTACGGATTGAAGAAGTCCAGCACATTGCACCCGGTCACTGGGGACCGAAGGGTCACTGTTGTTTCAAGCACAGTGATAAGAAAACCAGGAATCTACCGGACCCTAGGTCGCGGCAGACAAGCCCCTTATAGTCAGTACGTAACTGGGGTCAGGGGGAGTGAAGACTTTAGAGTTTCTGCAGGACAAAATAAGAATTCAGCTCCTTCACAGGAAGGCCCCTACCACAAAGCTGACTGGGCAGGTACAGCTATAGATTAGCTGGAGATTTTGAGGGAACTACGCTTCAGGCTGGTTGTACTCGTTGTATTGGAAGTAAAGGAGGCCCCTAACTTGTCCAGCTGCTGTCTCAAGATACACTCTCCTTGGATCAGCCTCCCTGGGACCTGCCTGAACATCTTACAAGTAAAGGTATGGAAAGACGCTGACCGTGTGAGACTGAGTTATTATTGCATGCCTGCACAATCCCTACCTAACTACCGACCTGAGGGAAGAGTCCCACCTGTAGGGGACCCGACATCTAGCTGCCTCACCATCCCCTCAGAGATCTACAGCAGCGCTGGTACAAATTACCAGAATACTACAGGTGGCGTCACGAACTGTATATAAACCTATCCCCTGTAAATATATCCCCAACATACGCCAGACCGCCCGGGCCACAGACCGAGCCACAGCTACCTGTGACAATCCCATAGACTTCTACGGGCTCGGCTTTGAGTACCCCATTGCCCTGGTAACCCACAATTGTGGTGGCGGGTCGACACATATCCGGATCTTGATGCACTGCTGCACAAGGTCCGCCTAGAGTGCGCTCACTTGCGACGTTCCAGCATGGCCAGATCGCGCATTGCAGCTCTGCAACGCAGATTGCGCCTTCCTGAACATCGCATCATATGTGACGTATCCACCAGGTGGAATTCAACGTTACATATGTTGGAGCGGTTGTGTGAGCAGCAGCCAGCAGTTATGGAGTATCAGCTGCATCAGGCGCAATCAACACGCAATTTGCGCCGTCCACACTTCACCATTAATGAGTGGGCCACTATGAAGGACATGTGCCACGTTTTGCGTGCGTTTGATGAGTCAACGCGGATGGCGAGTGCAGATGATGCACTAGTCAGCCTGACTGTCCCCCTTATCTGCCTGCTTCAAAAAACACTGCAAGCAATAAGGGATGAGGTTTTGGAAGAGGTGGAGGATGAGGAGTCACAAATTCCATCACCTTCTGGAAAGTCAGCGCAACGTGGTTCCTCACAAAGGGCTGGGCAGGGCTCACTTTGTGAGGAGGATGAGGAGGAGGAGTCAATGGAGGAGGAAGACATCACTCCAGAGGGAGGTACACAACGCTCTAGTCAGTATGTAGAGCGAGGGTGGGGTGATGCAGAGCAGGCAGAGATAACGCCTCTTGCAGAGGACAGCGTTTCTTTGCCAGTTGGGAGTCTGCAGCACATGGTTGATTTCATGCTGCAGTGCCTAAGAAACGACCGCCGCATCGCCCACATTCTCACGACGTCTGATTATTGGGTGTACACCCTCCTAGACCCTCGCTACCGGGACAACGTCAAAAGCCTCATCACACCGTTGAACCGGGAGCGTAAAATGCGGGAGTACCAAGACACACTGGTGCAATCCCTAATGTTCTACCTTACTGCCGAGAGCACTGCTGCTGCTACTGCTTTACAAAGCAGCTCTGTGCGTCGAGGCAGTGTAGAGAGCTCTGCAACAAGAGGGAGCACACGCAGTGCCTCTGCACAGGGAAAGACCAGTATGTTAAAAATGTGGCAAAGTTTTGTGGCAGCGCCACAAATGTCTACACCATCCGAGAGGGCTCCAGTCAGCGGGAGGCAACGTATCCGTCAGATGGTGACAGACTACTTGGCTTTGCCTCTCAGTGTACTCCCAGATGGCTCTTCCCCATTCAAGTTTTGGGTCTCTAAGCTGGATACATGGCCAGAGCTTAGCCAGTATGCATTGGAGGTGCTGGCTTGCCCTGCTGCCAGTGTATTATCGGAGCGCGTCTTTAGTGCTGCAGGTGGTGTACTAACAGACCGTCGCATGCGACTATCCTCCGATAATGTAGACCGGCTTACTTTTCTGAAAATGAACAAGGCATGGATCTCGCCAGAATTTGTCTGTCCGTTTTCAGATTAAATAACTGGTTCGCAACGTTATCCATGTCTCCTGTTATGTTCATCTTTCTACCACCTGAACTCTACTCCCTGGGCTCCAACACTGCCAGTTGCTGCTCAGAAGTGTCGTGTCCACAGAACAAAACACAAGCTCTACTGTTAGTGGGGTTCAGTAACGCCAGCTGTTCCCCTGCTGTGTCAACGGCAAGAAGTCTCCTGTTCCCGACACATGGACAGAAAAACACATGACCAACATGCTCCAAATAGGGAAGAGCCGTCACCCTGCTTGTTATGCTGAAAACATGAAATTGTGAAGTTTTGCAGGCCTAGAATGATAAATTTTTATGACAAATATGGACAAATAATAATTTGTCATCACAGCGCATATCTGCACATGTCTATTAGAAATGGTAACAAAAAATAAAACATAGTCTTCTCTTCACATTTTGAAATTAATGCATAAAAGTACATTTCAGACTTATGAATTAATGCTTTTTAAGGAACTTTATCTGTACCTGTAAGATAATGCAGTCAATGGATGTACGAATCATTAAATCCTCATCATCATCATCACGAGTTTTATTTATGACAGACATTATAAAATACACATACTGATGCCAACTGTAACTTCAAACACCATATATGAAATGGCCAGCATGTAAACATGGTAATAATGTCCAATAATAAATTATTACATCTAGAAAGTGCATCATGCATACTGACAATAGGTAGTTATACCTGCAAGTGCTGTTGAAACAACCACAAGAGATATAAATTAATACTGGTATATAGGTATCACAGTGCATAGTTACTCATGGACAATGTTGATGTAATACTGTATCTCAATTAAGTCAGCGTCAACCATTAGGCTTGTTAGTCTTGTACATTGTTAAAGAGGGAACGTAATTTTTTTGTTTGTCATAGGTGGAGTATTACACATTAAATTATTACTGCTGTATTTTTTTTGGCGTCCCTAGTGCGCAATAACGCAGCCTAACCTCACATTTGATAGTCAGCTAATTGCCACACGCTACCCTACCCTACGCGTGACAGTAGGAAGGTAGTGTTGACGGATAAAGCTTTGCGCAACCAGACATTCTTTTACCCTCTTCAACACTCTACAAGCAAAAATGCATGATTTCAGCCGCAGACTTTATTGACGTACAGTATAACATCGGCATTACCCATCAGAGGCTGTCCACTGTCTGATACAGACATAGAAATATACCTTTGCTATCCGTAGCCTTTGTTTCACCTACACTTGCAGGCACACACTTAAATTGTGACAAACAATGCCTAATGTTTTTTTAAATGGTTATTTTTTATTGTACATTATTGTGTCATCAATCACATTGATGAGTCCATGCTGGACATGTCATACATGCTATAGAAAGTTACGATTTTATGAACTTAAATAATTGAAATGTCTGTGACTGTCACATAAAATTTGCGATGATGATGATGAGTGACTATTACAAAATCCATTGTCTTCACTATGTTATGGTTTAACATAGCGTTCCTTAAGCATTATTCATAAAAAAAAAAATGTACTTTTTTCTTAAATTTACAACACTATATTTTGTTACCAATTTTTTGGGTGTTGTGTTGTTCCATTTATTTTTGGCATGTGCATATATGCGTTTATATTTGTATTTTCTTTATTTTTCCTTCTTGAAATTAGAAAACATGTGTATCTTTGTACCGTGTTAGCCAGTAGATAGAAAAATATTTAGACTTCAGAGTCAGCAGTGGTTGATACCTTTTAATGGATAACTGAAAAGATGGAAACAAATTGCAAGCTTTCAAGGCTACTCACGTCTCTTCATCAGGGTAAGACTAACTAAAAAAATTAAGCATCACATATTTCTATACACAACAGGACACAGGAATAGTGCAATAGGTAAGACAAGTAAGTGACGTGTATCAGAACTGTCATTATCTCACAGGGATGAACATAAATATTGGAACAGTTCCTAGATAAGGATAGAAAGTTTGATTGCCCTCTCATTGGCGTATTTTTTTGGGTTTTCATGACCCTGGAAGGGCATAGACGCAGATTCCTTAATTGATATAGAATTACATAAATCCATGTGATCTATTCATTCCATCACTAACAGTGTCAAAGGTCATGATGAGCTTATATTCTGAAACCTTTGTACGTTTCTCATATTTGAAGTTATATTTTAATACCAGTAATTCCATATCCATGATGCTATGACCGGGCAAACAAAAGTCTTTTGCCACAGGTAAATTCATTAATTTATCTGTGATTGTGTGGCGCTGATAATTCATCCTTGTTCTCCTTTTGTTGCCGGTCTCCCCTCACTTGTCCCTCCCTCACTTGTCTTAGCTATTCCTGTGTCCTGTTGTGTGTAGAAATATGTGATTGTTCATTTTTGGCTTTACTCTTAGCCTGATGAAGACACCTGAGTAGTCTCGAAAGCTTTGAATTTGTTACCATATTTTCAGTTAGCCATTAAACGTTATCAACCACAGAGGACTGTCAAGTATAAAATATTTTTTCTATTCTTGTAATTGAAATTTATCATTTTATTGTTGTAGTAAAAGTTCATTTATTCTTGTTTGAAGTACATACATTTGCAATGGCCACGTAACAAGGCAATAACTCAATATTTTGTGCCTACACCCTCCTTGACCCTGGCTTCAACAGCGCCAGTTGCTGCTCAGAAGTGTTAGATGCACAGATGAAAACAATCGCTGATGTGTTTGTGGGGTTCAGTAACGCCTGCTGTTCCCCTGCTGTGTGTCTGGCAAAAATTACTGCTGCTAACTACAACTTCAACTTCAAACGTCTCATACTAGGCCTCTGCCTACACCCTCCTTGACCCTGGCTTCAACAGCGCTAGTTGCTGCTCAGAAGTGTTAAATGCACAGATGAAAACAATCGCTGATGTGTTTGTGGGGTTCAGTAACGCCTGCTGTTCCCCTGCTGTGTGTCTGGCAAAAATTACTGCTGCTAACTACAACTTCAACTTCAAACGTCTCATACTAGGCCTCTGCCTACACCCTCCTTGACCCTGGGCTTCAACAGCGCTAGTTGCTGCTCAGAAGTGTTAGATGCACAGATGAAAACAATCGCTGATGTGTTTGTGGGGTTCAGTAACGCCTGCTGTTCCCCTGCTGTGTGTCCGGCAAAAAATTACTGCTAGCTACCTAATCATGGTGAAAAAAACATGACATCTCAAAGTGTGTAGTGCTACACATAGATATGAGGCTACACCATGATTTCTAAGCTGTAAACATTTGAAACGTCAACTTTCAAACCATAAAATGATTTGTCTTTGTCACAAATCTGTAACAAAATAATTGTGACATATTATTACAGATATGCACATGTCGAAAACAAATGCAAACACAAAAGCCTACTTATGCTATAGGATACTGATGGTCAACCTTGTCACTCCATAGCTTAGACAAATCCAACTCACATCATGATGACTCAAATACTGCAATGTTGGAAGTGCATAATGTGGGTTGAACTTTGACAACTGCTGCAGTGCGAAGGTTATACTTCAGTGTTCTTGCCTTTGAAATAAAAGCATACAAGTAAATATAATATCCAATGTTGATTAAGGGACGTGATGTACACCTGTAATATTGTGCAAACAATGCATGTAGGAATAGTCCTCTTCAACATTACTTATATTTGTGTCATTTTAAAAAATACATATTTGATTAGAAAGTTAACAGCCCATATCATAAAGGTCCTTCATGTAAACATGATAATCGCTAACAAAAATCATGCATTACCTTGGTAAAGTCAATAGTGCATAGTCACAATAGCAAAATATATACCTGTAAGTGGTGCTGAAAGAACGACAACTGATAGAATAGGTGAATGATATCTATTTATCAGACTGAATAGCGACACCTGTACAATGTCGATATAATACTGTACCTTAACAAAACAGCTGTGTCACACCTCACACGCATTTTTCTTGTAGCTTGTTATGTAATAGGGCACATGCGTGTATGTTTCATCATAGGTGCATGTTTACTGAGTAAAGCAGTCATGACAACGCCTTTGTGTTGTCGGTACGCTTGCGATGATGAACGATGCGCACCGTGAATGTTAGTCTGCGTCATAAGACGCACAGACACTCCAATACCCAACGCGTCACAGCAGGAAGCCAGTCTGTGCGTCCAAACAAAGGCGCAAGCATACATGCACGTACCCTTTTATAAAGCTATATAAAAAAAAGGATGTAGTAGTAACGCACACTTTATTGAGGTACAGTATTACATCGCCATTCACCATCTGTGCTATGCAGTGTCATCTATATATACCTTATCTATCCGTTGTCATGCTTGCAAGTCCACAGTCAGGCATAAATAGCTGTTTTCACTATGCACTTTTTAAAGATTTTTTTTTGTTAATATAAATGATTGCCACATATTATCAGTATTACATGATGGAAATTTTAGATATTTTTAAAAACTTTTTAGTGATATTATTCAGCAAATGAAAATGGTGTACATACTGTTACTTATCCATCATTAATGGATTCTGATATGTACTTGTATGCTTTTATTTAAAACCGTATAGCAGATTATTTAACCGATTTTTATTGTGGTTTGCATTGCTTTTCAACATGTTAATGTATGCGTTTATGTTTGTCAATTATTAATTTACATATATTTTTTAAAGTAAAATCATCATCTTATGGTACTAAAGGTTATATTTCTCTTGTTTGGAGTACAGACATTTTTAATTGACACGTAACAAGGAAAATACTTGATCTAGTATTTAAACATCCTCCTTGACCCTGGCTCCAACACCGCCAGTTGTTGCTTGGAAGTGCTGTTAGCACAGTCTACACTTGCTCCCGTGTTACTGGGGTTCAGTAATGTCAGCTGTTCCCCTGCTGTGTGAACGGCAAACAGTCCTGCTGCCTCCACCATGTTCTCTTCTCATCCCTGGGTACAACACCGCCAGTTGTTTCTCGGAAGTGCTGTTAGCACAGTCTACACTTGCTCCTGTGTTACTGGGTTCAGTAATGTCAGCTGTTCCCCTGCTGTGTGAACGGCAAAAAGTCCTGCTGCCTCCACCATGTTTCTTTCATCATTCCCTGGGTTACAACACCGCCAGTTGTTTCTCGGAAGTGCTGTTAGCACAGTCTACACTTGCTCCTGTGTTTACTGGGGTTCAGTAATGTCAGCTGTTCCCCTGCTGTGTGAACGGCAAACAGTCCTGCTGCCTCCACCATGTTCTCTTCTCATCCCTGGTTACAACACCGCCAGTTGTTTCTCGGAAGTGCTGTTAGCACAGTCTACACTTGCTCCCGTGTTACTGGGGTTCAGTAATGTCAGCTGTTCCCCTGCTGTGTGAACGGCAAACAGTCCTGCTGCCTCCACCATGTCTCTTCTCATCCCTGGGTTACAACACCGCCAGTTGTTTCTCGGAAGTGCTGTTAGCACAGTCTACACTTGCTCCCGTGTTACTGGGGTTCAGTAATGTCAGCTGTTCCCCTGCTGTGTGAACGGCAAACAGTCCTGCTGCCTCCACCATGTTCTCTTCTCATCCCTGGGTTACAACACCGCCAGTTGTTTCTCGGAAGTGCTGTTAGCACAGTCTACACTTGCTCCTGTGTTACTGGGGTTCAGTAATGTCAGCTGTTCCCCTGCTGTGTGAACGGCAAACAGTCCTGCTGCCTCCACCATGTTCTCTTCTCATCCCTGGGTTACAACACCGCCAGTTGTTTCTCGGAAGTGCTGTTAGCACAGTCTACACTTGCTCCCTGTTACTGGGGTTCAGTATGTCAGTGTTCCCCGCGGTGACGGCAAACAGTCCTGCTGCCTCCACCATGTCTTTCTCCGTCCCCCAGTTTTTCCGAGTGTGTACACAGTCTACACTGCCCCGTTACTGGTTCATAATGTCAGTTTCCCTGTGTGAAGGCAAAAAGTCCGCTGCCCACTGTTCTTTCTACCTGGGTTCAACACGCAGGTTCTCAAGTGCTTTACACATACACTTCTCTGTTCGGTCATAATGTCACTCCTGCGTGAACGCAAAAGTCCGCTGCCTCCACCATGTTCTCTTCTCATCCCTGGGTTACAACACGCCAGTTGTTCTCGGAAGTGCTGTTAGCACAGCTACACTTGCTCCCGTGTTACTGGGTCAGTAATGTCAGCTGTTCCCCTGCTGTGTGAACGGCAAACAGTCTGTGCCTCCACCATTTCTCTTCTCATCCCTGGGTTACAACACCGCAGTTGTTTCTCGGAAGTGCTGTTAGCACAGTCTACACTTGTCCGTGTTACTGGGTTCAGTAATGTCAGCTGTTCCCCTGCTGTGTGAACGGCAAACAGTCCTGCTGCTCCACCATTTCTCTTCTATCCCTGGGTACAACACCGCCAGTTGTTCTCGGAGTGCTGTAGCACAGTCTACACTTGCTCCGTGTTACTGGGGTTCAGTAATGTCAGCTGTTCCCCTCTGTGTACGGCAAACAGTCCTGCTGCCTCACATGTTCTCTTCTCATCCTGGTACAACACCGCCAGTTGTTTCTCGGAAGTGCTGTTAGCACAGTCTCACTTGCTCCGTGTTACTGGGTTCAGTAATGTCAGCTGTTCCCCTGCTGTGTGAACGGCAAAAGTCCTGCTGCCTCCACCATGTTCTCTTCTCATCCCTGGTTACAACACCGCCAGTTGTTTCTCGGAAGTGCTGTTAGCACAGTCTACACTTGCTCCGTGTTACTGGGTTCAGTAATGTCAGCTGTTCCCTGCGTGTGACGGCAAACAGTCCTGCTGCCTCCACCATGTTCTCTTCTCATCCCTGGTTAAACACCGCCAGTTGTTTCTCGGAAGTGCTGTTAGCACAGTCTACACTTGCTCCTGTGTTACTGGGGTTCAGTAATGTCAGCTGTTCCCTGCGTGTGAACGGCAAACAGTCCTGCTGCCCTCCACCTGTTCTCTTCTCATCCCTGGGTTACAACACCGCAGTTGTTTCTCGGAAGTGCTGTTACACAGTCTACATTGCTCTGTTACTGGGTTCAGTAATGTCAGCTGTTCCCTGCTGTGTGAACGGCAAACAGTCCTGCTGCCTCCACCATGTTCTCTTCTCATCCCTGGGTTACAACACCGCAGTTGTTTCTCGGAAGTGCTGTTAGCACAGTCTACACTTGCTCCGTGTTACTGGGGTTCATAATGTCAGCTGTTCCCTGCTGTGTGAACGCAAACAGTCCTGCTGCCTCCACCATGTTCTCTTCCATCCTGGGTTACAACACCGCCAGTTGTTTCTCGAAGTGCTGTTAGCACAGTCTACACTTGCTCCGTGTTACTGGGGTCAGTAATGTCAGCTGTTCCCCTGCTGTGTGAACGGCAAACAGTCCTGCTGCCTCCACCATGTTCTCTTCTCATCCCTGGGTTACAACACCGCCAGTTGTTTCTCGGAAGTGCTGTTAGCACAGTCTACACTTGCTCCTGTGTTACTGGGGTTCAGTAATGTCAGCTGTTCCCCTGCTGTGTGAACGGCAAACAGTCCTGCTGCCTCCACCATGTTCTCTTCTCATCCCTGGGTTACAACACCACCAGTTGTTTCTCGGAAGTGCTGTTAGCACAGTCTACACTTGCTCCCATGTTACTGGGGTTCAGTAATGTCAGCTGTTCCCCTGCTGTGTGAACGGCAAACAGTCCTGCTGCCTCCACCATGTTCTCTTCTCATCCCTGGGTTACAACACCGCCAGTTGTTTCTCGGAAGTGCTGTTAGCACAGTCTACACTTGCTCCCGTGTTACTGGGGTTCAGTAATGTCAGCTGTTCCCCTGCTGTGTGAACGGCAAACAGTCCTGCTGCCTCCACCATGTTCTCTTCTCATCCCTGGGTTACAACACCGCCAGTTGTTTCTCGGAAGTGCTGTTAGCACAGTCTACACTTGCTCCTGTGTTACTGGGGTTCAGTAATGTCAGCTGTTCCCCTGCTGTGTGAACGGCAAACAGTCCTGCTGCCTCCACCATGTTCTCTTCTCATCCCTGTTCTCTTCTCATCCCTGGGTTACAACACCGCCAGTTGTTTCTCGGAAGTGCTGTTAGCACAGTCTACACTTGCTCCTGTGTTACTGGGGTTCAGTAATGTCAGCTGTTCCCCTGCTGTGTGAACGGCAAACAGTCCTGCTGCCTCCACCATGTTCTCTTCTCATCCCTGTTCTCTTCTCATCCCTGGGTTACAACACCGCCAGTTGTTTCTCGGAAGTGCTGTTAGCACAGTCTACACTTGCTCCTGTGTTACTGGGGTTCAGTAATGTCAGCTGTTCCCCTGCTGTGTGAACGGCAAACAGTCCTGCTGCCTCCACCATGTTCTCTTCTCATCCCTGGGTTACAACACCGCCAGTTGTTTCTCGGAAGTGCTGTTAGCACAGTCTACACTTGCTCCCGTGTTACTGGGGTTCAGTAATGTCAGCTGTTCCCTGCTGTGTGAACGGCAAACAGTCCTGCTGCCTCCACCATGTTCTCTTCTCATCCCTGTTCTCTTCTCATCCCTGGGTTACAACACCGCCAGTTGTTTCTCGGAAGTGCTGTTAGCACAGTCTACACTTGCTCCTGTGTTACTGGGGTTCAGTAATGTCAGCTGTTCCCCTGCTGTGTGAACGGCAAACAGTCCTGCTGCCTCCACCATGTTCTCTTCTCATCCCTGGGTTACAACACCGCCAGTTGTTTCTCGGAAGTGCTGTTAGCACAGTCTACACTTGCTCCCGTGTTACTGGGGTTCAGTAATGTCAGCTGTTCCCCTGCTGTGTGAACGCCAAACAGTCCTGCTGCCTCCACCATGTTCTCTTCTCATCCCTGGGTTACAACACCGCCAGTTGTTTCTCGGAAGTGCTGTTAGCACAGTCTACACTTGCTCCCGTGTTACTGGGGTTCAGTAATGTCAGCTGTTCCCCTGCTGTGTGAACGGCAAACAGTCCTGCTGCCTCCACCATGTTCTCTTCTCATCCCTGGGTTACAACACCGCCAGTTGTTTCTCGGAAGTGCTGTTAGCACAGTCTACACTTGCTCCTGTGTTACTGGGGTTCAGTAATGTCAGCTGTTCCCCTGCTGTGTGAACGGCAAACAGTCCTGCTGCCTCAACTTTAATTTCCATGGGTACCTTCTGCTACCTATCCGGGTTCCAGTACCGTCAGCTGGTTCTCCGCAGTACCTTTGGCCTAGGTGCCTCCATGTCGGTATCCGAGTTCCAGCAACGTCTGCTGGTCCTTGGTAGTGCTTTGGAGCACAGGTACCTCCTGCTTAGTAACCCTGTCCCAGTAACGTCAGCTGGTCCTCGGTTGTGCCATTGGCTCTTTTCCTTCTGCTGACCCTCCGGGTTCCAGCACAGTCAGCTGGTCCTCGTTACTTTCATTGGCTCTTGTACCTTCTGCTACCCATCCGGGTTCCAGTACCGTCAGCTGGTTCTCCGCAGTGCCTTTGGCCTAGGTGCCTCCATGTCGGTATCCGAGTTCCAGCAACGTCTGCTGGTCCTTGGTAGTGCTTTGGAGCACAGGTACCTCCTGCTTAGTAACCGTGTCCCAGTAACGTCAGCTGGTCCTCGGTTGTGCCATTGGCTCTTTTCCTTCTGCTGACCCTCCGGGTTCCAGCACAGTCAGCTGGTCCTCGTTACTTCCATTGGCTTTTGTACCATCACCAACAGGACAAAGAAGGTTAAGACAAACTACAAGATACAGAACAAGAGACAGAAGAACAATAAGCAGAAGATCAAAAAGCAGAAGAACATTAAGTATAAGACCAAAATGAAGAGCAAAATATATGCTCTAAATTCTAAGCAGAAGAAGACTAAGCAGTGTATGGGGGTGAGTCCGTTCCTCCTCGTGGTGCCCCTGGAAAATGCCTGATGCTGCTGCAGGCTAAACTGAACGCGGACAAATACTGTTGTAATTAAAATCTTTCGTGACAGCAAGAACGGAAGGATGAAAATTCAGAGTTTTACAGATTACAAGTACAGGAATGTCTGTCACAAATAAGAATATGATGAAAAGGATGAATAGGAAGAAGATGAAGAAGTAGAATATGAAGAATAATAACTGTTTAATAAGAACAATATAAGTAATGTTAACAAAAAGATGAATAGCAAGAAGTTTTAGAAGATTAAGAAGGTGAAGATGAAGAATAATTTGATGAGAAAGATGATGCTGCTGAAAATTATGAAGGAGAAAGTGTGTGAAAAGTTAAAAAGGTGAAGACCATGGAAGTTGTGAAACAGACATATTTGACAAAATAGAAAAAAGGTTAACAACATTGTCAATTTGTTCGTCAATCCGAACGTATTTCCTAAAAAAAAAAAATTAATGCTATTCCATTGGATTGGGTCAAACATCTATGCCTTTAATGTCTCCTCAACCTCCCCCAATACATTCTACATTACTCTTTCTTGTTTTCCTTCATGTACAATTAACCAACAAGGCAAGAATGGGTTTTTTTTAATTTCGATATTTTGTTCCCATAGACTTACATGGGACTTCCGGTATCGGTATCGGGTATCGCCGATATTTTAGTGATATCGGCGATACCATTCCGATTCCGATACTTTAGGATATCGGAAAGTATCGCTCAACTCTAATTTTGACAGATGGTCGTCCGTTAGGTCCGTTTTTGGACGGATCCGCCAAAAAATTGGCGTCCGTCATTTCAAAAAAACGTCCAATGCAACGTTTTTTTTGACCGCCAAAATGGCGGACAACGGCGGATCCTCTCTCTCTCTCTCTTCTCTCTCTTACATTTCCGGAACAAAATTTTCATCTTTTCCGGGTTAAATCTTCTTGCCAGATCCGTCAGAAAACTAACCAGTTTTGCATCCGTTTTTTTACTTTTCTGACGGATCCGCCATTTTCACGGATGGGCGGACGTCACACAACGGAAGTGTGAAAGAGACCTTAGTGTGATGGCAATTATACCATATGTCTTTACTTCTCAAGCACCTGTCCCTAGCTGCCAGAAAACAGAAAATTATATTTCTATTTAAAACATGGCAATGAATTATATAACCATATGATGTTCAACAGGGTGTGGGCAGCTTCTCCACTCCTTTACATTTCCCCCTCCTTTATCGAGGGCCGTCCTCGACCATCCAGGACCTTCAAGATAACCGAAACAACCAAACCGTAAAACAATTTATAATGCATTCTTGAACTTGGAAGAATCTGGATCATCTTCTCCTTAAGATGCAACAGTCCTTTGAATAGAAACAATAGGTGAGCCTTTCTGCAGCTATCCCACTGTGCAGTACAGAAACAAGACAAAAGAACATTTAAAAAATGGAGGCGTGGGCAGCTTATCCTCTCCTCTACACCAGTATTCACATCATTGCCTCAAATCATCGCCCATTACTCACGTTTGTCTCCAGTATTAACCCTAGTACATCAGTTTCACTCATCATTGGGCAGCACGGTGGCTCAGTGGTTAGCATTGCAGTCTTTCAGTGCTGGGATCCTGAGTTCAAATCCTGGTGTTATGTTATGAAGCAGAAGGGAATTTGGAACGTCTTAGGGAGCAGAAGTTGATTTTATCCTCTGCCTAAAGCTGCTCCTTTGATCCCTTCCCGTCCCTACATGTTGTCCATTTTACACCTACTGCTGATTATAAGCCATAACCTAATGGGATATACCGGAATAATGCTTAATACAAGTGTGGACTTTCTGGTACTGTCCCTTTAATATCATATTCTCCCACAATGATGCACAATAGTTATGTATCCAAGTCAATAAGCTGCATAAAATTTCATCCCCCCAATCTTGTATCTTTGGGGTCTTCTCCTTATTATATAAGTTTCTACTTTAGGTAATGGGTCCATGATTGTCACAGCAAACACAGAGTCTCTGGCGGCTCTCACTTATAGACGTCCGCGGCCCCACTTGTCTCTGTAATACGGTGATTTCCGCGTCCCGGTGATGCAGTGAGTGATGGGCGCACAATGCCACAGTATATACTGGCGCGTCAGGGAGAAAAATTACTGTTATTAAGTCGTCGCTGTTTGACAAGGCAAACGGCCTGAAAGTCGACGAGTCGCAGAGCTCTTACCCCGGAGATCTAGAAAACACATGAATTAGAAAAGATTGTAGAGAGTGGGAACTGAGAATGGAGGAGAACGCACAATGCAACATTTCCTGGCAAGTTCATTTGGAATGGATTTCTTTTCTTTTTCTTTTCAAAAGACCTAAAATGTCAAGTGAGAGTACGGTTACAGGTCAGACCCCTCGATCCTCTTCTCAGAAGGACACTTGTCCACCACTCACCAAAGCTAAGGGCGTCCACTTGTTACAATGGAGTCATCAAAGGATCATGACAAAATGGAGCGAAGCCAGGATTATAAGGAGCTACTCGGGCCACCAGGAGGGACTTCCCTATCCCAATCGTGAAAGTTCTGCAAAATGTAAAAAAAAAACGTTTAATAACAGAAAAACCCACAATGGTGACAGAAATAACTTGAATCTGACAAAAGTAATAATAAATAAAAAATCTATGAAAATGAACAAATGAAAGTCAGACATTGCTTTTCAGCCATGCTTCCTCAGAATTTAAAAAAAAATAAAATTCATGAACAGAAATGATGGTACCCCTGAAAATAATGTGACAAAGGGACATGTTAAATCGTGATGTGTCCACTAATTAGTATCACAGGTGTCTACAGTCTTGGAATCAGTGAGTGGCCTGTATAGAGGGCTACAGATACTCACTGTGCTGTTTGGTGACATGGTGTATATCACACTCAACATGGACCAGAGGAAGCGAAGGAAAGAGTTGTCTCAGGAGATTAGAAAGAAAATTACAGATAAACATGTTAAAGGTAAAAGTTATAAGACCATCTCCAAGCAACTTGATGTTCCTGTGACTACAGTTGCACATATTATTCAGAAATTTAAGCTCCATGGGACTGTAGCCAACCTCCCTGGACGTGGCCGCAGGAGGAAAATTGATGGCAAATCAAAGAGACGGATAATACGAATGGTAACAAAAGAGCCCAGAAAAACTTCTAAACAGATTAAAGGTGAACATCAAGCTCAAGGAACATCAGTGTCAGATCGCACCATCCGTCGTTGTATGAGGCAAAGTGGACTTCATGGGAGATGACCAAGGAGGACACCATTGTTGAAAAAAAAATCATAAAAAAGCCAGACTGGAATTTGCCAAACTACATGTTGACAAGCCACAAAGCTTCTGGGAGAATGTCCTATGGACAGATGAGACAAAAATGGAACTTTTTGGCAAGGCACATCAACTCTATGTTCACAGACGGGAAAATGAAGCATATCAAGAAAAGAACACTGCCCCTACTGTGAAACATGGAGGAGGCTCTGTTATGTTCTGGGGCTGCTTTGCTGCATCTGGCACAGGGTGTCTAGAATCTGAGCAGGGTACAATGAAATCTCAAGACTATCAAGGGATTCTAAAGAGAAATGTGCTGCACAGTGTCAGAAAGCTTGGTCTCAGTCGCAGGTCATGGGTCTTGCCAGGGCTGGCGTCAGCACCCGGCACACCCGGGCAAGTGCCGGGGCCCTGAGCAGGCGGGGGGGCCCACTCGCCGTCTGGCACCCCCGCGCCCGTTAGTGGAGGAGAGCGGTGTCAGCGCCGCCACTGGGCCCCCCGCTTGCTCAGGGCCCCGGCATCAGCTAGCACAATACTTACCTCTCCCTTGCCTCCGCTGCCGCAGCTCCGGGCTCCAGGGGGCGCCGGTGCTTCCTCTCACAGCAGCACCACTGAATGATGTCATCATTCAGCGGCAGGCTGTGGCAGAGAGCGTGGACGCTGGACAGGTGAGACGTGTGTGTGTGTGTGTCTCTGTGTGTATCTGTGTGTATGTAGTGCGGTGCTTTGTGTGTGTGTGTGTATGTATGTGAGAGAGTGCTTGTGTGCTGTGGTGCTGTCTGTGTGTGATGATGGGCAGGCATTGCTGATAATGGGGAGGCATTGATGATGATGGGGAGAAGATGATGATAATGGGCAGGCATTGATGATAATGGGCAGGCATTGATGATGGGGAGAAGATGATGATGGGCAGGCATTGATGATGATGGGGAGGCGATAATGATGATGGGGAGGCGATGATGATGATGGGCAGGCATTGATGATAATGGGGAGGCCATGATGATGATGGGGAGGCGATGATGATGATGGGCAGGCATTGATGATAATGGGGAGGCATTGATGATGATGGGGAGGTGATAATGATGATGGGGAGGCGATGATGATGATGGGCAGGCATTAATGATAATGGGGAGGCCATGATGATGATGGGGAGGCCATGATGATAATGGGCAGGCATTGATGATGGGGAGGAGATGATGATGATGGGCAGACATTGATGATGATGGGGAGGAGATGATGATGATGGGCAGGCATTGATGATAATGGGGAGGCCATGATGATGATGGGGAGGCCATGATGATAATGGGCAGGCATTGATGATGGGAAGGAGATGATGATGATGGGCAGGCATTGATGATGATGGGGAGGAGATGATGATGATGGGCAGGCATTGATAATAATGGGGAGGCCATGATGATGATGGGGAGGCAATGATGATGATAAGGAGGCAATGATGATGATGGGGAGGCAATCATGATGATAATGGGGAATCTTTCCACAGCGCCCTTTCCTGAGCCGTAACCGTGCAGAACACAGTACAGCGCAGAGGAGAGCTCCATATTTTGTATGGAGCATTATATGGGGACGAGTATCCTGTATAGAGCATTATATGGGGACCAGTATCCTGTATAGAGCATTATATTGGGTCCAGTATTCTGTATGGAGCATTATTTTGGATCCAGTATTCTGTATGGAGCATTATATGGGGGGTGACATCCTGCATGGGGTATTATATGGGTGATGAGGGGGAGACTGTGGTGCCCATAATATTGTATGGAGGACTGTACTGTCCGGTCTGTACTGTGCGCTGTGAGGATTTGGCGGTTTTGAGCTATTGTACAATTTACAATAGACATCAGTCATGTAATGGAAGAAGTGAAGTATTTGGTGTTGTACTGTACCCATATTTCTCTGCTGTATCTGTGCATCATGAATCGTGGTCTGTGTTAAAGGGGCCCACTGAGACTCTTTCGCCCGGGGCCCATAAAAACCTGGAGCTGGCCCTGGGTCTTGCAACAGGATAATGACCCAAAACACACAGCTAAAAACACCCAAGAATGGCTAAGAGGAAAACATTGGACTATTCTGAAGTGGCTTCTATGAGCCCTGACCTAAATCCTATTGAGCATCTTTGGAAAGAGCTGAAACATGCCGTCTGGAAAAGGCGACCTTCAAACACGAGACAACTGGAGCAGTCTGCTCTTGAGGAGAGGCCGAAACACCTGTCGAGAGGAGCAGAAGTCTCATTGACAGTTACAGGAATCGTTTGATTGCAGTGATTGCCTCAAAAGGTTGTACAACAAAATATTAAGCTAAGGGTACAATCATTACTGTCCAGGCCGATTTCATGAGGTTTATTTTTTTTAAATTCTGTGGAAGCTGAAAAGCAATGTCTGACTTTCATCTGTTCATTTTCATAGAATTTTGATTTATTATTACTGGTGTCAGATTCAAGTTATTTCTGTCACCATTGTGGGTTTTTCTGTCATTAAACGAGGGCTACTGACAATTTTGACCACATATGTAAACTACAAATGGGTGTGGAATAAATGAGGGTGTCCTCACAAAGAAATTGGGTGAAAAATATGTCTTACATCAGTCAGATCCTGCACCCCACATTTCTTGTATCTACAGGGTCACAGTTCTTGAGCATTTCTGGACCATGGATTTCTTTAATCCAGTGGCTCCTTTTCATGCCCTTAGGTCCCCAGCTACCACCGATGACTTACAACTACCACTGCTTCAGATTCCTTGCACATAAAAGCTTTCCCACCACCGCTGATAGCAGATATCACATCTAATCTGGACTAATAGGTCGAAAGCAAGAGTATATTTTCAGATACATCAGTATGCTTTCCGATACTGATCATAAATCATATCTTCTCTTATACTCCAGTCACTTCCAAAACCAGTTTCCCCCTCTTAAGCTCTAATTTTCTGGTGCTTCTGAGCTGGTGGGTGGAAACTAGCTCCTATGATATCTCCTGTACACAGCACACACAGACGTGAGGTATTACTGCTTACTTGTCTCTCTATATATGTACTTAGCAGTATAACTGTGAATCCAGTTCTGGGGTACGATAAACACATACCAGAAAGCAATGTCAACATGTAAGACACCAAACCATTAAACAGCACTAAGCAGTGTACTTGTTAATCCAGATCTGGGGTGAGACAGAAATCAGCGGCAACGTGGAAGACATTATACAGAAGTATTTAGCAGTGTAGCTGTGAATCCAGCTTTGGGGGTGAGATACAGCAGTTACTTGAAGGCAGCCCTATCACTTTGGCCCTTCTGTCTACTCCCCTCACTGTAGACCTCAAAAGGCAGCTGTAATCTGATACCTCAAAGAGCTAGCAGTCTGTCTTGCTTTGACAGAGTCAGATTTGAGGTATTTTTGAGAGAGAATGATCAGTTCAGGAGGAGGCGAAGGAGTGGCTCATAAGTGGAGAAAGCAGATTTCTGTGATAAGATATAGTACATGGTTTATTATACAGGAAATATATATTTTTGCATCATATCAGCCAATCGAAAGAAACAAAGGATAAATATTGATTTATGTAATTTGGGGATATGGCATTGACCATTTAATTTCTTCTGACATATCAGGAGCCCTGATCTCAGCTTGATGGGAAGAGATGCAGGAAGAAGAATCCCCAGTTATTATCGCTGCTCTGTTTTCTTTTTTTAAAATGCCCTTGAAAAACATCCCAAAGGTTTATTTTTTCTTCACAAGCAAGAATCCTTTGGATTAACCTGTGATCTCGGTATTGAATGCAGATCTGATGTGTTTGTCCATTGCTAACATCGTGGCAGCACAATGTCACCCTCAGCCCAGGAGAAGGTCAGATCTTGTGTGCTGAACCTTGTGCAGCCCCATGATTCCACCAGCCAAATCCAAATATATCGAACCAGGCGAAAAAAAACCCAAAGGAAATGACAATTGCAATGCAAACTGCTTGAATGTACAGTGCATACTGTAGAGCCAGAACAGGCAGCGGCAACGGGGCTGATTTGGAATGGGGCTCATGTTGGCACTGCCTGGTTCCTAATGGCTAATGAAAATGTAAGCTTGGCTCCACTTGCCATTGGCCACTGCAGTGTTAACAGATAAAGGCAAACATACCCTCAGATAACACGTACCCTCATAAAAATGTCCCCAAATGCCAAGCTTAGGTGGAATTTACATTAACCATGGCCTGTGATAAAGAGATAGAGTTAGAGGGTATTATGCCCCTCTTTTCCTTGAACACATTCTGCTGTCAACCTCTGACCGACTCAGCTCTGCTACCACTAAAACACTTAGCAATCCTGCATTGTGATTGGGTCTGTAAAGTCCGCCAAAAAAGCTGGGTGGAGACCGGAGTTCCCGCCCAGTAATCCCGGAAATGCTTGGTGCTCGCCGAGTACACCGAGTACCGTGATACTCGGGCGAGTAACGGGTAGTGGCGAGCGCATTCGCTCATCACTATTGATCTGACATTTCAGGAACCCGACAGGGAGACCAGACGTGAAAAGTAGTCCTACCGCCTGGTTCCTAGTTCTCTTAGACCTACGATCTCTCCAACTTCGTCTCCATCTCCAGATGCTATGGAGGTGGATCAAGTAAGGTTGGCTAACCGCCGTCAAGAGGCGCATCGTCTGGAGTGGAGCTGTTTCTACTGTGGCAGTCCCAAGCATTTGATTCACACTTGTCCGAAGAGGTTGGAAAACTTCAGTGCCTAGGGTCTGTAGGAGAGGCTACCCTAGGTGAGAGGCATCTCTCTACATCACTGCAAATAACGGTCTCCGTGTCCTTCGGCACGGTAAAATTTTCGGAACTTTGTTTTCTGGACTCTGGAGCTGCCGAGGTGGTGGACACCTCCTGGTGGACCATCCAGCAGATGGTGGTGGACCGTTACCAGATACCAGTCCAGCGTCTTTCTGAACCGTTGCGGGTGATTTCCGTGGATGGCAAACCTATGACCAAAACCGTTCAGTTCCTGACAGAGCCGGTGGAGCTGTGGGTAGGTCTAATGCATTCAGAGAGAATATGTCTTTATGTGTTGCCTGGTTTGTCTCACCCCTTGCTTTTAGGTCTACCCTGGCTCCGGAAGCATGAACCAGTTCTAAATTGGAAGACTTGGGAGGTTCTGTGCTGGGGAAATCGTTGCTCAGATCGGTGTATCATTCCTGTTCACACGGTTCCATCTCCAGTACAGCCTGCTGCCCTGCCAGGCCTACAGTCCTCTTACTGGGCCTTCTCCGACGTCTTTGGGAAAAAGGAAGCAGAGAGACTACCTCCGCACAGGTCGTATGACTGTCCAATTGACCTGCTCCCCGGAACATCTCCTCCTCGAGGGCGAATTATCCTCTTTTTCAAACAGAGACCCAGTCCACAGAGCACAGCCACCCCACAGAGCACAGCCACCCCACGGACACAGCCACCCCATAGAGCACAGCCACCCCACAGAGCACAGCCACCCCCATTTGACACATTATTTTTTTTCCCTATTTTCCACCCCAAAATTTGGGGTGCGTCTTATGGTCCGGTGTGTCTTATAGTCCGAAAAATACGGTACCTGGTAATGCCGTTCGGCCTAAGTAATGCACCTGCAGTCTTTCAGGAATTCGTAAATGACATTTTCAGAGACCTGCTCTATACCTGTGTTGTTGTCTACCTGGACGACATCTTGATCTTATCCGCAGATTTAGCCTCGCAACGTCAGGTCTTGCAACGCCTCAGGGAGAATAGACTGTATGCTAAATTTGAAAAATGCCTTTTTGAACAATCCTCTCTGCCTTTCCTCAGTTATTTAGTCTCGTCTACAGGACTAAAGATGGATCCACCCGAGTGGCACCCATCTCAGCTTTGACCCGGAAAGGCGTAAACGCCAAGGATTGGACCGCCGAGGCAGAGGAGGCTTTGTTTCTTTAAAGAGTGCCTTCGCTTCCGCACCCGTTCTCCATCGACCGGACTCTGATAAGCCATTTTTTTTTAGAGGTGGATGCTTCCTCCATAGGTGCTGGAGCGGTTCTCACCCAGAAGTCGTCCACAGGTCGTTTTGTCGTCTGTGGGTTTTTTCAAAGGTGTTTTCTCCCACCGAAAGGAACTATTCGGGGGGGATCGGGAATTGTTGGAAATCAAGCTGGCCCTGCAAGAATGGAGACATCTCCTCGAGGGAGTAGTCCATCAGGTTGTCATATTTACTTCATAAAGACAGTAAGTATAGTGCAAACCGATAGAACAGGACTATTATAGGTACTAGGACATAGAAACATAGAACATAGAAGCCAAAACCCAGAGAAAACACCGATTATAAGTCCATATGGTACAGAATAATATAGATTTTATTTAAATATCACAGATTAAAATAATGTACAATGTCAGAAAAAATACCAATATCAATATGCATACAAGGGTGCAGATGTCCATCAAACATATAAGAATGATGTGGATTTAATTTCATTCTTCACTTCCGTCCAGCAGAGAAAAACGTTAGAGCCGACGCACTCTCCAGAGCCTTTCTGCCTCCTGATCCTGAGGGAGAACCTCAACACATCATCGAGCCATCAAGGTCGGTGGCTTCTGTTAACCTTGTGCGGCTTCCTCCAGGAAAGACACTCATGACCACCTCGGACCAAAAGCGTGTCCTCCGGTGGGGTCACTCATTCAAATTGGCTGGTCATGGGGGTCAGAGACAGACCCTGCAACTCATCTCTCGTTACTACTGGTGGCCCACCATGGGCAGGGATATCCAGGAGTACGTTGCTTCCTGCCCTTCGTGTGCCCGTAACAAGATGGCTAAACGTTTACCAGCCAGGCCGCTGCTGCCTCTTCCAGTTCCTTCGGCTCCCTGGCAACACATCGCAATGGATTTCATTACTGATCTTCTCATCTCTTCCGGCTGATCTGTTGAATGGGTTGTGGTGGATCGTTTTTCAAAGATTGCTCACTTCGTTCCGTTACCCAGTCTCCCGTCCGCTCCGGAGCTTGCTGATTACTTCATACAGCACATCTTCCGTCTCCATGGGTTTCCTCTCCGCATAGTATCCGACAGGGGCGTCCAGTTCACCTCAAGGTTCTGGCGAGCGGTCTGTAGGCTAGTAAAGGTAGAAATGAACTTTTCCTCTGCCTACCACCCTCAATCCAATGGTCAGGTGGAGAGGACCAATGAAGTCTTGTCCAGGTACCTGCGCCACTTTGTCAACGTTCACCATGATGACTGGGTCAAGTTGCTGCCATGGGCAGAATTCTTGTATAATAATCAAGTAGGCGAATCATCTGGAAAATCTTCCTTTCAGGTGGTGTTTGGGCTGCAACCTTGAATTACGCTCCCTATCTCTGGAACTTCTGGAGTCCCCGCAGCTGATTCCTTTGCTGAGGAATTCTCGAAAGTGTGGAGAGACACTAAAGTCACCTTGGAGGAGGCTTCACAGCGCATGAAGAAGCATGTGGACAAAAGACGCCTGGATGCTCCTACTTATTCACCCAGGGATAAAGTATAGCTTTCCTCCTGGTACATCCACCTAAAAATGCCCTCTTACAAACTGGGTCCTCACTTTATTGGACCCTTTGAAGTACTGAGACAAATCAACGCAGTTTCTTACAAGTTAAAGTTACCTGCCTCTTTACGTGTGCCTAACTCTTTTCATGTTTCCCTCCTCAAACCAGTAGTTTTGAGTTCCTTCTTTAAAGACCACTCCTGATCCCATCAGTGAGGATGATGTCTTTGAGGTAGAATGTATCTTGGCTACTAAGAAAGTAAGGGGTAAGACCTATTATCTGGTGGACTGGAAGGGCTTTGGTCCTGAAGAGAAGTCATGGGAACCTAAAGAGAATATACAGGCTCCTCTCCTTTTAAAGAGATTCTACGCAGGCTTCAAAAAAAGGGGGCGTAAAGAGGGGGATACTGTTACACCCGGTTCTGGTCCCATACCTCTGCGGGGTACCCGTCGGGACTCCTGCTCTGTGCCAACCTCAAGCCATCCTGCCGCAGCCTCTGCTGCTTCCCCCTCCTCTGCTTCCTGGCGCGCTGTCGGCAGGTCCCGAGGAGAGTGCTTAGGTTGCGCGTGCGCTCCCAGTCTCTTGAAGAGACAGCTTGCATTTTTTTCAAAATGTCTTTGACTAATGGTGTGGTACTGATTACTACTTCTGGCCCCCTCCGCCATTGGGAGGATGCCGGAGCAACAAGTATCTACTGTTGCTAGCATCCGGTTCAGTTGAGTTTGTGCCTGTGTTTTTGCAATGTTCTGCCTTCTGCTTCGCTTACACTGTTTGTCTCCACAGACTATCAGTTACCCGTTACCCAGCAGTCGAGGACAACGTCTGTACGGTCAACGCCAGCTGTGTTCCGTTCCGCCACTCAGCCATCCGAAACTCTGGACAACGCCGTTACCAGCTTATACCCAAGTACCTGGGACTCACCAGTCAGCTCCATCATATCTGTTAAATCTGTTTACCCGTTGGTCCTGCTGGGACAGCTACCACGTGTCCGGGGTCTAACTGGAGGTAGCTCCTGTGTCCCCCAGACATTCCATTCTGACCCTGTTTGAGGGGACTTACTATGGGTGTCTGGGGCTCACTTAGTCAGGCCCCCTTCGGAGCCCCCCAGACCGTGGTCCTGAGGTTCCACAAAAACAATAAAAAACTAATGTGAACTTCATCACCTTTGCCTCCACTTCCATTCGTTACAGGTGCCTGTTGTGAATATGCTGGATGCGGCTTCTGAGCTGGGGCTCCCTCCGGTGGTTGCTGAGGGTAATGAACTGATTACTGAATGGCCTTCAGCTGGCGCTGAATGGTGGGATATAAGTGGCGTGAGTTCCCAGCAGCCTTGCCAGTTATCAATTGTTCCTTCTGGTCTTGCTTGAAGCTCTGTTAGTTTCCTGCTCTCCTTCAGATAAGTGTTTGCTGTTTTTTTTTTCCTCTGTTTGATTTTCATTGCTGGTTTGCTGCTTGCAGTGGACTGCAGCCTGTCCCCTTTTGACGGTCTGGCGCTGCAATTGTGCTCCGTTTTTGTCTGCACTTTTGGTTTGCTCCTTTGTTACTTTTTTTTTTGCTGAATAGCGTTTTGTTACACCAGAGATCTGATTTAGGTGGATGAGATCGTGTGATCTCAGGTTTTTTGGCAATCAGAAGTGTTGGTATTTTTTGTTAGAGTTTTGTTGGATTGCAGTCAGAATTCTTTCCTGTACTTTTCTGTCTAGACAGATTGGGCCCCAGTGTTTGCTCATTCTATTTTCTGTCTGTGTCTGTGCCTTCTTCTTGTCTAACCGCCATTACATGTTTGGGGGCTGCCTATTTTCTTTGGGGATCTGCTCCGGGGCAGATAGCTTTCATCTTTCTGCCTTTAGGTGTAGTTATCTCTCAGGCTGTGACGAGGCGTCTAGGATCAACGTAGGTACGCTCCATGGCTACCTCTAGTTGTGTGGTTAGTTCAGGTTACTGCAATCCAATAGGTTCCAGCCTCTCTGGTGTATTACAGCTTTTGCTATTTTTTGCTATTTCTCCTCAGTTACCGAAAAATAACAGGTGCCATTATACTGTATGGAGCACCATGTGAGGCCATTATACTGTACTGAGCATCATGTGGGGCCATTATACTGTATGGAGCATCATGTGAGGCCATTATACTGTACTGAGCATCATGTAGGGCCATTATACTGTATGGAACACTGTGTAGTCCTTATACTGTATGGAGCATCATGTGGAGCTATTACACTGTATGGAACACTATGTGGGCCATTATTCTGTATGGAACACTGTGAGGCCTTTACACTGTATGGAGCAGCTTGTGGGGCCATTATACTGTATGCAACACTGTGAGGCCATTATACTGTATGGAACACTATTTAAGACCATTATACTGTATGGAGCATCATGTGGGGCCATTATACTGTATGCAACACTGTGAGGCCATTATACTGTATGGAACACTATTTGAGACCATTTACTGTATGGAGCATCATGTGGAGCCATTATACTGTATGCAACACTGTGAGGCCATTATACTGTATGGAACACTATTTAAGACCATTATACTGTATGGAGCATCATGTGGGGCCATTATACTTCATGGATGTACTATGTGGGCCATTATACTGTATGGAGCACTATGTGGGGCCATTATACTGTATGGAGCATAATGTGGGGCCATTATACTTCATGGAGTACTATGTGGGGCCATTATACTGTATGGAGCACTATGTGGGGCCATTATACTGTATGGAGAATCATGTGGGACTATTATACTGTATGGAACACTATGTGGGGCCTTATACTGTATGGAACACTGTGAGGCCTTTATACTGTATGGAGCAGCTTGTGGGGCCATTATACTGTATGCAACACTATGAGGCCATTATACTGTATGGAACACTATTGAGCCATTATACTGTATGGAGCATCATGTGGGGCCATTATACTTCATGGAGCATATATGTGGACCATTATACTGTATGGAGCATCATGTGTGACTATTATACTGTATGGAGCACTATGTGGGGCCATTATACTGTATGGAGCATCATGTGTGACTATTATACTGTATGGAGCACTATGTGGAGCCATTATACTGTATGGAGCAGTATGTGGGGCCATTATACTGTATGGAGCACAATGTGGGGCCATTATACTGTATGGGGCACTATGTGGGGCCATTATACTGCATGGAGCACTATGTGGGGCCATTATACTGTATGGAGGATGTTTTGTGGCAATTATACTGTATGGAGGGCTGTGCGTTGATTACAGTTGGAGAATCATGCTGTGATGGGGTCACCATTCTTTGTTGGGGAACTGAGGGAGGGGGGTACAGTAGGGTCATCATACTGTGTGTGTGGAGGAGTTCACTGTGGGGGTATCATACTGTGTTTGGGAGCACTTTTGTTTGTATCATACTTTATTCTGTATTATTCAAGATTTTTTTACCCTTTGTTATTACATGTTTATATCAGGCCATTGGGTCATCTGCTTTTTCCTGCTGTTACATAACATATTGTATTATTCTACTATAATTCCAAAAGTTGATCGTTTTATTTGATAAGGTGAAACTCCCTCAATTGTAGACTTTTTTTTTAACAAATATCTAGATTAGCCTGCGACTTTGTCCAAGCTTTTAACTTTTGGCCCTCTGCGTATTTGAGCTTGATACCCCCGGCTTAAAGGGCTCTTGTCATTATGATAAAGGGTTACAATTGTACAGAGGTTGTAAACACAAACAACTTTGCAATTTTACTTTTGATTAAATCTTCTCCATTCTCAAGAACAGACCTCCACTGCAATCGGTGGGTAGTACCTGAGGCTCGGAGTGCAGCGCTTACAAGCTCTTTGCTATCATAGCCTCTATAGCGCTCTAATGTTTTTCTATACTAAAACCTCAGTATTCAGGTTAAATTGCACTTTGCGATAAATAAGTGGGTTTTGGATTGCAGTTTGGGCACTCGGTCTCTAAGGTTCGTCATCACTGTCTTTACCATGGATACCATTAAGTCTGTGAAGGAAGGTTGCAAATTGCTCCATTTTTCATTTTACAGAAAAATATTAAAAACTCTAGAAAAATGGAAGTTTGCAAATTCCACCCCCTCTTTACCCAACATGTCTACTGGCAAAAAGGCCAAATACCTGCTCCTTAGGCCACATAGAACGTTTCCTCATCTTATTTTCAGGTTTTGGATTGCCAGGAGATAGAAAGAAGAAAATGATTTCAAGTTATTGTCCCTTCAAGTTATTGTCCCTTTAAGAAAAAACCCGTTCTTTGTTTTGGTGGATGCGGTTATTATGACATTCTGTGCTGGCTGGTTAATTAATTCTTTCTGCCATTGACCTCTCACAAGTTTATCTCGTTTATATCAATAGCTCTTAGCTAATATTTAACCGTGGCGCGCGGCCAAGCGGTAAATCTTGGCGGTGACCCATGAAAGGGATCAATATCAAATAATGTGAAATGCATGAGAATTATATCTAATAAGTTACCCCATAGACCATTAATGGAACATCAGGCCTCACCACTGTGTGACCACCGACAGTTCCTTTAAAGTTTCCCTAGCAGTGGTCTTGGGGAATAACCATTTAACAAGGTCCCGCATTCTGGCAATCGATGGTGGGTCCAGTGGTCAGTCATTCCATCTCCTCTAAAGAACCCAGGGTTTTGAGGATTAAGACTTTACAGTGATCAGCTTCAAGCAATCATCTGTTATTGTCAGTGATCGAGGTCACCAACCTGATATTTCTGCTGCAGTGGCCACTACTGGAGAAGTAAGGTATTACATGGCATCCATTCATATTGACTTGGCGAGTCCTCCAGAGTGGGAGCTGCTTTCGGCAGTGGCTCTCCCAGTTTTTGCTGATAGAAGCCAACTAGGAATCCCGATCTATGTGGTCTATGTGCCCAAAAATGCGTCTAGATAGGGCAATCCCTTTAAAACGTGTAATTTATTTAAGAATATATACAATTATTCTTATTTATTCCAGAGTGGAATTTTCAGTGCGTCACAGTCTGAATTCAGGAAATCACTTTCCCACCGATGTTTCCATCAATACGATGTCCACCCTACTCCATCCGGCTGATAGCAGAATGGCCGGAGGTGCGACATTTCCATATTTAGTAACTATAGTAGTGGCTGTCAAAGTGAGAACATTGAAAGCCTCTCAGCGTTATCAAGGTACATCACCAACTAGTCATTACACAGCGGGTGGGATGTACAATGTCTGCACTGACATTTCTCCTCTATAAAACCTTGCTGATTGATGTAGCTGGACTAAAGATTTATGCCACTGTTTGTTACTATGTTCTTTTATGTAATTCATCTATAATGACTTGTTTGGTAGGAGTATTGTATATACATTATACATGTAATACCACTCCCGACCACTCGAAGTGCTGTTAAAAAAGAAACATGTTCGTCACGTGCAACATTCGAAAAAACCAATCAATCGTATAGTACTATAACATCCTAGAGTGGCTTCTAGTGATCAGAATTGGTAGTCTAAAATTTTAACATCTTATAAAACATAAGAAAATAGGGTTTGCCATAAATACTCAAAATAACAATACAACATAATAGAAAAAATGAAGAAAAGCAAACAAACTAGGGACATTTTGTATCACAGAAATATTCATTATTACTATTTTTTTTCATCTATTTTGTATAAGGTTTTATAAAACATAAGAAAATATATTATCCCATAAATACTCAAAGTAATAATATAAAATAAGAATGAAAAAAAAAAACTAGGGACATTTTGTATTACAGAAATATTTTTTACTATTTTTTAAATAGTTTTGTTTAAGGTCTAATAAAACATAAGAAAAAATACCGTATTTACACATAAATATTCAAAGTAATAATCTAAAATAAGAAAAAACAGAAAAAAAACTAGTATTTTGCATTACACAAGTATTTATTCTATTTTTCATAATTTTTGTATAATAATAATAAAAAAATAAAAAATAATAGTGGTAGTTTGCATTACAGAAATAATAGGTTATTATTGCTATTTTTATCTTTTTTTTTTATAAGGCCTTATAAAGCACAAAAATATATTTTCCCATAAATGCACAAAATAATAATAATAATCGTAAGAATATATAATAGCAAAAAAATGGATGAAAATGTTTAATATTATTATTATTTTTTTTTTAATTATTTTTATAACCTTTTTTTGGCTACAGATTAGAAGTGTTTCTTTTTTGACTGGTCCAACAGATGATTCTCCAAAAGGCTCAAGTTGTCAGAAGCTAAAATCCAGTAATGAATAATAAAGGATGGATGGGGGGCAGATGTAGAACCTGTGCACATCAAGTCTCTGATTGGTTACAGTGAGTACCAATATTTTGAGAGTGGACCTGATTATTTTTAGCACCGCCCTGAGGAAGGGAAAAGTTTCTGACCCAATTGGACCAACACCTTTAGAGAGGATTTGTCTTCAAGTCAAAAGTAGTCAATTTTTTTGCTCTCATTTTATTCCTGCTGCTCCTCTGAATATTACGGTATTACGGGTTTTTTTCTGTTTTTTTTTTTTTGTTTACATCTGCCACACGGTTCCAGAGATATGGGCCTTTTTATTTAGTATTAACCATCAATATCTTTGCCAAAAGGGTGTGGCTCACAAGGTAATAATGCAGAACAGCCTAAAGACTAGTGGTAATCTAGAGAAGCGTGTGTTGTGAATGAATATCAGATTTTACAGTTACCTTTTAGTGCATACTCCTGGAACATGTGTACCAAGCGCAGCTGGGCCACACAATTATCATGTACCCCAAGTATCAGTGTCATTATCATGTACCCCAAGTATCAGTGTCATTATCATGTACCCCAAGTATCAGTGTCATTATCCTGTACCCCGAGTATCAGTGTAATTATCCTGCACCTCAAGTATCAGTGTCATTATCCTGTACCCCAAGTATCAGTGTCATTATCCTGCACCTCAAGTATCAGTGTAATTATCCTGCACCCCGAGTGTCAGTGTCATTATCCTGTACCCCAAGTGTCAGTGTCATTATCCTGTACCCCACATGTCAGTGTCATTATCCTGTACCCCAAGTGTCAGTGTCATTATCCTGTACCCCAAGTATCAGTGTCATTATCCTGTACCCTGATGGTCAGTGTCATTATCCTGTACCCCAAGTGTCAGTGTCATTATCCCGTACCCCAAGTGTCAGTGTCATTATCCTGCACCCCAAGTGTCAGTGTCATTGTCCTGTACCCCAAGTGTCAGTGTCATTATCCTGTACCCCGAGTGTCAGTGTCATTATCCTGTACCCCGAGTGTCAGTGTCATTATCCTGTACCCTGAGTGTCAGCGTCATTGTATCCAATGCTTCTCAGTCTTGTAGCATGGGGGGGACATAAGGCAGTTTCCCTGGTCACTAAATTATATGGGGACACTAAATTTCTAGCCCTGTGTTGTGTCCCCGCTGCCAAATGAGCCCAAAGGACATTCCGTGCACTGAGCGCTGATGACAAGCACTGCTTCTTCTAGCACAGTTGCACAATGAGTACCCACCAGACGGCTGGCGAGCTGAATGAAAAAGCAACCAGTGGCTACTTCATCCTCTGAGTCAGTACCACAGGTTCCTATTGTCATGGGTGCATCGCCACGAAGATCGTCGCGATTGCACATTCTGACTTCTCACAGCTGAGCTGCTGTTTCTTTGTGTTTGGTAATGAGAGAGTTAATTTTACCTAGCTCTTTGCTAAGACTAGGTCCAGCCTCGCCCGGCTGCTTTTGATTATGTTCTAATTAGTTTCCTTTATATTCCTGCCAGTCTGGGTGTTAGACGCCGGTGAAAGCATTCATGTAGTCTAGCAGACTGGATCGGTTCTGAGAATATTTAAGCTAAGAGTTCATTAGTTGTTTTTACTCTTATAGCTTATAGTTTATCTCTGAGACCTTAGGTGTTCCTACTGTGTGTGAGTGTTGTATGTAAGACTTTATTTACTTTATTCCTTGTCTTTCTTGTATGTCTTTCTGTTCATTAACCGTTACCTGTTCATTCCCTTTGGTGGTATTCAGGGTCCTTCTTAGGACTAGATTACAGTTGGCAGGGATTGATAGGAGACAGGGTTTACGCTGGTGGCCTGGACCTCTGTACCTTTAACAGTACCTCCAGGTAGAGGGATTAGTCAGGACCCCAGTTTAGGGTCAGCATAGACCCCGGTCACCCTCTAGCCGGAGACAGCGTATAACGGATTCCGTATTGACCCACTGGACTTTCTGTCAGGTAATTCTATGTTATCATATATCTATGCGCATGTTATATAGTATGTTGCCCTTTTGATATAGATTACTGACATCACATATATATATATCTGCTATACAGCGTGACACCTATACAGAGTGCAGCAGTCGACATGAGTTTGTCAAAGTCAGCATAATCAGCAAGTGAGCAGACCGGCTGAGTGGGCTCACCTGGTGTGGTGGAGTCACTAAGTTGCAAGGCAGGGTGAAAACATGGACCGAAGGTGATGGCACAATGGGAAGGACTTGTTAGGTGGCACGTGGAACTGCGCGGACCAGGACAACTGGTAAAGCTGGATGGCAGGCAGATAAGTGGAACAGGGCACACCAGGATACACAGAACAAGGGATGCAGGCAAACACAGGAACTGAATATTTATAATCAGTCCCAGAACTGCAGCAGCGTTTGTAATGTGAAAAAGTCCAAAGAAGAGTATGTTATGCTTACAGCAGATGAAGAGTAAATCATAAAAGAAATGGATATCAGCTGGCAGCAGAGACGAAGAAGAGGCAAAATTGTTTATAGAGAAGATTCACTTGGATGCAGCACTGTTTATAGTATGAAGAAGTCCAGAGAGGAGTTTGTAATGTTGACAGCAGATGAAGCGTTAATCAGCAGGTCTGAACCAGTAAGTAAATACAGGTTGAAGAAATCACAGGAGTTTGCAGAGAAGATATCCAGCTGTTAGAACTAATGAGACTTCCTGCAAAGCACATGATAACTGAGCACCAGATTAATTATTACTGAGACACACATTGGGTAGGGTTGGCCTTAAAAGCCATTGGTTGACAACGTCACAGGAGCTCGCCTGCCAACCTATGAAACCCAAGTGGACCACAGCAGAGGAAGGCTGCCATAGGGGAAGAGAGCAGAGGCCAGCGCCCAAGCTGTGACAGGTACATAACAGTACTGTGCATTTCCACACCTCTTGTCTCACTTGAAATTTTGTGAGAAAATGTACTGCCCCATATTTACAAAAGCATCATCTATAAAAAGAACAAAAAACACCACTAACAATATTTTTTTACATTTTTACACATTTTTTTCATCGTAACTAGGGCATTGGTTAGGTTTATTGGAAGCTTTTGGGCTAGGATTCTGGCTAAGGTAATAAAATAGGTGTTATGTTTTGGTAGCTGAGGAGAGTATGCAAAAATGGCAATACACCAGAGAGGCTGGAACCTATTGGATTGCAGTAACCTGAACTAACCACACAACTAGAGGTAGCCGTGGAGCGTTCCTACGTTGATCCTAGACGCCTCGTCACAGCCTGAGATATAACTACACCTAAAGGCAGAAAGATGAAAGCTATCTGCCCCGGAGCAGATCCCCAAAGAAAATAGGAAGCCCCCAAACATGTAATGGCGGTTAGACAAGAAGAAACACGGACACAGACAGAAAATAGAATGAGCAAACGCTGGGGCCCAATCTGTCTAGACAGAAAAGTACAGGAAAGGATACTCACTGCAATCCAAAAAAACCCCTAAAAAATACCAGTTCTTCTGATTGCAAAAACACCTGAGATCACACGACCTCTACCACCTAAATCAGTTCTCTGGTGTAACAAAACTAAGCCGCAGCCACTGAAAAAACAGGAAAAAGCAAATGAACAAACAACAGTGGCTCCAGATAAACTGAGAGGAGCACAAGCCCCCGGAGGGGACCTGGCTGACCTCCACAGAAGTGCAGGGAACAATGCAAAAATCAAGCACAAAAATAAAAGCAGAAAATATCTTATCTGATAGCAGAAGATGCAGGCAAGACTCAGCAAGCTTCCAAACGAACCAGGAACCACAATTGAGACAAGAACAATTGATCACCGGCAACCATCATGGGAGGGAACCTCCCTTATATCAGACCAGTCCGTGATCCCAGATTGCCACTCCTCACTGAAAGGTTCAGTACTGTCAGTAACCACCAGAAGGAGCCCCTGCTCAGAAACCATTTTTAGCACATTCATAACAAATAGGTACCTAAAAAACACAAAAATGTAATAGAAAATAAAAAGTAAAAATAATATAACAACCTGTAACTTGGTGATCATTGGGACCCCAATGTTAGAACTGGGGCTCTGGAACCCTGAGAACAAGTCTGAAACCCTGTCCTGAATAGAAAGGAGGTGCACCTGCTCTGTTCTATAACACCAGAGGAGTAACCACAGAATGTGAGTTTTTCACTGAGTCTCTATTTAGTAAATAACTTGTTCTCATTATTAATTCTCCCTGTAAATGCAAACATTTTCACATTTGAGGGTTGATAACTTACTCAAAATGTAATTACAAAAATTAACAAAAGTTGGGGTTACAGAGGTGCCCATCGCTGTTCCAACTGACTAGTTCTACCAAGATGAATGGAATTATGATTTAATACTACAGGCAACACTTCGCAAATAAAGTCAATACATTTAAAGTCAGTACTGACATTCAACATCAATTGAAACCAGAATATTTTCTGCCCTTTAAATTTGGAAAAAGTCATTGAAATTTTTAAAAATAGAGAGAGATTGGCTCTCTCATGGAACACAGACGGTCGGGTGTGTAAGTCATTGATTTATGTATTCTTGATTTGAAATGCCAGTGCGTTTTTTTTTCTTTCGGAAATTCCACTAATATTTTTTTGGCAAACCTATGTGATAGTGTTTGCTTGAATTTATCCTGCAATAATGTATCAGTACTGGAGTCACTCAGCTGACAAATTGTTTCTTCCATATAGTAAATCTGGGAGAGAATCACGATATTACCTTGTCAGCCGGCTCAACAACCAATTCGTGGTTATTCCTCAACCATTGTAAATGCCTTTTTTTACATCTACAGGCAAATTTGCCATTTCGTAAGAATGCACCAAGGCTTTTACTTCTTTGGTTACTAGTTTGAAGAAAAGCTCTAAGGCTATCCTTGCCGGTAAGGTGGGATTTACCACGGATGGAATTCCTCCTGCAAAGACAGAAGTATTGCATTGTTCTTGGTGTTCACCAGGCTTGTCCAAAAGTTCTCATAAAACATTCCCATCTTCTTCCGAAAAATGAGGACTGAATCCTAACCTGCTAATCTTCATTGGCTTTTTTCCTATCTTTTCATCCCTTTCTCACAAATTAATTTTGCGGATAGATTTATATCAATTAATTATAAACTCACTGAACTTAACATTCGGACTAATAAAAGAGTTGACCTTTGGGCAACACGGACAATCAGAGCAGGGACATTATTAGAAAGTGACTTCTCTGTTTTATATTATGTCTGGATCATTCTTCCAGGAGATATCGGTGGTGGATTTGTTGCCTTTTTTTTTGGCTTTTGGTGACTTCTTTTGTTGCGTTGTCTACTAGATACCTCGGTATTAGGAATGTCCAGGTTTCCTTCTTGGAACATCTTCTCCATAGCTCGCCAACAAATCTGTAGTCCAGTTCTCTGCTTTTTTTTTCTTTTTTTTTTTGAATATTTAGGTTTTTAATTTTTCCGTCTCTTTTATTACTCCACTGGACAATCTTCCCAATTATGAAAATCTTTTTTATCTGCCAAGAACGTATCTTCTTCTCTCTCTTTGGTTAGGGATCACTTTTTTTTTCCATTGCTTTCTAAGACGCTCTGAAACTGATTTTATCTAAGTCTCAAAATAATTGACTTTTTTTTTTTGTTTTTACTTTTAGCTCTTTTTATGCCAACTACAGAATATTCTTTTTTTAGTTTGTTTCAACACCAGAATGATAAATATGTAATAATTGTTGGCATTCATCGATAAATCTTTTATCATCATGAAACTGTGATGTGTGTGATACATTCTCTAACCCCCGGAGATGTTACAAGGCTTCTGATTAATGTGTCTCCTCTTACACAGTGTGATACGAAGCCATGTTTCGAGTGTCCGTTTTCTTATATAGCGGCATCATTTCCCGCATCTCTGTCCCCACTGGGGCTCACAAGCTACATTCCCTATCAGTATGTCTTAAGGAGTGTGGGAGGAAAGCAAAGAACTTGGAGGAAACCCACACAAACACAGGGGAGAACATACAAACTCCTTGCAGATGTCCTCCTTGGTGGGGTTTGAACCCAGGACACCAGTGTTAACTACTGAGCCACCATTAGAAAGTAGGGACTAATGAGATTTCCTATGGAGGACCAATATCCTAAAAAATATATATGATGCCCTATGGTGGTCAGCTGCCACGGCACCGATGCAAACTGTGGACGAATACCTCCCAAGTCTATGTGCCGGCAATGCAGTGTGCACTTAGCCCTATTTTTGTGCATTGACCCTGCTGATTATCTGTTTTCGAGAAGTCGCACAACAAGGGCACCTTTGCAATAATTTTGTTATCTGCAAGACATGGACGTTAATAATTTCCTTCTGTTTGCTATTAATCCAGTAAACAGAGCAAAGGTAAACTAAAGTAAAAGTGATGCATTATATTCAAGGCTCACGCGGAAAAGATACATGGTGGATCCGGGTAAAGGAAGGGGCTGACCAGTGTAGGACCTCACTTGGGCCTTCAAAATTATTCATTGGCAGTTCTCTTCTGAAGCTTTCCAAGAGGATGCCTGGATTCCGGTTCCTTAACTCTTTCCAGGTTTTTTTTTTGTTTCGTTTTTGATCTTTCCTCTCCTTCCAAGAATCGTAACATTATTTTTTTTATTTTTCCATCCACAGAATTGTTTGAGGGCTTGTTCTTTAGAATAACATCACTCATTTTATCATGCAATGCACAGGAAAGCGGAAAAAAAATTCCAAGTGCCTCGAAATTGCAAAAAAAGTTTAAATTCCACAATTGTCTTTTTTTATTATTTTTTTTTTATTTACCATGTTCATTAAATGGCAAAACTGACCTGGAAATTTAAAAAAAAAAAAAAATTTTTCTTTTTCGGTTTCAATTTTTGGGATCTGGGGCTGGGTGAGGACTAATTGTATGTGCCCTGAGCTCACATTTTTACTGATACCATTTTGGGGTAGAAACAAGTTTTCGTTTTTTGTTATTGCATTTTATTGCAATTCTGCTGCCAAAAAGCCGTAATTCTGGTGTTTCGATTTTTTTTTTCATGTTATGCCATTTACCGATCAGATGAATTTAATTTATATTTTGCTAGTTTTACAAATGCAGAGATAAAAATGTGTCTTTTTTATTTTATTGCTTCATTTTTAATGAGGAAAAGGGACATGGTTTGAACTTTTGTGTTTTTTTTTACTTTCAGAAACATTTTTTTCTCACTTTTTACTATACTTAATAGTCCTGTTAGTGGACTGCAATGTGCAATCCTCTGATCACTTGTGCTATATATAGCAGTGCGAAAGCTCGAAGGCAGGGACAGGACATAGGACGTAACTATACGTCATATGTCGTGAAGGGTTTAAAAGATTTCTTTCCTTTGAACAATCCATTTTTGTTAAGACAGATCCCCTCTGACAATAAGCTGATCACAGATCGTCCTTTTGAAGCGACCCTCAACAAGTGTTCAATTTCCCTGCAGCACCACTACAGGACAATCTAGGTATTACAGGAAGAGATGAGTGAGTTGATTGGAGGCGAATCAAATTTGGGTCAAATTTTTAGAAAGTCGCTGGTATTCGATTTGTGCTAATCGCCTAGAACGGTCACTGACATTTCACACATTAAAGAAGACTGCGTCAGTCAGAGAAGGCTCAGACATTTTGCAGCTAGCAATCAAGAGAGACCATTGTAGCCAGTATAAATGCTGAGGTAAGAAATGCAGCAGCTATTTTGCAATAAATCTAAATAGTGAAAGGACATCACAACTTAGCCACAGAAATAGGAAGAGAAGGCCATAAAATACTGAATAAACATAACAGATAGTGTGTGACAGCACAGGAGTGATCAACAGCTTTTACCCAGCTGCACACGGCCATATACAGTTAGGTCCATAAATATTTGGATAGAGACAACATTTATCTAATTTTGGTTCTAGACATTACCACAATGAATTTGAAACAAAACAATTCAGATGCAGTTGAAGTTCAGACTTTCAGCTTTCATTTGAGGGATCCACATTAAAATTGGATGAAGGGTTTAGGAGTTTCAGCTCCTTAACATGTGCCACCCTGTTTTTAAAGGGACCAAAAGTAATTGGACAAATGACTCCAAGGCTATTTCATGGACAGGTGTGGGCAATCCCTTTGTTATGTCATTCTCAATTAAGCAGATGAAAGGGCCGGAGTTGATTTGAGGTGTGGTGTTTGCATTTGGAAGGTTTTGCTGTGAAGGAAACATGTGGTCACAGGAGCTCTCCATGCAGGTGAAACAAGCCATCCTTAAGCTGCAAGAACAGAAAAAAACCATCCAAGAAATTGCTACAACATTAGAAGTGGCAAAATCTACAATTTGGTACATCCTGAGAAAGAAAGAAATCACTGGTGAACTCATCAATCCAAAAAGACCTGGGAGCCCACGGAAGACAACAGTGGTGGATGATCGCCGCATACTTTCTTTGGTGAAGAAGAACCCGTTCACAACAACAACTGAAGTCCAGAACACTCTCAGTGAAGTAGGTGTATCTGTCTCTAAGTCAACAGTAAAGAGAAGACTCCATGAAAGTAAATACAAAGGGTTCACATCTAGATGCAAACCATTCATCAATTCCAAAAATAGACAGGCCAGAGTTAAATTTGCTGAAAAACACCTCCAGAAGCCAGCTCAGTTCTGGAAAAGTATTCTAGGGACAGATGAGACAAAGATCAACCTGTACCAGAATGATGGAAGCCAAAAGTTTGGAGAAGAAAGGGAACGGCACATGATCCAAGGCACACCACATCCTCTGTAAAACATGGTGGAGGCAACGTGATGGCATGGCCATGCATGGCTTTCAATGGCACTGGGTCACTTGTGTTTATTGATGACATAACAGCAGACAAGAGTAGCCGGATGAATTCTGAAGTGTACCGGGATATACTTTCAGCCCAGATTCAGCCAAATGCTGCAAACTTGATTGGACGGCGCTTCATAGTACAGATGGATAATGACCCCAAGCATACAGCCAAAGCTACACAGGAGTTCATGAGTGCAAAAAAGTGGAACATTCTTCAATGGCCAAGTCAATCACCAGATCTTAACCCAATTGAGCATGCATTTCACTTGCTGAAATCCAGACTTAAGAGGGAAAGACCCACAAACAAGCAAGACCTGAAGGCTGCGGCTGTAAAGGCCTGACAAAGCATTAAGAAGGAGGAAACCCAGCGTTTGGTTATATATATATATGGGTTCAAGACTTAAGGCAGTGATTGCCTCCAAAGGATTCGCCACAAAATATTGAAAATAAAAATATTTTGTTTGGGTTATGTTTATTTGTCCAATTACTTTTGACCTCCTAAAATGTGGAGTGTTTGTAAAGAAATGTGTACAATTCCTACATTTTCTAACACATATATTTTTGTTCAACCCTTCAAATTAAACGTTACAATCTGCACTTGAATTCTGTTGTAGAGGTTTCATTTCAAATCCAATGTGGTGGCATGCAGAGCCCAACTCGCGAAAATTGTGTCACTGTCCAAATATTTCTGGCCCTGACTGTATGTAGTGGTCGCTCTGACATTACTAAGGCAGTATTCGCATTAATGAGCTGGAAAGGGGTTGATTACAGTCATAGGAGACCTCAGGGTGTTACACACGTCTTTCCTGGGCAATTGGAATCCTTGCCGTACATTCAGTGAATTGACATGAATCGAATTTTTGGGAAAAATTTGGCAAAGCTGGCAAATTTTAAGAGATTCAGTCATCTATAATTACAGGTTTTCCGGAGAGAGACACCACTTTTTGCCCACTTTCCACATTTGACAAATAACGAGGGTCCTGAATGGGGGCTTCTCACTACATAAATGTGAAAGTTAATATTCACATCCAATTTTACATTCTAGAACAAATTACAAAAAATATTTATTTTGAAAGAATATTTTAAATCAAATAAAATACAAAAAGGTTTACAATTAATGTATAAAAAAATAACAATAATAATAATTATTAATACTAAAATAATATAGTACACAGAAAGCAATAATAAAAAATTGCTGCCAGCCGAGGTCGCACGGGGAATAATTGGTAACGTCTCCGATCAGAGCTGATGTTTTCTTGTTGTCATTTCAATAAGGATAAAATTACGATGAGAAATTGGCGCCTGAGCAGCGACGGCTCGCTGAGCGTGACACCGTTTATACTTGACTCTCTAATTAGTTTTGGATCTCGGAGCAGAAGACGAGGTTATTATCTAGTGGTTTGCGGCAGAGTCCGTAAATAATACCCGGCTGATACTAATTATACACACAAGCACCGGAATATTACAGAATTACAAGTCATGCATCATCCAGCAACGTTCTGATCTGGAATCTAAAGGGTGTGTGGACTTCTGCAACCAACTTTTATGAAAAAAGCCTTTGCATCTAATCTTCAAAAAATATATATATACAGTATACTGTATATAATAAAAAAAACAGTGACTGGGGGTGCGAAGCTTGCCAGGAAAAAGCCCAACCTGAATAGTAAATGCAAAAAATTAGGGCAGCTAAGGAGCTGTGGTTTTTATCATTACCTCTTTGAGGTCCATGTCTAGAAGCTTTTTACTCCATTTTTTGATAGGCGAAGTGACCGAAAAAGAGAAGGAAGGTAAAAGAGTGCTGGCAGACTTGAATAGTCGATTGGGACTCATGAATGGGCTTTCAAAATGGTCCTTAAAGGGGTTTTTTCCAACTTTTTGGGCAAATTTTTCTTTTTTTTATCTAAATACATGTATTTGGGGCTAAAAAACATTTTTTCAGCTATGTTTGATTAAAAATTTTGCACTATTCGCCTTCTATAGTCTCTGTGCTACACTGTGCATTGCTGGCCACAGAATGAGTTAACTGAGGATCCATCAGTGAGCTGGTTCTGACACTCTAACATGAAAGTTTGTAAGTAACTCACTTATCTGTATTTTTCTGACCTGCTCGAAGCTGATTTATGACAACAGACCACATCAAAGTTAAATGCAAAGAGCTTGTAAAATCAAAATGGTGCAAAAGTTTTTGTGAAACCGAATTTCAAAAATCATTTTACATGCATTTGAATAAATAAAAATAGTCCACAGAGGTGGACAACCTCTTTAAGTGTGTGCACAATTTTTCCAATATGAATATTAATTATTTTTCAGACCTCATTTGAGCACCGTATTATATGAGCACTCTATGGCGGTATTTCTTCAGATGCTTATTGACAGAATATTTGGGAAGAAATATTAGGCAGAAAATTGGAAGAAGTTAATTTCATGGGAAGACTATGCTGTTACCTCCTAGAAACAACAAACATTTACGTTGAGACATAATGAGGAACCTTTAACATACGACGTTCGTGTGGCTTCTCATTCAACCAAAAATTGGTGTAAGTGCACTGACAAACTTGGGCATATACAGTCTAAGTGCCCAGAACCCTCAACCGGGGGACCAAAGATTTTACATGAGATTTCTGCTCACAATTATTGTCGATAGAAATTAATTATTTTCACTTACTCAATAAAGAGTCATCGTCATGTTAATTTTATTTCATAAATCGATAGTACACATGAAAATAGGAAACATTGGGGCTTCTGCTTCTTTCTCTTCCTGGACTGATCTCTCACACTCAATTCATGAGTAAAAATCTGTATTCAATAAAGACTGAGATAGGAAATGACAGTTAGTTCTTTTAAAATTCTATGGAGGGAGGAGCTAGAGGCAGACACAGACATTCCAGGGAGGAGCAAGAGGAACACACAGACATTCTAGGGAGGAGCAAGAGGAACACACAGACATTCTAGGGAGGAGCTAGAGGAACACAGACATTCTAGGGAGTAGCTGGGGGAACACACAGACATTCTAGGGAGTAGCTGGAGGAACACACAGACATTCTAGGGAGGAGCTAGAGGAACACAGACATTCTAGGGAGGAGCTAGAGGAACACAGATATTCTAAGGAGGAGCTAGAGGAACACACAGACATTCTAGGGAGTAGCTGGAGGAACACATAGACATTATAGGGAGGAGCTAGAGGAACACACAGACATTCTAGGGAGTAGCTGGAGGAACACATAGACATTATAGGGAGGAGCTAGAGGAACACACAGACATTCTAGGGAGTAGCTGGAGGAACACACAGACATTCTAGGGAGGAGCTAGAGGAACACAGATATTCTAAGGAGGAGCTAGAGGAACACACAGACATTCTAGGGAGTAGCTGGAGGAACACACAGACATTCTAGGGAGTAGCTGGAGGAACACATAGACATTATAGGGAGGAGCTAGAGGAACACACAGACATTCTAGGGAGTAGCTGGAGGAACACATAGACATTATAGGGAGGAGCTAGAGTAACACACAGACATTCTAGGGAGTAGCTGGAGGAACACACAGACATTATAGGGAGGAGCTAGAGGAACACACAGACATTCTAGGGAGGAGCTAGAGGAACACAGATATTCTAAGGAGGAGCTAGAGGAACACACAGACATTCTAGGGAGTAGCTGGAGGAACACATAGACATTATAGGGAGGAGCTAGAGGAACACACAGACATTCTAGGGAGTAGCTGGAGGAACACACAGACATTCTAGGGAGGAGCTAGAGGAACACACAGACATTCTAGGGAGGAGCTAGAGGAACACAGATATTCTAAGGAGGAGCTAGAGGAACACACAGACATTCTAGGGAGTAGCTGGAGGAACACACAGACATTCTAGGGAGGAGCTAGAGGAACACAGACATTCTAGGGAGGAGCTAGAGGAACACACATATATTCTAGGGAGGAGCTAGAGGAACACACAGACATTCTAGGGAGGAGCTACAGGAACACACAGACATTCTAGGGAGGAGCTAGAGGAACACACAGACATTCTAGGGAGGAGCTAGAGGAACATACACACATTCTAGGGAGGAGCTAGAGGAACACAGACATTCTAGGGAGGAGCTAGAGGAACACACGAACAGTCTAGGGAGGAGCTAGAGGAACACAGACATTCTATGGAGGAGCTAGAAGAACACACACAGACATTCTAGGGAGGATCTAGAGGAACAGACATTCTAGGGAGGAGCTAGAGGAACACAGAAATTCTAGGGAGGAGCAAGAGGAACACAGACATTCTAGGGAGGAGCTAGAGGAACACACACAGACATTCTAGGGAGGAGCTAGAGGAACACACAGACATTCTAGGGATAGCTGGAGGAACACACAGACATTCTAGGGAGGAGCTAGAGGAACACACAGACATTCTAGGGAGGAGCTAGAGGAACACAGATATTCTAAGGAGGAGCTAGAGGAACACACAGACATTCTAGGGAGTAGCTGGAGGAACACACAGACATTCTAGGGAGGAGCTAGAGGAACACACAGACATTCTAGGGAGGAGCTAGAGGAACACACAGACATTCTAGGGAGGAGCTAGAGGAACACACAGACATTCTAGGGAGGAGCTAGAGGAAACACACAGACATTCTAGGGAGGAGCTAGAGGAACAAGACATTCTAGGGAGGAGCTAGAGGAACACAGAAATTCTAGGGAGGAGCAAGAGGAACACAGACATTCTAGGGAGGAGCTAGAGGAACACACAACATCTAGGGAGGAGCTAGAGGAACACAGAACATTCTAGGAGGAGCTAGAGGAACAGACACAGCAGAACATTCTAGGGAGGAGCAAGAGGAACAACAGACATTCTAGGGAGAGGATAGAGAACACAGAAATTCTAGGGAGAGATAGAGGAACACAGACATTCTAGGAGGAGCTAGAGGAACACACAGACATTCTAGGGAGGAGCTAGAGGAACACACAGACATTCTAGGGAGAGTTAGAGGAACAAGACATTCTAGGGAGGACTAGAGGAACACACAGACATTCTAGGAGAGACTAGAGGAACACACAGAATTCTAGGGAGGAGCTAGAGGAACACAGAATATTCAAGGGAGGAGCTAGAGGAACATACAGAAATTCTAGGAGAGGAACAGAGGAGTAACACACAGACATTCTAGGGAGGAGCTAGAGAAACACACACAGGACATATTCTAGGGAGAGCTAGAGGAACACACAGACATTCTAGAGGAGCTAGAGGAACACAAGAATTCTAAGAGAGCTAGAGGAACACACAGACATTCTAGGGAGAGCTAGAGGAACACACAGAATTCTAGGGAGGAGCTAGAGGAACACAGACATTCTAGGGAGGAGCTAGAGGAACACACAGACATTCTAGGGAGGAGCTAGAGGAACACACAGACATTCTAGGGAGGAGCTAGAGGAATACACAGACATTCTAGGGAGGAGCTAGAGGAACAACAGACATTCTAGGGAGGAGCTAGAGGAACACAGACATTCTAGGGAGGAGCTAGAGGAACACAGACATTCTAGGAGGAGCTAGAGGAACACACGAACAGTCTAGGGAGGAGCTAGAGGAACACAGACATTCTATGGAGGAGCTAGAAGAACACACACAGACATTCTAGGGAGGATCTAGAGGAACAGACATTCTAGGGAGGAGCTAGAGGAACACAGAAATTCTAGGGAGGAGCAAGAGGAACACAGACATTCTAGGGAGGAGCTAGAGGAACACACACAGACATTCTAGGGAGGAGCTAGAGGAACACACAGACATTCTAGGGAGTAGCTGGAGGAACACACAGACATTCTAGGGAGGAGCTAGAGGAACACACAGACATTCTAGGGAGGAGCTAGAGGAACACAGATATTCTAAGGAGGAGCTAGAGGAACACACAGACATTCTAGGGAGTAGCTGGAGGAACACACAGACATTCTAGGGAGGAGCTAGAGGAACACACAGACATTCTAGGGAGGAGCTAGAGGAACACACATATATTCTAGGGAGGAGCTAGAGGAACACACAGACATTCTAGGGAGGAGCTACAGGAACACACAGACATTCTAGGGAGGAGCTAGAGGAACACACAGACATTCTAGGGAGGAGCTAGAGGAACATACACACATTCTAGGGAGGAGCTAGAGGAACACAGACATTCTAGGGAGGAGCTAGAGGAACACACGAACAGTCTAGGGAGGAGCTAGAGGAACACAGACATTCTATGGAGGAGCTAGAAGAACACACACAGACATTCTAGGGAGGATCTAGAGGAACAGACATTCTAGGGAGGAGCTAGAGGAACACAGAAATTCTAGGGAGGAGCAAGAGGAACACAGACATTCTAGGGAGGAGCTAGAGGAACACACACAGACATTCTAGGGAGGAGCTAGAGGAACACACAGACATTCTAGGGAGGAGTAGAGGAACAGACATTCTAGGGAGGAGCTAGAGGAACACAGAAATTCTAGGGAGGAGCAAGAGGAACATACAGAGATTCTAGGGAGGAGCGATAGTAGAACACAGAAAATCAAGGGAGGAGATAGAGGAACATACAGAAATTCTAGAGAGGAACTAGAGGAGCACACAGACATTCTAGGGGGGAGAAAGAAGAACACACAGACATTCTAGGGAAGAGATAGAGGAACACACAGACATTCTGATGAGGAGCTAGAAGAACACACAGACATTCTAATGAAGAGCTAGAGGAACACACAGACATTCTAGGAGCAGCTAGAGGAACACACATATATTCTAGGGAGGAGCTAGAGGAACACACAGACATTCTAGGGAGTAGCTAGAGGAACACACGAACAGTCTAGGGAGGAGCTAGAGGAACACAAAGACATTCTAGGGAGGAGCTAGAGGAATACATAGACATTCTAGGCAGGAGCCAGAGGAATACAGACATTCTAGGGGGGAGCTAGAGGAACACAGACATTCTAGGGAGGAGCTAGAGGAACACACAGACATTCTAGGGAGGAGCTAGAGGAACACACAGACATTCTAGGGAGGAGCTAGAGGAACACACAGACATTCTAGGCAGGAGCTAGAGGAATACAGACATTCTAGGGGGGAGCTAGAGGAACACAGACATTCTAGGGAGGAGCTAGTGGAAAACACAGACATTCCAGAGATGAACTATAAGAACACACAGACATTCTAAGGAGAAGCTAGAGATACACACACATATATCCTAGGAAGGAGCTAAAGGAACACATAAACATTTTAGGGAACAGCTAGAGAAACACAGAGACATTCTAGGGAGGAACTAGAGGAACACATAGACAATCTAGGGAGCAGCTAGGGGAACACACAGACATCCTAGGGAAGAGCTAGAGGAACACACAGAAATTCAAGTGAGGACCTAGAGGAACATACAGACATTCTAGGGAGGAACTAGAAGAACACACAGACATTCTAGGGAGGAGTTAGCGGAACACACAGACATTCTAGGGAGGAGCGAGAGGGCAGCACAGAAAAAATACCAAAACAAGAATAGGTCTGCACACCAGAGTACAATATTTATAGTAATTATACAAAGTTTATTGATTTGGAAAAAACAGGACACATAATGATTAAAACCACTTAAAACAACACATGGTGTATGACAAACAACCAAACACCTAAACCATGGTTAATATCACAAAATGTATAAACTCCTTGAGCGACATTAGCAAGTGCATAAAACACGTGTGAACAATGAGCAAAATTGTATATCAAGATAAAGAAAAATGAAAGAAAATGTAAACTTGATATATGCAATATACACACATGTGAACATGCCTGAAAAGTGCATGTGTGGAGCCCAGCTGCGACTGGATCCATATCTTCCAGAAGGGTGCACTGAAAGAATATACCACTAGAGGTCATTATGCACATTCACAAACGTTTATTTATCCCAAAGACCACCAGAGGGAGCTGTTTTAGACATATAAAAGAAGCTGAACATAGGAAGTTTTAGTTAGTTAGTTCAGTGCAGCCACCTCAGAGAGTTCAGTCACCTCAGAGAGCTCAGTCAGTCTGCAGTAAGGTGAAGTGCAGAGCTGAGATTAGAGAGGCTGCAGAGCTATTCAGTTCAAGAGCGAGTGGAGTCTAGTAAAGAGTGGAACAGAAACCACTCCAGCCTAGTCAGAGCTGAATCTAGGAGTACAGTTCAGTGAGAGAAGCGTGCCGACGCTTAAAGAGCGGCGAAGAGGCAGCCCACCAACTGCCAGTGTGTGATCGTGTGAGGATCCGGGTAGGCCAAAGGTGAGTGGAAAGTTAATGAGACAGAGGAGCCTTCACAGCTCACCTCAGCAAGTATTACCGGACACCGGGGTCCGAGCCTATAGGGATCTCCACGACCCATTAGGAGAACACCGGAGTTCCTGGAGGACTACAAGTCCCAGGAGTACCACAGAGCTGATACATAGCAGGATCAGGAGAACAGAGTCTGGCCTGTTCAGCCATAAAAGACCCTGTCCTTTCAGAGAGAAGGTCCAACCACAAGGTCAGCCAGGTACAAGACGGAGACTAAGCTAGGCCCAGCTACACGCAGGCCAAGACTTCATTACAAAAAGGCAGAGAACAGGAGGCCACACACTTACTCAGTGGAGGAATCTGGATGTGCACCCTTCACCCTACAGGGCTCCGGGGAGTGCCTGCAACATCTTCAGTAAAGGTACCAAAGTGACTTATGTGTGTGTCTACCTTATTGCCCCTGACTGCCGGGTCCCCGTCTGTCCTGCATCCCTACACATCTATCTGTCCTGGAGGAGAACTCAGCCTTACTTGTGGAAGGCTTAACATCTAGCTGCACAATATTAACCCTTCAGTGGATCTGCATAGCAGCGCTGGTCATCCTGATCAGGTACCACAAGTGGCGTCACGAATCCCCATACCAATATTCAATTCACCTGTAAATATCCCACATTAAAGAATGAGCACCAGAGCCACGGACTGAGCTGTGTTGCCGTGACATCCCCCATAGTAGTCTATAGGCTCAGATCCGAGTTCCCATTGCTCTGGAGGGCGACTCACATGCAATTGGGAAGCACAAGGTACAGGGGCCACATAAAATGCATAAGAATCAAAGGACACTGAAATAGTGCACCATATAAGAACTAAGCAAAGACCATGAATGCCTATACTTACAAAATGCAAGCGGACCCCTGTAGCCTCCACATGTGACCCAAAAAAAAGGAGTTAAAGTGCCACTCTGGGCAAAGAAATGAATGAGCCCAGGAATGAGGTGTGTGGGGAGAGCCCACACAGAAATTCTAGGGAGGAACTAGAGGAACATGCAGAGATTCTAGGGAGGAGCTAGAGGATCACACAGAAATTCTAGGGAGTAGCGATAGTAGAACACAGAAAATCAAGGGAGGAGATAGAGGAACATACAGAGATTCTAGGGAGGAACTAGAGGAGCACACAGACATTCTGATGAGGAGCTAGAGGAACACACAGACATTCTAATGAAGAGCTAGAGGAACACACAGACATTCTGGGTAGGAGCTAGAGGAACACAAACATTCTAATGTGGAGTGAGAGGAGCACATAGAAATTCTAGGGAGGAGCTAGAGGAACACATAGATATTCTAGGGAGGAGCTAGAGGAACACATAGACATTCTAGGGAGCAGCTGGTGCAACACACAGACATTCTAGGGAGGAGCTAGAGGAACACACAGACATTCTAGGGAGGAGCTAGAGGAACACACAGACATTCTAGGGAGGAGCTAGAGGAAAACAGACATTCTAGGGAGGAGCTAGAGGAACACATAGACAGTCTAGGGAGGAGCTAGAGGAACACAGTCTACGGAGGAGCTAGAGGAACACACAAACATTCTACGGAGGTGCTCGAGGAACACACAGACATTCTAGGGAGAGCTAGAGGAACACACAGACATTCTAGGCAGGAGCTAGAGGAACACAGACATTCTAGGGGGGAGCTAGAGGAACACAGACATTCAAGGGAGGCGTTAGAGGAACACACAGACATTCTAGGGAAGAGCGAGAGGAGCACACATATATTCTAGTGAGCAGCTAGAGGAACACACAGATATTCTAGGGAGGAGCTAGAGGAACACACAGACATTCTAGGGAGCAGCTGGTGCAACACACAGACATTCTAGGGAGGAGCTAGAGGAACACACAGACATTCTAGGGAGGAGCTAGAGGAACACACAGATATTCTAGGGAGCAGCTAGAGGAACACAGAGATATTCTAGGGAGGAGCTAGAGGAACACACAGACATTCTAGGGAGGAGCTAGAGGAGCACACAGACATTCTAGGGAGGAGCTAGAGAAACACAGACATTCTAGGGAGGAGCTAGAGGAAAACAGACATTCTAGGGAGGAGCTAGAGGAACACACAGACAGTCTAGGGAGGAGCTAGAAGAACACTCAGTCTACGGAGGAGCTAGTGGAACACACAAACATTCTACGGAGGAGCTCGAGGAACACACAGACATTCTAGGGAGGAGCTAGAGGAACACACAGACATTCTAGGCAGGAGCTAGAGGAACACAGACATTCTAGGGGGGAGCTAGAGGAACAAATAGACAGTCCAGGGAGGGGCTTTAAGAACACATAGACATTCTACAGAGGAGCTAGAGGAACACAGACATTCCATGGAGGAGCTAGAGGAACACAGACATCCTAGAGAGGAGATAGTGGAACACACAAACATTCTAGAGAGGAACTAAACACGCAGACATTCTAAGGAGATGCTAGAGATACACAGATATTCTAGGAAGGAGCTATAGGAACATACATTCTAGGGCGCAGTCAGAGAAACACAGAGACATTCTAGGGAGGAACTAGAGGAACACACAGACATTCTAGGGAGGAACTAGAGGAACACAGAGACATTCTAGGGAGGAACTAGAGGAACACATAGACATTCTAGGGAGCAGCTAGGAGAACACACAGACATTCTAAGGAAGAGCTATAGGAACACACAGACATTCTAGGGAGGATTTAGAAGAACACACAGACATTCTAGGGAGGAGTGAGAGAAGAACACAGAAATTCTAGGGAGGAGCAAGAGGAACACACAGACATTCTAGGGAGGAGCTAGAGGAACACACAGACATTCTAGGGAGGAGCTAGAGGAGCACACAGACATTCTAGGGAGGAGCTAGAGGAGCACACAGACATTCTAGAGAGGAGCTAGTGGAATACACAGACAGTACATATAGTGAACATCGTAAATAAAAAATCCCCTCAAAATTGTAGAATTGCACTTTTCTGCAATTTCGATGCATTTGGATTTTTTTTCTCGCTTTCCAGAGCATCACATGATAAAATCAATGGTGTCATTAAAAAGTACAATTTATTCCGCAAATAAAAGACCTTTAAATGCACTTATAGATAACAGACTGTTAAATTTCGTGTGTTTCATGGGTTTGCTGCGACAGCTACTATGAAAGGTTGTCCAATGGGAGTCATTTATGGCATATTGACTTCTGGTGGTGTGGGACCTTTAAATGCATTTATAGATTACTTGTGGCATGTATCGCGGTCCGTTCTGATCTGCCTCTCATCAATCTCTGCAACTTCCATGCTGCCACTTTGATTAATGTTGTGAAAGAACTATATAATTGTGATGTAGACTAACGTCAGTAGAACAAATGGTTAAGGCTACATCCATATATTGTCTCCACACAAATGCTACAGCATCTGCCTGCTCTTATCCCAGGAACTTAGCCACAGGGGGGAACATCCTGGGAGCATGTAGAGGTGTCAAAAATGGCAGCTTCACAGAGTTAGCAGATGGTTGTAACTAGAAGGAAAATTTCCTATTTTCTGCATAGAGAGGGAGGAAGATACAAGGTATTTGAAATGCCACATCTTGGCTCATCGTCCAGTCACAGACAGCAACCTTTGAATAAATCAATCTGGGTCATCCTGGAAATATGAGCCTATGATCAGGACTATAAAAAGCTGGGTTACACTTCTCCTTCCCTCAGGAAAACAGACTATATTTATAGGCGGAAATGTTTAGATATTTCTGTTATTTCTCCATTTTTATTTTATAACTGTTTTGCATATTTGTGTCATTTTAGTTTTACCTTTTTATATATTCATTGTAAGCATTGCATATTTTTAAATTATTTGACCTTGTATAGTCTAAAAGATTCCAATAGCCTTTCAGAGAGTGTGTGACCTTTTAATTGTCTGACAGTAACATTTTGGGGCTACATCTCCTGTGCGTTTGATGAATAGTGGCAGCGTTAACTAATTGAGGGTGCTAAATGTGTTGGGGGATGATTTATGCTCACTTTATAGTCTAAAACAGAGGTTGAGAGCTGGATTGAGTGAGAGGAGATAAATAACTCATGCAGGCGCACTCCCGGTCACGCGCTGAGAAGTGTTTACGTGACAGATGTGGATGAAGCATCCTACGTCATCCAGAGATCGCTGCGATTCTTGCAACTGTACAGCTAAAGCGCAGTTGTACTTTGGTTTGGCTCTGGCCTGCCGGCTCTGGAGGCTCGTTGTAGGGTTATGATATAAGTAGGATTTTGCTCACGTTGGTTTCAGTGTAAGGCAAAGCTTCTCACACTTTAGATATGAAAATCTTCTCTTTCTGCTCAGAGGAAGAAGGAAATAAACTAGCGCGTGATCGTCGTCCCATGAATATCAATTCCGGCTTTTGTCTGATTCACAACTCATTATGCATTCTCTCCGGTTCTGCTATTCAGGAAATTTTCTGTGTGTCCCCTCATGAATTTAGATTTGTTACTTTCTAAAACAAAAAAAAAAGAAAACCCAAATTGATGCCCAGATGACACCATCTACTTCATCCGCAGCGCTTCATCATCTCGCCCTGCGCAGATCGACCTTGAGTTTTCTTTTTCATCTGGGCAAAGTAGCCAGAAGTCACGACAGACAAAAGTCAGAGTGGTCATAAAAAGTAGCTCCTATAATCCTGTAAGACAAAACTTAGTGTCAATACAAGAGTACTGAACACATAGTAACTCACCTGTCCCGGCTCCATCTGCACCCTTCTTCTCTGGCGGCAGCCTTCCTTGTGTATCAGGTTACTTTTGGTATACCAGTACACACCTTTGGTGTCATATCCTTAGGCCTTTTAATGCTGGCACAGGTGGTGCCACACTGCCTGATTATTCAGGTACTTCAACGTCTTCGCCAATACCACTTTTTTTGGACTCTGCTATGTTAGACCTGGCTCTGCTGTATAAATCCCCAAAACTCATCTCTGATCTACCGCACACTCAACTCTTCTGATCCAAGATCCCTGTCCCCATATTCGGCTCTGCTTATCCAAAGCGCCGCCATGCATACTCAGTTAGGCTGTTACAAGGTGCCGTCTTGCATACTTTGCTGGCTCTGCAATACCATGGCCAAAGTGCTAGCTAACATAGCCAGCTCTGCCATCCCATGACCATGGTGCTATCCAGCATGCTGAACTATGACATTCTGGCAGGCACGGCACTGACTAAGGAGCGTGCCTCTGACTGCGTAGCCCCCATAGACCTAGCTAGAGGGTCAGATAACGGTGCCAGAGTTCCCTCCCTCCCACTATTCTCCCACAGGTGAGGCTACACTGGGACCCCCGACTGACCAATAGGAAAAGGAGGAGGGGGCGGTCAGTCACACCCACGGGGGTTAAATCCAGCTACCAGGGGTCAGCGCTTCCTCTTTCTCTTCTGCTGACCCCTGGTAGCTGTTGTGCGGACCACCGGACCTCCTCCTTCTACCATTCTGTATGGAGCGCTTTGTGGTGCCCATAATACTGTATGGAGCAACATATGGGGCTCATTACTCTGCATGGAGCAATATATGGGGCTCATTATACTGTATGAAGCAATATATGGAACCCATTCTGTATGGAGCACTATGTGGTGCCCATAATACTGTATGGAGGAATATACTGTCCGGTTTCTGATCTATTGTAGAATTTACAATAGATATCACTCATGTAATGTAAGAGACTCTGTCCAGTAATATTGTCCTCCCACCTGCAATAATGTCGCCCATCCTGGAAAAAAACGGGTAGTGGGAAAAGCAAAAATAAAATAAAAGCAAGTGATACTACTGTACCTGACATACAGTGGATGAAATAAGCATTGAGCACATCACCAATTTTCTAAGTAAATCTATTTTTAAAGGTGATATCGAAATGAAATTCTCACCAGATATTGGTAACAACCCATCCAATCCTCACAGTCAAAGAAATCACCGTAGATGGCCATAAATTATGTGTAATAATGGGAAATGATACAGGGAAAAAGTATTGAACACCCTTACTGAAATGTAGTACTTTTTACAAAAGCCTCTATTGGTGATGACAGCTTCAAGATGCCTCCTGTAAGGAGAAACTAGTCGCAGACATTGCTCAGGTATAATTTTGGCCCATTCTTCCACACAAACCATCTCCACATCCTGAAGCTTCCGTGGCTCCTTCTATTGACTCTGAGCTTTAGTTCCTTCCATACATTTTCTGCTGGATTCGGGTCCGGCGATCGGCTCGGTCATTCTAGCAGATTTATTTTCTTTCTCTGAAACCAATTGAGAATTTCCTTGGCTGTGTGTTTGGGATCACTGTCTTGCTGAAATGTCCACCCTTGTTTCATCATCCTGGTAGTTGGCAGCAGATTTTTATCAAGAATGTCAAGGTACATTTGTCCATTTGTCCTTCCTTCAATTATCTGAAGTTTCCCAATGCCGAATGCTTAAAAACCGCCCCACACCATGATGTTCCCACCTCCAAACTTCACTGTTGGTATGATGTTTTTGGGCTGATATGCAGTGCCTTTTGGCCACCAAGCATGGTGTGTATTATGGCATCCAAAAAGTTAAATTTTATTTTCATCTGACCAGACTATATTCCCACAGAATTTCACAGGCTTGTCTAAATGTTGCTGAGAAAACTTTAAATATGCTTGAACATCATTTTCGCTTAGCAATGGAGTCTTGCGTGGCGAGCGTGCATCCAAGTCATGGGTCACGATTCCTCTTATCAGTGTGTCTGGACACACTGAATGAAAGGGGCGAGATGAGCTGTCAGTATGGTGATTGACAGCTCAGCTGTCCAATCGGATACTGGGGCGTGCTGACCTGTCAGTGTCTTGAGTGACAGTTTAGGCGTCCAATCAGGACTAGTGCGTGTCGGGGCTAAATCCATGTGTCTCCTGTTCAGAGTAATTAGCCAGCTTTCTGCCTTAGATTGCTGCCAATTGTAGCTTTGCTCAACAGGTGTGTTTGCTCTGTGCTCATCGTCTTAAGTGGACCTGTGGATGTTCAGGTTCGCCGGGTTCGACAAACAGTTCAGTTTGGTTCCGAACTTGACCTCAAAGTTGACCCTGGAATCAAATGCATTAGAAGTCAATGGGGACCCGAACTTTGGTGCTTTAAGAGGAACCTGTCACCTCATTTTGCCGCTATAAGATGCGGCCACTGCCTTTCGGGGCTTATCTACAGCATTCTATAATCCTGTAGATAAGGCCCCGATCCGACCTGAAAGAGAAGAAAAACTAGTTTTATTAAACTCACCCGGGGGCGATCCGATGCGGTCCGGTCCAATGGGTATCGCAGGTCCGGCGCCTCCCATCTTCATGCGATGTCGTTATCCTGCTTGCTTCGTGTCGCGTTCCTGCGCAAGCGTACTGATCTGCTCTGTTGAGGGCAGAGCAAAGTAATGCAGTGCGCAGGCGCCGGGAAATTTCAGAAAGGCACAGCTTGTCTGCATTGTGGGGTCTGGTGTCCCTCATCTTCCTCTTGACAATACTCCATAGATTCTCTATGGGGTTAAGGTCAGGTGAGTTTGCTGCCAATCAAGCACAGTGATACTGTTGTTTGTACACCAGGTATTGGTACTTTTGGCAGTGTGGACAGGGGCCAAGTCCTGCTGGAGAATGACATTTCCATCTCCAAAAAGCTTGTCGGCAGAGGGAAGCATGAAGTTCTCTAAAGTTTCCTGGTAGACGGCTGCGCTGACTTTGGTCTTGATAAAACACAGTGGATCTACACCAGCAGATGACACGGCTCTCGAAACCATCATTGATTGTGGATACTTGACACTGGTCAAAATAACAAAAAAGTGCAGTGCTTGCAGACCTGAAATAATGCTAAGAAAACAAGTTCATAATCATTTAGAAACAACAATACTAATGTTTTTGACGCACACCACATGTGTGGATACCAGGGCTATGGGGTACTCGGAACCGAGCCCATGGAAGTCTATGGGAGTTGTCACTGGCAGCAGAGCTCGGTCCGTGGCCCTGGCGGTCATGCAATGGGGGATATTTACAGGGGACTTGTAGATTAGAATAGTTCGTGACGCCACCTGTGGTTTCTGATCTGATTGACCAGCGCTGCAGGGTAGATCTCTGAGGGGATGTTATGGCAGCTAGGTGTTAGGTCCCCCACAGGTGGGACTGGTCCCTCAAAGTCTATGGTGGTGATGCAGGGTGCAGATAAGAATTCAGTCACACACAATGCAATCTCTTTCCATACCTTTACTTGTAGATGTTGCAGGTATGTCCCGGGAAGCTGGTTAGGTTGGAGAATGCACATTCAGGAAAACTGTTGAGCAGGTTAGAGGCCTCCTTTATCCTCTTTATGTGTGTGAGTACAACTTGCATAAAGTCAAGTGCAACTCCTTCAATAGCAACTGCGCCCGGCTAACATTGTGGTGGAGCCTTCTATGTCTCTGATTATCAGATGTTGAGAGAACTAAGTCCTTACTTTTGCAGGGTCCTGCTCAAAGTCCCTGTTCTCCCTGACTCCGGTTACGTATCAGCGCTTAGGGCTACCTCCTGCGACTTGTAGTCCAGAAAGCCTCCGGTTTTCTTATTACTAGGCGTGAAGCACTAGCAACACTTCGGACCCCGGTGTCCGGTTAACTGAGTGAGGGTGATTTGTCCCTTTGTCACTCTTACTTCTCCACTCGCCCTTCGCCCTGCTCTCGCTCTTAACATAAGCACGTGTAGCAATCGTGCCAAGGTCAGATTTCCTTCAGTGCTCACTGACCTGTCCTCTGTTGACTCGTTGGTATAACTGCTGTGATTCCTTTCCTTCTCTCCTTCACAGAACTCTGTCCAGAGCAGCTCACAGGACGCTTCGTCAGACTGTATTTATGCTGTAGCTCTGAGAGTCACCTTCCACTTTCTTAGGAACACAGGCAGCTTGTTCTGAGTAGCAGGTTAAAGGGTAGCTCTGACTAGGCTAGGATGGTTCTCTTCACCCGTACTAGCCTCCACTTTCTTATCAGATGAGCTACACAAGCTCTGTCAGGATTCAGACTTCTCTCCTCTCTCTCCCCGCTATCTGACTGGAATCTGAACTTCTCTGTCCGAAGACAGGAAACAGACTGAATGGACTCCACACTGAACACTGAACACTACGTCACACTACTTAAATAGTCTAATATGCCTCTAGTGGCAATGCTGAGAAGTGTGCGTGAATGAATATCAAGCTTTTTACAGTTACCTTCCTGTGCATTTTCCAGGAGATATGTGTGCCTTACGAAGCTGGGCCACACATCCCCCCTAGTTAAACTCAGCACTCCCGGGCTGAAATAGAAAAGAAAAACATTTTTGTTTTGCATAGAACATCAACATAATAACTCATCCCTTGCGGGAGGTACGACTCTTGAACGTTACATTTTGTACATAGATCAATAGAAAAATGATCAAAATACTTTTCAATAAATATACACAGTATAAGACAAGATTCTTGTGGAGGACCCGCACCAAAAACCTCCCACGTGGGTCCTGGGTGGGCTGCAGGACTTCTGACTGCAGACCTCACTCTAGGCCACACCATACGGGTTTTTCTTCAGAGGTAATAAGGCTTTATGTAAAACCAAAATGGGGCACCGAAGTGCGAACTATTTACATTTAAAGTTTTTGGGCTGGCAAAGTCCACAGCCACGCAGTCCTTTGCATGATAAAACATTTCAAGTAAAATCACATTATACTTTAACTCTACCCAGCCGGGCATTCTACTTTAAATAAGCAAACCTACTATGTAAACATTTATCAATAGTAAAGTGCAAATTTTTATAAAACTTCTTCAAACTTTATACATGTTCAGTTGCAGTAAACCCCTGTCTGGGTCCTACTGATTTTCATCTTTCTTGCTTGTGACCATTACTTTTTCCATTCCTGGGGCCAGAAGTATACAATGACCTCGGGAACCCATTACAAGAAGATCATGTCCTGCAATGTACGTTTGTGTAGCGACATCTTTTAGCTGAACTGGGGACCTAACAGGTATCTCCCTGGAGTAGAACGCAGATTGCGTTTTAGAAGGTGCCGCAGTGTACAATTCAGATTGCGATGCAGAAATGGTCGCAGGTTGCGATTCAGAATGGGTCTTGGGTGCAGAGGAGTACGCAGGGGGTGATGCTGGTGCACGGCCTGGTGCGGACGCCAAAGATGACGCTGCTGGGATTTGCGGTGCGGTGGCACGGGAGACCTCATTGATTTCAGGAACGGGGTCGCTGACACGGGTGACGTTTAAGGCGTACCACCCTTTTAACCCCCAGTGCCGCGTGTAGCTAACGATGTCCCCGTTTACAAGATCCCTCCCAGGGTGCCCGATGGTTAAATGGGACTCCACATCTCTCCGACTCACAAAGATCTCTTGGTATAGGCCCGGCTCATGTATGAAGCCCCAGCCTTTGCGGAGTTGGAACCCAGTTATGCACCCCTGGCGCCGCGGTTCCCGTCGCGTACCTTTATTCTTCCGGACGGCCTCCTTATCAGCAAGGAACTTTTCATGGTACCGCTGCTGCGCCTCTCTCTGCTCTTGTTGACGTTGTGTGTCGACCCGCCACCACAATTGTGGGTTACCAGGGCAATGGGGTACTCAGAGCCGAGCCCGTAGAAGTCTATGGGGTTTGTCACAGGTAGCGGTGGCTCGGTCTGTGGCCCTGGCGGTCTGGCGTATGTTGGGGAATAATTACAGGGGATAGATTTATATACAGTTCGTGACGCCACCTGTAGTCTTCTGGTAATTTGTACCAGCGCTGCTGTAGATCTCTGAGGGGATGGTGAGGCAGCTAGATGTCAGGTCCCCTACAGGAGGGACTGGTCCCTCAAAGTCTATGAAGTTAGTGAAGTCGGGTGCAGATAAATAACACAGTCTCACACGGTCAGCGTCTTTCCATACCTTTACTTGTAAGATGTTCAGGCAGGTCCCAGGGAGGCTGATCCAAGGAGAATGTATTTTGAGATAGCAGCTGGACAAGTTAGGGGCCTCCTTTACTTTCAACACGATGAGTACAACCAGCCTGAAGCGTAGTTCCCTCTATAACTCCAGCTATTCCATAGCTGTACTGCCCAGTCAGTTTTGTGGTAGGAGCCTTCCTGTGAGAGAGCTGAATTCCTGTCTTGTCGTGCACTGACTCAAAGTCTTCACTCCCCCTGACCCCAGTTACGTACTGACTATTTGGGGCTGTTTGCCGCGACCTAAGGTCCGGTAAATCTCTGGTTTTCTTACCACTATGCTTGAAGCTAATAGTGATCCTTCGGTCCCCAGTGACCGGTTACAATGTGCAGGACTTCTTCAATCCAAAAGCACTTTTCAAATAATCTTTCCACTGTGCCTTTCGCCTTGTCCTCGCTGGTAGCATAAACACTCACACTTGCAAAAAGTCATGTAATCACTCCCTTCTTCTCTTCCTTTAGAGTTAGTTCCAGATTCTCAGTTATCCACTAGGCAGGAGCACGTCTCTGAACCTTTCACTGTCCTTGAGACAGGTGACTGAAGTATTTCTGCACTAAGCTCTTCTTTCTTTGTCAGTGTCTTCAAGTGAGGTACAGCTCTGACTAGGCTGAGGTGAACTAGGCCACCTTTACTAGCCTCCACTTTCTGAACTGATGAAGAACCAGGCTGGACTGCTTCCTCCCTCCAAGTCCCAGCTAGACTCCACACGTCTGCTCTGTCCGAAGACAGGAAACTGACTATTCTAAAATCACTCAACCAATATACACCCTGACCACTCCCTAACAAGTAACTACACTACCCTAAGGGTGTGTCTAGTGTATGTTGAGTGAATGGGTATTGAGCATTAAACTGCTATCTCGCCACACACTCTCCAGGGTACTGCGTGTGCCTAACACCAGGGCTACACATTCCCCCATGGTAAAAGACAGCACTCCCGGGCTGTAAAATACAAAGAGACATTTTGTTTATGCATGAAAACATCAACATTAAACATTAATTCGTCCCATCCGGGAGGTGAGGATGTCTTGAACGTTGCAAAACAAAACATTATATATAGAAAAATACAAAAGTATTAAGGCATCAAAACATTCAATAAATATACAGTATTCTTGTGAAGGACCCGCACCAAACCTTCAACGTAGGTCCTGGGTGGGCTGCAGGACTTAGGAATGCAGACCTCACTCAGTGCCACACCACACGGGTTTTCTATTCAGAGGTAGTTGTGCTGGTTTTATGTAAAACCAAGATAAAGCACCGAAGCGCAACTATTTACAAATAAGTTCTGGGCTGGCATAGTCCTCAGCCTCGAAGTCCATTGTTAGCAAACGACACATATCATATCACATTATAATAAAGTGCAAAAACTTTTTATCTGATTACCCAGCCGGGCATTCTACTTTTGGCAATATATAAATATATTATATACACATTTAACTTGTGCAAAAATTGGCAAACATTCTTAAACTTTTTACAACATTACTTATGGTAGACCCTATATGGATCTCACCGATTCTTCTTTACTGTTTAATTACTCATTTACTTCAAATACATTCTCCACCCCGGGGGCTGGAACAATGCGATGGTCCCTAGATCCCATTACTAACAAGTCATGTGCTGCTATTAGGGTCTGGGTCGCCACAGTTCTCGTGCGAACCTCTAGGGGCGCAACGGGTACATTCTCCTCACGAGACACCGATTGCGTTTCAATCACAGTTAACGATATGGACCGTGTCATGGATTGCGATTGAGACTGGGTCGCTAGTTGCGATGTAGATATTGCTTTAATTTGCGATGAACTTGCAGGGGCGATGCCAGGGCACGGCCGGATACTGCTTGAGCTGGAGACGGGGACGCTGCGGTAGTGGTGACGTTACCTGCGTCGGGGACGGGGTCACGGACGATGGTGACGTTAAGGGCATACCATCCCTTCATTCCCCAGTGCCGTGTATACGTGACAATGTCTCCATTAACTAAGTCCCTCCCGGGATGGCCTTGCGGTAGGTGGGATTCTACGTCCCTGCGACTAACAAAGACCCCTGGGTAGAGGCCCGGTTCACGGATGAAGCCCCAGCCCTTCCGGAGCTGGAACTCAGTCACACACCCCTGCCGCCGCGGTTCCCTCAGGGTACCTTTCTCTCTCCGGACACTCTCCTTGTCCGCGATCAGCTCTGCATGTTGCCGCTGACGGTTCCGCTGAGCTTCCCGCTCTTCCTCCTGCTGGCGTTTCTGCTTCTCCTCACGACGCTGCCACTCATATTCCCACTGGGCGGTATAGGCGACGTCATCCAGGCGCGCCATCTCGTCCCAGTCGACGTCTGGTAACGACGGACAGGACCCCTCCGGTGTCCCTGCCGGGGTTCGATCATCTGCTGCGGCCTCCTGGCCGGGCGGGAGTTCCGGAACTGGCGGTACCTCCTCAACCTCCTTCGCCTCCACCGCTTCACCGGTGGGATCAGATTGGTACTTTCGGGGGCAGCCTCCGGTTGCTCCTTTGCCTTGGGCAGCAGAAGTTTTGGTAACTCCAGACGTAGAGGATCATCGAAGGGAGAGATCACCGCGTCCCACAGCCTCCGCTGCTCCAGGGTACGCCGGCGTCTCTCGATCTCTTCAAATCCAGGTTGGTGCTGGACCATCTTCTTCAGGCGTGCATTTTCTTCCTTAATTTCTAGCAACGCCTGCTGCAGGTGCAGGACCACGGATGACTCCGGTGCTGGTGGCAGCTTGGCTGGGGCACGGGGCCTGCCTTCCTCCGCTTCCCTGCTCGCTGCACACGTCCTGCTTCCATGATGTTCCAGAAGATTCTCTCTTCTTCC
>JARQOD010000002.1:8093199-8176240 GCA_033576555.1 Oophaga sylvatica
TCCCTTGACAAACTGGTGGCAGTGGTGGGATCTGCGTGACCTCCCCGGCTGCATACCCTTGACATAATATGATTACAATATATTAAGAGGATAAAAGCTTTGATGGGAGAGCTTCTTTAACATTTCTTAGCATTGGCTCAACATGGGTTACAAATAAAACAAAAAGCAGCTGTATCCATCGTGATTTCTCCTGGTTGCTGAAGGCCCCAATACACATTAAGAAAGTGGGTTAAAAATCAATTTTAGCCAGATCCGCTGACCATCGTGTGTATGGGGTCAAGCAGACTTTTCCCAAAAGAGGATGTTGAGGGGGAACCACAACTCATGCAAGTACCCCAAGAGGTTGTACTGTTGAGATCAGAGCTCTGATTGGAATTGACTGGACAACTCAGCCACCACTTGTACTGCAAAGCTCCAGCTCCTCACCAGCTGTGCATGTAGCCAAGGCGTTAAAAAGGGCCATTCTCAGAAAATCTATAGAATAGAGAGAATTTACTGATTGATGGGGGACTGAACGCCCAAATCCTCATAAGCTGCTCCCCAGCGCAGTACTTGGCCTTTTCCGGAATTCCCATAGTCAATAAATGGAGTAGGGGTAGAGTATTAAAATGGGGCCTGGTTCTCAGGATTCATGGATGGAGGACAGGTAGAAATACCCCTTTAAAATCAAATATGGGATCATCATTAGTACAGCATCCATGGCTGCAATCTACCATATATGGGACCACCCGGATTAGCCCTTAAGTTGTACTTTATTGCAGCTTCTACAGAGCTGCGTCTTCCAAGAATTAAACACCTTCAAGGAGTCTATCGTTCAAGTTCTGCTCTCACAAGAGACACTTCCACCAGAGAAATCCTGTTCTGATCTTGGAGGGAAGCTCCTTAGGAGAGATAAGACCCTGAGGTGGTGGTAATTAATGTGGAAACTGGTCCAGGCAGGAATTCACATCCACTTCATAAGACATCCTGCACAATTAACACCAGGGCTATTCCGGGGTACAACTACTCCAGGAATGTTTTCAGAGGGTCGGAATTTAAAAAAGGTGAAAAATTAGAGGTTACGGCAACATCAAGAATAACTAGACTCTAGAAATACTCAGTCTAGGTGACACTACAAGTCTTCTAGCTACAGAGGAAAAAAGTAGAAATATTGGAAGTTCTAGTAGCGAATGAAGGTGCAAGAAGTCTTCTTCATAGGTGGCATCGGAAAGAGCCCACAAGTGCTGCCGACCAGATATTGTGTCCTCCTGTCAACAGGAACTAGAGGACTATAGACCATTAATCTACCATTTTGGAAGGACCTAAAGGAAATGTGTGTTTCTGCCAAGTCTGAGGAGAGCTAACAGTGATGGGCACCAGCAACCAAACAAAATTTGTACGCCTCCATCATGACAAAAAGGCTAAACCGCAGCAATCAGAGCTAGCTCCAGTCACTGCTGACAGAGTGAGGTGCTGGCTGCACAACACAGCTGGCACATTATGGAGCAGGATCAGCTTCTGAGCCTAGCCATACAGTTATATTAGGGTGCGCAGAGGGGTTATGGAGTGGTTGAGAATGGAGTCCAATTGCTGGTGTCCTATGGGAAAAACTTGCAAATGAGCCGTCTATGAGGAACGGGAAAATATATAAAAGCGGAAACATACCGGTAATTGTTAGAGAAGTAAATGGTGCAAGAGACCAAACTCTCCCAATAAGAACGCAGAAGACACCGTATAGTGAAAAATGAATGGGATAAGTAAATAAGTAAGAGGGAACAAGCTGAATTATGAATACAGCTCTGGAAGTACAATGGCTAATTACCCAAAAAAAAAAAAAAAAGTTTTCAGAAAGATAATACCTTAACGATTTTCATCAGAAATAAAAGTCTAACAATATTGTCCGTTATATAGAACATATTCTCCTTACGTCCTCAGCGGCTACTGAAAATACAGGGCCTGTCACACTGGAGGAGGTTTGATAAAATGGCACCATGCGAAATCAATAAACCCATTTCTCGCGCTTCCTGCAGGCCAAACTTTTGCTGTAAAAGAAAAAAAAAAAAATCCACTTACTCTTAAAGTGCACCTTCACCTAAAAATAAGAAATGTTCCCGTTCCCATAGTCCTATAACCCCCTCCCTGCAGGATTACATGGCAACCATTCAATGCATGGGACGAGCCTGGTCCAATGGAGCAGCTCTAGCTTTTGGAGATGGGTTCCTAAACTGAAGGTCAACATGGGATTAAAAAAAAAAAATGCAAAGTATGTCATCCCCATATAGAAGAAGAAGAAGAAGGAGACGAAGAAGGAGACGAAGAAGAAGGAGACGAAGAAGAGGAGACGAAGAAGAAGGAGACAAAGAAGAAGGAGACGAAGAAGAAGGAGGAGGAGACGAAGAAGGAGGAGAAGAAGAAGGAGGAGACGAAGAAGGAGGAGAAGAAGAAGGAGGAGAAGAAGAAGGAGGAGAAGAAGAAGGAGGAGAAGAAGAAGGAGGAGAAGAAGGAGAAGAAGAAGAAGGAGAAGAAGAAGAAGGAGAAGAAGAAGAAGGAGAAGAGAAGAAGGAGAAGCAGAAGAAGGAGAAGAAGAAGAAGGAGAAGCAGAAGAAGGAGAAGAAGAAGAAGGAGAAGCAGAAGAAGGAGAAGAAGAAGAAGGAGAAGAAGAAGGAGAAGAAGAAGAAGGAGAAGAAGGAGAAGAAGAAGAAGAAGAAGAAGAAGAAGAAGGAGAAGAAGGAGAAGAAGAAGAAGGAGAAGGAGAAGAAGAAGGAGAAGAAGAAGGAGAAGAAGAAGAAGAAGAAGAAGAAGAGGCCCTGGGGTGTGAGAATGGCTGAATCGCTGCACAAATCCCGACTGTGCCGCACTGGAAATGGCTCATTAGCGCGATGTAATCTAGAGATCACAATGGACTCGCAGCCTCCGGGGGCCACCTTGTAGCCAGGCGAGATCGCTGATCACATATTTTAGAAAAATAGAAAAAATCTGCTGGAACAGGGGGCTTAAAACTGGAAGATTTCGGAATAATTTGCAATTGATAACTTTACCCAAGTGATTCCTATAGTGGAGACTACAGGGCATAAATGGCCAATAAGTGCAAGTCCTAGGCTTTCACCACCAGAGCGAAGGGTCCACCTATCCCTCGTTTTGACTGGTGCGGCGGCCCGAGAGGTTACAGCCCTTGCACCGCTATGGGAGCTGAGTGTACAAGCAAGCGCACGAGCGGCACAACCGCGAATGGAGAGAGCGGCGCATGCGCAGCAATGGAACCAGTTAAAAAACAGAGAAATTAGGTGGACCCCTGCTCTAGAAAATACATAGACCCAGCACAAAAAAAAAAAAAAAAATTGTAAATTAACACAAATATATTTTTTGTTCTTGAAATACGAAGAACTTTACCTTTCTAGTAAACTCTTCTAATCTTTGAGGGCAGCACAGAGGATTTTCCTCATATCACCCAATAAAAGGTCATTAATGATGACTTAAAGGATATGCATTCTGATTATAGATGGATAGCTATAGAAAAAGTTTATTAGAAAGATAAAGTTCTTCGTAATCCAAACACAAAAATAAATAAATAATTCATAGAACACAAGGGTCTGCTTTTCCATGAATCCATTTGTTGCACAGCTTCTGAATCCACACCTTTGCAGTAGAAAACTTCAGAGCAGGCTGCATGGGACAACAAGCTTTTACTTCTAACAACCAGGTAAAAGAAAAATGCATAGTCATTTCAGCATTGCATCAGGAAAACAGGAACAAAACAAAAGTGAAACTACAAGTGAGACTATTTCTTATACAATACATTAAACAGAAGAAAAAGTTACACAACATCGCCATCTACTGTCAGGTCTGCATAAAGTCCTCCTTTTACTTATAATAAGTCCTAATCTGTTGCATATGCCAACACCGTTTTCAAATGCACCATTAGGACCCCCATTGATTAATGTCTGCACAGCCCATACTCACTCTGGAGGACCCCGGTGTGTCAGTATATCACACAGGAAATTCAGTGATTTTGATTGGATCGATGTAATACCTCCTTTTCCTGTGGTGGCACTCTAGAGAAGTTGGATACTTTCTGTTCAGCTGCAGCACCGATCAGATGATCGATGGGGTTTCCCAACAGTGAGAACATGTTACGATCACCTTATTATAAGGAAGTGCTTGCAAAAAAAAGTCTGATGAGGACAAATCCTTAATTAAATCACTAATGATTAGGGGAGTTCCATTAAAATATTGGGAGCTGCGCAATTGTAAAATGTTCATTAAGGAGTGAAGAGAATGTGAGACGTTTACCTGCAGTCCTATGTAAAACCACAACTCTGCTCCATCCGTTTACATGTGGGTAAACGTGACTGGGTCATGTGGCCTCTATGGAGGAGCAGAGTCCTCAGCGCCTGGGAGATAACAAGACCCTGTTGTTTTATAGATCAGGAACAAAAGGCAAAGTGACACAAACTTGTGAAAGTGGAAGGAGTCACTTAAGGGTATGCAAACCTAAACTAATGGTCGACTAACGAGATCGCTAAAAAACGTCACTATTTGCGATCCGTTAGCGATATGTTCAATTGCGGCAGCTTCAGCGACGAGCTTCCTGCTGTGATCTCGCTCGTCGCTGGAATCGCTCCGGACCCTATTTCATCGCTGGCGCTCCCGCTGGGTGAGTATCTAATCGCTGTGTGGCACCTTTTCTTAGCGATTTAGCGGTACTTTTGTACCCGCTAAAGTCGTTAAGAAGATCGCTAACGGCGATAGCGTCGTTAACTATATCGCTAAATGTGGCCGCATTTAGCGAGTATAGAAACAATCCCGCTAGCGATCGCATTAGTATGCGTCGTTATCGTGATCGCTAGCGGGATTGTTTAGTGTGGCAGTACCTTTAGATCTGAGGCAAGAAAGACAAAAGCTCCTTGTGTGAAACCATGAGGAAAGGCATGGGGGTTGTGAGGACTTTAATTCCCCGACTCTGTGCAGAACTCAAATTCTCTTCTTCCATCAAATAAGCAAAAAAATAAATAAATATACAACTTGCATGCCAGAATAAAACATATCCTACAGCATTAATAGTAATGAATGGGCAAAGCATGAGAAGCTTCAAAGTCCAACGTCAATATTATTTCCGATCATTGTTGGGTCAACGGGAAAAAGTTCAGATCACTGAAAAATTCTGATACAAGTGAAAAAAAAAAAAAAGTTTAAATATTTTTCTAATATTGAAAGGAGAAAAAAAAAAAACAAAATTGTATAGTGTTTTTTTTTTTTTTTATAATTTAGAAGTGGGCAACATATTTAGGACCCTTCCCACCTTTCATAGCAAAGTGATGTTACGAGGCAAGCGGCTACTTTTCACTAAAGTGAGATATATATAATAAGACATTGAATTTACAAGACTGACACGAGAAAGGAGAAGCCGAAGATTTACACAAGGATGAGTGGGTGTAATTGTCAGGGCGGTGTACAGGGTGACAGGCAATATTATGACTAGCAGTAGAATCACTGGGAAATTAAAGGGAGAGCGAGGAGAGAAAAAAAAAAAAAAATTACATCATGCAACTGAACCACTACAGAAATTTGAAGGGGTCCTCCACTTTGCACACTCCTGTTTTCTGTCAGAAAGGCCTTCTAATAAACAGATCTGTGGGCATCCTACGGTGCAGAACGTAAGAATCCGTATAAAAGTGTTCAATTTCTCTGCAGCGCCTCTGCAGGAAAAATGAAGCATTACATGGCGCCCAATGAGACAATCACGTCAAATCCTCCAGAGAGATGCTAACTGATGGATTCCTGACAACCCCTTTAGATTTGCTAAAAACAAGACATGTTAGATTTAGGGGTAGATAACAGTCTGGGGAAGCATTTATGCAGGGGTAGCATTTATGTAAATTTAATCTAAGTACATGTATCAAAGTACGCCGCAGTTAAACATGGATGAATCTAACACGCATCTCTATTCTCTTCATACAGGTATTTAATCTCTAAAAAGATGGCAATAACTTATTGTTGTATTGTGCCAAAGTTGCTTAATTTCTTAGCGGTAGGAAAAAAACAAAACACCATCTCAGCACAACAAGATCGAAACGCTAGCCAGTTGACTGGGACTGGGCGACTATCCATGCAAGAGCAGTCACACTGGTTGTCACCCAGTTTTTCCAAAAAGTTGATAGAACGACTTCTGAGTTAAGAGAAAACATTCTTTTAGGAAAAAGTTACTTGTAGAGTTTTATTGTAATGCAACAAAGTTACCTTCAGGAAATCTTTGGAATTGGGCACAGACACGACGTGCGCCTGAGGGTCTATTAATCAGAAATCTCCACTGGACGGTTGTTTCATGTACATAATACGCAAGACGTATTCAGCGTAAATCCGCTATAGTCTAAGGAACACTGGCAACAGTTTTGTCGCCCATCATAAAACAAGATCTTACATGCTGAACAGGGGCCATAAACAGCGGGGGCACTTAGTATTCCAACCCACAATCTCCAACAGCAGAAGATCGGACTGCGAGCCAAGGCTGGAAGCTGCAAGACGCTCACGACTGTGCAAAAACGGGACAAGATTCAACATGACTGAAAATTGGCTCCTAGGAAGAAAACTTAAAGTTATGAATCACTTTGATATGGATTTTTTCCAATATTTACTTATTTCTTGTATTATTTTTAATAATAATCAATGCTACAAATCTGTCCAAAAGGGAGAATCCCTTTGTTTGTGAACCCGCCAAACTTCAGAACACAGGTATAATATCAATAAAATTCGGTAAAACCCAATTAGGCATTTTCCTAAAGTTTTGTGGGTCACCAGTGATGTGGCTATACATTTGCAGAGGTTAGTTACAGTCATGCCCAGGCCCTGGTGCAGATCCAATCGAAAATGCCCCTCCACTAGTAAGACGCTCCCAATGAAATCAGAGTAGTGGGAGGACATTACCCCTTTTGCACTCCCTATGTTCTGGCTCTACGCCAATGTGACATGTACTGTGCCCCAGACAAATTGTGAGGCCATGATGCCTGTAATGTTCCATAAGACCTCAATCACAGTTGGAGGAGGAACCAGACTAGGTGTCATGGGTAGACACCACCACCGATGATAAATTCTTCCTTTAAGGGGCCAGAGGCAGCCTGGACAAATCTTTTTAGAAATTATTGCCAATAACTTTTCATCCCACCATCTTTAAAAAGGTGTATTTTGTAAAGATCACCCCACATGGATGTCAGAAAATTCCACTCAGCCCCCAACGAGAGCCATCCTTATAAAAAAAGGAATTACATAGGCCATAGATGCCAGTTGACAGATCTTGCCAAATTTGGCTGAAATTATTGGTGATCCAAAAAAGAATAAAGGCTCGCCATGCCCATGAATGCCTGGCTGCTCAGTTCCCTTGATAACAATGGATTGGGTATCGAAATCCCAACTGCACAATCCTTCTCTCCTCGAACATTTACTGGGGAGAGTCCGGAGGCGCCCAGATACGCAGCAGGTGGACGGGAGAGGGGTTTTTTTTGCGGGTGGGAGAGATAAATATTTCAGAGCTTGAAAGACCTTCATTAGCGTATACGGGGTCCTAGAGGGTCACTTATTTGGTGGCATACAGAGATAAAAGTAAGGTACCATGGACCTGTAAGCCATGTTTCTCAGTGTAAAAAAAAAAAAAAAAGTTGTTTCCCCACCCTACTGTGCTTTTCTGCAGGCATCCTAACAAAGCCACAGAATAGAAATCTGCTCTGATTGTTGCAGTAACCCCCCCTCCCCCCCCCCAGGCTCCCTGTAAAGGGAAGAAAAGACAAATCCCCCAAAAAACAAAAACACAGTGTCTGTGCACGAGCTTCATGAAGGCATATCCACTTTGCTTGAGCAGATTTTCTACACAACACAAATAAAAATGCAATGTTTTAACTACATGGAACATGGCCTTGTAGGTACCCCATTACGGTTTCCACACAACAGGACCTCAAAAATGCAGCTGTGTGCACAGTCTTCTCATCTCAGGGGCCACAAGGATAATAATGTAAATTTCAAAGCGACATCCTTGTTTATTACATTTATAAGATATATATATATATATATATATATATATATATATATATATTATATAAAAACTGCAGCATTTTAAGCTGCCTCTTCAGGACCCTGCCTGTCCTTGGCCACACCCATCAATGACATCATACCTTACCATAATGACATTACTCATGGTTCTACCCCAGCCAACAAATTATTAGAGGATTATCACATCTTACCATGACTGACACCTGGCCTTCCGGCAAGGATGACTGGACGCTGCCATGATAAATGGGTCCGGCCAACACAATGTGATGACAGATCTTTTAGGTCATTATGCCGTTTAAAATGTCCCCGTGTAAAAAACGGTCACAAGATTTGTTGTAATCTAATCAGTCCAGACAGATGTGGCTTATCCCTTATCAGTAATCGTGTGGGTCTTACATAAAGACCTAAACAAAAATGAGGAAATGCTAATGGGCCCATTGTGGCGGGCTCACCACACCACATTGTGGGCTCTTTGGTGGAGAGAAGCCTCTTAACTCCTGACTAACCACAAAAAGGTCCTGTAATTTAAACAACAACGCATAATAAAACCTACATGGACATGTGGTGTTATCTGACAGTCTAGCCGGCCACATTTCAGGGACATGATTATTAGAAATATGGCTTTGTTGCCCATAGCAACCATTTTTTCCAGTCCAGTTCCAAAAAAAGTAATGGTTGCTATGGACAAGGTTATAAAGAAAAAAAAAATATATATAGGGCCTAATGGGAAGTGAGGCCTTACTGCCCATAGCAACCGCAGTTTCTGAAGCTGGTCCGGTTGGTTGCCATGGGCAACAAAGGGCAGATTTCTTTAATAAGTGAGGGCCTAATGGGAAATCTGGCCTAAACGCGAGGCGGACACTGACCTCATGTTTGAGGGAGGATATGGACAACTTTCCCCATCGTTTTATTACAAGCCTACCTCACAACCCCACCTAGCGACTAAACACTACACCCATAATAAAGGAAAGCACAGATACACTCAGCTTTTTTTTTTTTTGCAAAAGGTCAAATTAAAGACAAACACTTTTGCAATCTGTCGCCACATCAGTGACTCGCTGCAATCCAATATCTGTCAGATCTGCGGAGATACAACCAGTCACTCCTCTACTACAAGATGGGGAAGTTCTCTCCTCCCTGGTGGGCAGGGGGATGCAAGATGGCGGGCAGAATAAGGAGATAAGGGAAGTCTAGACCCAAAGACCCTGCCTAAAAGGGAATGTGTGGCGGCGGGAAGAGTTTACTGGTTGTACAGCAATAGCATCAGGATCCTAGAAGAAGAAGATACCCACCAAGAAGGGGTCAGCAAAGTGGACAATTCCTTTAAGGATTCTTCCTATACCCAATGCATTTAGTGGGATTATAACCTCTGGGACTTATTCCAGAGATTGAAAGGGTTGCTGTGTCCATTTATGGCTTTCCGCCTGGGGAAATTTGACAGCTCGAGAGCGACATCTTAAGAGGGGTCAGTTGTGCACGGATTCAATACTATTCAGGGTCTGCTGGTGGGCAATTGTGACCATTAGTGGTCATCACACAGCATTCGGGATCAAAAAGTTGTTCTTGTCAAGTAGTTAAAAGTCGTATTGAACAATTATATCAGATTCTTGGAAAGCTGGGTGACGACCGATATGACCAGTACACAGGGTACCACAAGGGTCGTCACACAGCTTTCCCACAGTTCTTCTTGGTTATTTAATTATATATGGAGAAAGGTTTTTTTTTTTTGTCGCTTTAAAAATGTAGCAGAAACGTTTGGGGCTTGCGCTTTCTACATAAACCAAAAAGAGAAAAATGGTGGAGAGCTGTAGTCCATCCCCATTCCTTCCTCCCCCTTTTTGTGGCCAATGCTGCCTGGAACAGATGAAAAGCAGATTTTGGGGAATATTGTAATTCTAGAAATATGCTCTGGGGATCGCAGCTGTGGGAACGGAACAATGGAGGGAGAGAAAGTTGGGAGTGCACTGATTTATGCAGCAAGAGGGGGGGAGAATTAAAGGGTCATCACCGAGGATGAGAGTTACAGTGAGGGGTAAACATTAGCCACTTGGGGGCTTTAACTTCTACAGGCAGTGGGGGGGAAAAAAAAAAAAAAAAAAAGTTTAAAGTGAGGCAATTTGCATTTTTAAACACTTTTTTTTTTTTTTAGAGATCTGATTGCCGCTAGTGAAAGGGGACTGAGAACCTGCACAGATTTTTATCATCACTGCTGAGGGTTTGTTACAATTGTAGTCAGTTGAGAGATTTTATGTTCTGGGCTCTTCTTATCTGCACTGATGTGTTAAACCAACTCCATACTTTCTTTGCAGCTTCTTTTGCAAAATTAAAAAAGCTACAGGGATTTTTGCAAAAAGTTACAGAAACCCTTACCAGTTCCCATATCCAGATTTTACTGCACTGCTGAAAGTAACGACCAGACCTTCCGTTATTAGAAGCGCGCAGATTAGGCTGCATTCAGACTTTGTGATGTATCGTCATCCACCCCCCTCTTCAATAATTGGAAGATTTTTAGCAGAAAAGAAAAAAAAAAAAAAAAAAAGAAAAAATTTTTTTGCAGCAAAATAACGCCCAGCAGCCGCAATGTGTGAACGAACCAAACCACCCAAAAACTCTATACAGCAGCTGAATGGCTAGGCAAGTCAGGTGTGATCGCCGACTCCGAGGGCAGCTATCCAAGCACCACATTTCCCCACCGGGTGTTTTTTTTTTCTTTTTAACTCTGTTTATCAGAAAGATTTAGCAGAGCCAAGATTACCATCTCATAACTTAGTGATTAAAAAAAACAACAACTTCAGCTCTGCTACATTTGGGAGCATTTATGTCAATACATAGAGAAGGGTGTCCACCTGGGCCAAAACTCCAGTTTCCCCTAATTTAGAAAATTTTGGTACAACTTGACTCCTGCAGTTTTGCCATAGGGCAGTGTTTGCAGTCACTGGGCAAGCAGAGGAGAAGGAGGAGGAACAGTAAAAGCGCAGCTGCTGATCAAATTACTTGCAGCCGTGGCAATTTCAACTCCTCAAGAAATAAGGGGGAAAAAAAAAATTAATATGTTATATCCTAAAACCACATAGGTCTTCCCTATACATCCCCCCAGGTGAACTCCTGGACTGTAAAGGCAACTTTCAAAGAACACCCACTGGGTGACATTCATGACTGCCTAAATCTGACCACATTGCCAACCCCCAATATACCCTAAGTGAAAAATTTCGTTACCTTATGGGCAGATTTTTCCAAAAATTGCTAGGTCATAGCTTGTTATTGAGAAGGACCATGATGAGGAGCAAAACAGATTCCAAAAAAGGAACAAGTACACAGATCTTTTTAAAGATGGCTTCCATAAAAATACATTTATACTCACTTTACGGATCGCTTTGAGTCCCTACTCCTTGTTACAAGACGGGCATGTTGACTTGAGGTCCATAGTTGGTCACTATGGACGATGAAATATTGTGACGGGGGACTATCACCCCACATTTCAAAGAATCTGTGCAGGGATGTAGAAATACCTACAGGTTTTTCCCATGGGGGTTAGTGGCCACAAACAGGGAACCATTTAGGTTTTGGGGAAACAAAGATTTCAATAAGTCAGATTCCAACTTGATTGACCCCAATTTTTTTTGAGGACCATTCACCAGCCCCCAAATATTGTAGAGCGATCCCATCAGAAGTTGACCGTCGTCTGGTCTATATTGTCACTTTTTGAATCAGATTCACTTTTGGAAGGAAAGAAAAAAAAAAAGAAACGTATCCATTTTTGGGGTGCCATTAGTCATTACCTGTCTCTCCTTTGCCAGAAGACAAGTTGCAGTGTGGATCCTGTACTTGAACAATTAGTAATTAATCATTTATGGGACCCCGGGTTGTCATTATCAGATGGGGTCAGAGTCCTCCTACAAGAGAGGCGGTCTCAATTTAAAGAGTTTTTCTCATATGAAAGAAGTGAATGGAGGAGACCCCAGACACAAATACAGAGCATGTCAAATTGTTAAAAAAAAAAAAAAAAGAAAAAAATTCCCCAGAGTTCCCAAGAATTATAAAAACTAAATATTTAGACTTTTTGCAGCATGGGCTGTGTGGATTGCAGCCTATCATCAGTAAACTGGAAACAAAGCTGCAAGTGATATTTACTAACAATTCAGACAGAAGGAAATCTGCTGGTCACATCTGGTGTGCAGGGGAGGGGGTCCAGCATGGGAAGGGGGTCCCAGTGAGCCCCCTGGGCAGAGGATACCTGCATGGTGTGAGTGTAATGGAGGGGGTGAAATGCTCTGTACATGGAAGTTAGTAGAGCCAGGGGTTAAATGTGTAGATACAAGAGTGTAAAGAGCATGTGAAGTGTTAAGGGGTTAATTGGAATGCAAAAAAAAAAAAAAAGATTGGGAGTGATGTTAATGAAGACCCGCAGGGGTTAAACCTATGTGAGAACTAAGGGGAGTTTGCATAAAGTTAGTGACCCCCATGCCTGCCTGCAATGCAATAAAGATAGAGAAAAGTGTGGCAATAAGGGGTTAACGCATCTAAAGTTTGCAATAAAAGTGATGCACATGGGGAAAAAGTCTAATCTTCAGAAGTTTTATACGAAAGTAAGTGAACCCTGTGCTCATGTAAGAGGAAAGCTTCCATTGCGGTATGGAAAGGGTTAAAGTGTGCCCCTCGACCCCCAACCATGGAGGGATTAGTTAAAGATTTTGGGAAGGTTGCAGTTCTATTGTGATGCCATGTGTGGGTTGGAAGGGGTTAATGTAAGGCATTCTTGCGCTGAACAGAGTGGTAGTCAGGGGGCAGAGAAGGCGACTCTGATGGAGACCCCTCAGCCTGCTGTACTGGGGGGCACAGTGCATGGGAAGTGGAAACGTGGGGTCAGTACAGTATATAGGGGGCTACAGGACTTGTACTGCAGGTATCAGGAAAGTTGGGGAAGCCGGGCTGGCTCTGCAGGGGTTAATCCAAGTTAGTGAAGCCATGCATACAGAAAGCGTGCACTGAAGTTGCTGGAGCTTGTAGTCCTCCTCCAGCCAAGCTAATCCAAATAAAGGTGGAGGGTCCCTGAAGCAGCCCCCAGCTCTCCTCACCTGCTGTGAGCTGGATCCAGGGAGAAGCAGGGTCCTCGTGCTCAGGGGGGACACTCCCGCGTCATCCTGTCTGTGCTCCCCGGAGTGTGAGTAGTGCTGCTGCTGCTGCTCGGCTGGAGTCAGCCCCGCATTCTCCTGCACACTAGTGAGGGAGCGTCTGCAAAGAGCAGGCAGGGGAGGAAGCGCAGGCCAGCCCGTGCCCGGACCGTCACTAGTGGGAGTGAGTGGGCGGGGAGCTCACACGCTGCTCCTATCACAGCCCGGATTCTTCTTTCCTTGTAACTTTTTTTTTGTGTAGAGTTGATTTTTTTTCTTTCTTGCAGCTTGAAATCTTCCACAAAGAAGGAAAAGGTTTCAGTAGCAGTCTGTGTGGGGGAGGGAAGGTGGTGGCCTTTTTGGGTGGGTTTGTTTGCCACCCCCTAGAGAGAGCCCTGCTCAAGCAAATGCGCTTCTGTGCAGACAGGGCTGCATGCTCTATTACAGGGGTACACCAGCTTTTTTTTTCACTCGCCTCCATACAACTTATAACTTACCTGTCATTTCTGGTGACTGTTCAGACCAAGAAGTTGTCCTGTGAAGAATAACGCGATTTCTGACCATTGTATGACGTGTAGCTTCATATGTTACATCTGCAGGCTTTGCCTCTAATTGTCATTTGTCTCTGAGTTACTGGTTCCAGATAAGCTGCTATGATGTCTCCCATAGACATGAGGATTCCTTCTCTCCTGTCTCTATGTAACACATGCTCAGCAGCAGTTTCCAGGACATTATACAGTAGTGCTGAGCAGTGTAGCTGCGAATTCAGAACTGTGGTGAAATAAAACACTTACTAGAATTTAGAAACATTGAGAACATTATACATCAACACTGAGCAGTGTAGCTGTGAATCAAGCACAGATAAAAAAGTGGTGAGGTAAAACATTTACTAGCAATCAGAAGCATGGATGACATTATAGAGTAGTGCTAATAACTGTAGTTGTGAATCCAGAAAATCCAGTAGCACTGAGCAGCGTAGCTCCAAATCCAGAACTGTGGAGAGAGAAAACATTTACTAGAAATCAGAAACATTGAGAACATTATACATCAGTACTGAGCAGTGAAGCTGTGAATCTAGCACAGATAAAACATTTGCGTAAAACGTGGTGAGGTAAAACATTTACTAGCAATCAGAAGCATGGAGGACATTATAGAGTAGTGCTGATAACTGTAGTTGTGAATAAAGCAAATAAAACATTTACTAGAAATCAGAAGCACTGATATTGTGCAGTAGCACTGAGCAGCACAGCTCCAAATCCAGCACTGTGGTGAGAGAAAACATTTACTAGAAATCAGAAGCATGGAAAACATTATACAGTAGTGCTGAGAAGTGTAGCTGGGTATCCAGTACTGTTGTGAAACAAAAAAAATTAACCAAAAAATCAGAAGCATTGAGGACATGATACAGTAGTGCTGATCAGTGTAAATATGAATCCAGCACTGTGGTGAGATAAAAGACTAGAATTAAGAATAATGCAGGACATTGTACAGTAGCACTGAATAGTGTAGTTATGAATCCAGGACTGTGGTGAGATAAAAACACATACTAGAAATCAGAAACAAAGAGGACATTGTACATTGGCACTGAGCAGTGTAGCTGCGAATCTAGCACTGTTGTGAGATAAAACATTTGCTAGAAATCAGAAGCATGGAGGACATTGTAGAGTATAACTTTGCAGTGTAGTTGTGACACCAGCACTGTGGTGAGATAACACATTTACTAGAAATCAGAAACATGGTGGACATTATAAAGTAGTGCTGAGCAGTGTAGCTGTGAATCCAGAGCTATGATGAAATAGAACACTTACTAGAAATCAGAAATATTGAGGACATTCTGCATCAGTACTGAGCAGTGTAACTGTGAATCGAGCACAGATAAAACATTTACATAAAACATGTGATGAGGTAAAACATTTACTAGCAATCAGAAGCATGGAGGACATTATAAAGTCATGGCCAAAAGTTTTGAGAATGACACAAATATTATATTTTCACATGATCTGCTGCCCTCTGGTTTTTATGTGTGTTTGACAGATGTTTTTATCACAGACAGAAATATAATTGCAAACATATGAGTAACAAAAGCTTATATTGACAGTTAGAATGAGTTAATGCAGCAAGTCAATATTTGCAGTGTTGACCCTTCTTCTTCAGGACCTCTGCAATTCTCCCTGGCATGCTCTCAATCAACTTCTGGACCAAATCCTGACTGATAGCAGTCCATTCTTGCACAATCAATGCTTTCATTTTGTCAGAATTTTTAGGTTTTTGTTTGTCCACCCGTCTCTTGATGATTGACCACAAGTTCTCAATGGGATTAAGATCTGGGGAGTTTCCAGACCATGGACCCAAAATCTCTATGTTTAGTTCCCTGAGCCATTTAGTTATCACCTTTGCTTTATGGCAAGGTGCTCCATCATGCTGGAAAAGGCATTGTTGATCGCCAAACTGCTCTTGGAGGGTTTGGGAGAAGTTGCTCTTGGAGGACATTCTGGTACCATTCTTTATTCATGGCTGTGTTTTTAGGCAAGACTGTGAGAGAGCCGATTCCCTTGGCTGAGAAGCAACCCCACACATGAATGGTTTCAGGATGCTTAACAGTTGGCATGAGACAAGACTGGTGGTAGCGCTCACCTTGTCTTCTCCGAATGAGGCGTTTTCCTGATGTCCCAAACAATCGAAAAGGGGATTCATCAGAGAAAATAACTTTACCCCAGTCCTCAGCAGTCCACTGCCTGTACCTTTTGCAGAATATCAGTCTGTCCATGATGTTTTTCTGGAGAGAAGTGGCTTCTTTGCTGCCCTCTTTGAGACCAGGCCTTGCTCCAAGAGTCTCCCGCCTCACAGTGCGTGCAGATGCACTCACACCTGCCTGCTGCCATTCCTGAGCAAGCTCTGCACTGCTGGTAGCCGATCCCGCAGCTGAAACACTTTTAAGAGACGGTCCTGGCGCTTGCTGGTCTTTCTTGGGCGCCATGGACCCTTTTTGGCAACAATGGAACCTCTCTCCTTGAAGTTCTTGATGATGCGATAGATTGTTGACTGAGGTGCAATCTTTCTAGCTGCGATACTCTTCCCTGTTAGGCCATTTTTGTGCATTGCAATGATGACTGCACGTGTTTCTTTAGAGATAACCATGGTAACAGAAGAGAAACAATGATGCCAAGCACCAGCCTCCTTTTAAAGTGTCCAGTGGTGTCATTCTTACTTAATCATGACAGATTGATCTCCAGCCATGTCCTCATCAACACCCACACCTGTGTTAATGGAGCAATCACTGAAAAGAGGTTAGCTGGTCCTTTTAAGGCAGGGCTGCAATGATGTTGAAATGTGTTTTGGGGGATAAAGTTCATTTTCTAGACAAATATTGACTTTGCAAGTAATTGCTGTTAAGCTGATCCCTCTTTATAACATTCTGGAGTATATGCAAATTGCCATTAGTAAAAGTGAAGCAGTAGACTTTGTAAAAATTAATATTTGTGTCATTCTCAAAACTTTTGGCCATGACTGTAGAGTAGTGCTGATAACTGTAGTTGTGAATAAAGCAAATAAAACATTTACTAGAAATCAGAAGCATGGAGGATATTGTGCAGTAGCACTGAGCAGCATAGCTCCAAATCCAGCACTGTGGTGAGAGAAAACATTTACTAAAATCAGAAGCATGGAAAACATTATACAGTAGTGCTGAGAGGTGTAGCTGGGAATCCAGTACTGTTGTGAAATAAAAAAATTAACTAAAAAATCAGAAGCATTGAGGATATGATACAGTAGTGCTGATCAGTGTAAATGTGAATCCAGCACTGTGGTGAGATAAAACACTAGAATTAAGAATAATGCAGGACATTGTACAGTAGCAATAACATTAAGCCTATATTCCGTCAGAATAAATCCCCAGATCTACATCCTTCTAAAGAACCTAATAACTGTAAGATACAATATTGTTATGCTCCAGGAAGACATCCCGGCCTCTCTTGAACCCCTCGACTGAGTTCGCCATCACCACCTCCTCAGGCAAGAAATTCCAGATTCTCACTGCCCTAACAGTAAAGAATCCTCTTCTATGTTGGTGGAAAAACCTTCTCTCCTCCATACGCAGAGAATGCCCCTTGTGACCGTCACCTGCCTTGGTATAAACAGATCCTCGGAGAGATATTTGTATTGTCCCTTATATACTTATACATGGTTATTAGATCGCCCATCAGTCGGCCTTTTTCTAGACTAAATAATCCTCATTTTGCTAATCTCTCTGGGTATTGTAGTTTCCCCATCCCCTTTATTAATTTTGTTTGCTTCCTTTGTACTCGCTCTAGTTCCATTATATCCTTCCTGAGCACCGGTGCCCAAACCTGTACACAGTACTCCATGTGCGGTGTAACCAGGGATTTGCACAGAGGCAGTATAATGCTCTCACCATGTGTATCTGTGTAGCCCTGGTGTGAAGGCACACGCAGTACCCTGGAGGATGTGTGGAGAGGTAACAGTTTAATGCTCAATAAACATTCACTCCAACACACACTTAGACACACCCATAGGATATATAAATAGCTCAGTCAGCGGCAGAGAGGGGTCAGTTTCCTGTCAGGAAGACAGAGGAGCCAGTCTAGCCTGGACGTGGAGGGAGGAAGAAGTTCAGCCAGATCCTGTCAGCAGTTCTTAAAGTGGAGGCTAGTAAGGGTGAGCCAGTTCACCTTAGCCTAGTCAGAGCTGTGCTTAATCAGAAGACAGACAGAGAGGGAAGAGGAAGTAGCAGCAGGACCTTCAGTCTCCTGTCTCAAGGACAGTGAAGTTCAGAGACGTGCTCCTGAACTAGGAGATTACTGAGCACCTGTTAGCAACCTCTGGAGAGAAGCAAGAAGGGACTGATCTGTATAACCTTTGGAAGTGTGGAGTGCTTATGCTACAAGCGCGGACAGGGCGAAAGGCATAGTGGAAGGAATTCAGAAGTGCCCTAGGATTGGATTATCCTGCACATTGTCACCGGTCACTGGGACCGAAGCGTCACTATAGCTCCAGGCATAGTGATAGAAAAACCAGAGGCTTACTGGACCTTAGGTAGCAGCAAGCAGCCCTTGGAGTGTCGGTACGTAACTGGGGTCAGGGAGAGTGGGAACTTGGAGTCACTGCAGGACCACCTTAGGAACCCAGCTCTCTCAAAGGAAGACTCCGACCACAAAACTGACCGGGCAGTACAGCTTGGAGAAGCTGGAGATTCTGGAGTGAACTACGCTTTATGCTGGTTGAACTCACCATTTTGAAAGTTAAGGAGGCCCATAACCTGTTCAGCTGTTGCCTCAAAGCACATCCTCCACCCGACCAGCCTCCCTGGGACCTGCCTTATCATCTGACAAGTAAAAGGTATGGGAAGACGTTTCTATGTGTGAGACTGAGTTATTTGATTGCATCCCTGCACAACCCCACCATAACTATCGACCTGAGGGAAGAGTCCACCTGTAGGGGACCCGACATCTAGCTGCCTCACCATCCCCTCAGAGATCTACAGCAGCGCTGGTCTTAGTGATCAGAGAACTACAGGTGGCGTCACGAACTGTATATATACCTATCCCCTGTAAATATTCCCCCCAACATACGCCTGACCGCCAGGGCCACAGACCGAGCCACCGCTACCTGTGACAACCCCATAGACTTCCATGGGCTCGGCTCTGAGTACCCCATTGCTCTGGAAACCCACAATTGTGGTGCGTGGTCGAGACAAACTTGGCGTCACGAACAGGATACGAAACTCGCAAAATTGCGAGCCCTGTGTGCCTGTGGAGGTGTTTTTGTGAAAAAGGACTGTTTGCTATTTTTGGCGCTAAAATCCGCCATTTTGCCGCCAAATTCGCGCCTCTAGGCGCTGGAGAAGAAGGTGGGCGTGGATTCGTGGGCGTGTGCCCCCCTGTGGCGCGAAGAGAATGCCTGCCCTCTCAAAGTGCTATTACAATATGCGATCCTGCCCTACAGCGAAGGAGGTCCGCCTCCTCTTCACCTTCCTGCGAAGAGGAGGAGACGCAAACCCCGCCTCCACGGAAGAGACCGGACGGCTCTAGAAGATGAGAGACGGTTCTGGAACATCATGGAAGCAGGACGTGTGCAGCCGAGCAGGGAAGCGGAGGAAGGCAGGCCCCGTTCCCCAGCCAAGCTGCCACTGGAACCGGAACCATCCGTGGTCCTGCACCTGCAGCAAGCGTTGCTGGAGATTAAAGAAGAAAATGCCAGATTGAAGAAGATGGTTTTGGAACAACCTGGCAAGGAGGAGATCGAGAGACGCCGGCGTACCCAGATGCAGCGGCGGCTGTGGGACGCGGTGTTCTCTCCCCTCGACGACCCCCCACGGTTCGAGTTACCGAAACTTCTGCTGCCCAAGGCTAAGGAGCAACCGGAGGCTACCCCCAAAAGGACCGACCCTGAACCTACCGAGGAAGCGGTGGAAGCGAGGGAGGTTGAGGAGGTACCGCCAGTTCCGGAACGCCCCGCCGGCCAGGAGGCCGCAGCAGATGATCGATCCCCGGCAGGGACACCGGAGGGGTCCTGTCCATCATTACCAGACGTCGACTGGGATGAGATGGCGCGCCTGGATGACGTCGCCTACACCGCCCAGTGGGAACGTGAGTGGCAGCGTCGCGAAGAGGAACAGCGACGCCGGCAGGAGGAAGAGCGGGAAGCGCAGCGGAACCGGCAGCGGCAGTACGAGCAGCTGATCGCGGACAAGGAAAGTGTCCGTCGAGAAAAAGGTACTCTAAGGGAACCGCGGCGGCAGGGGTGTGTGACAGAGTTCCAGCTCCGGAAGGGCTGGGGCTTCATCAGAGAACCGGGCCTCTACCCAGGGGTCTTTGTCAGTCGCAGGGACGTAGAATCCCACCTGCCCATCGGCCATCCCGGGAGGGACCTAGTTAATGGAGACATAGTCAACTACACACGGCACTGGGGTATGAAGGGATGGTATGCCCTTAATGTCACAATCGTCCGTGACCCCGTCCCTGACGCAGGTAACGTCACCAATGCCAGCGCATCCCAGTCACAATCTACCGCTGCATCAGGCCGTGCCCCGGCATCGCCCCAGGAGAGTATATCACAGTTGGAAGTGCCCCCTGCGTACTCTTCACTACCTTGTCCTACTACATCGCAATCTGCGACCCATTCCACATCGCAATCAGCAGTCTACACAACGTCACGCACGGCGACTATTTCTGCATCGCGAGAGAAAGTGGCTATTACAGTGACGCAGACAGCGTCTCACAAAGCGGAAGCGCCCGGCGCGCCCCTAGTGGTTCGCACAAGGACTGTAGCGACCCAAACTCTGATAGCAGGTCACGACTTGTTGGTCATGGGATCTAAGGATCATCGTATTGTTCCAGCCCCCGGGATGGAAAGTATAATGGAAGCCTGCAAGAAAATGTGAAGAACGGTAGGACCCAGACAGGGTTTACCGCAACAAAGAAGATGTAGAAAGTTTTGATAAAAGGAATATTTGCTGTTTTGCACTTTATGGTTATGCATAATGTTTACATAGTTTTAATATAATAAGTAGAATGCCCGGTTGGGTACAAGATGAAGATTTGAAAAATTGAATGTATAGTTTTACATAAAATGCCCTGTTGGGTAAAGTAAAAGTTATAGAAGAATGATGCATACTTGAAATATGTATATTTATATGTCTCTTATTATGTCAATGGACTTTGAGGCTGAGGACTGAGCCAGCCCAGAACTTATCCTGTAAATAGTTGCACTAAGGTGCATTATAATGGTTTTACATGAAACCACCTCAACTACCTCTGAATATAAAACCCGTGTGGTGTGGCACTGAGTGAGGTCTGCATCCAGATGTCCTGCAGCCCACCCAGGACCCACGTTGAAGGTTTGGTGCGGGTCCTTCACAGGAATATTGTATATATTTATATGAAAATGTCTATTTAGTATTTTGTAATTTTCTATGCCTATTGTTATACTGCAACGTTCAAGAAATCCGTACCTCCCGGATGGGAAGAGTTAATGTTAATGTTTAATGCAAAAACAAAATGTTCTTCTTGTATTTCACAGCCCGGGAGTGCTGTATTTTACCATGGGGGAATGTGTAGCCCTGGTGTGAAGGCACACGCAGTACCCTGGAGGATGTGTGGAGAGGTAACAGTTTAATGCTCAATAAACATTCACTCCAACACACACTTAGACACACCCATAGGATATATAAATAGCTCAGTCAGCGGCAGAGAGGGGTCAGTTTCCTGTCAGGAAGACAGAGGAGCCAGTCTAGCCTGGACGTGGAGGGAGGAAGAAGTTCAGCCAGATCCTGTCAGCAGTTCTTAAAGTGGAGGCTAGTAAGGGTGAGCCAGTTCACCTTAGCCTAGTCAGAGCTGTGCTTAATCAGAAGACAGACAGAGAGGGAAGAGGAAGTAGCAGCAGGACCTTCAGTCTCCTGTCTCAAGGACAGTGAAGTTCAGAGACGTGCTCCTGAACTAGGAGATTACTGAGCACCTGTTAGCAACCTCTGGAGAGAAGCAAGAAGGGACTGATCTGTATAGCCTTTGGAAGTGTGGAGTGCTTATGCTACAAGCGCGGACAGGGCGAAAGGCATAGTGGAAGGAATTCAGAAGTGCCCTAGGATTGGATTATCCTGCACATTGTCACCGGTCACTGGGGACCGAAGCGTCACTATAGCTCCAGGCATAGTGATAGAAAAACCAGAGGCTTACTGGACCTTAGGTAGCAGCAAGCAGCCCTTGGAGTGTCGGTACGTAACTGGGGTCAGGGAGAGTGGGAACTTGGAGTCACTGCAGGACCACCTTAGGAACCCAGCTCTCTCAAAGGAAGACTCCGACCACAAAACTGACCGGGCAGTACAGCTTGGAGAAGCTGGAGATTCTGGAGTGAACTACGCTTTATGCTGGTTGAACTCACCATTTTGAAAGTTAAGGAGGCCCATAACCTGTTCAGCTGTTGCCTCAAAGCACATCCTCCACCCGACCAGCCTCCCTGGGACCTGCCTTATCATCTGACAAGTAAAAGGTATGGGAAGACGTTTCTATGTGTGAGACTGAGTTATTTGATTGCATCCCTGCACAACCCCACCATAACTATCGACCTGAGGGAAGAGTCCCACCTGTAGGGGACCCGACATCTAGCTGCCTCACCATCCCCTCAGAGATCTACAGCAGCGCTGGTCTTAGTGATCAGAGAACTACAGGTGGCGTCACGAACTGTATATATACCTATCCCCTGTAAATATTCCCCCCAACATACGCCTGACCGCCAGGGCCACAGACCGAGCCACCGCTACCTGTGACAACCCCATAGACTTCCATGGGCTCGGCTCTGAGTACCCCATTGCTCTGGAAACCCACAATTGTGGTGCGTGGTCGAGACATATCCAGATCTCTTTTAATGCGCCCCATGATCCTGTTTGCCTTGGCAGCTGCTGTCTGGCACTGGCTGCTCCCGGTAAGTTTATCATTAATTAGGATCCCCAAGTCCTTCTCCATGTCAGATTTACCCAGTGGTTTCCCGTTCAGTGTGTAATGGTGATATTGATTCCTTCTTCCCATGTGTATAACCTTACATTTATCAGTGTTACACCCCATCTGCCACCTTTCAGCCCAAGTTTCCAACTTATCCAGATCCACCTGTAGCAGAATACTATCGTCTCTTGTATTGACTGCTTTACATCGTTTTGTATCATCTGCAAATATTGATATTTTACTGTGTAAACCTTCTACCAGATCGTTAATAAATATGTTGTAGAGAATAGGTCCCAACACCGACCCCTGCGGTCCCCACTGGTCACAGCGACCCAGTTAGAGAATATACCATTTATAACCACCCTCTGCTTTCTATCACTAAGCCAGTTACTTACCCATTCACACACATTTTCCCCAGACCCGGCATTCTCATTTTGTGTACCAACCTCTTGTGTGGGCCGGCATCAAACGCTTTGGAAAAATCAAGATCTACCACGTCCAATGACTCACCTTGGTCCAGTCTATAGCTTACCTCTTCATAAACACTGATTAGATTGGTGTGACAGGAGCGATTCCTCATAATCCCATGCTGATATGGAGTTACACAGTGATTCTCAGTGAGATAATCCAGAATAACATCCCTCAGAAACCCTTCACATATTTTACCAACAACAGAGGTTAGACTTACTGGCCGATAATTTCCAGGGTCACTTTTAGAGCCCTTTTTGAATATTGGTACCACATTTGCTAAGCGCTAGTCCTGTGGAACAGACCCCGTCGCTATAGAGTCCCTAAATATAAGAAATAATGGTCTATTACATTCCTTAGTTCTCTTAGTACTCGTGGGTGTATGCCATCCGGACCCGGAGATTTATCTATTTTAATCTTATTTAACTGGTTTCGCACCTCTTCTTGGGTTAGATTGGTGATCCTTAATATAGGGTTTTCTTTGTCTCTCGGCATTTCACCTAGCATTTCATTTTCCACCGTGAATACCGTGGAGAAAAGGTAGCTTTTTCCTCGTCATCTACAACCATTCTTTCCTCACAATTTTTTTGGGGATACACTGATGTGTGGCCCAGCTGCGCAAGGCACACATGTCTCCTGGAAAATGCACAAGAAGGTAACTGTAAAGCCTGATATTCATTCACGCACACTTCTCAGCATTGCCACTAGAGGCATTTCAGACTATTTAGTAGTGTGATGTAGCAATAGTGAGTCATTCTAGTCAGAGCTCAGTCTGAGCTAGACAGAAGTCATTCAAGTTCCTGTCTTTGGACAGAGAGGTTCAGTTTTAGTTTCTGTTTCAGTCAGAGACAGATCAGTTCAGTCTTGGAGGGAGAGGAGTGAAGACTGATTCCTGAAGGAGCTCAGATAGTTCATTATACAGACGTGGAGGCTAGTACGGGTGAAGTGAATCATCCTAGCCTAGTCAGAGCTACACCTTAACCTGCTACTCAGAACAAGCTGCCTGTGTTCCTAAGAAAGTGGAAAGTGACTCTCAGAGCGTGCATTGAAATCAGTTGACAGAAGTTCCTGATAGCCACTCGAAGTGGGGTCTAAGAAGGAAAGAAGGAAAGGAATCACAGCAGTTATAGCATCGAGTCAACTGAGAACAGGTCAGTGAGCACTGAAGGAAAGCTGACCTTGACACCATTGCTACACGTGCTTATGTTAAGGGCGAGAGCAGGGCGAAGGGCGAGTGGAGAAGTAAGAGTGACAAAGGGACAAATCACCCTCACTCAATTAAACCGGACACCGGGGTCCGAAGCATTGCTAGTACTTCACGTCTAGTAATAAGAAAACCGGAGGCCTTTCTGGACTTCAAGTCGCAGAAGGTAGCCCTAAGCGCTGATACGTAAACGGAGTCAGGGAGAACGGGGACTTTGAGTCAGTGCACGACAAAAGTAAGGACTTAGTTCTTTCAACATCTGATAATCAGAGACATAGAAGGCTCCACCACAATGTTGGCCGGGCGCAGTTATTGCTATTGAAAGAGTTGCACTTGACTTTATGCAAGTTTGTACTCACACACATTACAAGGAGAAAGGAGGCCTCTAACCTGCTCAACAATTCCCTGAATGTGCATTCTCCAACCTGACCAGCTTCCCGGGACATACCTACAACATCTACAAGTAAAGGTATGGAAAGAGACTGCATTGTGTGTGACTGAATTCTTATCTGCACCCTGCATCACCACCATAGACTTTGAGGGACCAGTCCCACCTGTGGGGACTTAACACCTAGCTGCCATAACATCCCCTCAGAGATCTACCCTGCAGCGCTGGTCAATCAGATCAGAAACCACAGGTGGCGTCACAAACTATTCTAAAATCCCCTGTAAATATTCCCCCATTGCATGACCGCCAGGGCCACGGACCGAGCTCTGCTGCCAGTGACATTCCCCATAGACTTCCATGGGCTCGGTTCCGAGTACCCCATAGCCCTGGTACCACCAATGTGGTGCGCGTCACTTTCACTTGTGATTCTTTTACTATTGATATAGGTGAAGAACAGTTTGGGATTATAGAATCATAGAATCATAGAATGGTAGAGTTGGAAGGGACCTCCTGGGCCTTCTGGTCCAACCCCCTGCTCAAAGCAGGATTCTCTAAATCATCCCAGACAGATGTCTATCCAGCCTCTGTTTGAAGACTTCCATTGAAGGAGAACTCACCACCTCTTGTGGCAGCCTGTTCCAGTCATTGATCACCCTGTCAAAAAGTTTTTTCTAATATCTAATCTGTGTCTCCTCCCATTCAGTTTCATCCCATTGCTTCTAGTCTTTCCTTGTGCAAATGAGAATAAAGATGATCCTTCTACAATGTGACAGCCCTTGAGATATTTGTAGACAGCTATTAAGTCTCCTCTCAGTCTTCTTTTTTGCAAGCTAAACATTCCCAAATCCTGCAACCGTTCCTCATAGGACATGGTTTGCAGACCGGTCACCATTCTGGTGGCTCTTCTCTGAACTTGCTCCAGTTTGTTGATGTCTTTTTTAAAATGTGGTGCCCAAAACTGGACACAGTATTCCAGATGAGGTCTGACCAAAGAGGAGTAGAGGGCAATAATGACCTCACGTGATCTAGACTGTATGCTTCTGTTGATACATCCTAGAATTGCATTTGCCTTTTTTGCTGCTGCATCACACTGTTGACTCATGTTAAGTCTGTGATCAATTAGTATACCCAAGTCTTTTTCACATGTGCTGTTACTTAGCCCTATTCCTCCCATTTTGTATATGCTTTTTTCATTTTTATTGCCCAGATGTAGTACTTTGCATTTTTCCCTGTTAAAATCCATTCTGTTAGTTGCTGCCCACTGCTCCAGTTTATGTATATCTTTTTGAATCCTCTCTCTCTCTTCTCTAGTATTAGCTACCCCTCCTAGCTTTGTGTCATCAGCAAATTTGATCAGTTTACCCTCAATTCCTTCATCTAAATCATTGATAAAGATGTTGAACAATACAGGGCCCAAAACAGAGCCTTGTGGTACCCCACTTGAGACATTCTTCCAACTGGATGTGCAGCCATTTACAACCACTCTTTGGGTCCGATCACTAAGCCAGTTATGAATCCACCTAACAGTTGCCTTGTCCATTCCATACTTAGTCATTTTTTCAATAAGGATTGTGTGAGATACTTTGTCAAATGCTTTGCTGAAGTCAAGATATACTATATCTACAGCATTTCCCTGATCCACCCAGTCAGTGATTCTGTCATAGAAGGAAATTAAGTTAGTCTGACATGACTTATTAGTTACAAACCCATGCTGACTCTGTTTAATCACTTCATTCTTATCCAGGTACTTGCATACATGTTCTTTAATAATTTGTTCAAAGATCTTTCCTGGTATAGAAGTCAGACTCACCGGCCTGTAGTTCCCTGGGTCCACCTTAGTGTTACTCTCCTTAGCAATGTGCTTCTCCGTTTCCTTTTTGGCAGCTTTAATTAGTTTTTTAGATGAAGTATTTTTCTCCCTATAGTTTTTAGGGTTTCAGCGGCGCCATCCTGATTTAGTAGTGTAAATCCTTTCTTTTTACTGTTAATTGCCCCTCTTTGTTCTTTGTTTAGCAACATTGGATTTTTCCTATTTCTTGTCCTTTTATTCCCACAAGGTATAAACCGCTTACGGTGCCTATTTAGGATGTTCTTAAACATTTCCCATTATTATCTGTATTCTTATTTCTGAGGACATTGTCCCAGTCAACAAGATTAAGGGCATCTCTAAACTGGTTAAACTTTGCCTTCCTAAAATTCAGTGTTTTTGTGACTCCCTGACAAGTCCCCCTAGCGAAAGACAAGTGAAACTGTACAATATTGTGGTCGCTATTTCCTAGATGCCCAACTACCTACAGATTTGCAATGAATAGTGTAGCTGTGAATCCAGGACTGTGGTGAGATAAAATACTTACTAGAAATCAGAAACAAATAGGACATTGTACATTGGCACTAAGCAGTGTAGCTAGGAATCTAGCACTGTTGTGAGATAAAACATGTGCTAGAAATCAAAAGCATGGAGGACATTATACAGTACAACTTTGCAGTGTAGCTGTGAAACCAGCACTGTGGTGAAATAACGCATTGAAGGATATTATAAATGTCATACACATGAAGGACATTATAAAGTAGTGCTGAGCAGTGTAGCTGTGAATCCTGAACTGTGGTGAGAAATAAAAAATTTACTAGAAAATCAGAAGCATGGAGGACATGACACAGTAGTGCTGAGCAGTGTGTCTGTGAATCCAGCATGGTTTGTGACATAAAACAATTAATAGAAATCAGAATAATGGAGGGCATGATCCAGTAGTGCTGATTAGTGTAGCTGTGAATCCAGTACTGTGGTGAGATAAAGCATTTACTAGAAATCAGAATAATTCATGGTAGTGGGACCATATTCAACAACCATGAATAAGGCTCCTTAGCCGAAACGCGTTGGTCACTTTGCCGCTGGTGACTCCATCTCTGTTTTTGAATTTTATTCATTTTATTTTATTCATTTGTTTATTTCACTATCCATTTCATTATTCATTATTTTATTCATTCATATTTATTCATTCACTCTGTCCGCCTCTACTCTCCCTCCAACCTCCAAGTGGCCATATACCGACCTCCAGGCCCAACCACTGCCTTCATGGACCAATTCTCTACATGGCTCCTTCACTTTCTCTCTGCTGACATTCCCACCATCATCATGGGTGACTTCAACATCCCCATTGACACCCACCAGTCGGCAGCCTCTAAACTCCTATCCCTTACATCATCTTTTGGACTTACCCAGTGGTCCTCCTCAGCCTCGCACACAGACGGGCACACACTCGACCTGGTCTTCACCCGTCTCTGCTCCCTATCTAACTTCACAACCTCCCCTCTCCCCCTATCTGACCACCATCTACTCACTTTCTCCTCCCTGTCCTCCGCACCTGTCACCCATGTCCAGCAACATGCGCACCCCCGCAGAAACCTTGCTCACCTAGACACCCACAAACTCTCTGACTGTATCCTACCACTGTCCTCCATATCTTCACTCCACGACACAGACACTACCACTAGTTTCTACAATGCCACTCTTGCATCAGCCATCGACTCGGTCGCCCCTGTCATGCATAACAGACTGCGACAAATCAATAGACAACCCTGGCACAATAACACCACAAAAAAGCTTCGGCAAGCATCCAGAATTGCTGAACGGTGCTAGAAGAAAACGCATTCACAAGACGACTTCACTGCACTCAAACAAGCAACACTTGCATTCAAATCAGCTCTCACCTCTGCTAAACAGGCCTACTTTACATCCCTTGTATCTTCCTTATCCCACAACCCCAAACAGTTGTTCAATACTTTTAACTCCCTCCTCCGCCCACCACTGCCCCCTCCTACCTCGCTTATCTCTGCTGAGGACTTCGCCATGCACTTAAAAAACAAGATAGACCAAACACGGCAAGTCTTTATTATTCAACCACCACAACCCCTTTGTATATCTGACCAATGCCCAAACCCCATAACCTCCTTACCCAACATCACGGAAGGGGAGCTTGCTCATCTTCTCTCCAAATCACACCTCACCACTTGTGCACTCGATCCCATCCCACCTCCTCCCCAATCTCGCCACCACTCTTATCCCATCACTAACCCACCTCTTCAACCTATCACTAACTTCCAGTACCTTCCCTTCTGCTTTCAAACATGCCACAATCACGCCTATCCTTAAAAAGCCAACCCTCGACCCAACCGCTATGTCCAGCTATCACCCAATATCACTGCTCCCATTCGCTTCCAAACTCCTGGAGCAGCACGTCCACGCTGAACTTTCTTCCCATCTCTCATCTAACTCTTTGACAATCTACAATCTGGTTTCCGCCCCCATCATTCCACTGAAACAGCCCTGACCAAAATTACTAACGACCTACTTACAGCCAAAGCGAACGGACAATACTCTATACTCCTCCTTCTTGACCTGTCATCTGCTTTCGACACAGTTGACCACTGCCTTCACTACAGATCCTCTCTCCCTTTGGCATCAAAGACCTCGCCCTATCCTGGATCTCCTCATACCTCTCCAACCGCACATTCAGCGTCTCCCATTCCCACACTACCTCCTCATCCCACCCTCTCTCTGTTGGAGTCCCCCAAGGCTCTGTTCTAGGACCCCTACTCTTCTCAATCTATACACTTGGCCTGGGGCAACTCATAAAATCTCACGGATTCCATTACCACCTTTATGCTGATGACACTCAGATCTACCTCTCTGGCCCAGATGTCACCTTTCTGCTCTCCAAAATCCCTGAGTGTCTATCAGCCATATCCTCTTTCTTCTCCTCCCACTTCCTCAAACTGAATGTGGACAAATCTGAACTGATCATCTTTCCCCCATCTCACAGATCTTCCTTACCCGATCTATCTATAACAATTGACAACATCACTCTCTCCCCTGTACTGGAGGTCCGCTGCCTCGGAGTAACCCTTGACTCTGCCCTGTCCTTCAAACCGTACATCCAAGCTCTCTCCACCTTCTGTAGCCTCCAGCTCAAAAATATTTCCAGAATCCGTCCCTTTCTCAACCCTCACTCTACTAAAATGCTTGTGCATGCCCTCATCATCTCCCGCCTCGACTACTGCAACATCCTTTTCTGTGGTCTCCCTGCTAACAGCCTCGCACCTCTCCAGTCCATCCTTAACCCTGCTGCCCGACTAATTCATCTCTCTCCTCGCTACTCCTCCGTTTCTCCCCTCTGCAAATCTCTCCACTGGCTCCCACTCCCTCAGTGTATCCAGTTCAAATTACTAATACTGACCTACAAGGCTGTTATGTTTCGGTAGCTGAGGAGTGCAGATAAAAAAGGAAATACACCAGAGCAGTTGGAATCTATGAGATTGCAGTACCCTGACTAACCACCACAACTAGAGGCAGCCGTGGAGCGTTCCTACGTTGGTTCTAGACGCCTCGTCACAGCCTGAGAAACTAACTACACCTAAAGATAGAAAGAGGAAAACTATCTGCCCCGGAGCAGAACCCCAAAGAACATAGAAAGCCCCCAAACATGTATTGGCGGTTAGACAAGAAGAAATACTGACACAGACAGAAAATAGTATGAGCAAACGTTGGGGCCCAAACTATCTAAATAGAAAAGGATAGGAAGGGCACTTACTGCAATCCCAAAAAACCCTGAAAAGCACCAACTCTACTAATTTCAAAAACACCTGAGATCACACGACCTCTACCACCTAAATTAGTTCTCTGGTGTAACAAAATCAAAACAGCAGCCACTGAAAAAACTGGAAAAAGCAAATGTACAAACATCAGTGGCTGAACTAAACTGAGAGGGCAAAAGCCCCCGGAGGGGACCCTGAAGGCCCCCACAGAAGTGCAGGACAAAATGCAAAAATCAAGCACAAAAACAAAAAAGAAGAAAATGTCTTATCTGTTAGCAGGAGATGCAGACACGACACAGCAGGCTACAAAGGAAACCGGAATCAAGGATTGAGACCAGAACAATTGATCACCGGCAACCCTGATGGGAAGGCGAGTCCCTTATATAAGACCAGTCAGTAACACCTGATTCCCAATCCTCACAATCTTCACTGGACAGTCCAGTACCGCTTGTAACCACCAGAGGGAGCCTCTGCTCAGAACTCATTTCAAGTCCATTCACAACAGTACCCCCCCTTGAGGAGGGGTCACCGAACCCTCACCTGAGCAACCAGGTCGGTCAGGATGAGTTCTATGATACGCACGGATGAGTCTCCTAGCATGGATGTCCGAAGCAAACACCCAAGAATTGTCTTCCTGACCATAACCTCTCCACTTAACCAAATACTGGAGTTTCCGTCTAGAAAAACGAGAATTCAAAATTTTCTCAACCTCAAACTCCATATTGCCCTCAACCATAACAGGGTCAGGAGGCAAAGCAGTAGGAACCACTGGCTCAACAAACCTCTTCAACAAGGACTTGTGGAACACATTATGGATCTTAAATGTCCCTGGAAGAAGCAAACGAAAAGAAACAGGATTAAGAATCTCCATGATCTTATAAGGTCCAATGAACCTAGGCTTAAACTTAGGAGATGCCACTCTCATAGGAATATTTTTTGAGGACAACCAGACCAAGTCCCCCACTTTAAACCGAGGACCATCAGTCCTATGCCGGTTAGCAAACCGCTGGGACCTCTCCTGAGAGAGGGACAACCTCTGCACTACCTGGTCCCAAATCTGTTGCATACGCTCCACAACAGAGTCAACACCTGGACAGACAGAAGCCTCCATCTGTCCTGAAGAAAATCGAGGGTGAAACCCAGAATTACAGAAAAATGGAGACATCAAAGTGGCAGAGCTAGCCCTATTATTAAGAGCAAACTCAGCCAAAGGCAAAAAAGAGACCCAGTCATCCTGATCAGCAGACACAAAGCATCTTAGATAAGTCTCCAATGTCTGATTTGTTCTCTCAGTTTGACCATTGGTCTGAGGATGAAACACCGAGGAGAAAGACAATTGAACACCAAGTTTAGAACAAAAGGTCCTCCAAAATCTGGAAACAAACTGGACTCCTCTGTCAGACACAATGTTCTCAGGAATGCCGTGTAAACGAACCACGTGCTGAAGGAACAAAGGTACCAATTCAGAGGAGGAAGGCAACTTAGGTAATGGCACAAGATGTATCATCTTGGAAAACCTATCACAAATCACCCAGATGACGGTCATTCTCTGAGAAACAGGGAGGTCGGAAATGAAATCCATAGAGATATGGGTCCATGGTCTCTTGGGCACAGGCAATGGCATCAACAAACCACTAGAGCGGGAGCAAGGCTTGGAGCGAGAGCAAGTCCCGCAGGACTGCACAAATTCCCTGACATCACGAGACAAGGTAGGCCACCAAAAGGACCGACTAACCAAGTCTCTGGTACCAAAAATTCCGGGATGACCGGCCAACGCGGAACAATGAATCTCAGACATCACACTCTTTTTCCAGTGGTCCGGGACAAACAATTTCCCAACAGGACAGCGCTCGGGCCTATCCTCCTGACACCCCTCCAGAGCCAGTCTCAAATTGGGCGAGATGGCGGAAAGAACTACACCTTCTTTCAAAATAACAGAAGGATCAGATAACTCAGGAGAGTCCGCAAGGAAACTCCTTGAAAGGGCATCCGCCTTAACATTCTTATGCCAGGAAGAAAGGAAACCACAAAATTAAAACGTGTGAAAAACAAGGCCCACCTGGCCTGTCTAGGATTAAGTCGCTTGGCAGATTCCAGATAAACCAGATTCTTATGGTCAGTAAGGACCACCACCTGATGTTTGGCTCCCTCCAGCCAATGTCTCCACTCTTCAAAAGCCCACTTCATGGCCAATAACTCCCGATTACCCACGTCATAATTACGTTCAGTAGGAGAAAATTTTCGAGAGAAAAAGGCACAAGGGTTACTTTTAGAGGTCTCTGGATCTCTTTGGGACAAAACGGCACCTGCCCCAATTTCAGAGGCATCAACCTCCACCTGAAATGGCAGAGAAACATCAGGCTGCCGTAGAACAGGAGCAGAAGTGAATCTCTGCTTAAGTTCCTGAAATGCAGAGACTGCCTCAGGAGGCCAATTCACCACATCAGAACCCTTTTTGGTCAAATCAGTTAATGGTTTAACAATAACCGAGAAATTACCAATAAATTTACGATAAAAATTGGCAAAACCCAAAAATCTTTGAAGAGCCTTTAATGAAGTAGGTTGGACCCAATCACAGATGGCCTGAACCTTGAACGGGTCCATTTCAATAACAGATGGGGACAAAATGAATCCCAAAAATGAGATCCTCTGTACGCCAAAAAGACACTTTGAGCCCTTCACATACAGAGCATTCTCTCTCAAAATCTGGAATACAGTTCGAACATGTTTCACATGAGAGTCCCAGTCATTGAAAAAAATCAAGATATCATCCAAATAAACAATCAGAAATTTATCCACAAAATCCCTGAAAATGTCATTCATGAAGGACTGGAAGACAGAAGGAGCATTAGTGAGCCCAAACGGCATCACAAGGTACTCAAAATGCCCCTCAGAGGTATTAAATGCCGTCTTCCATTCATCCCCGTGCTTAATGCGAATAAGGTTATATGCCCCCCTGAGGTCAAGCTTGGTAAACCAAGTAGCGTTTTTCACCCTGGAAAACAGGTCAGAAATCAAGGGTAACGGGTATTGATATTTCACAGTAATATTGTTCAAAAGACGATAATCAATACACGGCCTTAATGAACCATCCTTTTTGGCCACAAAGAAAAAACCGGCACCTAAGGGTGAAGAGGATGGTCTGATATGACCTTTCTCCAATGACTCCTTGATATAAGACCGCATAGCGTCATGTTCAGGTACAGACAAGTTAAAAAGGCGACCTTTAGGGAATTTACTACCAGGCACTAATTCAATAGCGCAGTCATAGCTCCTATGGGGAGGCAAGGATGCAGATTTACTTTCGCTAAACACATCAGAAAAATCAATCAAAAAGTCAGGAACATCCTGAGCCTGGGGGGAGGCAGAAAAAACAGGAGTGTTGGTATTAACACATTGGCAGCCCCAACTGGTTACAGACACAGATTTCCAATCCAAAACAGGATTATGAGACTGTAACCAAGGGAAACCCAGCACGATAATGTCATGCAGATTATACAGAACCAAAAATTTGCAGCTCTCCTGATGATCAGGTTCAACCCTCATTATCACCTGAGTAGAGAACTGAGGTTTATTCTCAGCCAAAGGGGTAGAATCGATCCCCAGTAGGGGAATAGACTTCTGTAGGGGTATCAAGGGAAACCCACAACGTTTAGCAAAATCAAAATCCATCAGGTTAATAGCTGCTCCCGAATCAACGAAAGCCTGAGCAGAAAATGAGGACAGAGAACATATCAGAGTAACAGTTAATAAAAACTTAGTCTGAACACTACCCAAGACAACTGAGCGTGCAAAATGTCTTCCCCGCTTAGGGCAGACTGAAATAGCATGAGAGGCATCACCACAGTAGAAACATAACCCATTGCGCTTTCGAAACTCATGACGCTGTGTCCCAGAAACCACTCTATCACACTGCATAGGTTCAGAAGCAGGTTCACAAGGCAACACTATTCCACGCATACTTCTCCGCTCACGCAAACGTCTGTCAATTTGAATCGCTAATGACATAGAATCATTGAGACCAGAGGGGACAGGGAATCCCACCATAACATCCTTTACATTATCTGACAGACCCTTCCGAAAAAGGGCTGCCAAAGCGTCGTCATTCCATTTGGTCAGGACTGCCCACCTACGGAATCTCTGACAGTATAACTCAGCGTCATCAAGCCCTTGATTTAATGCCAACCATGCTTTTTCAGCTTGATCAGTGACATTAGGCTCATCGTACAATAACCCCAAGGCCTGAAAAAATGCATCAACATCACTCAAAACAGGATCCCCAGGTGTCAGGGAAAAAGCCCAATCCTGAGGATCGCCGCGCAGGAGAGAGATGACAATTTGAACCTGCTGCGCTGCGTTCCCTGAGGACTTAGATTTTAAGGCAAAAAACAATTTACAATTATTTTTGAAATTCAGAAACTTGGCTCGATCCCCCAAAAACAAATCTGGCATGGGAATCCTAGGTTCCACAACAGGCAACCCAGCAAGATAGGTAGCAATACTCCGAACCTCAGTGGCAAGCTGATCCACACGGCCAGACAACTGTGCAAACTCCATTGAGAAAAAAAAAATCCTCCCCAGCACCCAGAGATACAGAGGGAAAAAAAAATGCAACAAACAGAAAAATATCTCTGACAACTCTGACAACCATTTTTTTTTTTTTTTTTTTTCTTTCACAATATTTTTCCCTTCTGTGAGTACCATTCAATTTTATTTGGGCCGGTGATACTGTTATGTTTCGGTAGCTGAGGAGTGCAGATAAAAAAGGAAATACACCAGAGCAGTTGGAATCTATGAGATTGCAGTACCCTGACTAACCACCACAACTAGAGGCAGCCGTGGAGCGTTCCTACGTTGGTCCTAGACGCCTCGTCACAGCCTGAGAAACTAACTACACCTAAAGATAGAAAGAGGAAAACTATCTGCCCCGGAGCAGAACCCCAAAGAACATAGAAAGCCCCCAAACATGTAATGGCGGTTAGACAAGAAGAAATACTGACACAGACAGAAAATAGTATGAGCAAACGTTGGGGCCCAAACTATCTAAATAGAAAAGGATAGGAAGGGCACTTACTGCAATCCCAAAAAACCCTGAAAAGCACCAACTCTACTAATTTCAAAAACACCTGAGATCACACAACCTCTACCACCTAAATTAGTTCTCTGGTGTAACAAAATCAAAACAGCAGCCACTGAAAAAACTGGAAAAAGCAAATGTACAAACATCAGTGGCTGAACTAAACTGAGAGGGCAAAAGCCCCCGGTGGGGACCCTGAAGGCCCCCACAGAAGTGCAGGACAAAATGCAAAAATCAAGCACAAAAACAAAAAAAAGAAAATGTCTTATCTGTTAGCAGGAGATGCAGACACGACACAGCAGGCTACAAAGGAAACAGGAATCAAGGATTGAGACCAGAACAATTGATCACCGGCAACCCTGATGGGAAAGGAGTCCCTTATATAAGACCAGTCAGTAACACCTGATTCCCAATCCTCACAATCTTCACTGGACAGTCCAGTACCGCTTGTAACCACCAGAGGGAGCCTCTGCTCAGAACTCATTTCAAGTCCATTCACAACACAAGGCCATCTATTACCTGTCTCCTCCATATATCTCTGAACTAATCTCCCGATACCTTCCCTCACGTAATCTCCGATCCTCCCAAGACCTCCTTCTCTCCTCCACACTTATTCGCTCCTCACCCAACCGCCTCCAAGATTTCTCCCGAATATCCCCCATCCTCTGGAATTCTTTGCCCCAACACGTCCGACTATCAACCACTCTCGGATCCTTCAGACGGAACCTGAAAACCCACCTCTTCAAGAAAGCCTACAGCCTGCAATGACCTTGCTACCTCCTCACCACTACTGGAGATATCGCCTCAACCAACACCGGAACTGCTGCGACCCATTGTTAGTTTACTGTAAGTGATATCTGTAATTTGCATGTAACCCCTTCTCATGTACAGCACCATGGAATCAATGGCGGCATATAAATAAATAATAATAATAATTCATTTTTGATAATAAAGATTTTTTTCTGAATTTTACCACATATGCTTCATTGGATTTACAACCTCAATAATTACCTCCTCCTCTGCAAAGAATTCAGCTGTAATCTGATCCCTCAGTGAATTGGCAGTAGGGGTATGTGCACTTGTAGATGCTGGTGTACTTGCATCAGTTTTGAAGCAAAAGACACTTCAGGAAAATGCCGATGTTATATTCCTTGCAGCGTCCTTCTTGATGTCCTTTGTATTGGCTTTGCTACTTGCGTCTACTTTGCGGCTTCCGTAGAAGAATGGACCGGCCACTTCCTTTAGCCACGTTGTGTCATCCGAAGCCTGAAGTGGTTAATAGAAGTTACAAAAGATGGAACTTGTGAATCTTTTTGCCATTTTTTTAGCACTTTTTCAAGATGTCGTGTGCACTTACCCTTCTTTTGTCCAAGATGGATTTGAACTGTTTTTCACAGATATTGATGAGTTGAGGGGGAAGAGAAGTGGCTCATCAGCGGAGAAAGCGCATTTTTCTGATAAGATGCATTACAAAATTTCTTATAGTGGTTTAGTGGCCATCATTTCTCTTTGTGGAGAGTGCCAGGCCGGCGTAAGGAGACTTATAGGCCATGCCATGCGCTTCTGGGAAATTAAATAAGCAAAAATCCTCTCCTCAGAGAGGAAGAAGACTAAAACTCTAGCGCCACCTATCTGTGATAACAATCCTAAGTCAATATTGACCCTTTAACGAGCCTTGACACATGACTTGGGATAAAAAGCCAAGACACTCCATTTGCAGACACATGTTTCGGGGTATTTGCTCCTCATTAGTGCAGGATGTCTGATTTGGCTGGATGAGCGGTCTTTGACAGGTGGCTTAAAGGGAACATTTCTCCTTGTGAGAAGTGTCAAGTCATGTGGCAAGGCTTTTTAAAAGGTGAATATTGACGTTTAGATTGCTGCTTTCCATGGGTGGCAGTAGAGTTCTAACCCTCTTTTCCTCTGAAGAGGATTTTTTGCATAGTTAAAGCGTCGTATATTCACTTTTTATCTTAAGTTTTGTAAAGTTTGCTGAAGACACTGAACATTTTAAGTAATTTCAACAATATATTTACTAGTAGATGCTATAAAACGTCAGATATCTGCGAGCTCGGGTGCAGAAACTTATAAGAGAATGGGGGTTCCCTGCTCACCTATTCTGAAAGTACGGGATGATGTGACCGTATAGTGCACGCCGCTGTCTCCATAGTGCCGCCCCCGTCCCCTTTCCCAGATTGGGGTCTGTGTTACTAATATTACCCTCTCTGGAGGAAATAAAGATTTAGTGCAAGACCTATATTCCCAGTAATACCGCTATAAAAGATTTAATAATGCTGCAATATAATAGACAAATATCACCAGACCTTATCAACATGTTACCAGCGTATACCGTAGTGATGATACCGCTATACTGATCGTTAACCAAAACCACTCGGACTGATATTACCACCATACAGTAACCATAGTAATATCAGCTCTACGCCAGTGCTCTGCAGACCATATGTGTGTACTGTCGTGACCCGCACCACAATTGTGGGTTACCAGGGCAACGGGGTACTCAGAGCCGAGCCCATGGAAATCTATGGGGTTGTCACAGGTAGCGGTGGCTCGGTCTGTGGCCCTGGCGGTCAGGCGTATGTTGGGGGGAATTATTTACAGGGGACTTGTATATAACAGTTTGTGACGCCACCTGTAGTTTTCTGATCACTAAGACCAGCGCTGCTGTAGATCTCTGAGGGGATGGTGAGGCAGCTAGATGTCGGGTCCCCTACAGGTGGGACTCTTCCCTCAGGTCGATAGTTTATGGTGGGGTTGTGCAGGGATGCAATCAAATAACTCAGTCTCACACATAGAAGCTTCTTTCCATACCTTTTACTTTCCAAGATGATAAGGCAGGTCCCGGGAAGCTGTTGGGGTGGATGGAGGATGCGTTTCAAGGTAACGGCTGAGCAGGTTAGAGGCCTCCTTAACTTTCAACGTAACGAGTCCAACTTGCATGAAGCTAAGTTCACTCAAAAACTCCAGCTAATTCTGTAGCTGTACTGCCCGGTCAGCATGGTGGTCGAGTCTTCTAATGGATAGAACTAAGTTCCTTCTCTCGTCGTGCACTGACTCAAAGTTCTTGTTCTACCTGACCCTGGTTTCGTACTGACAACAGGGCTTGTTCCTGTGACTTGAAGTCCAGCGAACCTCTGGCTATTCTATCACTACGCTTGAAGCTGTAGCGACACTTCGGTCCCCAGTGACCGGTGACTAATGCAGGATAGTCCAATCCTTCAAGCACTTCTATGATTCTTTCCACTGCGCCCTTCGCCCTGCCCGCGCTCTTAATATCAGCACTGACTAGACTAGGATAATATTCAGTCATCCGTACTAGCCTCCACTTTTGTACCGTCTCCCTGTGTTGACAGGAGATCTCGGCTCTCCAAAAGGCACCAGTCCCGACTCTCTGCACGCTCACAGGAGAACTTTCAGACTGCACTGTGCTACAGGACACTCCCCTATACACCCCTGCTGGGTGTGTCTGAAATGTATATGAGTGATGTCGAGCCTTAACCGTTACCTCTCCACTCATCCTCCCGGATAATGTGTGCCTTACATACCAGGGCTACACATTCCCCCTTGGTAAAATACAGCACTCCCGGGCTGTGAAATATAAAAAGAAAGACATTTTGTTTTGCATTAACAATAAACATTTAACATCAAACTCTTCCCAGCAGGGAGGTGAGAAATTCTTAAACGTTGCATTATGTACAATGGACATAGAAAAATACAAAAACATACTTTCAATAAATATGTCATATCAAACAGTATTCTTGTGAAGGACCCGCACCAAACCTTCAACGTGGGTCCTGGGTGGGCTGCAGGACATCTGGCTGCAGACCTCGCTCAGTGCCACACCACACGGGTTTTATGTTCAGAGGTAATTGTTACAGTTGGATATAGAACCACGAGAATGCATAAAGTGCAACTATATACATTATCAGTTCTGGGGCTGACATAGTCCACAGCCTCGAAGTCCATTATTCCTCCTATTTAGTAATGCACAATACTATAACAATACTTTTTACAATATTCACATAAGGTAAACTTTTTCTGGGTTAAATTACATTATTTTGCTAGAATTACTGTTGATATCGAATAGGTATCTTCCCTTTCGTGGTTCGCTCTGATCTACGTGGAGTAGTTTCAGGTATATTGGTCTGTGATCTACCTGCTCTGCGTAACGGCAAACTATAGAACTGTCTCAATCTTTCTATGGATCTGGCAAGCGTACTGATGGCTGGGCGGTGTGAGTCAGCTTCACCAGGGGATCCCATAGCATGGGGCGCTGCTTCTGATGGTCCTTCTTGAGATTCTGTAGGCTGGGGTGTTACTGGAATAGGTAACTCCTGAACTGACTCAACTGGCACCATGGGCACAACTGGAGGTAGAACTTCCTCTTGTGGCTGATAAAACTGCAACACCGGAATGATTACAGCATCTCCCAGTCTGGGCCAATCCGCAGGGAAATCTCCCAGATCCGTGTGTATGACCTCTTCTTTTCTTTCTTCTCGATTGACGACAGGGTTCTCTTCACAAAGCTTTAAGGGTTCTGGGCACAATTTCAAATGGTCTCTGGACACAGTGGATATTGTTCTTCCTCCGTCCTTACTGATGATACAAACTTTTCTGTTGTCATATTTGGAGTCTTGTACGACATAGGGTTCTTGTTCCCACTGGTTGTCCAATTTGTGCATCTTCCTTTTTCTTTTCAATACCACTTCTCCAGGCATCAAAGGCTTGGCAGGAGCATTCCTGTTGTAAATATCTTCCTGTTTTTCAAGTGCCTTGTTGAGACTTTCTTCTACACAGACTTGCACTCGTCTGTATTGCTCTTGCCGATTGATGTCCCAGTTTTCAACGGCGTCATCTGCCTCCGGTTCTACCACTCCAAGTTCTAAATCCATTGGTAGTCTTCCGGGCCTTGCTCTCATAAGATAGGCTGGAGTGCAGTTAGTGGAACTTACAGGTATATGGTTATACAAGTCAACCAAATCAGGTAGTACGTCCGGCCACCGATTTCTGTCTTCCAACGGTATGGATTTCAACAAATCAAGGACAATGTGGTTCATTTTCTCGCAAAGGCCGTTGGTTTGAGGATGGTATGGTGTTGTTCTAATTTTCTTACACCCATACATGTGACAGAATTCCTTGAATAGGTCAGCCTCAAAAGCAGGTCCTTGATCAGTTAATACTTGCTCCGGATACCCATGCGGTCTGCAGAAGCTTGCTTGAAAGGTTCTTGCTGCCGTCACTGCTGTCTGATCCTTAACTGGAACAACCACCAGAAATCTAGAGTAATGGTCCACCATGGTCAAGGCGTATGAGTATCCAGATCTACTTGGCGCCAATTTAACGTGGTCCAAGGCCACAATCTCCAAGGGATGAGTCGTCCGGATAGGCTGCAGGGGTGCCTTCTGACTACCGTAGTCCTTTCTTCTGAGACCACAGGGTCCACAGTTCCGACACCACCTCTCGATGGAGCTGCGCATCCCTACCCAGTAGAACCGGCACCTCAACAGGGTCTCCAGCTTTCTCCAGCCAAAGTGTCCTGCTTGATCGTGGTATGCTTCCAACACCATTTGGACGTCTGCCTTGGGGACCACTATCTGCCAGACCATCTCATGGGTCCTGGGGTTGACGTATCTCCTGCACAACTTCTCACGGTATAGGAACAACCGGCTTCTCTCGTTCCACAGGAGCTTTGCTGACATAGGTGCATCTTTTTCCAAGGAGGAACCTTCCTGTCTTAACAACTCCTTGATACGGCTGACCACTGGATCGCTGTCCTGAGTCTCTTTCCAGCTGTGATGGGGTAAGGGATTTAACGTTGCACCATACTGCTTTCTTTAGACTCACTGCTCGTGGACTATCCCATTTCGATGGAACGCAGGTAGCTCAATTTCTTCCAGGTCGTCCGATTCTTCTTCCGTGTCAGATTCATGCGGCATTCGGGACAATGCGTCAGCATTAGCATTCCTTCGGCCTGCCCGGTACTTGATGGTAAACTGGTAATTGGACAACCGAGCCATCCAACGCTGCTCCATGGCGCCCAACTTGGCTGTTTCCAGGTGCGTTAAGGGGTTGTTGTCTGTAAACGCAGTGAACTGGTTGGAGGCCAGATAGTGCTTAAATCTCTCAGTAATGGCCCAGACCAGCGCCAGGAACTTCAGCTTGAAGCTGCTATAATTTTCCGGATTCCTCTCAGTTGGCCTGAGTTTTCTGCTGGCATATGCGATGACTTTTTCTTGGCCATTCTGCTTCTGACTGAGAACTGCTCCTAAACCTTCATTACTTGCATCGGTGTACAGCAGTAACGGTTGGCTGTAATCAGGATAGGTCAAAATCTCATCGCCTGTAAGGATCTCTTTCATCTTTTGGAATGCTTCAGCCTGTTCCTTACCCCAATTAAAGGGAGGGTTTCTGCTCTTTAGGGATTGTCCTACTAGGAGGTCCTGTAAAGGGGCTGCCTTCTTCGTGTAATCTTTCACGAACCTTCTGTAGTAACCCAGGAACTGTCGCACTTCCTTGAGGTTCTTCGGCTCCGGCCACTTCTGGATAGCAGTGACTTTCTCTGGGTCCGGCGCTACTCCTTCCGAACTGACGATGTGCCCCAAGTATTGTACCTTCTGTTTGAGTAGATGGCATTTTGAGGGTTTCAACTTCATCCCGTACCTGGACAGGGACTCAAATACTTCTGCCAGGTGCTTCAGATGGTCCTCATATGTCTTGGAGTACACGATGACGTCGTCTAGGTATAGCAGCACGGTTTCAAAAATGAGATGTCCCAGGCAGTTCTCCATCACTCTCTGAAATGTTCCTGGGGCACTGCTGAGCCCAAACGGCATTCTGTCGAACTCACAGAGCCCCATTGGGGTGGTGAAAGCCGTTTTCTCACGATCCTCCTCAGCCACAGCCACTTGCCAGTACCCACTAGTCAGATCGAGGGTAGAAAAGTAGTTAGCCGTTTTCAGAGCAGCTAATGATTCCTCTATACGTGGTAACGGGTATGCATCTTTATGTGTTATGCGGTTCACCTGCCTGTAATCCACACACATTCTCAAGCTACCATCTTTTTTTCTAACCAGGACTAGAGGTGCTGCCCAGGGACTACAACTATCCCTGATTACTCCGGCTTCTTTCATATCTCGCAACATTTCTTTAGCCTTCTGATAATGGGCTGGGGGTATAGGCCTGTACCGCTCCTTGATGGGAGGATGACTGCCTGTAGGGATATGATGTTGTACTCCCTTAATTATCCCAAAATCAAGTGGGTGCTTGCTAAACACTTGGGCGTACTCTTGTACCACCCGTAATACCCCTTGCTTCTGGTGAGCGGGAGTGGTGTCCGTCCCAACATGGAGTTGCTGACACCATTCTGCCACCTGGTGTAATACTATTGTAGGAACTCGAGGATTCTGATAGCGTGGGGCAATGAACAATCAGAGACGGGTTTCTTTGAATGCAAATAATGTATTTGTGAAACAGCAAAACACCCAAAAACAATATTCAAACAACCCGTAGTGACATGCAATGAGTCCATATATATATACACAAGTCCAGTTATATGAATCCGGATATATAAGTCTTTGAACCTCTATAGCGAGGGTGGTAAAGTTCTTATGACGGAGTCCTCACACAAATGTGACCACAAGGTAAGTCTGATGCACAGGTAACGTGGCTGGATTTACACACTGCTGGTGTGTGAAGAGTCAGATCCAGGTATGCAGAAAACACAGGAGGTCCAGGAACAAGTTAATCTCAGTTGTGGCTTAATTCAGTGAAGTCCAACAACAAGTTCATATGTCAGTAAGGTTCCAGTAACAGTTCCAACAGCTCTCACCAGAGGTAATGCACGAAGGGTTAAACAGCAACAGTTCAGAAACACAGTTCTTATCAGATGGAGTGAACCAAGGGTTAAATTCCCAAGTCAACAGTTTAGTGATAACACAGTATGTGCAACTTACGTATGCAGAGAATGTCCAGAGCCATGGGTAGAAACTGCTGTGGCTGAGAAACACCTGAAGATAAGGTTATGCACTTTCCTGGTAAATACACAAAAGATCTGTGAGGAACAAAGCAGCTGGGTTGCAGGGAAACGGAAAGCAGAATATTCCAGCAGTGAAGCCAGCACCTGAGCCGGGTTTTAAACAAACGAACAGGAAGTAGGGCACAGAAAACAGCAAACTCCATTTTAACAAAGGGCAAAATCATTGACAAAGTTACCTAGAAAACCCGGAATACTGACATTACTCCCCCCCTAAAGACGGCCTCCGGACGGTCCTGGACCAGGCCTGTCCGGGTATCTCCGATGAAACTGAGCAATCTTCAGAGGCGCATTGATGTTACTTACTGGTTCCCAAGAATCATTTTCAGGAGAGTAACCTTGCCATCTAACTAGATACTGAAGCCGGTTTCTATGAAGTCTCGAATTAACAATATCCTGTACCACAAATTTTTCTTCGCCATCAACCAACACTGGTGGAGGGGGAGGTACGATACGTCCCTGAAACGTGTTAGGAGAGACTGGTTTTAATAAGGAAACATGAAATACTGGGTGTACCTTTAAAGTCCGTGGTAGCTTCAACCGACAGGCAACAGAGCTCACAATCCCAGTGATCTTGAATGGACCGATGAATTTCTGTCCCAGTTTCTGCGAAGGAACACCCAATTTTAGATTCTTGGTGGACAACCAAACTGAGTCTCCTACCTTATACATAGGTGCTGGTTTCCGGAATCTATCGGCCGACTTTTTGTAACGCTCCTGTGCTGTGGTCAGGGAGTCCTTCAAAACTTCAAGATTACGTTGCAACGCCGTCACTCTGTCTTCAACCGCTGGTACCGAAATCGTAACCGGAGACCTAGGCAAAATACTTGGATGATAACCCAGGTTGGCAAAAAAAGGCGTTACCTTCGTGGAACTGCTTTGGGAGTTGTTGTACGAAAATTCCGCTAGAGGAAGTAGCTTCAGCCAATCGTCCTGCAAATGACTGACGTAACAGCGTAGATATTGCTCCAAGGTTTGATTTGTCCGTTCGGTCTGCCCGTTGGTCTGAGGATGGTATGCAGAAGACAAGCAAACATTAATGTGGAGCGCAGAACAAAATCCTTTCCAAAATCTAGAGGTAAATTGTATTCCCCGGTCAGAAATGATGTCATCTGGTACCCCATGCAGCCGGAAAATGTTCTGGATAACTAGATCTACTGTCTCTGTAGCTGAGGGAAGACCAGCACACGGAATGAAATGAGCAGCTTTCGTTAAACGATCTACTACCACCAAAATAGTATTTTTACCACCAGAGGTGGGTAACTCCACAATAAAGTCCATCGAAATAGACCCCCAAGGGCGAGACGGTACAGGTAGCGGTTTAAGAAGACCAGTAGGTGAAACGCGAGGAACCTTGTACCGGGCACAAACTTCACAAGAGCGGACATAGTCATTCACATCCTTCAAGCAGGTAGGCCACCAAAAAAAACGAGTTAACAATTCCTGCGTCTTCTGTACCCCCCTATGACCAGCCAATTTAGAGTCGTGGACCAATTTGAGAACTCGAAGTCTTACAGCCTCTGGGACATAAATACATCGATCTCTAAGCCACACACCATTCCGAAGGACAAGATTCACATTGTCAGGTGGAGCTGCAAGAAATACGTCACCGTCATAGGCCAGCTTGATCTCCTGCCACAAGTCCCGGTTCCGGAGCACTCCAACGAAATTGGCCTCCGACAAGATGGTCTTCGACGGGGTCCCAGGCACGGAATCCATGGTATGGATTCGGGATAATGCGTCAGCTTTCCCATTACGTGAACCTGGGTGGTACGAAATAATAAAATTAAACTGGTTCAAGAACAAACTCCACCTAGCTTGTCGAGGAGAAAGACACCTGGCAGACTTAAGGAATTCCAAATTGCGATGATCCGTGAGTACTACTACCTGCTGAGTTGCCCCCTGCAAATGGTGTCTCCATTCCTTAAAGGCAGAAATAATTGCCAAAAGTTCCTTATCTGCCACATCATAGTTAAGTTCTGCAGAAGATAACCTACGAGAGAAGAAGGCACACGGGTGCAGCAAACCTTTGTCTCTGGTACGTTGTGAGAGGATAGCTCCCAATGCACAGTCAGACGCGTCCACCTCCACGATAAAAGGCTGTGCAGGATCCGGATGCATCAATATTGGAGCCGTGGTAAAACAACCCTTCAGGCGATCAAAGGCTTCCTGAGCTTGCGAAGACCATTCAAACTTCTTCCCCTTCTTGGTGAGGAGAGTGATGGGACGGACAATTTCTGAAAAATTTCGGATAAACCGTCTATAAAAGTTAGCAAAGCCAATGAATCGTTGTACCTCCTTAATGTTTCCTGGTACCGGCCAGTCCAAGATTGCCTGGATCTTGCTGGACTCCATATTCAATCCCTGAGGCGAGATAACATAGCCCAAAAATTGAATTTCAGAACAATGGAACTCACACTTTTCGAGTTTGATGTACAAATGATTATCTCTCAAACGTCTAAGTACGGTCTTGACATGTTCCTGATGTTCCTGTAAGGAGTCAGAAAAGATTAAGATGTCATCAAGGTAAATTACCACATATTGGTCCAATAAATCCCTGAAAATGTCGTTGGCTAAATGTTGAAAAGCAGCAGGAGCGTTACAGAGTCCGAATGGCATCACCAAATATTCAAAATGTCCATACCGGCATCTAAAAGCTGTCTTCCATTCGTCTCCGGGCCGTATACGGAGTAAATTATATGCCCCACGAAGATCTAATTTGGTAAATACTTTGGCCTGGCGAACTCTTTCCAACAATTCTGGAATTAGGGGCAACGGGTACCTGTTACGAATGGTTACCTTATTTAACTCCCGGTAGTCAATGCAGGGTCTTAGAGTACCATCCTTCTTCTTTACAAAGAATATTGGAGCTCCCGCTGGTGAAGAAGATGGTCGGATAAACCCCTTGGCTAAATTCTCATCTATATACTCTCGTAAAGATTTTAATTCCGGAGCCGCCAACGGGTAAACATGGCCGAAAGGAATCGCTGCTCCAGGAAGCAATTCTATGGGGCAGTCATACGGTCTATGTGGGGGAAGTTGATCTGCCTTCCTTTTATCACAAATGTCTGAGAATTCCTGATAAATCAGAGGGAGAGTAGGTACCTGTATCACCTCTTCCAAGTTCTGGGTAACTGGAGCCGCCACAGTTGGACTGATGGTAGAACTGCACTTCGGGAGAAAGGTTATCTCCTTGGTTTCCCAATTGATGATTGGATTTTGTGACCGTAACCAGGGAATTCCTAAAATTACAGGAAAATGAGGAGAAGATATTAACATGAATGAAAGTGTTTCTTGATGGTCTGGTTCCATCTTACACTCCAGAGGCACTGTCTCCCGATCTACTGGTCCAGAAACTAATGGGGAACCATCCACCGTTTCCATAGTGATTGGTGAAGCTCTTAGTTGTGTCTTTATACCATGTTCCTCTGCAAAAGAAGAATCCATGAAATTCCCACCTGCTCCAGAGTCTATCATGGCAGAACTTGATATCCACTGTTCCTCCCACTGAATCTGTATAGGAAGAGAACAATGTGAATATTTCTCCCCTTGATCTTTAGGGGAAGTCGGCATCAGTATTGGGGGAAAAACCGCATCTAGATGTAGACTGGTTTCCGAAACTTCAGACTCAGCGTCTGTGTTATCATAATCCCCTACTACCGCCAACACCTTGTTGGGTCGCCTAGGACATTTAGGACAATTGATGAGGAAATGGTCCGATTGACCACAATAGAAACATAAGCGCTCACGGAGACGGTGTTCGCGGCGTTCATTATTCTCACGTCTCTGCAGTGAGTCCACCTGCATAGGCACCTCCTCAGCCTCTCGCGGGTTTTTGCCTGTGGTTTCCCTGGACGGAAGAGAGTAATTAGTAATGCGATTTACAGCGGCCCATTTTTCTTGTCTGCGTTCAGTTAAACGGATATCAATACGTACACAGTGCTGTATAAACAATTCAAACTCCAGTAATGGCCGAGGCAGAGCCTCCCTCCCCTCAAGAAAGAGGCGTGGGCGGAGGCCGGCATGACGGGGGTTTGGAGGGGTTTAAAATGAGGGAGGAACATTTAAATAAGGGGGGGAGTGGTTGGGGGTTGGTTTATAAGGCAGTGATGGGGCGGTCCCAGGGCAGTTCCTGTCTTGCCCCATCAGTAGTAAGACGCAGTACAACTTACCATGTCTGCAAACGCGGCGATCGAGCGCCTCAGGGCTGTGGCCTCGTCACAGCCTCCTGGATGGCTGGAAGCGCAGGTGGCGATTATCGTTCAGGGAGCTTCTGGTCCGTCGTCTGGGGCATCGCAAAGGGAGAGGCGGCCAAGAAGGGTGAGGCCTCCTGAAAGACTGTCGCCGGATCAGGCTCCTCGGGCCTCGCGTCGGCGCAGGAGCCCCTCACGGGCCCCTCCAGGCCGGGCGGCGCGCGGAGCTCGCGTTAGCAGGCCTCGGCCTGGGAGGAATCCACCAAGCCAGCGAGGCCCTGCGGCGGTAACTTCTCCTCCGCCGAGTGCACGTCGGGGGGCGGAGTCTTTGCGCGCCGGCCGTCAAGCGAGAGCTGCGTCCTCGGGAGGTCGCAGTGGTGAGCGATCCTTTTTGCGGCCTGTTTCAGATAGCAGCGCGGGTGCGTCGGCGTTGGTGTCTCCAAGCGCCGGGCGTCGTGGAAGATCTGCGTCCTCGGGGGGTCGCAGTGCTGAGTCACCTGCTGTGCGACCTGCTTCCAATCGCACTGCGGGTGCGTCGTCTTTGGAGCCGGTATGTCCCGGGCGTCGCGGGAGAATTGCGTCTTCGGGAGGTCGCAGTGGCGAGGGACCTTCTGGGCGGCCCGCCTCAGGAAGCATCGGTGATGCGTCGTCGTTGGAGCTGCTAAGCGATGGGCGTTTTTTTGAGAGCTGCGTCAGCGGGCGGTCGCAGTTGCGATCGGCTTGCATTGCTATCTGTTCCGGATGGTCATGCAGGTGCGTTGTCAAATTACGGAACGGCCGGCTCATCAGACCAGCATTTTTCCCCCTTGGTGACGGCGGGGTTCCAGGTTCGTCGGGGGGTCACAGCGGCAGTTTTACTGCACTGCGGCCTGCCTCTGTGGACGGCTTCAGAATTTCGGCGGCCGTGGCATCGGTCGGCACGGGTCAGCAGCTTTTACCCCCATAGGCGGAGGGTTTACAGAGGGATCGGAGGGCCGTTGCTGTGGGGTGAACGCGGGGCGGCTTGGTTTGGCTGCTGCTGCTAATCCAACGTCGGGTGCTGCTGCGACCCAGTCTTCAATGTTGTTTCAGGATCAGCGGGCTGGATCCCCAATGGGGTTTAGGCCTTCTTCATCTGGAAGTCACGGAGCGGTTTCCGGACGTCAGGAGCAGGTCAGCGGAGTCGTGGTGTCAGATCAAGGCGGTGGCGACGCACCTTTGGAACCAGGTTATTCGGCTGGAGGGCTCACAGCTCCCTCGCAGCCCGGTGAGTATAATTCTATGTTAAGCGTTGGTCATTCATTTTTGTCTTCTTCACCGTTTGGGGTAGCTCGGCCGGGAGTTAGTAATAGTGTTGGGGGGGTGGCCGAGGTAGCCGGGGTTACGGATATGCTGGTAGATGTGCGGAATTTGCTATCCCGATTAGAGAAGGGTATAAGTTCTCCGTCTCCAGTGACGGCGTGGGTTGGATCACAGGTTGGGGGGCAGATAGTGGCGAGCGTGTCGGAACAGGAAGGGCTTAGTGCTGAACCGGTGTCTGTGTCGGTGCAGACAGAGAAGGAAAAGGAGTGTCGGGTGCGTTTAGATGATAGGGCTCACGGGGAGGTATATGTTTGTTTTGAGGGCCCCTTGGGGGCTCATTTGAAGAAGGAAGTTAAGGAGCGTATTTGGAAGGATGAGTACGTTGAAATATTCCATTGTTGCCTTTGGAGAAGTTTAATTTGGATAAAAGTAAAAAGGAAGATAGTAAGAAGGAGGAGGAGGAGAAACGGAGGTGGCGATTAATTCCTCAGACGTTCGTCAACTGGCAACAAGCGTTTGCTATTTTAGCAAGTGTTATCGGGGAGAAAGCTTCAGACAACTGCTCGGCTTTGTTTTGTTATTTTGATGCTATTGGGGAGGCGCATAGGGTGTATGGGGGACAGGCTTGGCTGCGGTATGATGAGCAGTTCAGGCAAAGGAAGGCCGTGCGTCCGGCGATTCGTTGGGATCAGAAGGACATTGGTCTGTGGATGAGAGTCATTGCACAGAATAAGTTTGGGCATTCCTTTCTCGGGGGAACTGGGGGCGCCGGCCAGAGTGGAAATACAGCTGGGGCAGCGGGAGGAAGTGGTCAAGGCCAAGGAGGTGGGAACAAATTTGGGGTATGCTGGCAGTTTAATGACGGCCAGTGTAAGTTTGGGGCGGGGTGTAAATTTAAGCATGTCTGCTCCAATTGCAATGGCGCCTCCCATGGAGCGTCTAAGTGTTTTAAAAAAGGGAAGCAGAAGCCTGGGGGTGGTAATTCCCAAGGAGAGACTCCGGTGAGTTTGGAAAAGATGGTCCCTTATCTAAATAGATACGGTGACAGGGAAAAGGCGACGTTACTGTTCAATGGTTTTAAGGATGGTTTTGTTATCCCGCATCCTCCGTTTGTTATCCCGCGGGTACTTAAGAATTTGCATTCGGCTTTATTGCATAAGGAGGTGGTCAGTGAGAAATTGGCAAAAGAGGTTTTGTTGGGTCGTATGGCGGGCCCTTTCTCGTCGCCACCTTTTCAGGACTTAGTGGTTTCCCCGTTGGGCGTTGTTCCCAAGAAGGAGCCGAACAAGTTTCGGCTTATTCAGCATCTTTCTTACCCACGGGGGAGGTCGGTGAACGATGGCATTGATCCGGAAATTTGTTCGGTTATTTATTCCTCTTTTGACGAGGCTGCGCGGTGGGTGAGGAAGTGTGGTCGAGGGGCCCTTATGGCTAAGACTGACATTGAATCTGCTTTTCGACTTTTGCCAGTTCATCCTGATAGTTTGAAGCTGCTGGGTTGTTTTTGGGAGGGGGAGTTCTTTGTTGACAGATGTTTGCCAATGGGCTGTTCCTTATCATGTGCTTATTTTGAGGCTTTTAGTTCTTTTTTGGAGTGGGTGGTGCGAGAGGTGTCTGGTTGTGAATCTGTTATTCATTACTTGGACGATTTTCTGTGTGTAGGCCCAGCAAATTCTTCATGCTGCCATGGGATCTTGAAAACTGTTGAGTGGGTGGCGGAGCATTTTGGGGTTCCTTTGGCGCCAGGCAAAACTGAGGGCCCATCTTCTTGTTTGTGTTTTTTGGGAATAGTCATCGACACGGTGGCATGGGAGTTCAGATTGCCCGAGGAAAAGTTGTTGGCTTTACGGGCTGAAGTAGGTAGAGCGCGCCGGGTGAAGAAGTTGTCGTTGCGTGATTTGCAGTCGTTGCTAGGGAAGTTGAACTTCGCATGTCGAGTGATGCCGATGGGGCGAGTTTTTTCACGTAGGCTGGCTAGCGCTACGGCAGGGATAAAAGCCCCTCATCACTTCATACGTTTGTCTGGGGAACTTAAGGCGGATTTGGCAGTTTGGGATTCCTTCTTAGAAGGATATAACGGGCGCTCTTTGGTCATGGCCGAGGTTGTTGGGAGTGATGTGTTGGAGTTGTTTACGGACGCGGCCGGAGGGGTTGGTTTTGGAGCCTATTTCAGGGGGCAATGGTGTGCGTCTCGTTGGCCTGCAGAGTGGGTGGCTGAGGGCTTAGTTCGGAACATAACATTATTGGAAATTTTTCCAATTCTGGTGGCGGTGCATTTATGGGGAAGTGATTTTCGTGATCGCAGGGTGCGTTTTAATTGTGACAACATGGGAGTTGTTTGCGCGATTAATGGGCTTACTGCGTCCTCTCCTCCTGTCGTGCGAGTTTTGCAACGTTTGGTCTTGTTATGTTTGGAATTGAATGCACACGTGACGGCGACGCACATGCCGGGTGTGAAGAATGACATAGCTGATTCTCTTTCTCGTTCACAGTGGGATCGTTTTCGCTCATTGGCCCCGGAAGCGGAGTGCGAGGGTCTAGCCTGCCCGGAGGAGTTGTGGAAGGTGGTTTACGGTCTGCAGAGTCTCTGATTAGGGCATCGTTGGCTCCAAAAACTTGGGCGGCTTATCGGGCAGTGTGGCGTAACTGGGAAGAGTTTTTAATGACAATTCCAGTTCTGGGGGATGGGGTGGATTTACAAAGGGCCTTATTGGCTTGGTTGGGGCAAGGGGCAAGGGAAGGATGGTCTTGTGCCAAAGTGTCGCGGGTTTTAGCAGCACTATCTTTTGGGTTTCGTTTGCGGGGGATTAGCGATGTGTCAAAGACCTTTTTGGTGCAGCAGGCGGCAAAGGGTTTTCGTCGAAATAAGGTGTTGGGTGATACGAGGCGCCCGGTATCCTTCGCTTTGCTAGAGCGATTGGGTTTTATTTTGGACACGACGTGTTCTTCTCGTTTTGAAGTTCTGTTATTCCGTCTGGCTTTTTCGTTGGCATTCTTTGGGGCTTTGCGGGTAGGTGAGCTGGTTTCGGGTAATAGACAGGCGGCGGGGGGTTTGTTGGCTAAGGATGTATTATTGACGGCGGGTGGTGTTGAGTTTTGGCTGCGTAAATCCAAGACGGATCAAGAGGGGAGGGGCCGTCGGGTAGTGTTGGGTATTGTATCAGGGTACCCGATGTGTCCAGTGTTATGTTTGCAGCGTTTTTGGGAGTTGGGCCCCGGGTTGGGGGGCTCATTGTTGTGCCATGCCGATGGCGGTAGCCTGTCCAGGTATCAGTTCAACGCCATTTTCAAAAAGTCCATTCGAGCATTAGGTCTCGATGATTCTCGTTTTGGGACGCATTCATTCCGGATTGGGGCGGCGACTGAGGCGGCAGGTAGGGGGTTGGACGCGGCATCAATACAACGTATTGGGCGTTGGAAGTCTAATCGATTTAGGAGTTATATTAGGCCTTGATTTTTCGAGGTGGTATTTGATTGTTCTGAGGGCCTGCGTGGGAAGTTTGGAGTTGGTTAAGGGTGATCTTTTGGGATGTTTAGTGTTATTTTCTCATTTCAGGTTCCCTTCCTATGCTGATTTGGATTTTTGGTCACTCCTTCGTCCACTGGGGAGCGTTGAGAGCCGACGTCAGGACTGATGGTCGGCAACTGGGATTTCCCCGGTCTATGGCGGTAGTGCGATGGCTCGGTTTTCGAGGAATGCAGTGGAGAAGGGTGTTGCCCGAAATTCATGCGTGCGCCCGCTTGGACCGTGCTCCCGATGTTTTGGTACTCCATGTCGGGGGGAATGATCTTGCGGTGCGTCCTTTTCGTGAGTTAGTGCGAGATATCAAGCAGGATTGCTTGCGGTTATGGGTGTTGTATCCGGGGGTCATTTTAGTTTGGTCTGACATTGTGCCACGCAGACGTTGGAGGAACATGAGGTCTCTGGTTAAAATCAATAAGGCCAGGATAAAGGTTAACAGGGCTGTGTCTTCATTCATGGCTCGGAATGGTAATGTGTCGGTGCGGCATTTGGATTTGGAGAAGGGGGAGGGCGATTTTTGGTTGGCCGATGGGGTTCATCTGAATGCTGTTGGTTCAGATATGTGGGCACTAGGTATTCAGAAAGGTATTGAAAGGGCCATGGCTTTGCGGTCTTAGGGGGTCTCGGGCCATTGAGGTTTTCAATGGGCCCTCGTTGTGGCGGCTCAAGGGGGTGGGGAGAGAGTCCTTGAAGTTGGTGGAAATTGGTTTGTGGGGACTCTGTTTAGGGTCTCCACTGTTTGAAGTTATGTGGTGGTGATCTGGTGAATGGTGGAAGGGGAGTTCACACGGAGTGGGCGGATCCCCAGGTGGTTGGGTGAACAGCACACCTCAATGGTGGTGCTCCCGAGCCTGTGGGGTAACGGCTGGGAGTAAGAGGTGGGATGTTGTTCACAGGATATTGGTTTAATTCACCATGATCTTTGTAGCTTCAAGGACTCCTCCCTGATGTGTTATTGGTATATATATATATATATTGTTATATATTGTTATTTATTGTTATTGTTGTTTGTACCTAAATAAAGGCTGCTGTGGCCATACATATTCCAAAGAATTACTGTAATTCGTTATTGGGGTATGGATAACTGGGGTATATTGATAAGGGTAAAGGGGGGCTCAGTTCTAGAGTCCTGGGTTTCGTACGAGTAAACAACTCGACTATACCAACGTCAAGTAATGGCCGGAGCAGAGCCTCCCTCCCCTCAAGAAAGAGGCGTGGGCGGAGGCCGGCATGACGGGGGTTTGGAGGGGTTTAAAATGAGGGAGGAACATTTAAATAAGGGGGGGAGTGGTTGGGGGGTGGTTTATAAGGCAGTGATGGGGCGGTCCCAGGGCAGTTCCTGTCTTGCCCCATCAGTAGTCCCACCCTCCCTCCCTATTGGATGATGTTACTGGATGGTTAATTTTGGGTCATGGCGGCTCAAGGGGGTGGGGAGAGAGTCCTTGAAGTTGGTGGAAATTGGTTTGTGGGGACTCTGTTTAGGGTCTCCACTGTTTGAAGTTATGTGGTGGTGATCTGGTGAATGGTGGAAGGGGAGTTCACACGGAGTGGGCGGATCCCCAGGTGGTTGGGTGAACAGCACACCTCAATGGTGGTGCTCCCGAGCCTGTGGGGTAACGGCTGGGAGTAAGAGGTGGGATGTTGTTCACAGGATATTGGTTTAATTCACCATGATCTTTGTAGCTTCAAGGACTCCTCCCTGATGTGTTATTGGTATATATATATATATTGTTATATATTGTTATTTATTGTTATTGTTGTTTGTACCTAAATAAAGGCTGCTGTGGCCATACATATTCCAAAGAATTACTGTAATTCGTTATTGGGGTATGGATAACTGGGGTATATTGATAAGGGTAAAGGGGGGCTCAGTTCTAGAGTCCTGGGTTTCGTACGAGTAAACAACTCGACTATACCAACGTCATGTGGAGACTCTGAACGAGCTAGCTCATCCTTGATTGCATTTGACAAACCTTTTCTAAAGATTGGTAATAAAGCATTGTTTTCCCACTGGGTGTCCACCACTAACCTTTTAAATTCAGTAACATATTCTATGACTGACCGTTTCCCCTGGCGTAAGGAAAGCAAGGCAGATTCAGCGGTAGCACGGCGGTTGGGATCGTCGAACATTTGCGCCATGGCTGCCAGAAAATTATCCAAATTATTTAGACGGGTATCATGACTTTCAACCATAGGATTTGCCCAAGCCAGTGCACGTGATGTCAACAACATAATAATACATAGAACCTTAGATCTATCAGACCGGTAGTAGGAGGCATGTACATCAAAAAATAATATACATTGATTAACAAACCCACGGAATTGACTTCGGTCACCATTAAAACGGAATGGAGGCAATTTGGGCATACTGGTGGATGAGGTAGGCTCAGTAGGTAAGGCCTCCAGGACTCCTAACCTAGCACGCAGATCTTGGAGAGCCTGACCAAACCCCTGTGCATTGTGGTTAACCCGAGACTCCAAGTCTCTAATCTGATTGAGTGCAGCCGCCACCTCCTGCTGCAAGGAGTTAACTATGGTGAACAATTTGTCTGCCCGTGTCTCAGTCATTGCCCCAGCAGAATCCTCTTTTTTTAGGCTGGAATATCCTGTAATACTATTGTAGGAACTCGAGGATTCTGATAGCGTGGGGCAATGAACAATCAGAGACGGGTTTCTTTGAATGCAAATAATGTATTTGTGAAACAGCAAAACACCCAAAAACAATATTCAAACAACCCGTAGTGACATGCAATGAGTCCATATATATATACACAAGTCCAGTTATATGAATCCGGATATATAAGTCCTTGAACCTCTATAGCGAGGGTGGTAAAGTTCTTACGACGGAGTCCTCACACAAATGTGACCACAAGGTAAGTCTGATGCACAGGTAACGTGGCTGGATTTACACACTGCTGGTGTGTGAAGAGTCAGATCCAGGTATGCAGAAAACACAGGGAGGTCCAGGAACAAGTTAATCTCAGTTGTGGCTTAATTCAGTGAAGTCCAACAACAAGTTCATATGTCAGTAAGGTTCCAGTAACAGTTCCAACAGCTCTCACCAGAGGTAATGCACGAAGGGTTAAACAGCAACAGTTCAGAAACACAGTTCTTATCAGATGGAGTGAACCAAGGGTTAAATTCCCAAGTCAACAGTTTAGTGATAACACAGTATGTGCAACTTACGTATGCAGAGAATGTCCAGAGCCATGGGTAGAAACTGCTGTGGCTGAGAAACACCTGAAGATAAGGTTATGCACTTTCCTGGTAAATACACAAAAGATCTGTGAGGAACAAAGCAGCTGGGTTGCAGGGAAACGGAAGCAGAATATTCCAGCAGTGAAGCCAGCACCTGAGCCGGGTTTTAAACAAACGAACAGGAAGTAGGGCACAGAAAACAGCAAACTCCATTTTAACAAAGGGCAAAATCATTGACAAAGTTACCTAGAAAACCCGGAATACTGACACCTGGGTTGCCGGGTCATTGTCCTCCGCTATTTGGCGGGAGTCTAAGGACTCAGTTGGGAGAATAGAATTATTGTCGACAGCATGTAGTTTAGCAATGGTTGCATAACGGGGTAAGTTTACCTCATCATCTCCCCAGTTGAGAAGCCGTACCGGTACTCTTCCATTCACCACTTCCACTACTCCCCTAGCAGTCATAAGTGTAGGTCTATGTTCTGAATGGTGGGGTTCTACTACAGCTTGGTAGCTCTGTCCTCTCAGACCTATGGCTGCCCTGCACCAGATTATCATTTCATTTATTGGGGGTATCACAATGGGATTCGAGTTGTGTCGACCCGCCACCACAATTGTGGATTACCAGGGCAATGGGGTACTCAGAGCCGAGCCCATGGAAGTCTATGGGGATTTGTCACAGGTAGCTGTGGCTCGGTCTGTGGCCCTGGCGGTCTGGCGTATGTTGGGGGAATATTTACAGGGGATAGATTTATATACAGTTCGTGACGCCACCTGTAGTCTTCTGGTAATTTGTACCAGCGCTGCTGCAGATCTCTGAGGGGATGGTAAGGCAGCTAGATGTCGGGTCCCCTACAGGTGGGACTGGTCCCTCAGGTCTATGAAGTCAGTGAAGTCGGGTGCAGATAAATAACACAGTCTCACACGGTCAGCGTCTTTCCATACCTTTACTTGCAAGATGGTAAGACAGGTCCCAGGGAGGCTGATGGGGTTGATGGAGGATGAGCTTTGAGGCAACAGCTAAGCAAGTTAGGGGCCTCCTTTACTGTCCAATAATGATGAGTACAACCAGCCTGCAGCGTAGTTCCCTCAATAACTCCAGCTTTCCGAAGCTGTTCTGCCCAGTCAGATTTGTGGTGAAGTCTTCCAATTGATGAAACTAGGTTCTTGCTTTTGTCTGCGCTTGACTCAAAGTCCCTATTCCACCTGACTCCAGTTACGTACTGACTATATGGGGCTGTTTGCCGCGACCTAGGGTCCGGTAAATCTCTGGTTTTCTTACCACTATGCTTGTAGCTAATAGTGATCCTTCGGTCCCCAGTGACCGGTAGCAATGTGCAGGACTTTTCCAAGCCAAAAGCACTTTTCCAATAATCTTCCTTCCACTTTGCCCTTCGATTTGCTCGACTCTTAATAGATAGTTCAATCTTTCTTCCAGTGGGGCACAGCTCTGACTAGGCTAAGGTGAATTAGACCACCTGTACCAGCCTCCACTTTCTGAACTGCTGACAGGCTCAAACTGGACACGTCTACTCTGTCCAAGGACAGGAAACTGACTGACTAAATCACTCCCTTCCACACCCCTGCTGGGTGTGTCAGAAGTGTACATGATGTATGAAGAGCCCTTAACTGTTACCTCTCCACTCATCCTCCTGGTATTGTGTACCAGGGCTACACAGAGTCAGTGACCCGTACATTACCAATTTCGCCGTCTGTAAGCTTCGCTTGCTGCTGACACATCAGGGCCCGGATCTCTCTCTGGATCATTCCCTTCTGCCTTGGTCTGGCAATTTCAGCGAGCTGTTGGAGTAAGAACACAACTTCTCCCAGACAGTTACTGATAATGTTAGTACCCAAAATTATATTTAAACCGTTCTCTTCATTTACAGTCTTTACTACTAGAAGCCCCTGGTCTTTCAACTCCTCCCTGCCCACTTTCACATCCACACATTTTGTCCCGAGTACTTCTACAGGAAGACCATTAGAAGCATACACGGTAAAGTCAGGGCTCGGGGGTTGAAGACTATCCATAGACCAGAACTTTGTATATAGGGCATCAGGTATTATGGTCACCTGAGACCCAGTGTCTAACAATGCCGGAACTGCAATACTATCTAGAATGATAGACAGGTAGGGTCGCCCACCCACATACCTGCGGTTCCAGTCTAGGGGGCCTGACGGATCTCCTCCTGGGTGTTGGCCCTCGGACCCAGGTTCTGCCCGTTTAAAGGACACTGTGGAGACATATGACCTTTCCGGTTGCAACGGTAACAGGTGATCTCCCGACGAGGAGGGTGTTGTTCAGAGGTCGCTCCTGGGGGTGGCGTTGTCCTCCTCCGGGGGGGCGACGTCTTCCTTCTTCTCCGGTTCATCCACGGGACGTCTTCTGGGCAGTCAGCTAATAAGATCTTCCCTTCTTCCTCTTTCCGCAGCTGCAGGGCACTCATCACAGCAGCCAGATTTTTAGTCAGCTGGCGCACCTCTGAGCGCAGACAGTCCAATTCACTAGGGGGTGTCACCTGCGTTTTGGCTTCTGCCACTAGCGGGGAAAAGGGGGGTACTGCCGGTTCCAGAGTGACTTCACCCTGGTGATGTTGGGTTGACACCTCAGGTTTGCCCAGGGGTCGCAGCCCTTTTATTGCCATGTCCTTTAGGGCATCAAAGGTAGCATCAGGATGATCTAAGGACCACCAGTTTACAGTTCTGCGTTCCTCTTGGGATCTCAATCCCTGTACAAATTGTTCTTTCAGCATCTTATTTTCGTCTATAGCATTTATATTATTAATCTGCTTAAGGGCTCTCAGGGCTCCTTGTAGTCGGCAAGCGTAGTCCCTGATGCTGTCACCTGGCTGCTGTGAACAGTGGTAAAAGGCCATCCGGAGATCCGTTTCGGTGCGGTCTTCAAACATGGCATGTAGCTTAAAGAGGATCGCAGGTACCGACTCCTGATCAACGGTATCCCAAGTCTCCACTTCCCTCTCAGCAGCGCCAGTTAGCTGCCCTATCAGCACAGCAGCTTTTTGTCTCTCAGGCATGGAATACATTTCTAGGATGCTGCATAACTTCCGCTTGAAGCCTGCTAAAGTGCCTGGCTCACCGCTGTACTGGGGAAGCCATTTCGCCCCAGGCATATATGGGAGCGTTAGTGGCATGAGCGGGACTACCGGACTGGGTGCTGGGCCTGCGCCCCCATCTGGCGCTACAATGCCACGCGGTGCGGGGTCGGGGCCTCCGGCTGGGGCCGCACTGTCGGCCGGTTGTTGTGACATATTAGCGCCCCCTTGGTTAAACGGAGCCTACCGGTTTCAGAAGCTGCTATTCCACAGGCACAGCGGTGGGGACAGGACCTTCGTCGCAGGCGCTCTGATGTCAGAGCGTCCACTTCCTGTCGCAGGACCTGCCGCTGAGTCAGAGCCGGGGGCGTGTCCAAGACTTTGCGCGCTCTTTCAGGTACGCCCACCTTCTTCTCCAGCGCCTTAGGGCGCGAATATGGCGGCAAATATGGCGGTATTTGGCGCCAAACAACAGCAACAGTCTTTTTCACCAAAACACTCCACAGGCACACAGGGCTCACAATTCTGCAAGTTTCGGATCCTGTTCGTGACGCCAAGTTTTGTCGTGACCCGCACCACAATTGTGGGTTACCAGGGCAACGGGGTACTCAGAGCCGAGCCCATGGAAATCTATGGGGTTGTCACAGGTAGCGGTGGCTCGGTCTGTGGCCCTGGCGGTCAGGCGTATGTTTGGGGGGAATTATTTACAGGGGACTTGTATATAACAGTTCGTGACGCCACCTGTAGTTTTCTGATCACTAAGACCAGCGCTGCTGTAGATCTCTGAGGGGATGGTGTGGCAGCTAGATGTCGGGTCCCCTACAGGTGGGACTCTTCCCTCAGGGTCTATAGTGATTATGATGTCGTGAAGGTGTGCAGTTAAATGACACAGTCTCACACATTAAAGCTTCTTTCCATACCTTTTACTTTCCAAGATGATAAGGCAGGTCCCGGGAAGCTGTTGGGGTGGATGGAGGATGCGTTTCAAGGTAACGGCTGAGCAGGTTAGAGGCCTCCTTAACTTTCAACGTAACGAGTCCAACTTGCATGAAGCTAAGTTCACTCAAAAACTCCAGCTAATTCTGTAGCTGTACTGCCCGGTCAGCATGGTGGTCGAGTCTTCTAATGGATAGAACTAAGTTCCTTCTCTCGTCGTGCACTGACTCAAAGTTCTTGTTCTACCTGACCCTGGTTTCGTACTGACAACAGGGCTTGTTCCTGTGACTTGAAGTCCAGCGAACCTCTGGCTATTCTATCACTACGCTTGAAGCTGTAGCGACACTTCGGTCCCCAGTGACCGGTGACTAATGCAGGATAGTCCAATCCTTCAAGCACTTCTATGATTCTTTCCACTGCGCCCTTCGCCCTGCCCGCGCTCTTAATATCAGCACTGACTAGACTAGGATAATATTCAGTCATCAGTACTAGCCTCCACTTTTGTACCGTCTCCCTGTGTTGACAGGAGATCTCGGCTCTCCAAAAGGCACCAGTCCCGACTCTCTGCACGCTCACAGGAGAACTTTCAGACTGCACTGTGCTACAGGACACTCCCCTATACACCCCTGCTGGGTGTGTCTGAAATGTATATGAGTGATGTCGAGCCTTAACCGTTACCTCTCCACTCATCCTGCCGGATAATGTGTGCCTTACATACCAGGGCTACACAGTACCGTGCTGGTTCTCACCAGTGACGTTCTCACTGACCCTAGTCATTCATTTTCCCTTTTCTTTTACATTCAGCCCAGACCGCCACGACCACTTCTTCTGTCCACAACTTGTGCTTGCAAAAATGTAACACAGCAACATCTTTGACTTACTGCTTTACCAGGACCTCCTCACATTCCCCCCACCTCTGCACAAACCATATTGTGCCATAACCAGTGCCCAAGACATTACCAATGCCCCTCTGTGCCCCGCACAGTAATAGTGCCTTTCTTTTATGCCCCACACAACAACAATACTCCCTCTGTGCCCCTACACAATAATGTTCCCTTTTGTACATTCTATAGTAAATAATGCTCCCCTGAGCCCCCTTATAATTATACACCATCCTATAGAAATAATGCTCCCCTGAGCCCCCTTATAATTATACACCATCCTATAGAAATAATGCTCCCCTGAGCCCCCTTATAATTATACACCATCCTGTAGAAATAATGCTCTCCTGAGCCCCCTTATAATTATACACCATCCTGTAGAAATAATGCTCCCCTGAGCCCCCTTATAATTATACACCATCCTATAGAAATAATGCTCCCTGAGCCCCCTTATAATTATACACCATCCTATAGAAATAATGCTCCCCTGAGCCCCCTTATAATTATACACCATCCTATAGAAATAATGCTCTCCTGAGCCCCCTTATAATTATACACCATCCTATAGAAATAATGCTCTCCTGAGCCCCCTTATAATTATACACCATCCTATAGAAATAATGCTCCTCTGTGCCCCCTTATAATTATACACCATCCTATAGAAATAATGCTCCCCTGAGCCCCCTTATAATTATACACCATCCTTAGAAATAATGCTCCCCTGAGCCCCCTTATAATTATACACCATCCTATAGAAATAATGCTCCCCTATGCCCCCTTATAATTATACACCATCCTATAGAAATAATGCTCCCCTGTGCCCCTTATAATTATACACCATCCTATAGAAATAATGCTCCCCTGAGCCCCTTATAATTATACACCATCCTGTAGAAATAATGCTCTCCTGAGCCCCCTTATAATTATACACCATCCTATAGAAATAATGCTCCCCTGAGCCCCCTTATAATTATACACCATCTATAGAAATAATGCTCTCTGTTGTGAATGGGTTTGAGATGAGTTCTGAGCAGAGGCTCCCTCTGGTGGTTACAAGCGGTACTAGTGAGGATTGGGAATCAGGTGTTACTGATTGGTCTTATTTAAGGGAATCATTTTCCCATCAGGGTTGCCGGTGATCAATTGTTCTGGTCTGAATCCTTCTTTCCAGTTTCCCTTGTAGCCTGCTGTGTCGTGTCTGCATCTCCTGCTATCAGATAAGACAATTTCTTATTTTGTGTTTTTGCTATATTTTTGCATTTTGTCCTGCACTTCTGTGGGGGCCTTCTGGGTCCCCTCCGGGGGCTTTTGCCCTCTCAGTTTAGTCCAGCCACTGTGTTTTGTACTTTTGCTTTTTGCAGTTTTTTCAGTGGCTGCTGTTTTTGTTACACCAGAGAACTAATTTAGGTGGTAGAGGTTGTGTGATCTCAGGTGATTTTGAAATTAGTAGAGTTGGTGTTTTTTCAGGGTTTTCTGGATTGCAGTAAGTGCCCTTCCTGTCCTTTTCTATTTAGATAGTTTGGGCCCCAGCGTTTGCTCATACTATTTTCTTTCTGTGTCAGTATTTCCTCTTGTCTAACCGCCATTACATGTTTGGGGGCTTTCTATTATCTTTGGGGTTCTGCTCCGGGGCAGATAGCTTTCCTATTTCTATCTTTAGGTGTAGTTAGTTTCTCAGGCTGTGACGAGGCGTCTAGGACCAACGTAGGAACGCTCCACGGCTGCCTCTAGTTGTGGTGGTTAGTCAGGGTACTGCAATCTCATAGATTCCAACTGCTCTGGTGTATTTCCTTTTTTACCTGCACTCCTCAGCTACCGTAACATAACAGCTCTCCTGAGCCCCCTTATAATTATACACCATCCTGTAGAAATAATGCTCCCCTGAGCCCCCTTATAATTATACACCATCCTGTAGAAATAATGCTCTCCTGAGCCCCCTTATAATTATACACCATCCTATAGAAATAATGCTCCCCTGAGCCCCTTATAATTATACACCATCCTATAGAAATAATGCTCCCCTGAGCCCCCTTATAATTATACACCATCCTGTAGAAATAATGCTCCCCTGAGCCCCCTTATAATTATACACCATCCTATAGAAATAATGCTCTCCTGAGCCCCCTTATAATTATACACCATCCTGTAGAAATAATGCTCCCCTGAGCCCCCTTATAATTATACACCATCCTATAGAAATAATGCTCCCCTGAGCCCCCTTATAATTATACACCATCCTATAGAAATAATGCTCCCCTGAGCCCCCTTATAATTATACACCATCCTATAGAAATAATGCTCCCCTTAGCCCCCTTATAATTATACACCATCCTATAGAAATAATGCTCTCCTGAGCCCCCTTATAATTATACACCATCCTATAGAAATAATGCTCCCTGAGCCCCCTTATAATTATACACCATCCTATAGAAATAATGGTCCCCTTAGCCCCCTTATAATTATACACCATCCTATAGAAATAATGCTCCTCTGTGCCCCTTATAATTTATACACCATCCATAGAAATAATGCTCCCCTGAGCCCCCTTTAATTATACACAAAAACACTTAAAATCCTATAGAAATAATGCTCTCCTGACCCCTTATAATTATACACCATCCTATAGAAATAATGCTCCCCTGACCCCCTTATAATTATACACATCCTATAGAAATAATGCTCCCTGAGCCCCCTTATAATTATACACCATCCTATAGAAATAATGCTCCCCTGAGCCCCCTTATAATTATACACCATCCTATAGAATAATGCTCCTGAGCCCCCTTATAATTATACACCATCCTATAGAAATAATGCTCCCTGAGCCCCTTAAAATTATACACCATCTATAGAAATAATGCTCCCCTGAGCCCCCTTATAATTATAAACCATCCTATAGAAACATCTAACTACCCCCTATAATTATCCATCCTATAGAATAATTGTCCCTGAGCCCCTATAATTATCCCACTCCTTAAAATAACTCCTCCTGAACCCCTTATAATTATACACCATCCTTAGAAATATGTCCCCTGAGCCCCTTATAATTATACACCATCCTATAGAAATAATGCTCTCCTGAGCCCCTTATAATTATCACCATCTATAGAAATAACTCTCTCTGCCCCCTTATAATTATATCACCATCCTGTAGAAATAATGCTCTCCTGACCCCCTTATAATTATACACCATCCTGTAGAAATAATGCTCCCTGAGCCCCCTTATAATTATACACCATCCTTAGAAAATAATGCTCCCTGAGCCCCCTTATAATTATACACCATCCTATAGAAATAATGCTCCCTGAGCCCCCTTTAATTATACACCATCCTATAGAAATAACTCCCCTATAACCCCTTATAATTATACACGATCCTATAGAATAATGATCCCTGAGCCCCTTAATAATCTACACCATCCTATAAATTAATACTCCACCCTTATAATTATCCACCACCTATAAAATTATCCTCCTTAGCCCCATTTAATTTACCCCTTATAAAATAACTCCTAGCCCTTATACTACCCATCCTATAAAATCCTCCTAGCCCCTTAATACCCACCCTATAAATCACATCCTATGCCAATAATCCTAACCCACCTTATAAATAACTCCTATGAAATAATTCTAGCCCCCTTTATTTACCCATTCCTATAGAATAAGCTCCTCCTTTACCCCTTAAATAATTCCAGCCCTTATAATTACACCCCTTAAATAATGCTCTGGCCCTTATAATTATACCATCATGAATATGTCCTACCTTATAATACATCTTGATAATTCTCCTTATATTACACCTAATATCCTGCCTTTAATTCACCATCTTAAAATGTCTGCCCTTTATTCACTCTTAGAATATCCCGAGCCTTATATTAACACATCTAGAAATGCTCCTGAGCCCTTATATAACCTCCTTAGAAATAATCCTGAGCCTTATATTCACACCTAGAAATAGCTCCTGGCCCCTTATAATTACACCTCTAAATATCTCCACCCTTTAATACCTCTTAATAATCTTCACCCTTATACATTAAAATTCCGCCCTTATATTACCCTCTATGAAATAATGTCCTGCCTTATTATACACATCTAAGATAATGCTACCCTTATTATACACATCTGATATGCTCCGCCCTTTAATTTACACCTCTAGAAATAATGTCCCCTGAGCCCCTTATAATTATACACATCCTATAGAAATAATGCTCCCTGAGCCCCTTATAATTATACACCATCCTATAGAAATAATGCTCCTGGCCCCTTATAATTATACACCATCCTATAGAAATAATGCTCCCTGAGCCCCTTATAATTATACACCATCCTGTAGAAATAATGCTCCTGAGCCCCTTATAATTATACACCATCTATAGAAATAATGCTCCCTGAGCCCCTTATAATTATACACATCCTATAGAAATAATGCTCCCTGAGCCCCTTATAATTATACACCATCCTATAGAATAATGCTCCCTGAGCCCCCTTATAATTATCACCATCCTATAGAAATAATGCTCCTGAGCCCCCTTATAATTATACACCATCCTATAGAAATAATGCTCCCTGAGCCCCCTTATAATTATACACCATCCTATAGAAATAATGCTCCCTGAGCCCCTTATATTATACACCATCCTATAGAAATAATGCCCCTGAGCCCCCTTATAATTATACACATCTATAGAAATAATGCCTCTGAGCCCTTATAATTATACACCATCCTATAGAATAATGCTCTCTGAGCCCCTTATATTATACACCATCTTAGAAATAATGCTCTCCTGAGCCCCTTTAATTATACACCATCCTTAGAAATAATGCTCCTGAGCCCCTTATATTATACACCATCCTTAGAAATAATGCTCCCCTGAGCCCTTATAATTATACACCATCCTATAGAAATAGCTCCTGAGCCCCTTATAATTATACACCATCCTTAGAAATAATGCTCTCCTGAGCCCCCTTATAATTATACACCATCCTTAGAAATAATGCTCTCCTGAGCCCCTTATAATTATACACCATCCTATAGAATAATGCTCCTGAGCCCCTTATAATTATACACCATCCTTAGAAATAATGCTCTCTGAGCCCCTTATAATTATACACCATCCTATAGAATAATGCTCCTGAGCCCCTTATAATTATACACCATCCTATAGAAATAATGCTCCCTGAGCCCCTTATATTATACCCATCCTATAGAAATAATGCTCCCTGAGCCCCTTATAATTATACACTCCTATAGAAATAATGCTCCCTGAGCCCCCTTATAATTATAACCATCTATAGAATAATGCTCCTGAGCCCCTTATAATTATACACCATCCTATAGAATAATGCTCCCCCTTATATTTACACCATCTATAGAAATAATCTCCCTACCCCCTATATTATACCCATCCTTAAATAACCCCTGGCCTTATAATTATACCCTTATAGAAAAACCCCTGCCCCTTATAATATAACCATCCTTTATTGTATAGCCCCTTAATATACACCATCCAGTAATGCCCCGAGCCCTATAATTATACACCACCTAGAATAGCCCCTGAGCCCTTAAATTCCCATCCTTAAATTATGCCCTGCCCTTATATATACCCATCATAATAATGCTCCTGAGCCCTTATAATACCTCTAAAATAAGCTCCGCCTTATATACCACCTTAAAATGCCTGAGCCCTTATAATACACATTAAATATGTCCTGGCCCTATATTAACACCACCTTAGAAATGCTCCCTGAGCCCCCTTTAATATACCATTAAATAACCCTGACCCCTTTAATTAACCCTCTAGAAAATGCTCCCTGACCCCTTTAATAACACACCTTGATAATGCTCCCTGGCCCTATAATTTACCCATCTTAAAATATGCCCCTGCCTTTATATACCACCTATAATAAGCCTACCCTATATTATAACCCCTTATAATTAGCCCTTATATACACCTCTTAAAATGCCCAGCCTTTTAATCCATGAAATGCTCCTGCCCTATATTACACCACTGAAATAGCTCTGGCCCATTATCACCACCAGAAACCCGCCCTTAATTATACAGAAATAATGCTCCCTGAGCCCCTTATAATTATACACCATCCTATAGAAATAATGCTCCCTGAGCCCCTTATAATTATACAACATCCTATAGAAATAATGCTCTCTGAGCCCCCTTATAATTATACACCATCCTATAGAAATAATGCTCCCCTGAGCCCCCTTATAATTATACACCTCCTATAGAAATAATGCTCCCCTGAGCCCCTTATAATTATACACATCCTATAGAAATAATGCTCCCCTGAGCCCCTTATAATTATACACCATCCTATAGAAATAATGCTCCCCTGAGCCCCCTTATAATTATACACCATCCTATAGAAATAATGCTCTCCTGAGCCCCCTTATAATTATACACCATCCTATAGAAATAATGCTCTCCTGAGCCCCCTTATAATTATACACCATCCTGTAGAAATAATGCTCCCCTGAGCCCCCTTATAATTATACACCATCCTATAGAAATAATGCTCTCCTGAGCCCCCTTATAATTATACACCATCCTATAGAAATAATGCTCTCCTGAGCCCCCTTATAATTATACACCATCCTATAGAAATAATGCTCCCCTGAGCCCCCTTATAATTATACACCATCCTATAGAAATAATGCTCCCCTTTGTCTCCTTTAAAGATAATTCCCCTACACCCTTTATAATAGTAATGATCTCATACCTCCTAATATTAATGCAAACACCCCCTGTGCTTTTTTATAATAATTATAATGCTCCCCTATAATAAGAAAAAATACCCAGCATGCCTCCTTATAATAATGAAACCCAGTGCTTCTTTATTGTAATAATGCCCCAAGGTCGTACATAGAAATCACAGAACCCCATAGCAGGGCCAGTGTCACCACCTGGCCAAGTGCCGAGGCCCTGGGCAAACGTGGGGAGGCCACTTGCCATAAGGGTCACCAGCACGCTATGGGGCCCATGAGTTGAGGGGGGCCCACTGCAAGCCCACTGCTACAACCGGCCCTCTCCATCGTGCTTTAACCCCTTCATGACCCAGCCTATTTTGACCTAAATGACCTGGCCATTTTTTGCAATTCTGACCAGTGTCCCTTTATGAGGTAATAACTTAGGAACGCTTCAACGGATCCTAGCGATTCTGAGATTATTTTATCGTGACATATTGTGCTTCATGTTAGTGGTAAATTTAGGTCGATAATTTTTGCGTTTATTTGTGAAAAAAATGGAACTTTGGCCAAAATTTTGAAAATTTTGCAATTTTCAAATTTTGAATTTTTATTCTGTTAAACCAGAGAGTCATGTGACACAAAATAGTTAATAAATAACATTTCCCACATGTCTACTTTACATCAGCACAATTTTGGGAACAACATTTTTTTTTGTTAGGAAGTTATAAGGGTTAAAAGTTGACCAGCGATTTCTCATTTTTACAGCAAAATTTACAAAACCATTTTTTTAGGGACCACCTCACATTTGAAGTCACTTTGAGGGGTCTATATGGCAGAAAATACCCAAAAGTGACATCATTATAAAAACTGCACCCCTCAGCTACTCAAAACCACATTCAAGAAGATTATTAACCCTTCAGGTGCTTCACAGGAACTAAAGCAACGTGGAAGGAAAAAATGGACATTTTAATTTTTCCAACAAAATTTTTCTTTTAACATCAATTTTTTCATTTTTGCATGGGCAACAGGATAAAATGGACCCCAAAATTTGTTGGGCAATTTCTCCTGAGTACACAGATACCTCATATGTGGTCATAAACCACTGTTTGGGCGCACGGCAGGGCTCAGAAGGGAAGGAGCGCCATTTGACTTTTTGAATGGAAAATATGCTGGAATATTTAGCGGTTGCCATGTCGCATTTGGAGGAGTCCCTGTGTGCCTAAACATTGGAGCTCCCCCACAAGTGACCCCATTTTGGAAACTAGACCTCCCAAGGAACTTATCTAGATGCAGAGTGAGCACTTTGAACCCCCAGGTGCTTCACAAATTGATCCGTAAAAAAAAGAAAGTACTTTTTTTCTCACCAAAATTTTCTTTTAGCCTCAGTTTTTTCATTTTCACATGGGCAACAGTATAAAATGGATCCTAAAATTTGTTGGGCAATTTCTCCTGAGTACACCGATACCTCATATGTGGTCATAAACCACTGTTTGGGCGCACGGCAGGGCTCAGAAGGGAAGGAGCGCCATTTGACTTTTTGAATGGAAAATATGCTGGAATATTTAGCGGATGCCATGTCGCATTTGGAGAGTTCCTGTGTGCCTAAACATTGGAGCTCCCCCACAAGTGACCCCATTTTGGAAACTAGACCCCCCAAGGAACTTATATAGATGCAGAGTGAGCACTTTGAACCCCCAGGTGCTTCACAAATTGATCCGTAAAAAAAAGAAAGTACTTTTTTTTTCACAAAATTTTCTTTTAGCCTCAGTTTTTTTCATTTTCACATGGGCAACAGTATAAAATGGATCCTAAAATTTGTTGGGCAATTTCTCCTGAGTACACAGATACCTCATATGTGGTCATAAACCACTGTTTGGGCGCACGGCAGGGCTCAGAAGGGAAGGAGCACATTTGACTTTTTGAATGGAAAATATGCTGGAATATTTAGCGGATGCCATGTCGCATTTGGAGAGTCCCTGTGTGCCTAAACATTGGAGCTCCCCCACAAGTGACCCCATTTTGGAAACTAGACCCCCCAAGGAACTTATCTAGATGCAGAGTGAGCACTTTGAACCCCCAGGTGCTTCACAAATTGATCCGTAAAAAAAAGAAAGTACTTTTTTTTTCACAAAATTTTCTTTTAGCCTCAGTTTTTTCATTTTCACATGGGCAACAGTATAAAATGGATCCTAAAATTTGTTGGGCAATTTCTCCTGAGTACACAGATACCTCATATGTGGTCATAAACCACTGTTTGGGCGCACGGCAGGGCTCAGAAGGGAAGGAGCACCATTTGACTTTTTGAATGGAAAATATGCTGGAATATTTAGCGGATGCCATGTCGCATTTGGAGAGTCCCTGTGTGCCTAAACATTAGAGCTCCTACACAAGTGACCCCATTTTGGAAACTAGACCCCCAAGGAACTTATCTAGATGCAGAGTGAGCACTTTGAACCCCCAAGTGCTTCACAAATTGATCCGTGAAAAAAAGAAAGTCATTTTTTTTTCACAAAAATTTTCTTTAGCCTCAGTTTTTTCATTTTCACATGGGCAACAGGATAAATTGGATCCTAAAATTTTTTGGGCAATTTTCTGAGTACACAGATACCTCATATGTGGTCATAAACCACTGTTTGGGCGCACGGCAGGGCTCAGAAGGGAAGGAGTGCCATTTGACTTTTGAATGGAAAATTAGCTCCAGTCGTTAGCGACACCATGTCATGTTTGGAGAGCCCCTGTATGCCTAAACTTTGGAGCTCCCCACAAATGACCCCATTTTGGAAACTAGACCCCTAAGAAAATTATGCAGATGCACAGTGAGCACTTTGAACCCCCAGTGCTTCACAAAAGTTTATAACGCAGAGCCGTGAAAATAAAAAATCATTTTTTTTCTCAAAAAATGATTATTTAGCCCCATATTTTTTATTTTCACAATGGTTACAGGAGAAATTGGACCCCAAAAGTTGTTGTCTAATTTGTCCTAAGTACGCTAGTACCTCACATGTGGGGGAGAACCACTGTTTGGGCACACGTCAGGCTTGGAAGGGATGTAGTGACGCTTTGAAATGCCGACTTGATGGAATGGTCTGCGGGCGGGCAGAGCCCCTGATGTGCCTAAACAGTAGAAATCCCCCACAAGTGACCACATTTTGTAAACTAGACCCCTCAAGGAACTTAACTAGATGTGTGGTGAGCACCTTGAACCCCCACGTGCTTCACAGAAGTTTGTAATACAGAGCCGTGAAAATAAAAAATAATTTTTTTCCTCAAAAACTGATTTTTTTAACCCACAATTTTTTATTTTCACAAGGGTAACAGGAGAAATTGGACCACAAAAGTTGTTGTACAGTTTGTCCTGAGTACACTGGTACCCCATGTGGGGGGGAACCACTGTTTTGGCGCATGGGAGAGCACAGAAGGGAAGGAGCGCCATTTTGGAATGCAGACTTGATGGAATGTTCTGTGGGCGTCATGTTGCGTTTGCAGAGCCCCTGATGTGCCTAAACAGTAGAAACCCCCCACAAGTGACCCCATTTTGGAAACTAGACCCCCCAAGGAGCTTATCTAGATGTGTAGTGAGCACTTTGAACCCCCAAGGGCTACACAGAAGTTTATAACGCCGGGCCATGAAAATAAAAAAATCATTTTTTTTCCACTTTTTCCACTTTTTTAGTCCCCAATTTTTTTTTCCCAACAGTAACAGGAGAAATTGGACCCCCAAAGTTGTTGTGCAATTTTTCCCGAGTACGCTGATACCCCATATGTGGGGGTAAACCACTGTTTGGGCACACGTCGGGGCTTGGAATAAAGGGAGCACTGTTTGACTTTTTGAACGCAAAATTTGCAGGAATCAATGGTGGCGCCATGTCGCGTATGGAGGCCCCCTGATGTACCTAAATAGTGGAAACCCCTCAATTCTAACTCCAACCCTAACCCCAACACACCCCTAACCTCAACCCTAACCCCTACACACCCCTAACCCTAATACAAACCCTAACCATAACCCTAACCCCAACACACCCCTAACCCTAATCCCAACTCTAACCATAAACCTAACCACAAGCCTAACCCTAATCCCAACCCTAACCCCAAAACACCCCTAACACTTATCCCAACCCTAACCCTAATCCAACCCTAACCAATCCCAACCCTAACCCCAACCCTAACCCTAATTCCAACCCTAACCCTAATTCCAACCCTAACCCTAATTCCAACCCTTACCCTAGTTCTAACCCTAACCCTAGTTCTAACCCTAAGGCTGGGTTCATATTGCGTTTTACCAGCCCGTTCAACACGTAGCGTTGAGGGCTGGTAACGGTATAGCATAACGCGATCGCGTTATGCTATACCCGCTAGTGCAGAGGAATCAGCGATGATTCATCTGTGCTAGCGGTGATGGAGCCCAGACGCTGCAGCCTGCGTCCAAGGTCCGTCACTGAATGCCGACACGTCGCGAACGCATGCCGCTTCATGGCATGCGTTGCGATGCGCACACAAATGGGGTGAATGGCAGTGTTAACGGACTGCGTTACACCGCGTTATACCGCGGTGAAACGCAGTCCATCTAACGGACTGCCATAATGCAATATGAACCCTGCCTAACCCTGAGGCCCCGTGCACACGTTGCGGATTCACTTGCGGATTTTTCTAAAATCCGCAGGTAAAACGACCTGCCTTTTACCTGCGTATTTAGTGCGGATTTGCTGCGGTTTTTCTCTGCGGTTTTACGCCTATAATGGAATAGGTGTAAAATCGCTGCGGAATCCGCACAAAGAATTGACATGCTGCGGATTTAAAACCGCAGCAAATCTGCGCTGAAAAATCTGCAGCATGTGCACAGCGTTTTTTTTTACCATTTATTTGCATTGTACTGTACATGGTTTCTGGATCTGCTGTGGATCCGCAGCGCCAAATCCGTGCGATCCGCAGCGAAATCAGCAGCGAAATCAGCTGCGGATTAGCAGCGAAATCTGCTGCGGATCAGCAGCGAAATCAGCTGCGGATCCGCAGCGAAATCAGCAGCGAAATCAGCAGCGAAATCAGCTGCGGATTAGCAGCGATATCAGCTGCGGATCAGCAGCGAAATCAGCTGCGGATCTGCAGCGAAATCCGCTGCGGATCAGCAGCGAAATCCGCTGCGGATCAGCAGCGAAATCCGCTGCGGATCAGCAGCGAAATCCACTGCGGATCAGCAGCGAAATCAGCTGAGGATCAGCAGCGAAATCAGCTGCGGATCTGCAGCAAAATCCGCAACGTGTGCACAGGGCCTAATAGGAAAAAAAAAAAATTCTTTATTATTTGTCCCTACCTATGACAGGGGGGGTTCACTTACTTTTTTTTATTTTGATCACTGTGACAGTTTATCACAGTGATCAAAATAAATTTTTTGACTATGCAGGGCGCACTGCGCATGCGCCGGCTGGCGGGCGCATTGCGCATGCGCCCGCCATTTTCCAAGATGGCGGCGCCCATGAAGAATCCCGGGCAGCCGCCGGGAAGGATCCAGGGACATCGGTGGACCGGGAGAGGTGAGTATGGGGGTCAGAAGTGAGGGGGGGGGATCGGAAGGTGGGGGCAGCGGAGGCCAGGACGAGGGGAGCTTTTAGTGACGGCGGTGACCGACCGCTGCCATCTTTCGGTGGCGGCGGCCGATCGCCGCCGTGAATCCGTGTGGGGGGGTCAGGGCTCGGTGTCCAGCCATGGCAGATGCTATTGCAGCATCGGCCATGGCTGGATTGTAATATTTCACCAATTATATTGGTGAAATATTACAGATTGCTCTGATTGGCTGTTTCACTTTTAACAGCCAATCAGAGCGATCGTGGCCACGGGGGGGTTAAGCCAACCCCCCTGTGGTGAAGCACAAAGGGTCCTGTGCCGGCGGGTCGGGTGACCTTTCAGTGACCCCGGTCACCCGACCCGCAGGAACGCGATCCTTTCATGACGCCACATAGGCGTCATGGGTCGGATTGGCACTGACTTTCATGACGCCTACGTGGCGTCATGGGTCGGGAAGGGGTTAAACTGTGTGAAACACTTACCTCTCCAGGTCCACAGCTTCAGTATCTTTGGCGTCTTCTGACTTTGAGTAGTGCAGAGGGTCAGAAGATGCTGAGGAGACCGGAACTGCATCCAGCCGTGAACAAGGAGAGCTGACTATTTGATTATTTATTTTTTATGTATGGAGCATTATATGGGGATTCTATATGGAGCATTATATGGGGCCTGTAAGGAAAGGGACGCCGCCATCTTATGTATAGGGCCTATACCAGCCTCCATTTTGTCGGTTCACAGAGCCACAGACTGCTAACTACACAGGTCCTGTTAGCATATCCAATACGACCGGTTTTGATGTCCACTATGAATCAAAAGGGCTTTAGTATGCTAATTAGTTTAGGCCCGTGTCTGAATAAGATGGTCATTAGTATGCTAAATAGCTCAGACTCAAGCCAGTATTTCCTGCTCCATATGAATTGCAGGCCGGTTAATATGCGTGCTTCAAAGCAAAGGGGAGGGGCCTAGCAGGTTTAAGAACTGTAGCCATGAACAGGCTGTCCTCAATCCATTTCTCACAGCAGCAAGAAGCACAAGGGACAGACCTGCCAAGAGAGCAGCGGCACACGTTTTGGGGGACTGTCCAGCAACTAAGACTTTCACCTGGGGATCGCAGAGCTCCCTGCCTCCCCATGTCCCTATAACCCGGTAATATTGATCTATAGCTAATACCTTTAAGCCTTGTACATTATTGTGGTATTTTTACTCTGACTGCAAATCCATTGTAATTACGTTGTATAGCTTTACTGTATATTTCTGTAATTACCTAGTGCGCCCTTAAGGCAATTAAACCATAAAATTAATCTTGGGCTGATGCTTTTACTCTGATCACGAATCTTAGAATACCCAGTGGGTAACAGGACAACCTCCCCGGCGGCCATTTGCTCTAGGTGCAGTTCCCTTACTGACCTGAGAGACAAAGGGGGCGCCGGAGAGCTGTACCTGTGGAGTTACGTCCCATTGGTGACGTGGGAGGAAAGGGGTCGTCCTTCACATTTGGTAGCAGCGGTGGGATCAGAAGCTGTGATACCCGGGCTACTGTGTGGCGGTCGACTTAGTTCCTCACAATTGGTGGCAGCGGTGGGATCAGAGTATTAGTGTGCGTGGGACCCCTACTCCCAGACACTAGAGACTACCAGCCGTACTTTCACTGCTGGGGTCTTAAGGTCAGCCCAGCACTAGACGGTCAGAGTGTAAATATAATAAGTTGTGTGCAAGGTCAGGGTTGCAGCTGTGTCAGTAACCAAAGGTTCCCAAGATGGCGGAAGGCACCAGGAGTAAGGCAAAGGGGGAGGCCAATGCTATGGTCTATGATGGGTTCGATACCGATGGAGGCGAGGGGAGCTCAGCCAGGGCTCCCCAAGGAGCCCGACCCCGTGCTCAGTCCCGCAGTGTACTGTCCACCCCCTGCCCGTCCCAGCCTGTCCAGATCGGAGGCCCTTTTCCAAGCGGCTATGGCACAGCTCGAGGCTGGTAATGACGCCGCCTATGACAGACTCCTGGTGGCGGCAGAGAGAGCAGCGGAGCGGGAGCATACAGAACGTGTGTTGCAGGCTACAGAACGCCGTGAAGCTGCGGAGCGCCGGCACCGACTGGAGATGGCTCAGCACGGGCCCCCGCTGGACGCACCAGGCCCACCGGAGACAGGCTTCCAAGGTCTGGGCGGAGGACTTTCCCTTGCTTGAAAAGGATGGAGACCTGGATTCCTTTCTGCTGGCTTTTGAGAGGACCTGCCTCCAACATCATCTGGTCCCGGATCAGTGGCAAGGTACCTGACCCCCCGTTAGAGGGGTAAGTCCCTGGAAGTTTTGGGGGACTTACCTGCCGGGGAGGAGCAGGACTACAACAGCATCAAGCGGACCCTGATCCAGCACTACAACCTCACCCCGGAGCTCAGGAGCCTGCAGCGGGGCTCAAAGGACACCTGGACCGACCACATGGGGGCCCTGCTGAGAGCTGCGGAGCACTGGACCTCGGGTCTAGAGCTCACTACCCGCCAGGAGGTCCAGGAACTGTTTGTCATGGAGCAATTCTTGTGGAACTGCCCAGAGGACCTCCAGCAGTTCCTCCGTGACCGGAAACCAAAGGGGGCTTCTGCTACAGCCGCCCTGGCAGACGAGTATGCCAACAACAGGGCGCCGGAGCCAAAGAAGCCTGCCAGCAGCACCTGGAGAGGGGGTAAGCCCAATCCTGCCCCAGCCCCATATCCAGCCCCCAGAGTGCAAGGGGTGTACCCCCCAGCTGCCCTTTCCAGGCCAGGAACAGAACCCAGACGTTGTCATAATTGCAATCAGCCAGGACACTTTAAGGCTGTGTGTCCCCAGCGCCAGAAGGCCCCATCCCTGTCCCAGAAACCGACCACTGTTTTGTGTGTGGGAGGGGGTGGTGGGAGGTCCCTAGACAATTACCAACCCGTCACCATCGGCCGCTCAGCGGTCATGGGACTGCGGGACACAGGCGCTGAACGAACCCTGGTACGCCCTGAGGTGTGTCCCCTCAAGACTTGGTACCTGGGAAAACCCTTTCCGTCTCCGGAATTGGAGGCGTTGAACTGGCGCTGCCCGTTGCCAAGGTGTATTTGGACTGGGGCGCCGGGAGGGGGATGCGGGAGGTGGGAGTAACGCCAAATATTCCTGCAAATGTGTTGCTTGGGACCGATTTGGGGCAGCTAGTGTCCCAGTATGTGGCCACTGAACCCCCAAGTTCGGCTCCCCAAGAATGTCATGACTCTACTGTGAATGCTAATGTTAATGTATTGAATGTGCCTCCAACAGTGGAGGAGGGAGTGAAACCTGATGGTAAGCCATGCACTGACACTACACACACAGGGCTCACAGTGAGGACAGGTGAGGAGGCTGCACAGGAGAGCTCAGAGGTGGGGGGAGGGGCTGCTATGGGCAGTGTAGGGCCCCTAAGTGAACCCAGGCTGCTGAGTCTAGGGCCCCTGCAGGAAGAGGAACAGGCCATGGGGGGAGGGGGCGTCCCGGGAGAGGAGCCACCAGGTAAGACCCCAGGGCAGGAGTTCCCCACATCCGGGATGTCAGGAAGTCAGGGAAGTCTGCCTGACCCGGCGACTTGGTCAGGGGATGAGGGAAAGCAGGTGCTACCCGTGGTCTCAGCGGTCGTGGCCGCTGTTACCAGGAGTGGGAGCGCTGAAGCCCAAGGAGCCTCGCGGAGGTCCGACGGTTTCCCCCTCTCCGACCAAGTGACTGCCGAGTCAGACAGTAGCCAAGAGACATATCCCGGGGAACTGACAGAGGACATGGCAGTTTCATCAATTCTTGCCACATCAAGTCAGGGATTTCAGGCAGCGTTGGAAGCTGACACTAGCCTGAAGACTCTCAAGGAGCAGGCGGCACAGCCTCCCCTGGAGTCCGACCGCGAGCGAGTGGTCTGGGACCAGGGACGGCTGTACCGGGTAACGGTCCAGCAGGGTTCACCGGAGGCGTGGCCCAGGGACCGACAGTTAGTGGTACCCCATCCGTTCAGGGCGGAATTGTTGCGGATCGCACACGAGATTCCAATGGCCGGACACCTAGGGATCACTAAAACCAGGGCCAGGCTAGCTCAGCATTTCTACTGGCCTGGAATGAGGACCGAGGTGATATCCTACTGCCGTTCGTGTGACACCTGTCAGAGGGTGGGGAAGGCGGGGCCGCGCCCCAAAGCCCCACTGGTAACTCTGCCCATCATCGAAGAGCCTTTCTCGAGGGTGGCTGTGGATCTCATTGGACCTCTGTCCACTCCCAGCCGCTCCGGGAAATGCTTCATACTAATGGTAGTGGACTATGCCACCCGGTACCCGGAGGCGGTAGCTTTGTCGTCCATTCGGGCCGACAAAGTGGCCACTGCCTTACTGGAGATTTTCTCCAGAGTGGGGTTTCCCAAGGAAATGCTCACCGACCGAGGGGCCCAGTTCATGTCGCAGCTGATGGAGTCTCTCTGTAAGCAGGTACAGGTGCAACATCTGGTGGCCAGCCCGTATCACCCACAGACCAATGGCTTGTGTGAGCGGTTCAATGGCACCTTAAAGCAGATGCTGAAGATGTTGGTCGACTCCCACGGGAGAGACTGGGAGCGGTATCTCCCACACCTGCTGTTTGCCTACCGGGAGGTCCCACAGGCCTCAACGGGGTTCTCCCCCTTTGAGCTCCTGTACGGGCGACGTGTACGGGGGCCCCTTGCTCTGGTGAAGGAAGCATGGGAAGGGGATTTAGCCACCCCTGGAGTGTCAGTCATTGAGTATGTCGTGCGCTTCCGGGACCGAATGATGGCCTTGATACGGCTGGTGCATGACAATATGGCCCAAGCTCAGGCTGACCAGAAGCGATGGTACGACCAGAATGCTTGTGAGCAGACCTACCAGGTGGGTCAAAAGGTGTGGGTACTGGTCCCCGTACCCCAAAACAAGCTTCAGGCGGCCTGGGAGGGTCCATACCTCGTGCACGAGCAGCTCAACGCCGTCACCTACCTGGTCACCCTGGACCACGCCCGTGGAAGGAGGAAGGCCTTCCATGTGAACATGATGAAGGCCCATCATGAGCGGGAGGCTTATGCCCACCCAGTGTGCAACCTTCCAGAGGAAGGAGAGGCAGAAACCCTCCTCGATCTGCTCACCCAAGCCAAGGCGGGTGGATCCATCGAGGATGTGGGGGTTGGCCACCAGCTCTCGGAGGACCAACGTTCCCAGCTGGGGGCCACCCTACACCCCTTTCGGGAGCTGTTCAGCAGCCTGCCCGGAAGGACTGAGGCAGCAGTCCATGACGTGGACACTGGCAACCACCCCCCAATCCGGCGTTCAGCATATCGGGTCTCTCTTGAGGTGCAGCAGCAGATGCGCCAACAGATAGACGAGATGCTGAGGCTGGGGGTGATCCAAGCGTCCAACAGCGCTTCGCCTGTAGTCCTCGTCCCTAAAAAGGACCGAACTACGCAGTTCTGCGTGGACTACAGGGGGCTCAACGATGTGTCGGTCACCGATGCGTACCCAATGCCGCGCATCGATGACCTGCTCGACCAGCTGGCCGGGGCCAAGTACCTGACCATCATGGATCTGAGCAGGGGGTATTGGCAGATTCCCCTGACCCCTAGGGCACGGGAACGCTCTGCCTTTATCACCCCATTCGGACTGTTCGAGTCCACGGTGATGCCCTTCGGCATGAAGAATGCCCCTGCCATTTTTCAGCAGATGGTCAACACGCTCCTCGAGTGACTGGAAGGGTATGCGACCGCGTATGTAATGTATGTAGTACAGTTCATATAGCGTCTTGTGCTTGGGTGCGATGAAAACACAGGAGTCACAGGTTTGATATAGAAAAGTCCTGTATTACTTCATACAAGTTGGCAGAAATAGTCACACAGTTTGCAGACACAGAAACAGGAGACACAGCAGGCCAGAGTAATCCAAGCTCAGCAATCACTCTCCAATACAGATTCAGGATCTTCTTCTCTGTTACCGTAAGTCCATGCAAACGTGGGTCTTTCAAAGAGCAGGGTTCAGAGTCCACAAGTGCTTCAGAGTTCCTCAGTAGGAATAGCTGGAGTACAAGGTCCAAGGCTTACAGGAGTCAAGTCACAGGTTCACTGCAGGCTAGATTCTGAAGCACTGATTGCTCAGCTGTGGCTGCTTAAGAAGCAAAGGAGAGAATCAGGGCGGGAACATGCAAGCTGGAAACTCCATTTTGACTGAGGGCAAGATAGCTGCAGCAAGACAGAAAGTAAAATGGCTGACGAACAAACTGAGTTTCAGGAATATATACATAGAACCTTACATTACTCCCCCCTTAAGGACAACCTCCGGATGACCTCAGACCAGGCTTGTGTGGGTACCTCTGATGAAACTGACGGAGCAAGCGAGGAGCATTAACGTTATTGACCGGTTCCCATGAGTTGTCCTCCACTGGGTAGCCCTGCCATTTAATCAGATATTGTAACTGATTTCTATACAACCTGGAATCTAAAATCCTTTCCACCACAAATTCTTCCTGACCATCGACTAGCACTGGGTCAGGGCAAGGAGAGGAACGTCCAGGAAACGTATTGGGTGTCGCAGCCTTTAGTAGGGATACATGAAAGACAGGGTGGATTCTCATAGTTCTGGGCAGTTGAAGACGACAAGCAACGGCACTTATAATTTTACTGATTTTATAGGGTCCAATGTACTTATGTCCCAACTTAGACGATGGAATCCTTAACTTAAGATTTCTGGTTGACAGCCAGACCAAGTCTCCTACCTTGAAAGCTGGTGCAGGTTTACGAAATTTATCTGCTGCTTTCTTGTACCTTTCTTGAGCCAATTCCAGATTTTCCTTTAGAAGATCCATATTCTTCTGTAAAGACGTGATTCTTTCAGCCACTGCTGGTAAAGGCGTTTCTATGGGAAATCGTGGTAGAATGTTAGGATGATAACCTAGATTAGAGTAAAAAGGAGACTGTTTAGTGGAGGCACTCTGAGAGTTGTTATACGAGAACTCAGCTAATGGAAGTAGATCCACCCAATCATCCTGTAGGTGGCAGACAAAGCAGCGGAGATACTGCTCCAGGGTTTTTATTGGTTCGTTCGGTCTGTCCATTAGTCTGGGGATGAAAAGCAGAAGAAAGGTTTACTTTAATGTCCAATGCTGCACAGAAATTTTGCCAAAACCTAGAAGTGAATTGCACCCCTCGATCCGAAATAACCTCATCCGGTACTCCATGTAAGCGAAACACATCTTTAATCATCAAATCTGATGTCTGTTTTGCAGTGGGTAAGCCGACACAAGGGATAAAATGAGCTGCCTTTGTTAGACGGTCAACCACCACTAGAATGGTGTTCTTCCCCTGAGAGGTTGGTAACTCCACAATGAAGTCCATAGAAATGGATCCCCACGGGCGGGACGGGGTGGGAAGAGGCTGTAACAGACCAGTTGGTGAGGAGCGAGGTGTTTTGCATCTTGCACAGACCTCACATGAAGTGACATAATTCAAAACATCCTTCCTGCAAGTGGGCCACCAAAAGAAACGAGAAAGAAATTCCTGTGTCTTTAGAATTCCTCTATGCCCAGCTATCTTGGAATCGTGAATGAGTTGCAATACTCTCAATCTGACTGTTTCAGGAATATACAGACGTTGTCCCTGAATCCACACACCATTCTTAAAGACAAGACTTACGTCCCTTGGGGGTTGTGCCAAAAAGGAATCCGCATGGTATGCTTCCTTGATGTCCTTAAGTAGGTCTTGATTATGAATTACTCCTAGGAATCTAGAGTCAGGAAGAATAGTCTTAGGAGGAGTAATTGGACGTGTCTCTGCTGAGTAAATCCTAGAGAGTGCATCAGCCTTTCCATTGCGCGATCCTGGTCTATAAGAGATGATAAAATTAAATTGGTTTAAGAAAAGATTCCAGCGAGCCTGGCGAGGAGTCAGGCACTTAGCCGACCTGATAAACTCAAGGTTACGATGGTCTGTCAGGACGACTATTTGCTGTGCAGCTCCCTGAAGAAGGTGTCTCCATTCTTTGAAGGCGGCAATAATGGCCAACAACTCTCTATTGCCCACATCGTAGTTCCTCTCAGCCGAAGACAACTGCTGGGAAAAGAAGGCACAGGGATGCAAGACATTCTTCTCACCTGTTCTCTGAGAGAGTATAGCTCCAACGGCACAGTCTGAAGCATCCACCTCTATTATGAAGGCAAGCTCGGGGTTGGGATGTACTAGGATAGGTGCAGTGGTAAATTTATCTTTTAGACGGGAAAATGCTTCCTGGGCTTGGGGAGTCCAGGAAAACCTAGACTCTTTCCGGGTAAGTTGAGTGATAGGTGACACTACCTCAGAGAAATTTCTAATGAAACGTCTATAGAAGTTGGCAAACCCGATGAAGCGCTGTACCTCCTTCACATTTCTAGGACTTGGCCAATCCTTGATGGCTTGGGTTTTGCTTCCATCCATACTAATTCCTTGTGTAGACAGTACATACCCCAGAAATTGAATTTCGGTCCTATGGAATTCACACTTTTCAAGTTTGATGTAAAGATGATTTTGTCTTAGACGTTCCAAGACCATTCTCACATGTCCATGATGTTCCTCTGTGGAGTTAGAAAAAATTAGAATATCATCCAAATAAATTACCACGAATGTATCTAGGAGATCCCTGAAGATGTCATTCACCAAGTGTTGGAAAGTGGCTGGGGCGGTACTCAGACCAAAAGGCATAACTAGATATTCAAAGTGTCCATAGCGTGACCTGAATGCAGTCTTCCATTCATCCCCAGGTCTAATACGGACTAAGTTATAGGCCCCACGAAGATCTAGTTTAGAAAAAATTTTGGCATGTCGCACTCTCTCCAATAACTCAGGGATTAAAGGCAATGGATAACGGTTTCTAATAGTAACCTTATTGAGTTCCCTATAGTCTACGCATGGTCTCAGAGATCCATCTTTCTTTTTTACAAAGAAGATGGGTGCACCTGCAGGAGATGAAGAGGGGCGTATGAAGCCCTTGGCTAGATTTTCATCTATGTAATCCTTTAAAGCCTTTAGCTCGGGCCCCGCCAGGGGGTAGATCTTACCAAAAGGTATCTCTGCTCCAGGCAATAATTCAATTGGACAATCATATGGACGGTGAGGAGGAAGCTGGTCAGCGTTCTTCTTGTCACATAAATCCACATAGTCCTGGTATACAGCTGGTAGTTCAGGGACTGACATGATTCCTTTAGGAACAGAGCAAGCTGAAACTTTTGGACTCATCTGTTTCTCTGGAAAGTGTAATTCCTTGGTCTCCCAGTTAATGGTAGGATTCTGAGCCTGCAGCCATGGTAGCCCTAGAATAATGGGAAAGTGGGGAGAAGAGATAAGCATAAAGGACAGTTTCTCTTGATGATCTTTACCCATAAGAACCCTCAAAGGCTCTGTTTCCTGATCCACTGGTCCAGAGGTCAGCAGGGAGCCATCCACAGTTTCCATCTGTACTGGAGTAGCCTTCTTCACTGAACGTATTCCCTGTTTCAGAGCAAAGGAGACATCCATAAAATTTCCACTTGCCCCTGAGTCGATCATAGCAGAGCTAGACACCCAAGCTGAGTCAACCCAGAGTTTGATGGAAAGAAAGCAATGAGAATTGTTTTTCTTACAACTCAGCTGGGACACTGCTGAGGAAACTTGAAAAATGGCAGCGTTTACACAGTCAACGTCCTCAGAGGTAACGGAGTTTAAGTCCGAGAAATCAAGATCTGTTGCTGCAGATCTCTCTGGAGCCTGAGGCTCGGACCTGACAGATCCCCTCTCGCAACACTCACAATGAATGAGTGCTGCAGTAGTCTTACGAGAACGGCTGGGGCAGTTTATAATGAAGTGCCCTGACTTACCACAATAGAAACATAGATTCTCCTTAAAACGATGTTCCTTGCGTGCATCACTAACCCGTCGTTGTAAAGAGTCTACCTGCATGGGTTCAGGTTCAGGTTCCCGTGTAATCCTACTCAAAGGTTCCTTAGCTGGAGAGGAAGGTAGGAAAAGGTTAGTACGATTGCTTTCGAACCATCTCTCTTGCCTGCGTTCAGTCAGACGAGTATCAATACGGATGCAGTAGTTAATAAAGTCACCTAACGCAGTGGGAGGGTCGGCACGAGCAAGTTCATCCTTAATCAGTGGAGATAACCCCTTTCGAAAAATAGATTTTTTGGCGGAACTGTCCCAGGTGGTATCAAGGGCCCATCTCCTGAAATCCAAGGCATATTCAGCTACCGAGTGCTTACCTTGGCGCAAAGCTAACATGGCTGCTTCAGCTGTTGCACCTCGATTGGGGTCATCAAACACCTGCCCCATGGCTGAAATAAAATCATCAAGGTGATTCAAACAATCATCCTCAGTCTCAATCAGAGGGTTT
>JARQOD010000002.1:8176340-8214529 GCA_033576555.1 Oophaga sylvatica
TTTGTTCCTTCAGCACGTGGTTCGTTTACACGGCATTCCTGAGAACATTGTGTCTGACAGAGGAGTCCAGTTTGTTTCAAGATTTTGGAGGACCTTTTGTTCTAAACTTGGTGTTCAATTGTCTTTCTCCTCGGCGTTTCATCCTCAGACCAATGGTCAAACTGAGAGAACAAACCAGACATTGGAGACTTATCTAAGATGCTTTGTGTCTGCTGATCAGGATGACTGGGTCTCTTTTTTGCCTTTGGCTGAGTTTGCTCTTAATAATAGGGCTAGCTCTGCCACTTTGATGTCTCCATTTTTCTGTAATTCTGGGTTTCACCCTCGATTTTCTTCAGGACAGACGGAGGCTTCTGTCTGTCCAGGTGTTGACTCTGTTGTGGAGCGTATGCAACAGATTTGGGACCAGGTAGTGGAGAGGTTGTCCCTCTCTCAGGAGAGGGCCCAGCGGTTTGCTAACCGGCATAGGACTGATGGTCCTCGGTTTAAAGTGGGGGACTTGGTCTGGTTGTCCTCAAAAATATTCCTATGAGAGTGGCATCTCCTAAATTTAAGCCTAGGTTCATTGGACCTTATAAGATCATGGAGATTCTTAATCCTGTTTCTTTTCGTTTGCTTCTTCCAGGGACATTTAAGATCCATAACGTGTTCCACAAGTCCTTGTTGAAGAGGTTTGTTGAGCCAGTGGTTCCTACTGCTTTGCCTCCTGACCCTGTTCTGGTTGAGGGCAATATGGAGTTTGTGGTTGAGAAAATATTGAATTCTCGTTTTTCTAGACGGAAACTCCAGTATTTGGTTAAGTGGAGAGGTTATGGTCAGGAAGACAATTCTTGGGTGTTTGCTTCGGACATCCATGCTAGGAGACTCATCCGTGCGTATCATAGAACTCATCCTGACCGACCTGGTTGCTCAAGTGAGGGTTCGGTGACCCCTCCTCAAGGGGGGGGGTACTGTTGTGAATGGACTTGAAATGAGTTCTGAGCAGAGGCTCCCTCTGGTGGTTACAAGCGGTACTGGACTGTCCAGTGAAGATTGTGAGGAGTGGGAATCAGGTGTTACTGACTGGTCTTATATAAGGGAGTCGCCTTCCCATCAGGGTTGCCGGTGATCAATTGTTCTGGTCTCAATCCTTGAGTCCTGTTTCCTTTGTAGCCTGCTGTGTCGTGTCTGCATCTCCTGCTAACAGATAAGACATTTTCTTCTTTTTGTTTTTGTGCTTGATTTTTGCATTTTGTCCTGCACTTCTGTGGGGGCCTTCAGGGTCCCCTCCGGGGGCTTTTGCCCTCTCAGTTTAGTTCAGCCACTGATGTTTGTACTTTTGCTTTTTCCAGTTTTTTCAGTGGCTGCTGTTTTGATTTTGTTACACCAGAGAACTAATTTAGGTGGTAGAGGTCATGTGATCTCAGGTGATTTTGAAATTAGTAGAGTTGGTGCTTTTCAGGGTTTTTTGGGATTGCAGTAAGTGCCCTTCCTATCCTTTTCTATTTAGGTAGTTTGGGCCCCAAACGTTTGCTCATACTATTTTCTGTCTGTGTCAGTATTTCTTCTTGTCTAACCGCCATTACTTGTTTGGGGGCTTTCTATGTTCTTTGGGGATCTGCTCCGGGGCAGATAGCTTTCCTCTTTCTATCTTTAGGTGTAGTTAGTTTCTCAGGCTGTGACGAGGCGTCTAGGACCAACGTAGGAACGCTCCACGGCTGCCTCTAGTTGTGGTGGTTAGTCAGGGTACTGCAATCTCATAGATTCCAACTGCTCTGGTGTATTGCCTTTTTTACCTGCACTCCTCAGCTACCGAAACATAACAATGCCCCCTCCAAAAAATGTGTCCATCTGTAGGATACTAGCAGGAACGCGGGATGCCGTGACGAGCAGGAGGCAGAACAAGAGTTTAAGGGGAATTTTATGCAGAGACTAAACTGTAAAACAATACTCCACGCAGGGAGATCGCAGATTCAAAAACAATGCAGACGAAGGAGAACAAACAATGAATATGCAATGTAAGTAACGATCAATAAGAGAATAGATCAACTTATCAGTCTGTGGCTCCCGGACGAAGATGGTTGAAAGATCCCTCGACGTCGACACAGGTGACACGAGAAGTCTCTGAAACGATCCCGGATGAAATTGAAGCACTGTCTCTGTAGCGAAACGGAGGCTCCTGGAGTCTTCAGGTGCGATGTCCCGGTACACGGAGTTGCACAGGGGGTAGAGGATGGTAAAACAAGTGCGGCAGGAAGTTCCGGAGAGGGGAATGTCGCGGAGTCTGCAGAGTCAGCGAGTTGCACGAGGTCAGTCAGGTAACGTTTGTCAGTTACTAAGCAGAGTGCTGAACAGTTACAGTTCTCAGGCCAGGGAGTCTGCAAGGTCCTCTGCTCTTTCGACACTCAGGCTGTAAACGTCGGGGAGAATAGGCCGCAGGGTAGTCCTGATGCTTGGTGCAGGACAATGGGGACGGAGCTAACCTTCTCCTTCAGTGTTCTCTGTCTTCCCGCCAGAACCCCCCTATTGTCACGCTCACCTCCTTTTATATCTCCCCTGCCTCCTGTAGTCAGGTGCACATGTCTGTCCCGAGCAGAATCTCCTTCCCCCCGCAACAATAGCGACAGTCCCGTTGGTTCCAGGCCAGACACACTAGCCCGGTCCATCCTCCTACACATCCCTCAAAGGCTAATTTAAAAGTAACTCATGATTCCCAACATCATAATTTCTTTCAGCAGACGAAAATATTCTTGAGAAAAAAGGACATGACGGAAATTGGTCAGAGTTTTGGAAACTGTCAGGCAGAAAAATTAAAATCCATAAGACATTTTCAGAAAGGGTACATACCCCCTCACATTGAACATATGGAATTAATTATAGCTGGGGAAGAGAAAAAATTATTATAACTGAGGAAATGGGAGGGAGCTGACACTTCATCCTCCATTTAAGTAGGGACCTCCTGTCGTGACCAGGTAATTACGGCATGATCTGTTCTAACATCCAGACTAGTGTTGAGCGATACGATAATGCAAATATCGGCTATCGGCCGATATTAGCTCTATCGGCCTTTCGATAATTCGTTTCGATATTTTCGTCTTATCGAATACCGTAATCGGAAGTTCCCATAATTCTTTGCGAGGCAATGTGATTTTAGTCAGCCAATGAGGAATCCTAAGAAGTGTGGGCACATCCTGTACTGCTGCGGTCATGTTAACTAATGGCATGGCTGTGACTGGCTGCTGAAATGATGTCAGAATGCACTATAAAAGGCGCCGGCGCCATTTTAGCGTCACTGTGCTGTGAATTCAGTAAGGGACAGAACGCTACTGTGCTGACTCTGAGGGACAGTTAGAGATTGCGATTTAGTGTACTGTGCTGTAGGCAGGCTAGCACCAACCGCTGTGTAAAGCTTCCTTTTGCCTGCAGTGTTGTTTTAACAGCTCTGCAAGGTGTGTGTGTGAGAGTGCAGGTGACGCTGCAGTTTGCTCTGCATGCAACGCTGTCTGTAGCATCTGCACGTGTCACTCACAGACTCTTTTTTTTTTTCTTCAGTGTATAAAAGGCGCCGCCGCCATTTTAGCGTCACTGTGCTGTGAATTCAGTAAGGGACAGAACGCTGCTGTGCTGACTTGAGGGACAGTATAGAGATTGCGATTTACTGTACTGTGCTGTAGGCAGGCTAGCACAACCGCTGTGTAAAGCTTCCTTTTGCCAGTGTTGTTTTAACAGCTCGCAAGGTGTGTGTGAGTGCAGTGACGCTGCAGTTTGCTCTGTATGCAACGCGTCTGTAGGCTCTGCACCTGTCACTCACAGACTATTTTTTTTCCTTCAGTGCAATTCTTGCAGCTCCATGCAATTTAACTATTAGTGTGACGCGCTTCCATCCGTATACAATACATTGGTTGCAAACACTATAGAATAGACAAGGAGTAGCCTTTCACAGATTGTGAACAGTTGTGTTTCAGTGTTCACTTCAGTCTCTGCGTAATAACCACACTTAGGCCTTATAACTTTTCTGACTTTCTTTATCAATCTACCAAGATGAAGAAGTCAGTGAGTAAGGCACGTGGTCGTGGCCGTGGAGTTTCAGCAGGGAGAGGACGTGGGATTCTGTGTCTGCTGCCGCCCTCAGTGACACAGCATCCACCATTTATCCCCGTGAGCGTTCCTTTATGCGCACTTTGGTAGGAGCTCGGCGTGCCCCCCTGCTGCGGGAAGAACAAATTGAAGCCGTTGTTGGTTGGATGGCAGCCAATGCATCGACTTCAATTCCTTCCACCTCCTCTCAGGAACACAACACTGTTGAGCAACCATCTGTCTGTTCACCGCCTGTCAAATTGCCAAGGCAGTCAGAGAGTTCTGTACAGGAGCCAGCTGAGTCTCTGCTTCTGTTCTCAGAATCTGTTGGCTTGCAATCACGGGCACAGGCAAGCAGCATTCTGCAATTTGAAGAAGAGGGAGTATGCAGTGATGCGCAACAGCTGTGTCTCTCTCAATCTGAAGAGGCGGGTGAGCCAGTGCCGATGGACAGCACACCGCAGAACGCATCTTATGATGATGATGAGACTCAGGTGCCAGGTTTTGTGGAGCATGGTGCTGCCCAGACCATCCAACAGCAGCAGGTGTTGGAAGAGGGTAGTGGAGATGATGAAGTCCGAGACCCAACATGGCGTGAGCAACAGGAAGGTGGTGGGAGCAGCTCTGAGGAAGAGATTGTCCCAACGGTACAAAGAGGAGGGAGAGGTAGGCTGCAGACTCGCTTGCCTGTAGCCTCCAGTTTGGCACCTGTTGGGAGCAGTTCTCTTAGAACTGTCAAAATTGGCGCTCCCATGACTTGCACTGCGTGGTCCTTTTTTGACAGACTTGTACATGATATTTGCTATGTTCAATGCAAGCTGTGTAAGCAAAAAGTTAAAAGAGGTAAAAATATCAGGAACCTGAATACCACAAATATGTGGAAACATGTACGGACAAAGCACGTAGCTGAGTTACAAAGACACACTGGAGATGTAGGCCAACCTACAGCAGCACCTACATCTTTAGGTCATGTTCGAGCCTCTACCTCCAGCTCTCACACACCTGTTTCGGCTTCCTCACAGGATCGGCATGGAAGAACCTTGGTCACTGTTGTCCATAGAGAAACTGTTATTCCACCCACTGCAGCAAGTTCACAGTCATCGTCACACTCCCAGAACAAAAAACAGCCATCGGTAACACAGGCATGGGATAAAAGACGGCCATACTCGGCAAACCATCCACGAGCACAGGCTCTGAATGCTGGCCTTGCAAAACTCCTGTCCCTTGAAATGCTGTCATTCAGGCTGGTGGAGACTGACAGTTTCAGGAACTTTATGGCATTGGCAGTCCCACAATATAATGTGCCAAGCCGATTTTATTTCAGCAGGCAAGCTGTCCCTGCTCTGCAAAAACATGTAGAGGGAAACATTAAACATGCGCTACTAAACGCCGTCAGTAGCAGGGTCCACCTGACCACCGATGCGTGGACCAGTACCCATGGCCAGGGACGATACCTTTCCCTCACTGCCCATTGGGTCAATGTTGTGGAGCCGGGTACAGATCTTGCCAGTGGCGCTGTACGTGTTCTGCCAACTCCAAGGATTGCAGGAATCCAGTCTGTGCACATTGATTCCTCCTCCTACTCCAGTTCCTCAGAATCATCGCTGCACGAGCCGTCACGGTATACCTCCACATGGACCCGTGAACGCTTACCTGTTGCGACCGATATGAGCACAGCCGTGGCCAAACGTCAACAGGCCGTACTGAAATTAATTCCCATGGGGAATCGAAGCCACACAGCGCAGGAGCTCTGGGATGCCATCAAGCAGGAGAGCGATGTGTGGTTTTTGTCAGCTAATCTCCAGCCAGGCTTGGTAGTGTGTGACAATGGCCGAAATCTGGTGGCAGCTCTGGGCCTTGGCAACCTCACTCACATACCATGTCTGGCACATGTGCTCAACTTGGTCGTGCAGAGTTTTTTGAGGGACTATCCGGATCTTGATGCACTGCTGCAGAAGGTCCGCCTAGAGTGCGCTCACTTGCGACGTTCCAGCATGGCCAGATCGCGCATTGCAGCTCTGCAAGTCAGATTTCGCCTTCCTGAACATCGCATCATATGTGACGTACCCACCAGGTGGAATTCCGCGTTACATATGTTGGAGCGGTTGTGTGAGCAGCAGCCAGCAGTAATGGAGTATCAGCTGCAACAGGCGCAATCAACTCGCAATTTGCGCCGTTCACACTTCACCACTACTGAGTGGGCCTCTATGAACGACATCTGCGACGTTTTGCGTGCATTTGATGTCTCAACGCGGATGGCGAGTGCAGATGATGCACTAGTCAGCATGACTGTACCCCCTTATCTGCCTGCTTCAGAAATCACTGAAAGCACTAAAGGAAGAGGTTTTGAAAGAGGTGGAGGATGAGGAGTCACAAATTCAATTACCTTCAGGACAGTCAGCGCAACCTCGTTCCTCACAAAGGGCTGGGCAGGGCTCACTTTGTGAGGAGGAGGAGGAGTCAATGGAGGAGGAAGAAATCCCTACAGAGGGAGGTACACAACGCTCTAGTCAGTATGTAGAGCGAGGGTGGGGTGATGCAGAGGAGGCAGACATGACGCCTCTTCCACAGGACAGCTTTTGTTGGCCAGTTGGGAGTCTGCAGCACATGGTTGATTTCATGCTTCAGTGCCTGAGAAACGACCGCCGCATCGCCCACATTCTCACCACGTCAGATTATTGGGTGTACACCCTCCTAGACCCTTGCTACCGGGACAACTTACAAACCCTCATCACACCGGTGAACCGGGACCGTAAAATGCAGGAGTACCAAGACACACTGGTGCAATCCATACTGTTGTACATTCCAGCCGAGAGAGATGCTGCTGCTGCTGCTACTGCTTTACAAAGCAGCTCTGTGCGTCGAGGCAGTGTAGACACCTCTACAACAAGAGGGAGCAGAAGCAGCGCCTCTGCACAGGGCAAGAGCTGTATGTTACGAAATGTGGCAAGTTTTGTGACAGCGCCAGCAAGGTCTACACCATCCGAGACGGCTCCAGTCACCAGGAAGAAACGTTTCCGTAAGATGGTGACAGACTACTTGGCTTTCCCTCTAAGTGTACTCCCAGATGCCTCTTCCCCTTTCAAATTTTGGGTCTCTAAGTTGGATACATGGCCAGAGCTTAGCCAGTATGCATTGGAGGTGCTGGCTTGCCCTGCTGCCAGTGTATTATCGGAGCGCGTCTTTAGTGCTGCAGGTGGTGTAGTAACAGACCGTCGCATGCGACTATCCTCAGAGAATGTAGACCGCTTACTTTTCTGAAAATGAACAAGGCATGGATCTCACCTGAATTTGCCTGTCCGTTTTCAGATTAAATAACTGTTTGGCAACATTTTCCATGTCTCCTGTTATGTTCATCTTTCTACCACCTGAACTCTACTCCCTGGGCTACAACACCGCCATTTGTTGCTCGTAAGTAATTGGCAGGGGTACTGACTCCTGGCCAGCCTGGTTACAGCACGACAGCTGTTTCCTGGCAGTGTGAACGTCAATTATCCTCCAATAAGTTGTGCTGTCGTGTTGCATTCGGGTTAGCCGACTCTATGGTGCCTGCAGTTTAGGTGATTCCTATGTGTGCTGTGGGATATGTAAATAAAGGCGGTTTCCATTGTGACAATAGGACAAGCACCCACTGTAGGACTGTGTGATTCGGTAACTGCGGACGGCTTGCGTCCTGTCAACTTACATTTTCATGGGTGCGTTCTTCTACCCGTCCGGGGTCCAGTACCGTCAAGTGGTTCTCCCCAGTGCCTTTGGCCTAGGTGCCTCCATCTCCGTATCCGAGTTCCAGCAACGTCTGCTGGTCCTTGGTAGTGCTTTGGAGCACAGGTACCTCCTGCTTAGTAACCGTGTCACAGTAACGTCAGCTGGTACTCGGTTGTGACATTGCTCTTTTCCTTCTGCTACCCGTCCGGGGTCCAGCACAGTCAGCTGGTCCTCGTTACTTCCATTGTCTCTTGCTCCATCTGATACCCGTCAGGGTTCCAGTAACGTCAGCTGTTTCTCGGAAATTAGACGACATTAAAGACCACCCAGAAGAAGATGACGACAACAAGGACGACGAGCATGAAGCCAACCAGCCTGAACACCATCACAAAGAAAAAATAAAAGATTACCCAGAAGAAGATCACCAACAGGACAAAGAAGGTTAAGACAAACTACAAGATACAGAACAAGAGACAGAAGAACAATAAGCAAAAGATCAAAAAACAGAAGAACATGAAGTATAAGACCAAAATGAAGAGCAAAATATATGCTCTAAATTCTAAGCAGAAGAAGACTAAGCAGTGTATGGGGGTGAGTCCGTTCCTCCTCGTGGTGCCCCTGGAAAATGCCTGCTGCTGCTGCAGGCTAAACTGAACACGGACAAATACTGTTGTAATTTAAATCTTTTGTGACAGCAAGAACGGAAGATGAAAAAATTCATACTTTTACAGATTACAAGTACAGGAATCTCTGTCACAAATAAGAATATGATGAAGAAGATGAAGAGGAAGAAGATGAAGAATTTGAATATGAAGAAGATTAATTAGTTTAATAATAACAATATGAGTAATGTAAACAAAAACATGAATAGCAAGAAGTTTAAGAAGAAGATTAAGAAGGTGAAGATGAAGAATAATTTGATGAGAAAGATGATGCTGCTGCTGAAGATTATGAAGGAGAAAGTGTGGCACTGGCAAAAGTTAAAAAGGTGAAGAGCATGGAAGTTGTGAAACATACATATTTGCCAAAATAGAAAAAAGGTTAACAACATTGTCAATTTGTTAGTCAATCCAAACGTATTTCCAAAAAAAATATATTAATGCTATTCCAATGCATTGGGTTAAACATGTATGCCTTTATTGTCTCCTCAACCTCCCCCAATACATTCTACATTAGTCTTTGTTGTTTTCCTTCATGTACAATTAACCAACAAGGCAAGAATGTTTTTTTTTTAATTTCGATATTTTATTCCCATAGACTTACATGGGACTTCCGCTATCGAAATCGATATCGACGATATTTAGTGCTATCGGCGATACAATTTCGATACGATATTTTTAGATATCGAGCAATATCGCTCAACACTAATCCAGACACTAAGACTGGGATCCATTTACGCAGAGGCTGGCAAGTTCCCAGGGATAGAGCTTCCTCTGATCAATGCACGGTTCTGAGACATTTTATCCTGTAAGTTGGGGATCTCGTAAAATTCTAACAGACCTAACACATCCCACAATCAGCCCCCACATGAGCTCACCAAGGGTAGGTATGTGGGCGTAATCTTGATCTAATAAAAAGCAGAGTTTGGGTTTCTGCCATTTGTCAGTCCTGGCAGGTACAGTTTGCTGTGGGTTCTGTCTGTTTTCTTAAGGAGTGCCTCCCTCTGCTAAGTTCTGATCCATTTCTGTGACATCAGGTTTCGTAATTTTCTTTTGTTATACCTTTTATGTTATGTAATTTTAATTACTGCATTGTTTTGTTCCCATTTTGTATCATCTTTGTATATTTTTTTTATAAACACTGCCTATCTTTCCAGAATATATCAAATTTAATAGTTCTGTTCCTCTTGCTCTGTAAACCGCACCCCTGAAGCCGTACGCTACCTCAAGCAATCTCCAATCGGCCTGTATAAACAATTGGTGATGGCAGCTAGTAGTTCATTTTGTTATTGTGGAGCTGGCAGTGACCATACCGGGGTATATATACATATATTCCATGCGTCAAAATAGGCTGTGTATATACCTTATTTCACTGTGAATTCCCAATAACCAGCCTAGTAGTAGAAGCAGCCGTGGCCTCGTCCATCACTCATCAGTCAATTGTGTAATTGCCCTGACGATTGGAGGCAACGGGGTAGCATCTACCTGACAAACTAGTGAAAGCGGTAGGATCTGTGTGTTCCCCCCAGCTTTTATGTTTGACAGAACCCTGAGATAAAACAGCTGCTATTCTGACCTCCGAGGTGTCCACCTCCACAATTAATGGTCCTTGGAGATCAGGTTGGATAAGTACAGGAGCACGGTCCTAAAACACTCTTTCAATTTTTCAAAAGCCCTAATAGCATCCGATGGCCACAAATTTAGATCAGCCCTCTTACATGTGAGGTCAGTAAGAGGTTTAGTATTTTTAGTCAAAACCCTAATGAATTTCCTAGAATAGTTGGCGAATTCTAGAAAACATTGCAAGGCTTTCACGTCACTAGGTTGGACCCAATCTATTATAGCTTTCCAAGGTCCATCTTAAACCCATCAGCCATTAAAATGAACTCTAGGAATGAAACAGAACAGAAAAAAAAATCATTTTTCTATGCTACAAAACAAAGAATTCTCCCTCAACCTTTGTAATACTACATGGACATGTTCCCAGTGAGAATCCAAAATATGATCCAGATATATTACAACAAATCTCCCAATGCTGGTGCCTTGGTTAACCCACATGGCATGAGGAGATTTTCGAACAAACCCTCGAACATTAACCCCTTCACCCCCAAGGGTGGTTTGCACGTTAATGACCGGGCCAATTTTTACAATTCTGACCACTGTCTCTTTATGAGGTTATAACTCTGGAACGCTTCAACGGATCTGCGCGATTCTGAGACTGTTTTCTCGTGACATATTGTACTTCATGTTAGTGGTAAAATTTATTCGATATAATTTGCGTTTATTTTTGAAAAAAACGCAAATATGGCGAAAATTTTGAAAATTTTGCAATTTTCAAACTTTGAATTTTTATTCCCTTAAAACAGAGAAATATGTCACACAAAATAGTTAAGAAATAACATTTCCCACATGTCTACTTTACATCAGCACAATTTTGGAATCAAAATTTAATTTTCTTAGGAAATTATAAGGGTTAAAAGTTGACCAGCGATTTCTAATTTTTACAACAAAATTTACAAAGCCATTTTTTTTAGGGACCACCTCATATTTGAAGTCACTTTGAGGGGTCTATATAGCAGAAAATACCCAAAAGTGACACTATTCTAAAAACTGCACCCCTCAAGGTACTCAAAACCACATTCAAAAAGTTTATTAACCCTTCAGGTGCTTCACAGGAGCTGAAGCAATGTGGAAGGAAAAAATGAATATTTAACTTTTTAGCCACAAAAATGATCTTTTACAAACTTTTTTTTTATTTTCACAAGGGTAAAAGAAGAAAATGGACAGATAAAGTTGTTGTGCAATTTCTCCTGAGTACGGCAATACCCCATAAGTGGGGGAAAACCACTGTCTGTGTGCACAGCAGAGCTCATAAGGGAAGGAGCGCGTTTGACTTTTTCAAACTAAAATTGGCTGAAATTGAGATGGACGCCATGTCGCGTTTGGAGAGCCCCTGATGCACCTAAACAGTGGAAACCCCCCACAAGTGACACCATTTTGGAAACTAGACCCCCTAAGGTACTTATCTAGATCTGTTGTGAGCACTTTGAATCCCCAAGTGTTTCACAAAAGTTTATAATGCCTGGGTGTGAAAAAAAAAAAAACAATTTTCCACAAAAATGATTTTTTAGTCCCAAATTTTTGATTTTTCCCAAGGAAATTGGACCCCAAAAGTTGTTGGCCAATTTGTCCTGAGTACGCTGATACCCAATATGTGGGGGGGGAACTGTTTGGGCGCACGGCAGGGCTTGGAAAGTTAGTAGTAACGTTTTGGAATACAGACGTTGATGGGGTCATGTTCCGTTTGCAGTGCCCCAGATGAGCCTAAACAGTGGAAACCCCCACAAGTGTTGGAAATAACCCCAAGAATCTATCGCGGATTGCACATTTGAACCATTCTCACACAGTTTTATGCGCTGTTTCTTTTTTTAATATCTTAGTCACTAATTTTATTATTTTGCAAGGAACAGGTAGACTGCCCAATAAGTTTTGTTTCCATTATTGTCCTGAGTCCTGATTTGATGGGGGAAGCACTTGTTTGGGGAGCGGTCTGGCAGAGTCGAAGCATAGGAGCTCCTAGTTGTTTTTCCACCAAAATTGGCTAATTTGATCTGAGACCTATGTTCCATTTGGGAGTCTGTGTAGTAAACATGAATACTACCTACAGTGACCATTTGTGACACTAACCCTGGAACTTTCTGTCTTTGGTGGTAATGAAGTCCAGTGCTTACGAAGTTATATACGTAGAGCGAGAATTGAAGAAACATGTTTTTCGCATCCTGACCTTTCACCTTTATAGTTTTCCCAGAGGGTAACAAGACCCAGTTTTGTGCAATTAGTCCCTGGTACCCTGTACCAAATGGGTATAACGATTGTATTGGTGCATGGACAGATTTGAGGAAAGCCTTGATTATTCAATAGCAATGGCTGATGCCATGTGTTTTGGAGAGATTGATTGCCTAACAGTGAAAACACAATGACACTACATTTTCCGGCAATACTAAGACCCCTCAGCTTCAATGTGTGGTAGCCTTTGGCCCAGGTGATTCAGGAGTTGTACGTACAGGTAATAAAATTTATTTCATTTTTTGTCCCTCACAAAACAGATTGCCCAAGTTTTATCTCACAAGGTCACAGGAGAATGGACAAAATTTTTTATTGTCCGTGAGAGCATGTAAATTGTAACTTTGGGCGCACTCGGTCATCTGGAAGTGAAGTAGTGACGTTGGAATTGTAGACTTCGATGAATTACTGGGGCGTCAAAGTCCATTTGGGACGCTTCCTGATTCCTAACATGGACCCCCACAATCCCCATTGAAAGAGACCACGGAATTTCTTGATGTGGGTTGGGTTATTGAAGACCGGATCCGAGATCTCGCCTTAACAAAAAATGTTACGAAAATTATCGCAAGAATTTTTCTCAGGGTAGGAAATATTGGATCCAAAATGTTGCAATGTACTCGTGGAATACCCAATTTAGGGAGAGAATACTGTTGTCAATGGGTGTCTGAAAGTAATGAGATTGGATTGTAGACTTTGATGATTCTAGGCTCATGTCCATTTGAGACCTGATGCGCTAAGGGCCCCCCATTCTGATAACCTACCCCAAGACCACGTAACCTATCCACCCACCTCCGTGAACCTCCCTACCCTAATACATAACCCTATACTAACTTTACCCACCCTAACCTATTTGAGCGCACAACCTTAACCATATATGGGAGGAAATCATTTTGTAATTTATTATTTCCCTAACTAAGGATAAAGGGTGATTTCTATGGGAAGCGGGTTTTTATGATTGGGCAGCTGTCATGCTAAGACGCTTTTGCAACAAGTAGTTAACCTTGAGAGTATAATTTTCATTCCCAAAGTCATGTAGGTCTTATTCTGCGGAGAGGTGAGTTTTTTTGGTACTATTTGACATGAGACATTTTGATCGTTTTATTTCGATTTTGGGAGGGGACAATCAGCAATTCTGAATTCGACGTTTGCCCGTGATGGTAATTGATGAGTTTATATCTTGGCAAACGGCGATACCCATTATACTTCTTTTTATATTAGACCTTTGTAAAGTAATAACAATTTATATAAAACATAGATCTTATTGGCATCGCTTTAAAGAGCAAATTTGTCTTTTTTGTGTGAGGTTGATGGGTCTTTTTTGGGACGTGCTTTGTAACAGTACCATGTGATTATATGGCATTGATAGATAGCAGTGGTTCACTTTTTGCAGGGATAATAAAGCACGTTTTTGCGTTGTCTTGATTTTCTTTTTGGAGGACTTGGGAAGTTTATAGGGGGGTCGTAGGACGCGGCACATCCAAATATGTGACTTTATATTGTTTTATTTTTTTATTTCCCAGGGCAGGAAACTGAATTATCGGGTATTTTCTTTTCTAAATTGGATTTTTGTTACACGTTTAGTTTATTTGTTTGAGCTTTAATTGGGGCCCAGGGGGACATCCCTGTGAGATTCAGTAGCTGTTAAGTTCCAGATCCTGTAGACAAAGGTTATAGGAGCCTGCAGGATTGGCTGCTTCGGCAGGATGAGGTTCCGTCCTAGACCCGGTGCACGGATCTCTGGGAGGGTGAACCTCAGAATAAAGCCGTACAGTCCCGTTCTGGGGTTGGGGGCCGCAGAGCACTGGATCCTGGCCATACAGGATCAGTTTCCTTAATTAATTCCGGGACGTGTGACGCTCTGGCACACTCCCCACGTTTAAAATTCATAATGTGTTTCACAAGTCATTACTTAAAAAGTATGTGGCACCAGTCATACCGTCACCTCTACCTCCTCCTTCAGTGGTAGTCAATGATAACGTGGAAGTTCATTGGAGGGGGTATGGTCCTGAGGAGAGGACGTGGGTCCCTGCGTCTGATGATAACGCAGATCGATTGGTTCGGACCTTTCACACAATTTACCCGGACAGACCTGGTCATGAGGGTCCGGAGGCCCCTCGTAGAAGGGGGGGTACTGTCATGGGTGCATCGCCACGAAGATCGTCGCGATTGCACATTCTGACTTCTCACAGCTGAGCTGCTGTTTCTTTGTGTTTGGTAATGAGAGAGTTAATTTTATCTAGCTCTTTGCTAAGACTAGGTCCAGCCTCGCCCGGCTGCTTTGGATTATGTTCTAATTAGTTTCCTTTATATTCCTGCCAGTCTGGGTGTTTGATGCCGGTGAAAGCATTCATATAGTTTAGCAGACTGGAGCGGTTCTGAGAATACTTAAGCTAAGAGCTCCTTAGTTGTTTTTACTCTTATAGCTTATAGTTTATCTCTGAGACCTTAGGTGTTCCTACTGTGTGTGAGTGTTGTATGTAAGACTTTATTTCTTATCTTTCTTGTATGTCTTTCTGTTCATTAACCGTTACCTGTTCATTCCCTTTGGTGGTAATCAGGGTCCTTCTTAGGACTAGATTACAGTTGGCAGGGATTGATAGGAGACAGGGTTTACGCTGGTGGCCTGGACCTCTGTACCTTTAACAGTACCTCCAGGTAGAGGGATTAGTCAGGACCCCAGTTTAGGGTCAGCATAGACCCCGGTCACCCTCTAGCCGGAGACAGCGTTTTAACGGATTCAGTATTGACCCACTGGACATTCTGTCAGGTAAATCTATGTTATCATATAGCTATGCGCATGTTATATAGTATGTTGCCCTTTTGATATAGATTATTGTCATCACATATATATATCTGCTATACAGCGTGACAGGAAACCCCCCACAAGTGACCACATTTTGGAAACTAGACCCCCTAAGGAACTTATCTATAGCTTTGGTGAGCACTTTGAACCCCAAGTGCTTCACACAAGTTTATAATGCCCGGGCATGAAAATAAAAAATCCTATTTTTTTCCCACAAAAATTATCTTTTAGTCACTAATTTTTTATTTTCCCAAGGGTAAAAAGGAGAAATTGGACCACAAAAGTTGTTTTCCAATTTGTCCTGAGTACGCTGATACCCCATATATGGGGGGGAACCACTGTTTGGGCGCACGGCAGAGCTCGGAATGGAAGGAGCACCATTTGACTTTTTCCAACCAAAATTGGCTGGAATTGAGATTGGACGTCATGTTGCATTTGGAGAGTCCCTGTGTGCCTAAACAGTGGAAACACCCACAAGTGACCCCATTTGGGAAACTAGACCCCCTAAGGAACTTATCTAGATCTTTGGTGAGCAATTTGAACCCCCAAGTGCTTCACACAAGTTTATAACGTAGAGCCGTAAAATTAAAAAATCATATTTTTTCCACAAAAATGATCTTTTCACCCCAATTTTTATTTTCCCAAGGGTAACAAGACTCCAAAAGTTATTGTGCAATTTGTCCTGAGTACACTGATACCCCATATGTGGGGGTAAACCACTGTTTGGGTGCATGGCAGAGTTTGGAAGGGAAGGAGCGCCGTTTGACTTTTTCAACGCAGAATTGGCTGGATGCCATGTCGTTTTGGAGAGCTCCTGATCTGCCTAAACAGTGGAAACCCCCCACAAATGACACCATTTTGGAAACTAGACCCCTCAAGGAACTTATCTAGATGTGTGGTGAGCACTTTGACCCCCAAGTGCTTCACAGAAGTTTATAACGTACAGCCGTAAAATAAAATTTATTTTTTTTTTTTTACAAAAATGATTTTTTCGCCCCCAATATTTTATTTTCACAAGGGTAACAGGAGAAATTGGACCCCAAAAGTTGTTGTCCAATTTGTCCTGAGTACGCTGATACCCAATATGTGGGAGAAAACTACTGTATGGGCACACGTCAGGGCTCGGAAGGGAAGTAGTGACGTTTTGAATTGTAGACTTTGATGGAATGGTCTGGGGGCGTCATGTCGCATTTGGAGAGCCCCTGATGCGCCTAAACAGTGGAAACCCCCACAAGTGACCCCATTTTGGAAAAGAGACCCCACAAGGAACTTATCTAGATGTGTGGTGAGCGTTATGAAGCCCCAAGTGCTTCACAGAAGTTTATAACGTACAGCCTTAAAAACAAAAAATATTTTTTTTTACAAAAATTATTTTTTTCGCCCCCAATATTTTATTTTCTCAAGGGTAACAGGAGAAATTGGACCCCAAAAGTTGTTGTCCAATGTACGTGGATACCCAATATGTGGGAGAAAACTACTGTATGGGTACACATTGGGCTCGGAAGTAGTGACGTTTTGGATTGTAGACTTTGATGGAATTGTCTAGGGGCGTCATGTCGCATTTGGAGAGCCCCTGATGCGCCTAAACAGCGGAAACCCCCCCAATTCTAACTCCAACCCTAACCCCAACACACCCCTAACCCTAGTCCCAACCCTAACCACAAACCTAACCCTAACACACCCCTAATCCCAACCATAAAACCCCAATACTAACTTTAGCGCCAACCCTAACCCTAACTTTAGCCGCAACCCTAACCTTAACCATAACCCTAATGGGAAAATGGAAATAAATACTTTTTTGTAATTTTATTATTTTTCCCTAACTAAGGGGATGATAAAGGGGGGTTTGATTTACTATTTATAGCGGGTTTTTATGATTGGCAGCTGTCATGCTAAAAGACGCTTTTTATTGCAAAAAATAGTTTTTGCATCACCACATTTTGAGAGCTATAATTTTTGCATATTTTGGCCCACAGAGTCATGTGAGGTCTTATTTTTTGCGGTACGAGGTGACGTTTTTATTGGTACTATTTTTGAGCATGTGACATTTTTTGATCGCTTTTTATTTCGATTTTTGGGAGGTTAGAATGAACAAAAATCAGCAATTCATGAATTTCTTTTGGGGGAGGCGTTTATACCGTTCCGCGTGTGGTAAAATTGATAAAGCAGTTTTATTCTTCGGGTCAGTACGATTACGGCGATACCTCATTTATATCATTTTTTTATATTTTGGCGCTTTTATAGAATAAAAACAATTTTATATAAAAAATAATTATTTTTGCATCGCTTTATTCTGCGAGCTATAACTTTTTTATTTTTTCGCTGATGATGCTGTATGATGGCTCGTTTTTTGCAGGACAAGATGACGTTTTCAGCAGTACCATGTTTATTTATATCGGTCTTTTTGATCGCGTGTTATTCCACTTTTTGTTCAGCGGTATGATGATAAAGCACTGATTTTTTGCTTTGTTTTTATTTTATTTTTTTTAAGGGGTTCACAAAAGGGGTTAACTAGTGGGACAGTTTTATAGGGGGGGTCGTTACGGACGCGGCAATACCAAATATGTGTACTTTTATTGTTTTATTTTTTTTATTTACAGGAAGAAATGAATTTATTGGGGAATATTTTTTTTTTTTTAATTTATTTTGGATTTTTTTTTTTTACACGTTTATTTTTATTTTTTTTACTTTTTTACATTGTCCCAGGGTGGGACATCACTGTAAAATGTCAGATAGCTGGTCTCACAGTGTGCACAGCACTCTGTGAGACCAGCGATCTCATAGGCAGCGCTGCAGGCTTCTCAGTGCCTGCTCTCGGCAGGCACTGAGGAAGCCGCCTCCCTCCAGGACCCCGGCGCCATCTTGGATCCGGGTCCTGGGAGGGAGGAAGCCCTCAGAACAGCGCGATCACATCGCGCTGTTCTGAGGGTCTCAGGGGGGCGCGCAGGGAGCCCCCACCCTGCGCGATCCTCCCCTGTGCCCCCAGTACACCGCGATCATGTTTGATCGCGGTGTGCAAGGGGTTAATGTGCCGGGAGCGGTCCGTGACCGCTCCTGGCACACAGTCCCGGGTGTCAGCTGTGATAATCAGCTGACACCCGGCGGCGATCAGCTGCGCTCCCCCCAGGAGCGCAGCTGATCGCTATGACGTACTATCCCGTCCGTGGTCAGATTGTCACGGGTTTTATGGACGGGATAGTACGTCAGATGTCAGAGAGGGGTTAAAAACGCTGTTTTCCACTCATCACCCTTCCCGGATGCGTATCAAATTGTAAGCCCCTCTAAGGTCAAGTTTAGAAAACCATTTATCCCCAGTAAGATGATTATATAGGTTGGAGATGAGTGAAAGTTGGTAAGTATTCTTTGTTCTGTTCTTGGATATCGAGGCAAGGATGGAGACCCCAATCTTTCTTTTTTATAAAGAAAAATCCAGCAGCTACAGAGGAGGAGCAAGGATGGATATGACCCTTCGGTAAACTTTTGTTCACATAGTTTTTCATGGCGGTCAGTTCAGGCCCAAACAATTTATACAGGCGAGCTGACAAAGGTGTAGTCAGGTCACAGTCTGAGGTCAGAATTCCAGGAAGGTAGAGGATCAAGACAAAGTGGCTAGGCAAATAGATGGTCAAAGGGAAGGTCCAAAGTCGGGCAACAAAAAAATCTGAAACAGGGCACTGGAAAATAAGCAGCACACACATACCACCAAGCTAAAGCTACAACTGGCAATAATCAGACACTGACAGCCAGCTAAATAGCCAGGTAATCACTCAGAACTGGAGACACCTGAAAGAAGCTCAGCACGCCCTTGCCCTTATTGGCAGCTGGATTGTCACGCACAATACTGACAGCTCAGTAAATCCCTGTCCCAGATTGGATGGCTGAGCTGTCACTCACAATACTGACAGCTCATCACGACCCTGATTCTATCGGACGGCAGAGCTGTCACTCACTGTGTAGAGGAAACAGTCAGTGGTGGAATCGTGACACTGTCTACTGATAATTAGAATGCTAATCTTTAGAATGATCTTGCACAATGCTCTTGTATTTTTCTGGTCATTATAATGCTGTTATATTTTGTGCTGGTCGTTAGAATGCTCATCTAATTGCGCTCATCATTAGATTGCATTTGTACTTTGTGTTGGTCATTAAAATGCTATTGAATTTTAATTTTATTATTACAAAGCTATCTTACTTTGTTCTGTTTATTAAAATGCCTGTTATCGGCTCTCATGATGAGGTGGACTCTTTGAGCTGAGGGTCTAGGTAAGCAGCATGGCACAAAGGCAACAGTGTAGAGTGTGTCTTGATGGATGGATGAGGGGGAGACACTGCGGCCTGACTGCGCCCCCCTGCCGGCTGCGCCCGGGGCATATGCCTCGGCGGCCCCCCCTAGATACGCCTCTGGGATGACACAGATTATTGAGGACCAGGAAAGCAGGGTATGCAGGATGGCAGACAAACAGAGCAGATAGCGCATGTAAAGCAGAACCAGGTGTGTGGATACACATTGGAACAGTATAAATTTTATTCCTCAGGCAGGGAAGCAGTTAATCACAGGAATGCAGTCTGGTATCTTCCAGCAGGGCAGGGGATAGACACAGATGTAACATGAAGTAAATGCAGTCTGGAATTTTTCAGCAGGACAATGGTTAATAGAAGCAATGTAATGGAGTAGTAGATTCAGTCTGGTAATTTCCATCAGGGATCTGAGCAATGGTTAATAGCAGCGTTACAACAGAGAAGTAAATGCACTTTGGTAACTTCCAAAAATGCAATGATTAATCACAGGAATTCAATGAAGAATAGGCAAATTGGAGATACACTTGAAGAGATGCAAAGGCCAGGTGTACATAATTGCAGAAATTGGTAACTTGTCGAAAGCTTGGTATGGAAAACACCTTAGTAAACTGCACTGAGCTAGGAAATATCTTGGTTGTAGCATGGAAGTCAGGAGTAGCTGGAGTAGACGATAAACACCTGACTGGAGTTCAGCCCAAGGAAGTAGCAGCAAATTCCAAAAAAACTTGAGGCAAATATTGACAATACTACTCAAGCAGGTAGACTCCTAACTCGGCCTTAAAAAGGTCTATGGCGTTTATGTCAGATGGGTTTGCTGGGTTATCTAAAAAACCCAGTGTGCACTGCAACAAAGGGAGGTGACTAGAGGAGAAGGAAGCCGAACCCTTGTACTGTGCTAGTGATTAGAATGCTGTAGTACTTTGTGCTGGTCATTAGATTGCTCTTGTACTTTGTGCTGGTCATTAGAGTGCTTTTGAACTTTGCGCTCTCATTAGAATGCTCTTGTATTTTGTGCGGGTCATTAGAATGCTCTTGTACTTTATGTTTCTCATTAGAATGTTATTGTCACTAATCTGCTGTCAGGTGTCCCGGGACAAGGGGCCCCTTCCTTCTCCCAACGTTAAGGGTGCCCTAGTTCGCCCTGTTCCCGGATTACTTTTGATGGTGAAGACTCTGGGGCCACGTGACTTGCCTTAGTTCCTGAATCCGCCAGCAGTCTGTACCCTTCTCTCACCCAGGGAAGAGGGGAGTAGTATTAGTCTGTAGTACACCAACCAGACTAACAAAGTAATACGAACAGGAATAAAGGAAAATGACAATCATAAAAATACACTCACACAAACAACAGAGGTAAACACCAGGGAGTGGAGGATGGGGGAAAACCAAAGTAGGAGAAGGAGGGGAAATAGCACACACCCAAATCCTAGCAACAGTCACAGATAAACCCACCAAATGCCATCTCCAATAATAACCACAAACAACCTCCAGCCATGCAACATAAGCTAACCCTGACAATGAGCGATAGCCAGGGCCCAGATTATTTAGGAGATGGGAGTGGCTAAGAATGCACAGCTGAGAGGCTTAATGGTCCAGGAGCTCTCAACAGAGAAGATTAACCCCTGCACTGCTAAAATAAACTTACTATTACAATCCTAACCTATATATATATCTATACAGGAAAAAAGGAAGAGATCCCAATAGTATAAACAACAAGACTTTATTTATTAACAATAAACAACAACGGTAAAAAAGCAAAATGCCGTAAGGGACACCAATAACACACATGCACAAGGATATTCCCAACTATGTACATCCAAAGAACTCCAATATGTGCTGTAACACAATATACAAAAAAATATATTATTTGAACCCACAAGGTTTCCAATATGTGTAAAAATACAGCAATACATCAAAGGATAAATGTCTAAATGATGTAAAATCAATGCATGTGGTTCCAAAAATCACCACTCACACCACCAGGCAAAAAATATATATATATCACAACATCGATTGAAGTGTGGTAACAACAATCAAGTTATATGCTCAATTCCATACATAATCTCCCTACCAAGTGGGGCAATGATCCGCCTTAATGCAGAAGAGTATATTTACCTGGCGGTGGTGGTAACCGTGGTGTCCCTTCACCCCGACGCGCGTTTCGCCTCCTGCTTCTCGCGCCCCCGGAAGAAGCAGGAGGCGAAACGCGCGTCGGGGTGAAGGGACACCACGGTTACCACCACCGCCAGGTAAATATACTCTTCTGCATTAAGGCGGATCATTGCCCCACTTGGTAGGGAGATTATGTATGGAATTGAGCATATAACTTGATTGTTGTTACCACACTTCAATCGATGTTGTGATATATATATATTTTTTGCCTGGTGGTGTGAGTGGTGATTTTTGGAACCACATGCATTGATTTTACATCATTTAGACATTTATCCTTTGATGTATTGCTGTATTTTTACACATATTGGAAACCTTGTGGGTTCAAATAATATATTTTTTTGTATATTGTGTTACAGCACATATTGGAGTTCTTTGGATGTACATAGTTGGGAATATCCTTGTGCATGTGTGTTATTGGTGTCCCTTACGGCATTTTGCTTTTTTACCGTTGTTGTTTATTGTTAATAAATAAAGTCTTGTTGTTTATACTATTGGGATCTCTTCCTTTTTTCCTGTATAGATATATATATAGGTTAGGATTGTAATATATGATTGAAGTGCCCCTTGGACATATAGTGACATTAAAATAAACTTACACAGTTTAATATGAAGGTGGAATGCTTCTAATCGGTGCAGGAGTAGGAGAAATCAGACGCTGCAGTCTTCTGGCTCCTCTTTGTTGCGGTAAACCCTTGACAGTTATTGTACTTTGTGCTCGTCATTAGAATGCTGGCCATTAGATTTATCTTGTAGTTTGTGCACGTCATTAGAATACTCTTGTACTTTGCATTCTCATTAGAATGCTCTTGTACTTTGTGCTGGTCATTAGAATGCTTTTGTACTTTGTGCTGGTCATTAGAATGCTCTTGTACTTTACTCTTGCCATTAGAATGCTCTTGTACTTTGTGCTGGTCATTAGAATGCTCTTGTACTTTACTCTTGTCATTAGAATGCTCTTGTACTTTGTGCTGGTCATTAGAATGCTCTTGTACTTTGTGCTGGTCATTAGAATGCTCTTGTACTTTACTCTTGTCATTAGAATGCTCTTGTACTTTGTGCTGGTCATTAGAATGCTCTTGTACTTTGTGCTGGTCATTAGAATGCTCTTGTACTTTACGCTTGCCATTAGAATGCTCTTGTACTTTGTGCTGGTCATTAGAATGCTTTTGTACTTTGTGCTGGTCATTAGAATGCTCTTGTACTTTACTCTTGCCATTAGAATGCTCTTGTACTTTGTGCTGGTCATTAGAATGCTCTTGTACTTTACTCTTGTCATTAGAATGCTCTTGTACTTTGTGCTGGTCATTAGAATGCTCTTGTACTTTACTCTTGTCATTAGAATGCTCTTGTACTTTGTGCTGGTCAATAGAATGCTGTTGTACTTTGTGCTGGTCATTAGAATGCTCTTGTACTTTACTCTTGTCATTAGAATGCTCTTGTACTTTACGCTTGCCATTAGAATGCTCTTGTACTTTGTGCTGGTCATTAGAATGCTTTTGTACTTTGTGCTGGTCATTAGAATGCTCTTGTACTTTACTCTTGCCATTAGAATGCTCTTGTACTTTGTGCTGGTCATTAGAATGCTCTTGTACTTTACTCTTGTCATTAGAATGCTCTTGTACTTTGTGCTGGTCATTAGAATGCTTTTGTACTTTGTGCTGGTCATTAGAATGCTCTTGTACTTTACGCTTGTCATTAGAATGCTCTTGTACTTTGTGCTGGTCATTAGAATGCTCTTGTACTTTACTCTTGTCATTAGAATGCTCTTGTAGTTTGTGCTGGTCATTAGAATGCTCTTGTACTTTACTCTTGTCATTAGAATGCTCTTGTACTTTACGCTTGTCATTAGAATGCTCTTGTACTTTGTGCTGGTCATTAGAATGCTCTTGTACTTTACTCTTGTCATTAGAATGCTCTTGTACTTTACGCTTGTCATTAGAATGCTCTTGTACTTTGTGCTGGTCATTAGAATGCTCTTGTACTTTACTCTTGTCATTAGAATGCTCTTGTACTTTACTCTTGTCATTAGAATGCTCTTGTACTTTACGCTTGTCATTAGAATGCTCTTGTACTTTGTGCTGGTCATTAGAATGCTCTTGTACTTTACTCTTGTCATTAGAATACTCTTGTACTTTACGCTTGCCATTAGAATGCTCTTGTACTTTGTGCTAGTCATTAGAATGCTCTTGTACTTTGTGCTAGTCATTAGAATGCTCTTGTACTTTGTGCTAGTCATTAGAATGCTCTTGTACTTTGTGCTGGTCATTAGAATGCTCTTGTACTTTACTCTTGTCATTAGAATGCTCTTGTACTTTACGCTTGCCATTAGAATGCTCTTGTACTTTGTGCTAGTCCTTAGAATGCTCTTGTACTTTACTCTTGTCATTAGAATGCTCTTGTACTTTACGCTTGTCATTAGAATGCTCTTGTACTTTACGCTTGTCATTAGAATGCTTTTGTGCTTTGTGCTGGTCATTAGAATGCTCTTGTACTTTGTGCTGGTCATTAGAATGCTCTTGTAATTTACGCTTGTCATTAGAATGCTCTTGTACTTTGTGCTGGTCATTAGAATGCTCTTGTACTTTACGCTTGTCATTAGAATGCTCTTGTACTTTGTGCTGGTCATTAGAATGCTCTTGTACTTTGTGCTGGTCATTAGAATGCTCTTGTACTTTACGCTTGCCATTAGAATGCTCTTGTACTTTGTGCTAGTCATTAGAATGCTCTTGTAATTTACGCTTGTCATTAGAATGCTCTTGTACTTTGTGCTGGTCATTAGAATGCTCTTGTACTTTGTGCTGGTCATTAGAATGCTCTTGTAATTTATGCTTGTCATTAGAATGCTCTTGTACTTTGTGCTGGTCATTAGAATGCTCTTGTACTTTACTCTTGTCATTAGAATGCTCTTGTACTTTGTGCTGGTCATTAGAATGCTCTTGTACTTTACTCTTGTCATTAGAATGCTCTTGTACTTTGTGCTGGTCATTAGAATGCTCTTGTACTTTGTGCTGGTCATTAGAATGCTCTTGTACTTTACGCTTGTCATTAGAATGCTCTTGTACTTTGTGCTGGTCATTAGAATGCTCTTGTACTTTACTCTTGTCATTAGAATGCTCTTGTACTTTGTGCTGGTCATTAGAATGCTCTTGTACTTTGTGCTGGTCATTAGAATGCTCTTGTACTTTGTGCTGGTCATTAGAATGCTCTTGTACTTTGTGCTGGTCATTAGAATGCTCTTGTACTTTACCTTGTCATTAGAATGCTCTTGTACTTTACGCTTGTCATTAGAATGCTCTTGTACTTTACGCTTGTCATTAGAATGCTCTTTGTGCTTTGTGCTGGTCATTAGAATGCTCTTGTACTTTGTGCTGGTCATTAGAATGCTCTTGTACTTTACTCTTGTCATTAGAATGCTCTTGTACTTTACGCTTGTCATTAGAATGCTCTTGTACTTTACTCTTGTCATTAGAATGCTCTTGTACTTTGTGCTGGTCATTAGAATGCTCTTGTACTTTGTGCTGGTCATTAGAATGCTCTTGTACTTTGTGCTGGTCATTAGAATGCTCTTGTACTTTGTGCTGGTCATTAGAATGCTCTTGTACTTTACTCTTGTCATTAGAATGCTCTTGTACTTTATGCTTGTCATTAGAATGCTCTTGTACTTTACGCTTGTCATTAGAATGCTTTTGTGCTTTGTGCTGGTCATTAGAATGCTCTTGTACTTTGTGCTGGTCATTAGAATGCTCTTGTACTTTGTGCTGGTCATTAGAATGCTCTTGTACTTGTGCTGTCATTAGAATGCTCTTGTACTTTGTGCTGGTCATTAGAATGCTCTTGTACTTTACGCTTGTCATTAGAATGCTCTTGTACTTTACGCTTGTCATTAGAATGCTCTTGTACTTTGTGCTGGTCATTAGAATGCTCTTGTACTTACTCTTGTCATTAGAATGCTCTTGTACTTTAGCTTGTCATTAGAATGCTCTTGTACTTTGTGCTGGTCATTAGAATGCTCTTGTACTTTGTGCTGGTCATTAGAATGCTCTTGTACTTTGTGCTGGTCATTAGAATGCTCTTGTACTTTCGTCTGTCATTAGAATGCTCTTGTACTTTACTCTTGTCATTAGAATGCTCTTGTACTTTACTCTTGTCATTAGAATGCTCTTGTACTTTGTGCTGGTCATTAGAGCATACTGGGAAGTAAACGGCCTCAGAGCCGTCAATAATCTCCCTCTTGCGTCTGTGTGCCGCCTCCTATGTTCCTGTTACATGCCCGGCGCCTGCGCTCTGCCAACATTTATCGGGCATGCGCCGTGCGCGCTGGCCGGGAACTTACATCAGGCAAAATGTTGGCAAAGCGCAAGGGCCGGGCATGTAACAGGAACACAGGAGGCGGCGCACAGACGCAAGAGGGAGATTATTGACGGCTCTGAGGCGGCTGACACAGGGGGAGAAGACATACCTCCAGGACACAATAGAGGTATGGCGGGCAAATTATAAAACTCTGTATTTCAGCGTTCCTAGGGATAAGAAACCTAAGAGACACCTTCACAGAATGCAGCCTTAGTGCTGCTGAAGGTGGCTCTTTTACTTAAAAAGGCCCTGGGGGTGACAGGTTCCCTTTAAAGTGGGCAGCTTATTGGGTCTCTTGCCGCTAGATGAGGGGAGGGTAGAAATACAGTATAAGTGGTCAATGAAACTGAAATTGGACATGGCCATTTTCTGTAGTGTATCTGTGAGGCCCTTCTCTTGGGTCTATGAGATTTTTGTTTGACATTACTGATGGTTGGGGAGTGATAAAAGAGGGTCTGCATACCCCCAAAGTGTATAGACCATCTCTGCACATGGTTTTGTTGTGGAGCACTCGGGGCCATTCTTCGCCAAGCTGACTGTGTTGCAATTTTTTGGAAAGAACCCAGGACTGCCTGAGTGAAGAATGTGTTCTGCTTAACTAATATCCTCAGATCTCACGTCCTCGGGCTGCAGATTTTTCCATTTTCCTAAAGTTTACAACAAGCTCAAACAGTTTCCTCTAGCTGATAAATCCAGATTTTGCCAGCAGCTCCCACACACTGCTCCCTGCGGTACACGGCTGGTGCAGGCAAGGAGGGGAGAAATCTAACAATGTTCAGCAATAGTCATAGGCATGGCAGCAGTCTCCTAAACCTCAAAGCAAAAGTTATCACACCCACCACAAATTATGTTACACTTATTAGATCAACAGACTTTATTCGGAACGGTCATTACGCTCAGCTCTAATTTATTTACATCCCAAATTTTCAGCGTCGCTCATCTATTTTCCTATAGAAAAGACTGAACCCTAAAAAAAAAACGGAACAACAGTAAACATGTCCCCCGCTCCGACTGCACATCTGCTGGAAGAGTTATATTCCTCCGTAGAGTCTTATAATACCGCTCTGTCTTCAGCATGGCTCCGGTGCACGACATTAACAATCTGGGCTATGATCGCACTGAATCCGGCGTCCTCACTCTAAACCTTCCCCATAAAAGCGAGAAGACTCCAGGGGGGAATTACTTAAAAGAAAGTAGAATTTTTTTTTTTTTCATCAATAAACAAAACTATTTGGTCATGAAATCAGAAGTCGTCTGTACTATTTGCCCTTGTATTAGGTATCCTCTTTAGATTTCTGGATGCAGCCTGTAGTGTAAAGCATTACGGTTTTGTCGAGGATGTTGTCTATATCTGTAAATTGTACTTTTTCCTCTTTATAAGAGGTCTCATCAATTTCTCATAAAATAAATGTAAATAAGAAAGCAATTGCAATACTCATAATCAGACATGGCAACTCCAAATCCATCATGCTTTACACTGCAGGCTGTCTTCAGAAATTGGGAAATTCTACAAAATAAAAGAGAACTTTTATATCTAAATGGCCCCTGTGGTAGAGCGTCTAGCTCGGATGGACACAGAGGTATAACTGGAATACTGTCTCTTTAAGAAAATGCTTGGTTTATTGTAGACAGCATAAACCAAGCTTGGGAAAGTAAACACGGCCCTCTGGGCAAAATAGCAAAACAAAGAAATAAAAATAAACACAGTTCTTTTCCTAGCGGGGATCAGCCCGCTCGCAGGTAGCAATGTCGACAGTTCAGATTGAGCACACGATTTGCTGAAGTGTTCGTATTCTCTCCCCAGGCAATCACTGATACTGGAAGTTCTGGCGTTCAGCCATTTAAGCTCAGACCATGTGACTCTTCCATCATGTGATTGATCACATGATCTCGGCATCAGGACACTGCAGTTGGAGATACGGTGGACCCCCTCCCACCCGCTCTATGGAGGTCCACTAAAACCAACCCATAAAATAACTCTCATTTAATCCTCTCAATACGTAATGTACTGGAGGAAACTACTCTAGTTTCACATCACTGACGCCATCATGCGCAGTGACACGTATCTCCCCTCCATCATTCACCAGTGACTCTGTTAAATAATCCCCCCTCTGCCCAAAGCCGGGGGGTTTGGCACCTTCACTGGCTAAGCAGGGGACTCTGGACAGGGCATCTGCGTTTCCATGCAACCTCCCTGGCCTGTGCTCCACATGGAACGTGAAGTCCTGAAGGGCCAGAAACCACCTAGTTAACCGGTCATTCTTCCCCTTCTTTTCCCTCAGGCATCTCAGGGGCGCATGAACAGATATTAGTCTGAACCTTCTGCCTAACAGGTATTATCTTAGGGTGTCGATTGCCCAATTGATGGCCAAGCACTCTTTCTCCACAATGGCATAGTTCTTCTCACAGGAGGAGAGTTTCCTATTCAGGTAAAGGACTGAGTGTTCGTCGCTGCAAGGAAACACACACGGGAAAGGAGAGCCGGGGGGATACAGATATCCCCCGCCATCACCAATCTATCACGGAGCTTACACAGTCCACAGGTCTCTGGCGCCCCCTTACCCTCAGGTCACTCAGGGAACTGCACCTAGGATAAGTAGTCGCCGGAGAGGCTGCCCTGTCATGTATTGGTTATCGGGGCACTCTGCAGTGAGGGTGGTATATATATCACCAGTCCCAGGCCGGGAATATATATATAAACCTCCGGTCCGTCACTGCCAGGATCCCCCAATAACACCAGAACGGTATGCTGCCACCAGTTCCTCGTTAGATATAAGCCCGGTCCGTTAACAAGCTTATATCGGGTCAGAAACTAACCCCAGGTAGCGTATAAGTACTAGCCGAACTCACGGACATGGGAAATTCTAGATAAAAGAGCAGCCCAAAAATAATTGATATTTCAATTGCCGAAAGGCGCACTAGATACTACAAATATATACAGAGTAATATACAGAGGTTACAGCCAGAAGTACAGATAAAAGCAGGGTACAGGTTGGGGATAGCAGTTAGCTGGATTTGTCACGTTACCATTTCTTATCACTTGTGGATGAGGGGAAGCGCTCATATCCACAGACACCTTCTTAGTTTCTCAGCTGTCTCCACACGTGACGTGACTTGGCTTCCATGGCTGAACAAAGACAATGGCTAAATGTGTGTAGCTAGCTTTTAGCCCCTAGCTCGACCCCTCCCATATTTGCCACTGCCCCTCTGGGTTGGACTGAATTCTCCTCTCTTGATCTCTTAGCTGAAATAATTCCCAATATCTATGTTGGGTAATAATTTCCTAGCGGGAGGTCCAAACGGGACAACTGACGTCTCAACGGGTTCGTTGGGGCTGGACCGATACAGAGAGTCCAAACTTGGGTCGAAAAAGTGGTTCTGGAAAGCCAGTCTCGATAGTTCGATATCTGGGACAGCTAGAGAAATATGAGACACAGTGGTGCGTGTGAAGGGCTCCCATGGTTCTGATGGTATATTGGACAAAGTGTCTGGATCCTCCTTTGATGTTGGCTGCCTTGCACAAAAGACAGAAGGGGGGTCCTAGCTCTGCCCCTCCTCGCCTTCTTAACACGTGGCTTCTAATTCTCTGGCCATGTGGCAAAAGTTCTGTTCTTTTGGAGATTTGTGTACTTCTCCCAAGGGTGGGGGCCACTTCAGGAGTGGAGGAAGATCTCTGGACAATATATTGGGCCTGAATTAATAAATCCAAAATGGAGTCTCCTTCATCCCTCACAGTCGCCATCTATTACTGGGACAGCACAGCTCCTAATCAGACTTCAGACGTATCTGTCTGGAGCACAAACTCCTTCGTGAAGTCTGGTGCGACCAAGACTGGCTCTCTGCACAGGACGACCTTCAACTCCTGGAATGCCATCTTCGCTTCAGAGGACCATTTGACCATCATCGACTTTGTGCCCTTGGGAAGATCAGTCAGGGGGGAAGCTATCATGGCAAAGTTCGGGATAATATCTCACAATTCCGAGGAACGCCTGACCTGCTTTTTGGAGATCTGTTGTGGCCACTTCTGGATTGCCTCCACTTTGTCTACTTGCGGCTTTATCTTGCCTCTTCCAACAATATAGCCCAAGTACTTCACCTCCTCTTTCCCAAGGGCGCACTTCTTTGGGTTTATGGTAAACCCTGCTTTCCTTAGTGTATCAAGTACTGCCCGGACTGCCTGGACCTTCTGCAGGTGACTTCCCAATCCGGGCTGAAGATCACGATGTCGTCCAAGTAAGCGGCGACTACTTTTTGTATATATCCGGTCCATAGCCCTCTGGAAGGTAGCTGGGGCTCCTTGTAGTCCGAACGGCATCCGGGTATACTGAAAGTATCCGTCAGGTGTAGAGAAGGCTGTCTTCTCCTTGGCACTTGGAGACAGGAGAATTTGCCAGTACCCCTTCATTAGGTCCAGGGTGGTGATGTGCCTGGCTGACCCCAGCCTCTCAATAAGCTCATCGACCCAGGGCATCAGATACGCGTCGAACTAGGACACCTCATTGAGCTTCCTGTAATCAATACAGAAGTGCCACTCTTCGGCACCAGGATAATAGGGCTGGACCAGCAGCTCTTTGACTCCTCAATGACACCCAGGCTCAAGATTCTCTTCACCTCCTGGGAGATCACCTCGCGGCGAGCTTCAGGAATCCGATACAGACTTTGGTTCACCCTAACATGTGGTTCAGTCAGGATCTTGTGCTCCACCAACTGGGTACATCCTGTTAACTCCAAAAACAAGTCTCGGTTCTGCTGAAGCAGCTCACGGCACTATTGTTTCTGGCCTGACGACAGTGTGTCTACCACTGTGACATCCTCGACCTTGGTTTCAGGATGGGCCACTAGGCACGTTGCTTCTACTGGATCCCGGTCCCGCCGCAGTTTCAGCAGGTTGATGTGGTACACTTGGTACGGCTTCCTTCTCCCTGGTTGGTGGATATTATAGTTGACATCACTCATTTTTTGAGATACGGTGGACTCCTTCCCACCTGCTCTATGGAGGTCCACTAAAACCAGCCCATAACATAACTGTCATTTAAAGCTCTCAACATGTAGTGTGCTGGAGGAAACTACTCTGGTTTCACATCACTGACGCCATCATTTGCAGTGACACATGTCTTCCCTCCATCAGTTCACCAGTGACTCTGTCACACCCCTTATACTTTGGCTTATTCGAAGACAAATTGTTCCTCCATTGGTGACATCAAATATTGTGATTGTAGTCTGGGTATCGCAACTCATGGGCTCCAATAAAAAATATCTTTAACTAGGCCCCCACCTAATATTCCAGGGCTTCTATCCCATAGATCTTGGGCTCTAGTGTAAAGAGTCAGCTCTTATGGTCAGGGTCCTCTCTCCTGTATAGTGTCAGCTCTTATGTGCAGGATCCTCTCTTCTGTAGAGTGTCAGCTGTTATGTGCAGGGTTCTCTCTCCTGTAGAGTGTCAGCTCTTATGGGCAGGATCCTCTCTTCTGTAGAATATCAGCTCTTATGTGCAGGGTCCTCTCTCCTGCAGTGGAAACTGACAGCGCAGATACAATAAAATCCCACATGTATGAATGGAGTCTGTCCAGACTCCATTCATATATGTGGGATTTCATTGTATCTGCGCTGTCAGTTTCCACTGCATGAGTGTTATCTGGAGAGATTATGGATGTACTTCATGATGTTGTGTTTTATGCCGGTCATACGTTATGGATTCTGGTTATGCTCGCTGTAGTAGCCATCTGTTGGATAATATAAGGGTCCTCTCTCCTGTAGAGTGTCAGCTCTTATGTGCAGGGTCTTCTCTCCTGTAGTGTCAGCTCCTATGTGCAGGGTCCTCTTTCTTGTATAGTGACAGCTCGTATGGGCAGGGTCCTCTCTCCTGTAGAGTGTCAGCTCTTATGGGCAGGGTCCTCTCTTCTGTAGTCAGCTCTTATGTGCAGGGTTCTCTCTCCTGTATAGTGTCAGCTCTTATGGGCAGGATCCTCTCTTCTGTAGAGTGTCAGCTCTTATGTGCAGGGTCCTCTCTCCTGTAGAGTGTCAGCTCTTATGTGCAGGGTCTTCTCTCTTGTAGTGTCAGCTCTTATGTGCAGTGTTCTCTCTCCTGTAGTGTCAGCTCTTATGGGCAGGGTCCTCTCTCTCCTGTAGTGTCAGCTCTTATGTGCAGGATGCTCTCTTCTGTAGAGTATCAGCTCTTATGTGCAGGGTCTTCTCTCCTGTAGTGTCAGCTCAAATGTGCAGGGTCCTCTCTCTTGTATAGTGACAGCTCGTATGTGCAGGGTCCTCTCTCCTGTAGTGTCAGCTCTTATGTAAAGGGTCCTCTCTCCTGTAGTGTCAGCTCTTATGTGCAGGGTCTTCTCTCCTGTAGTGTCAGCTCTTATGTGCAGGGTCCTCTCTCTTGTATAGTGACAGCTCGTATGGACAGGGTCCTCTCTCCTGTAGTGTCAGCTCTTATGGGCAGGGTGCTCTCTCTTGTATAGTGACAGCTCTTATGGGCAGGGTCCTCTCTCCTGTAGTGTCAGCTCTTATGTGCAGGGTCTTCTCTCCTGTGGTGTCAGCTCTTATGTGCAGGGTCCTCTCTCTTGTATAGTGACAGCTCATATGGGCAGGGTCCTTTCTCCTGTAGTGTCAGCTCTTATGTGCAGGGTCCTCTCTCTCCTGTAGTGTCAGCTCTTATGTGCAGGATCCTCTCTTCTGTAGAGTGTCAGGTCTTATGTGCAGGGTCTTCTCTCCTGTAGTGTCAGCTCTTATGTGCAGGGTCCTCTCTCTTGTATAGTGACAGCTCGTATGGGCAGGGTCCTCTCTCCTGTAGTGTCAGCTCAGCTCTTATGTGCAGGGTCCTCTCTCCTGTAGTGTCAGCTCTTAAGTGCAGGGTCTTCTACCCTGTAGTGTCAGCTCTTATGTGCAGGGTCCTCTCTCTTGTATAGTGACAGCTCGTATGGGCAGGGTCCTCTCTCCTGTAGTGTCAGCTCTTATGTGCAGGGTCCTCTCTCTTGTATAGTGACAGCTCGTATGGGCAGGGTCCTCTCTCCTGTAGTGTCAGCTCTTATGTGCAGGGTCCTCTCTCCTGTAGTGTCAGCTCTTATGTGCAGGGTCCTCTCTCCTGTAGAGTGTCAGCTCTTATGTGCAGGGTCCTCTCTCCTGTAGAGTGTCAGCTCTTATGTGCAGGGTCCTCTCTCCTGTAGAGTGTCAGCTCTTATGTGCAGGGTCCTCTCTCCTGTAGAGTGTCAGCTCTTATGTGCAGAGTCCTCTCTCCTGTAGAGTGTCAGCTCTTATGTGCAGGGTCCTCTCTCCTGAAGAGTGTCAGCTCTTATGTGCAGGGTCCTCTCTCCTGTAGAGTGTCAGCTCTTATGTGCAGGGTCCTCCTGTAGAGTGTCAGCTCTTATGTGCAGGGTCCTCTCTCCTGTAGAGTGTCAGCTCTTATGTGCAGGGTCCTCTCTCCTGTAGAGTGTCAGCTCTTATGTGCAGAGTCCTCTCTCCTGTAGAGTGTCAGCTCTTATGTGCAGGGTCCTCTCTCCTGAAGAGTGTCAGCTCTTATGTGCAGGGTCCTCTCTCCTGTAGAGTGTCAGCTCTTATGTGCAGGGTCCTCTCTCCTGTAGAGTGTCAGCTCTTATGTGCAGGGTCCTCTCTCCTGTAGAGTGTCAGCTCTTATGTGCAGGGTCCTCTCTCCTGTAGAGTGTCAGCTCTTATGTGCAGGGTCCTCTCTCCTGTAGAGTGTCAGCTCTTATGTGCAGGGTCCTCTCTCCTGTAGAGTGTCAGCTCTTATGTGCAGGGTCCTCTCTCCTGTAGAGTGTCAGCTCTTATGTGCAGAGTCCTCTCTCTGTAGAGTGTCAGCTCTTATGTGCAGGGTCCTCTCTCCTGTAGAGTGTCAGCTCTTATGTGCAGGGTCCTCTCTCCTGTAGAGTGTCAGCTCTTATGTGCAGGGTCCTCTCTCCTGTAGAGTGTCAGCTCTTATGGGCAGGGTCCTCACTCCTGTAGAGTGTCAGCTCTTATGTGCAGGGTCCTCTCTCCTGTAGAGTGTCAGCTCTTATGTGCAGGGTCCTCTCTCCTGTAGAGTGTCAGCTCTTATGGGCAGGGTCATCTCTCCTGTAGAGTGTCAGCTCTTACGGGCAGGGTACTCTCTCCTATAGAGTGTCAGCTCTTATGAGCAGAAGCGAAGCCTCTTACTCCTGGATGAGGTTTTTCTCTATGACCTTCATCATGGATATTCCCAGGGAACATTTATGCTTTAAAAAGATCAAAGGGAAGTGTTCGGACCCCGCAGAGGGGACTTCAGTGCTATATGGAAGGTCACATAACATGATTTCCCTGGAGATGCTCCTCCTTTAATAACATTGTCTACACATCACATCTCTCATCCTCAGCCGCACGTTTCATTCCACAGATTTTTATTTTCTTCGCTCGGCACCTTTGATTTTGGTAACAACGTGTGATGGAAAACTTTTCCAAACTTTTTCTTCTTCCCATACTCCACAGACCTTCTATAGGGTCGAAGACCGTAATCTGAGACAGTGGTTTCCAACATGTGGTTGTTTATCTGGGAAACTACAACTCCCAGCATCCCTGTCACAGAGGTGTAACCATCATCTGGGTACCTACCATCACATACTTCTTAAGTGATAGAGGGGCACTTAAGACCCCTCGGGCACCAGGGTTTGGATGCGACTACAATTTATGGTTCCGCTATCCACTTATATCAAACAGTGGCTTTTGCAAACTTGATCTGTAGATTTATTACATTTATGTGTAGTACTCCTTGTCAACAGTAGTGGCCGCTGCAGTGAAATTGAGCAGCAGCAGGCAACTCACCCCTGTACTTTACACTGCAGCTCTGCTTGAACTGAATACTCTCATAGCAAAGAAAGGATGATTATTAACTACAGGTACAAGAAACTGAACCATCAACTGGAAATGTCTGCAGCCCATAGACAATGGGGGAGGGGGCACAGTAAAAGGGGCACTGGGACTTCTGCCTTAAGATCTTCTCCCCAGGGGGCTTTTTTAATGATACTTGTTCTTGCTGAATATGAGGATGATTGAGTCCCATTAACAGAGAATATTACACCGTATCCCATCTATACGGAGGTTCTAGGGCTCTTGATTGATATAAGCGCCGCTGACTTTTAATAAGATCCATTTTGCATGTTAAGCAAGTTAATTACAGAAAAAAAAATACATCCCAGTCCATCTTGTAATGAGGAGTAACAAGCTCGTAATCACCCGAGGCGACAAATTTATCCTAATTGGAGAGCAGTCATTTATTTTTGTAAAAGATGTGTCTCATTAGTCTCTGGCGATGGAGCGGGAAGCGCGCTGCTCCAGCTCTTATGCTTCATCCTTTGGAAGAAATGCGTCTTTGATGCATCATGGACGGTTCTACAAAAATCCATTGTACATCAGTAAATTTCTGGTGTACAACAGGTATATTGTCATAGAACAGATATTATGAGAGTAATATTTTAACTGGAGGTGACAGGGCGCTACAGAAACATCAAAATGGGTGCTGCAATAAGGTACACATAACTAAGGTGCCTATACAGTAACACAAATACTTCTGCCATGCTACATATGTAACTAATGTCACCACACAGTAACACACTACTGTATAAATCACTAAAAGCACCATACAACAAATAATGCTACCATACCGTATGTAACGGGTCTGGGAGGCGGAACCTCTGAGCTTTATATACAAGGAGGCTTTCCTTGTAAAGGAGCGGGTGGCGCCCGGGGAGACGGACAGGAAATCACTGCAAGTGACGGGGGCAGTCTCTGGATAGACAGGCGGGTAGTCACGGCAAGTGACCGGGGCAGTCTCTGGATAGACAGGCAGGTAGACACGGCAAGTGACCGGGGCAGTCTCTGGATAAACGGGCAGGTAGTCACGGCAAGTGACCGGGGCAGTCTCTGGATAGACAGGCGGGTAGTCACGGCAAGTGACCGGTACAGTCTCTGGGTAGACAGGCAGGTAGTCACGGCAAGTGACCGGGGCAGTCTCTGGATAGACAGGCGGGTAGTCACGGCAAGTGACCGGGGCAGTCTCTGAATGGACAGGCGAGTAGTCACGGCAAGTGACCGGGGCAGTATCTGAATGGACAGGTATATACGACCTGAGATGGTGGAGCCTCCCGGTAGGCTAGCAGGCAGATGACAGATGAGCGCCCCCAAGTGAGCAGGCGAGAGTCTCTGGAATAGCCGATGGACACCGCATGTGACGGCCGAACCTCCAGGTAGGCTTGCAGGCAGATGGCAGATGAGCGCCCCCAAGTGAGCAGGCGAGAGTCTCTGGAATTGCCGATGGTCACCGCATGTGACGGCCGAACCTCCAGGTAGGTTTGCGGGCAGATGGCAGATGAGCGCCCCCAAGTGAACAGGCGAGATTCTCTGGAATAGCCGATGGTCACCGCATGTGACGGCCGAACCTCCAGGCAGGCTTGCGGACAGGTAGCAGACAGCAAACTGGCAGGAAACAGGCAGGTAACTGGTAACGGACCCTGAGGGCTAAAGCAGAGTAGTGAACAGTGCAATAACAACATTGCTCGGGCACCTCCATTAAGGAGGAAGTACTTTATATAGGGTGGAGTCCTCCGGCATTGGCCGGGGACCTTTTTGAAAGATGCGCGCGGCCCCTTTAAGAGCGGGGGAGCGCGCGGGCGCGCGCCCTAAGTCCAGTAGCAGGGAAGGAGCGCGCGGCCCCAGCAGGGCGGAAGGAGGACGCTGAGCGCGGGTAAGGGGGGCGACGTCCCTGCCTGGCAGAGGACGCTGTCGCAGGGGAACAGCGTCCCTGCCTGGCAGAGGGCAGGGACGCCGGCGCTACAGTACCCCCCCCTTTACCCCCCCCTTTTTTTTAGGCCTGAAAAAATTTAGCTAGGATAAAGGGGGCAGGTTTTTCTCCAGGTCCCACCCCTTCCTCAGACCAAAACCCCCTCCCCCCAAAATAGGTCTTTTTTCCTCCCCTTTTGGGGGCCAAATGTTCTCTACCTCAAATTCGTCTTCGCACACTAGCAGGGGGTTTACCTGTAACTTGACAAAAGTTTTTAAGTACCCCTTTTTGAGGAGAGATACAGGGAAAGGGATTTTAAATCCGAAAATTGGCCGGGATTTTTAAAATTTATAGGACACCGGTTGATCTGATGAATCCAAAAGGACCATGAACCGAGGGCCCAAATTTGGGGGAAAGGGAAGACCCGGACATACTTGGACGAAAGCCAACCTTATCCCCGGGAGGGAATTTGAGGGGGATCCAGACTTTTTTTTGTCACATGTTTCTTCATGCGCTGGGATAACAAATGAGTGCTGACGGGTACTCCCCCATTGGAGGAAAATTCTTTAAACCGAGATTCCGCAGCGGGATGCCACAAGATGGAACAGGAACAGGGATCCGAGGGTGTTGACCGAAACACAAAAAAGGGAGTTTGGAGGAAGACGCTCTCGGATTTTTTGAAAGAATTGGGCCCAAGGCAGGAGACCCCCCAGTCAGAAGGGGCATTAAGAAGTGCCGGAGATAACTGGTCAATTCTGATTGATTCCTCGACTTGTCCTTTTGGACGGGGGTGGAAAGCGGGGGAAAATCCAAGGGTGACGTCTACAATTTAAAATGCCTCCAAAACGGAGGTGAACGACCCCACGACCCCGACAAAATGGACGAGGCAGACCATGAAGACGAAGAGTGGCGGATAAAGCGCCAACTCGGGTGCAGACGGAAGCCCTGGGAGGGGGTGAAGTGAGCCCTCTTGGAAAAGCGTACGACCACCCAAAATGACCGACAACCACAAAAGACGGGGGGTCAGTTAGAAGTCCTGGCTATATCGCCCGGGGCAGCGGGTACAGGGAACGGGAAAAAACGGCCGGGAGGGAGGTGTCTCGGGAAATTTTTGCGGGGAAGAGACACAGGCAAAAACAAATCAAAATTTCGTCCTTTTGCAGGGGAGGGGACCATAAGCCGAGTAATGAGCTTGGGGGGCTTTTTCTGCCAGCGTGGCCACTAGTTTAGACAATGACCCAGTTAGGATTCTCTCCCCATCGGTTACCGTCCAAGTCTTACCAGGAGGGAGACTTTAGCTCCGGGAGCCACCCGCATCACTCTGAGGGATCGATGTATTTTAGGTTCCTCCTCGAGAACCACACCCGGAAAAGGGCCGGGGCAAGGCGCCGCCTTGATGTTTTTGTCGGGCCCGGGCGAAAATGAAGAGAAAATCAAGCGGCAAAAAACAAGGACCCCCGGGCTTGGCAGGGTTAAGTCCTGGGGATGCTGGGGTAACCAGTTTTTTTGGGGCAGTTAAATGATTCCGATGAAGGCCCCCGAGTAGGAACGCCACCCCCCC
>JARQOD010000002.1:8214629-8261793 GCA_033576555.1 Oophaga sylvatica
AATAATCTCGGTCTCCTATGGAGTAATTGCGCTCAGAGAGGAGAGAGAGTTTGGAGAAGAAGCCGCAAGATACCATCCTCCCGGATGAAGATTTTTGAGTAAGTACCGCTCGGCTCCAGAAGGGAAGCGTCCACCTCCGGGAAGAACTGCTTGTTGCCGTCCGGGCGATGCAGCACTGGAGCGGAAGAGAAGGCCTGTTTTAAAGAAAGAAAGGCCTCCTCTGCTTCGGGGTCCACTGTTTGGGATTAGCATCCTTGCGGGTGAGCGCGGAGATTGGAGCAGTCGGGAAGAGAAGTGCGGTATAAAAAGGCGGTAATAATTGGCGAATCCAGGAACCGCTGAATGGCCTTCAACCCCTCCGGTCGGGCCATTTCTCGATGGCAGACAGTTTATCCGGATCCATTCGTAGGCCTGTCTGAGAAATGATGTAGCCCAAAACGGAAGCGAGGTCTGCTCAAAGAGGCACTTCTCATATTTGGCGAAGAGGTGATTCTGCCTGAGCCTGAGCAGAACCTGACGAACATCCCTCCGGTGAGACTGGAGATCCGGAGAGAAGACCAAGATGTCGTCTAGGTACACCACAACGCAGGAGTAGAGAAGGTCCCGGAAGATGTCATTGACCAACTCCTGAAAGACTGCTGGAGCATTACAGAGACCAAAGGGCATCACCAAATACTCGTAGTGGCCGTCCCGGGTGTTGAATGCCGTCTTCCATTCATCTCCCCGACGGATACGGACCAGGTTATATGCCCCACGAAGATCCAGTTTGGTGAAGATTCTAGCCCCCCTCAGACGATCAAACAATTCTGGAATGAGCGGAAGAGGGTACTTATTCTTCACCGTGATCAAATTTAGGCCTCTGTAGTCAATACAGGGACGGAGAGAGCCGTCTTTCTTTTTACGAAGAAGAAACCTGCTCCCGCTGGGGAGGTGGATTTCGGATGAATCCCTTGGCCAAATTCTCCTCGATATATTCGGACATCGACCTGGTCTCAGCAGCGGACAATGGGTAAATACGCCCACGGGGAGGCGTAGTACCGGGTAGCAGGTCGATCGGGCAATCTTTACGGTCTGTGAGGGGGTAATGTCTCTGCTTCCTTTTTATTAAAGACATCAGCGAATGACCAATATGGAATCGGGGGCCCTGGTAGATTAGTTGGTGTAGGAGAAGGACGGACGGGATGAACAGGAACCAAACACGTTTTATGACAGTCCTGTCCCCAGCGAAGGATCTCTCCAGTCTGCTAGTCGAGCACGGGTGCATGCTTTTGGAGCCAAGGCAGACCTAGTAAGAAAGCGTGAGAGAGTCCAGGCAGAACATGAAACGAGATGCTCTCAGAATGCAACATTCCCACCTGCAGGGTTATGGCTTCAGTGATAAGTTGGATGGGACGTGGTAGGAGACCCCATCCACAGCAGCAACAGATACTGATTCAACAGAGGTTTGGTAGGAATGCGATATTTTTCTACTAGAGCCTGTGAAACAAGATTCCCGGGTGCTCCAGAATCAAGTTGGGCTAGTTCGAAATAACGGTTCTCACCCAGGAGAATTGAGACTGACAGCAGCAGAGATGAAGAGGATTTATTTTTGTCTAGGTGAACCTCTCCGAGCGAACCTAGACACAGGCGTTTCCCGACCTCTCTGGGCAGGTACGGATCGGTGCTCCTTACTGCCACAGTAGAAGCAACTCCCCTCGGCACGGCGTAAGTCCTGACGGGCTTTGACCATCTTGGTCTGGTCGACTTGCATAGGCTCAGGAGTGTGTACCTGAGGAGAAACGGAAGGAGTTACAGGTCTCTGAAAAGAAGGAGCAAGACGAGGAAACCTTCTCTCACGGGTGACTCTTTAGCGCGCTCCTGGAACCGTAGATCAATTCGATTGGCAAGAGTTATTAGGTCATCGAGAGAGGTTGGAATGTCCCGACCGGCAAGTTCATCTTTAATACGGCCGGACAGACCCTCCAGAAGACAGATATCAGAGCGTCATTATCCCAAGCCAGCTCCGAGGCAAGGGTACGGAACCGTATGGCATATTGACCCACGGTGAGGCTTCCCTGACGGAGACGCAGCAGAGAAGATGCAGAGGAGGTCTTCCGTCCGGGTTCGTCGAATACCTTCCGGAAGGCTGAGAGAAAAGCAGACAGGCCCGACACCAGAGGATCTTCTCTCTCCCAAAGAGGATTTAGCCAGGCCAGGGCCTCTCGGTGAGATGGGACATGATGAAAGCAATTTTGGCCCGGTCGGAGTTAAATGGTGTGCCAGGAGTTCAAAATGCAGGGTGCACTGGTTAATGAAACCCCGAGCCAGAGCAGGGTCGCCTCCAAACCGAGGAGGAGCTGAAAGTCGAGGTCCAGGAACGGAAACCACGGAATTGGTAAGCAGCGGAACTGCCGGATTGCGAGTCATGGCGCCCGCGGTGGTTGCTGGTGAAGTAGTCAGGGTGTCCAGGCGGGAATTAACATTCCGCAGGTGACCCAGGATGGACTCCTGTTGAGACCTCTGACGAGACAGTTCATGACACAGGTCAGAGAGCGAGGGAGTTTGGGTGCCACCGGGTTCCATGGCCCGAGCAAACTGTAACGGGTCTGGGAGGCGGAACCTCTGAGCTTTATTATACAAGGAGGCTTTCCTTGTAAAGGAGCGGGTGGCGCCCGGGGAGACGGACAGGAAATCACTGCAAGTGACGGGGGCAGTCTCTGGATAGACAGGCGGGTAGTCACGGCAAGTGACCGGGGCAGTCTCTGGATAGACAGGCAGGTAGACACGGCAAGTGACCGGGGCAGTCTCTGGATAAACGGGCAGGTACTCACGGCAAGTGACCGGGGCAGTCTCTGGATAGACAGGCGGGTAGTCACGGCAAGTGACCGGGGCAGTCTCTGAATGGACAGGCGAGTAGTCACGGCAAGTGACCGGGGCAGTCTCTGAATGGACAGGTATATACGACCTGAGATGGTGGAGCCTCCCGGTAGGCTAGCAGGCAGATGACAGATGAGCGCCCCCAAGTGAGCAGGCGAGAGTTCTGGAATAGCCGATGGACACCGCATGTGACGGCCGAACCTCCAGTAGGCTTGCAGGCAGATGGCAGATGAGCGCCCCCAAGTGAGCAGGCGAGAGTCTCTGGAATTGCCGATGGTCACACGCATGTGACGGCCGAACCTCCAGGTAGGCTTGCAGGCAGATGGCAGATGAGCGCCCCCAAGTGAACAGGCGAGATTCTCTGGAATAGCGATGGTCACCGCATGTGACGGCCGAACCTCCAGGCAGGCTTGCGGACAGGTAGCAGACAGCAAACTGGCAGGAAACAGGCAGGTAACTGGTAACGGACCCTGAGGGCTAAAGCAGAGTAGTGAACAGTGCAATAACAACATTGCTCGGGCACCTCCATTAAGGAGGAAGTACTTTATATAGGGTGGAGTCCTCCGGCATTGGCCGGGGACCTTTTTGAAAGATGCGCGCGGCCCCTTTAAGAGCGGGGGAGCGCGCGGGCGCGCGCCCTAAGTCCAGTAGCAGGGAAGGAGCGCGCGGCCCCAGCAGGGCGGAAGGAGGACGCTGAGCGCGGGTAAGGGGGGCGACGTCCCTGCCTGGCAGAGGACGCTGTCGCAGGGGAACAGCGTCCCGACGCCGGCGCTACACCGTACACATAAATACTATCACTGTACAGTAACATAAATAATGCTGCCATACCGTACATATAAATACTATCACTGTACAGTAACGTAAATAATGCTGCCATACTGTGCGCATAACTACTATCACGATACAGTAATAATGCTGCCATACTGTACACATAACTACTATCACTATACAGTAACATAAATAAATGCTGCCATACCGTACACAAATAATATCATTATACAGTAACATAAATAATGCTGCCATGCTGTACAAATCACTAATATCACTGTACATAACCTCTAAATAACAGTCATACTGTAGAAATAAATAATGCTGCCATGAAGAGCACCAACTCACATAAATACTATCACTATACAGTAACAGAAGTAATGCTGCCATACTGTACGCATAACTACTATCACTATACAGTAACATAAGTAATGCTGCCATACTGTACACAAATACTATCACTATACAATAACATAAATAATGCTGCCATACTGTGCGCATAACTACTATCACTATACAATGACATAAGTAATGCTGCCATACTGTACGCATAACTACTGTCACTATACAGATAAATACCATAGATCAACATATCAGTCACTAAATTTCACCTAAGTGAATAGCAGGAATAGCGGCAAATGCCATACATTAATGGACTGAAACCATGTCGGACTGTAATAGACCAACTGCATACATTATATAGAAAACACCAAAGAACAAAAGCAGTCAAAGGTCAATGTGAAAAATAGAAAAAACTTTATTAATGTACATGGATAAAAAACACCACACAACAGGTGAACCCTGTATGTGTCATACACACGGTTAAAAAGTATACAGCAAGGGGAGCCGTATGTGGTAGATATAATAAACCTCAACTCACATCAAACAAGATGGTATTCACATAATAATAATACATAGGTATGTATATAGAGGTAAATGATGGATGGTAATATGGTACATACCAAAAAGTCACCAATGTGACACCACACCAGCTGCCCTGCCGCCCCAACGCGCGTTTCGGAGGATCTCCTTCCTTCCTTCTTCAGGGGGCCATCATTTACCTCTATATACATACCTATGTATTATTATTATGTGAATACCATCTTGTTTGATGTGAGTTGAGGTTTATTATATCTACCACATACGGCTCCCCTTGCTGTATACTTTTTTACCGTGTTGTATGACACATACAGGGTTCACCTGTTGTGTGGTGTTTTTTATCCATGTACATTAATAAAGTTTTTTCTATTTTTTCACATTGACCTTTGACTGCTTTTGTTCTTTGGTGTTGTCACTATACAGTAACATTAAATAATGCTGCCATACTGTACGCATAACTACTATCACTATACAGTAACATAAATAATGCTGCCATTCAATACTATCACTATACATAAATAACTATCATCTGTACGATAACATTAAATAATACGCCATAAAGCTGCCATGCGTCAATAACTACTATCACTATACAATAACATAAATAATGCTGCCATACTGTACACATAATCTTCACTATACAGTACATAATAATGCCCCATATGTACACAATATATCTAACAATACATAAAATGCTACACATACTACCGGTACGAAGTAACATCTCCTATATCACTATACAGTAACATAAATAATGTGCCATACTGTACACAAATACTATCACTATACATAACATAATAATGCTGCATTTACGCATAATACTATCATTACAGTAACATAAATAATGCTGCATCTGCACTAATACTATCATATACATAAATAAGTAATGCTGCCATACTGTACGTATAACTACTATCACTATACAGTAACATAAATAATGCTGCCATGCTGTACACATAAACTACTATCACTATACAGTAACATAAATAATGCTGCCATGCTGTACACATAACTACTATCACTATACAGTAACATAAATAATGCTGCCATACTGTACATATAACTACTATCACTATACAGTAACATAAATAATGCTGCCATGCTGTACACATAATACTATATCACTATACAGTAACGTATAATAATTGCTGCCATACTGTACACATAACTACTATCACTATCTATCACGGTACGAAGATACACATCTTTCCTTATCACTATACAGTAACATAAATTTTTTTTTTTTTTTGCTCCATACTGTACACTATACTATCACTATACAGTAACATAAATAATGCTGCCATACTGTACGCATAACTACTATCACTATACATGTAACATAAGTAATGCTGCCATACTGTAGCTATAACTACTATCACTATACAGTAACATAAATAATGCTGCCATGCTGTACATAACTACTATCACTATACAGTAACATAAATAATGCTGCCATGCTGTACACATAACTACTATCACTATACAGTAACATAAATAATGCTGCCATACTGTAATATAACTACTATCATATACGTAACATAAATAATGCTGCCATACTGTACACATAACTACTATCACTATACAGTAATAAATAATGCTGCCATACTGTACTATAATACTATCACTATACGTAACATAAATAATGTGCCATGCGTACATTAACTATATCACTATACGTAACATAAATATGTGCATGCGTACACAAATTATCACTATACAGTAACATAAATAAGCTGCCATACTGTACACAACTATATACTTACAGTTAATAAGTAATGCTATCACTTACAACACGGTACGAAGATACAATCTTCCTATATCCTATCAGTAACATAAATATGTTGCCTGCTGTACACAAATACTATCACTATACAGTAACATAAATATGCTGCCATACTGTACGCATAACTACTTATTATACAGTAAAAATAATGTGCCTGCTGACACAATACTATCACTATACAGTAACATAAATATGTGCTACTGTACGTTAACTACTTCACTATACAGTAACTAAATTATGCTGCCATGCTGTAACATAATACTATCACTATAAGTAACATAAATAATGCTGCCATGCTGTACACATAACTACTATCACTATACAGTAACATAAATAATTCTGCATACTGTACACTTAACTACTATCACTATGCTATCAGGTACGAGTACATCTTTCCTATATCACTAACAGTAAATAATAATGTTGCCATGCTGTACACAAATACTATCACTATACAGTAACAAAATAATGCTTCCATACTGTAACAAATACTATCACTATACAGTAACATAAATATGCTGCCATACTGTACACATAACTACATCACTATACAATGACATAATAATGCTGCCATACTGTACGCATAACTACTATCACTATACAGAACATAAATAATGCTGCCATGCTGTGTATAACTACTATCACTATACAGTAACATAAATAATGTGCCATGCTGTACACAAATACTATCACTATACAGTAAATAAATAATGCTGCCATACTGTACATATAACTACTATCACTAACAGAACATAATAATGCGCATACTGTAATATAATATATCACTATACAGTAACATAAATATGTGCCATACTGTACACATAATACTATCACTTCAGTAACAAATAAGCTGCCTACTGTACGTATAACTACTCACTATACAGTAACATAAATAATGCTGCCATGCTGTACACATAACTACTATCACTATCAGTAACATAAATAATGCTGCTGCTGTACACATAACTACTATCACTTCAGTAACATAAATAATGCTGCCATACTGTACATATAATACTATCATATACAGTAACATAAATATGCTGCCATGCTGTACAAAACACTATCACTATACGTAACGTAATAATGCTGCCATCTGTACACATAACTACTATCACTATACTATACGTACGAAATACCATCTTTCTATATCACTATACAGTAACATAAATAATGTTGCTGCTGTACACAATACTATCACTATCAGTAACATAAATAATGCTTCCTCTGTACACAAATACTATCACTATCGTAACATAATAATGTGCCATACTGTACACATAACTACTATCACTATACAGTAACATAAATAATGCTGCCATACTGTACATATAACTACTATCACTATACAGTAACATAAATAATGCTGCCATACTGTACAATAACTACTATCACTATACAGTAACATAAATAATGCTGCCATACTGTACGTATAACTATACTATCACTATTACAGTAACATATAATAATGCTGCCATACTGTACGTATAACTACTATCACTATACAGTAACATAAATAATGCTGCCATCTGTACACATAACTACTATCACTATACAGTAACATAAATAATGCTGCCATACTGTACAATAACTACTATCACTATACAGTAACATAAATAATGCTGCCATACTGTACATAACTACTATCACTATACAGTAACATAAATAATGCTGCCATGCTGTACACATAACTACTATCACTATACAGTAACATAAATAATGCTGCCATGCTGTACATATAACTACTATCACTATACAGTAACATAAATAATGCTGCCATGCTGTACACATAACTACTATCACTATACAGTAACATAAATAATGCTGCCATGCTGTACACTATCTAACATAATACCTTAATCAATACTATATACAGTAACATAAAAATGCTGCCATACTGTACATATAACTACTATCACTATACAGTAACATAAATAATACTGCCATGCTGTACACATAACTACTATCACTATACAGTAACATAAATAATGCTGCCATACTGTACATATAACTACTATCATTATACAGTAACATAAATAATGCTGCCATACTGTACACATAACTACTATCACTATACAGTAACATAAATAATGCTGCCATACTGTACGTATAACTACTATCACTATACAGTAACATAAATAATGCTGCCATGCTGTACACATAACTACTATCACTATACAGTAACATAAATAATGCTGCCATACTGTACATATAACTACTATCACTATACAGTAACATAAATAATGCTGCCATGCTGTACACAAATACTATCACTATACAGTAACATAAATAATGCTGCCATACTGTATGCATAACTACTATCACTATACAGTAACAAATAATGCTGCCATGCTGTACACATAACTACTATCACTATACAGTAACATAAATAATGCTGCCATACTGTACGTATAACTACTATCACTATACAGTAACATAAATAATGCTGCCATACTGTACATATAAATACTATCACTATACAGTAACATAAATAATGCTGCCATGCTGTACACATAACTACTATCACTATACAGTAACATAAAAAATGCTGCCATACTGTACATATTAACTACTATCACTATACAGTAACATAAATAATGCTGCCATACTGTACACATAACTACTATCACTATACAGTAACATAAATAATGCTGCCATGCTGTACATATAACTACTATCACTAAACAGTAACATAAATAATGCTGCCATACTGTACGTATAACTACTATCACTATACAGTAACATAAATAATGCTGCCATACTGTACGTATAACTACTATCACTATACAGTAACATAAATAATGCTGTCATGCTGTACACATAACTACTATCACTATACAGTAACATAAATAATGCTGCCATACTGTACACATAACTACTATCACTATACAGTAACATAAATAATGCTGCCATACTGTACGTATAGCTACTATCACTATACAGTAACATAAATAATGCTGCCATGCTGTACACATAACTACTATCACTATACAGTAACATAAATAATGCTGCCATGCTGTACACATAACTACTATCACTATACAGTAACATAAATAATGCTGCCATACTGTACATATAACTACTATCACTATACAGTAACATAAATAATGCTGCCATACTGTACATATAACTACTATCACTATACAGTAACATAAATAATGCTGCCATGCTGTACACAAATACTATCACTATACAGTAACATAAATAATGCTGCCATACTGTATGCATAACTACTATCACTATACAGTAACATAAATAATGCTGCCATGCAGAGCACCAAATCACAGTGAGAAACCACCCACTAATCGAAGACACAATAATCAGAATATCTTCTTTAGCCATGCTGGCGTAGCCGGTAGAGTGCCCGGTGTAAGCATTGTCAGCCCCCTGGAGAAAGCTGTGCAGTCTGTGTGGAACTTCAGCAGGTTAGAGGGCACGTCCCTGGTGGTCTAGGGCGGTGACCTGGTTAGTGCAACCATCATCTTTCACTCAGTTTAAAACAGTTAGGCCGGGGTCAGACACAACTACAAAAAATCGGACCGTTTTAGTCGGTCGATTATCGGAACAAAATGCAAACATCACACATCCTTCTGGCATCCGATTTTCCTTCAAAGATGCGATTTAGTCGCATGTGTGTGTACCTTGTAACATCCGATTTTCATCCGACTTGCGAGAATTTCTCGCAGGCTTGCAAAACTGACATATAATGGATCCAAAAGAATAGTATTTAAATCACAAAAGAAAGAATAGATATATACACATAGAGCACATATATATATATATATATATATATATATATATATACATGTCATTGTGACATGTATATATACATATATTTATAGTTCCTAGACTTCTACATACTGTAATAGCCGCTAATTCAATTGCCGGCTTTTGTGAAATCACAGAAGCCGACATGAAATGATACATTGTTTAGACACAGTTAACCATGTCATTTCCTGTATTTTGATATATGGTTTGAACTTACAATTACAGAAGTGTATGTGTGCAAAATTTCAGACATGTAGGGGTTAATTAAAGGTGTAAATTCGTTGAAAAAAAATGCGTGGGCTCCAGCTGTATTTTCTCCACCAGACAGACAAAGCAAGCGAGTGGGGCAGATAATAATAGCCTAGGGAGGGTACATTTTTTTTGTGCCCCCCCTGGCTACTAACATCTGCCCCCAGACACCCCAGAAAGGGCAAATCTCTAATTAGATTTGCCCTTTCTGGCACTTTGCCCGTCTATTCCATTGCCCTGTAGCGGTGGCGAATGGGTTAATAAGGGGTTACAGCCACCTTGCAATTGAAAGGTGACTGTAAGCCAGGTTAATAATTGAGAGCTGTCAATTAGACAACTATCAATTATTAATCCTATTGTATGAAAGAAAAATCAAACACACACACTTTAATAAAAAAGAAGTTTAATGAAATAATCACACAGTTTTTGACCATATTTTATTTTCCTGCTAAAACCATTTCCTGTAATAAAAATAAAATAAAAAACCAAAATTATACTTACCAATCCGATGTACAGTCAGGTCCCACGGTGTAATCCATCAGAAAGGGTTAACAGGTTACAGCGAGCAGAGAGCTAAATGCTGTCTCCTAGCTGTAACCCCCTGAATGAATAACTTACTCTCCCAGCGAAAGGAGAGGAAGAGATGAATGAATGAAGCTTAATTGATTTATTGCCACTTTCACTTCAGTGACCTGACCTAAGGTGAAAGTGGGAGACAATCAATTAAGCTTCATTCATTAAGGGATCGTCGCTGAAATGTCAGGACATTTTTTTGATCGCTGGTCTCCGCTGACAGGCACGCATCGCTGCGTGTGACAGGCGGGAGACCAGCGATCCGCTGGTAACCAAGGTACACAGCGGGTTTCCAGGCGCGGGGCTGTGCCTAGAAACCCGCTGTGTACCTTGGATACCAGCGCCCTGATGCAGGGAGCTGGTAACCAAGGTACACAACGGGTTTCCAGGCACCGCGCAGCGCTTGGAAACCCGCTGTGTACCTTGGATACCAGCTCCCTGCATCAGGGCGCTGGTATCCAATGTACACTGCGGGTAACTAAGCGATGTTACCCGCAGTGTCGCTGTCCCAGATCGCTGCCTGACCTGTCTGTTTGACAGCTCAGCAGCGATCATATAGCGATACACCAGCGATCCTGACAAGTGCATATCGTTGTCGGGATCGCTGGTGTATCGCTATGTGAGACCCAGCCTTTAATCACATCCTCTCCTGTCGGCAGGAGATAAGCTCATTCATTCAGGAGCTATCAGCTGAGCACGCAGCATTAGTTGCGCTGCTTAGCTGATTGCTAGTTAACCCTTTGTGAAGGATTACATCGTGGGACGTGACAGATCGCCAGATAGGTAAGAATAATGTTGTTTTATTATTTTATATTTATTTTAGGAGATCAAGGGCTTCGCACGGATTAAGAGTAAAATAAAAGATGGTCAAAAAAATGTGTTTTTATTTCATTAAAATTATTTATTCTTAAAGTGTGTGTGTTTTTTTACTTACTTCAATAGGATTAATAATTGATAGTTGTCTAATTGACAGCTCTCAATTATTAACCTGGCTTACAGTCACCTTTCAATTGCAAGGTGGCTGTAACCCCTTATTAACCCATTCGCCACTGCTACAGGGCAATGGGAATAGACGGGCAAAGTGCCAGAAAGGGCAAATCTAATTAGAGATTTGCCCTTTCTGGGGTGTCTGGGGGCAGATGTTAGTAGCCAGGGGGGGCACAAAAAAATGTACCCTCCCTAGGCTATTATTATCTGCCCCCACTCGCTTGCTTTGTCTGTCTGGTGGAGAAAATACAGCGGGAGCCCACGCATTTTTTTTCAACGAATTTACACCTTTAATTAACCCCTACATGTCTGAAGTTTTGCACACATACACTTCTGTAATTGTAAGTTCAAACCATATATCAAAATACAGGAAATGACATGGTTAACTGTGTGGAAACAATGTATCATTTCATGTCGGCTTCTGTGATTTCACAAAAGCCGGCAATTGAATTAGCGGCTATTACAGTATGTAGAAGTCTAGGAACTATAAATATATGTATATATACATGTCACAATGACATGTATATATATATATATATATATATATATGTTCTATGTGTATATATCTATTCTTTCTATTCTTTATTAAAGCTGTCAGTGTGATTTTACAGTATAGCCGGGGATGAATTGCCGGCTTTTCTAAAGGACACCGATGCGATTTAATCGCAAGTCACACAGTGTGGTCCGTTTGTAATCCGATTTTTCATCGCTTCCATAGACTTGCATTGGCGATAGTCGACCCACAATCGGTGACAGTGGCAGCATGCTGCGATTGCACTCGGACGTTTAAAACTGACCACAAAAAATCTGATACTGGGAGCTGCTCCATAGATTAACATAGGACAGACTGCAATGCGATATTTCATCGTATTGCAGTCGTCCGATTCTGTCGCCAGTGTGACCCCGGCCTTACAAAGAAAAATGGTTTATAAGTTCCCATAACTGCCACTAGGGGGGGCCCACTGCATATAAATACAGAGTGACATGTGCCACGCTCCCCCTGGTGGTGGCCACCTGCATAACACTGTAAACTAATTCAGGAAAAACAAGGGAGTAGTAAAGTTCCTGTGCGCCGTTAACAGTAAATATTTTGGACAGTGCAAACTTTTCGGATGTTTTCTGCAGCTCACAAAAAGTAAAGTCATTTCCATCTAGTAATGGTACAGCACAAAAGCCTTATTACCACAGTGCCACCTGCTGGACACAACTATGAATGCACATCACGGTGCAGCACAATGTGACAAGGGGATAGTGCAAACTTCTGTGCAAGAGTCTGAGCTGAGTTGTCTACTCTGTGTGAACCTGTCACAATGCTCCTCATGTCAAGCACCAGCTATCCAGATGACATCTTCTTGCAGCATAGCAATTCTTTGGAGCACAGCTTTATCATTTAGCCACCACTGGTGCCCATCTTAAGTATATTATTGACACCTTTAGGGGCTTTTTTAACTTATTTATATTCATGTTTTACTAAAACATTTTTACAAATGAGTTTCATTAAATATTTTGGCGCGTTCGGTTTCTACAGCCTCTATGTATCACAGTAAATAGCAGACTGCAGAATGAGCTACCTGGTCTGTATGTACAGTGATACATATAGGCTGTAGAAACCGAGTTACCAACTTCTGCTCATGTTTATTTCTTATACACCCTTGTTCTAAAACTGTATCCACCTCTGTATGTTTCATCCATTTAGAGAACTTCACAAATGGGGTGTACCGGGTTACCCCCTATGGATAGGATAAGAGCTAACTCCTTGATTGTTGGGGTCCAAGCACTGGGAACATCTCCAATCCTCGTGCACGGTATGCATGGAGCCAAGGGTGAAGCATGCGCATCTTTGCTCTATTCATCGTCTATGGCACTGCAGCAGAAAGCCGAGGACTGCGCTTCGCAATTTCCGTCAGTCCCATAGACAATAACAGTTAAAAAACAATGAATGGAAAGTTGAAAATTTAAAAATACAAAAACGAAATTAATAAAAAAAAAGGTGTTCTTAAAGGTAGCCTTAACCCCTTAATGACCGCCGATACGCCTTTTAACGGCGGTAGTTAACTGTATATATAAGTATATAGCGCCCCCCAGAGTCGGATTTTCTCCGGGGTCTGGCTACCAGGGGTAGCTGAGACCCCAGAGAACATAATTCGGGTCCCCCACTTTTGCGATCACCGTTATTAACCCTATAACGGCGATTGCAAAAGAAAACAAAACAGCGATTCTGCATGTAATTTCTCTACCCTCTGATGTGATCGCACATCAGAGGGGAGAGAAATAGGGTCCCCCGATCCTCCCCGGTACCTCCCGATGTCCCCCCTTCCTCCCATGGGCTCCTACAGCTCCCGGTCTTATCCCTGGAAAGAAAATGCCGGCCGGCAGATTCATTCATTCTGTGCAGGAACATTTTGATCACTGTGATAAACGCTATCACAGTGATCAAAATAAAAAAAATAGTAAATAAACCCCCCTTCATCACCCCCTTAGTATCATGGGTGTATCGCCACAAGGATCGTCGCGATTACACACTCTGACTTCTCACAGCTGAGTTGCTGTTTCTTTGTGTTTGGTAATGAGGGAGTTAATTTTACCTAGCTCTTTGCTAAGACTAGGTCCAGCCTCGCCCGGCTGCTTTTGATTATGTTCTAATTAGATTCCTTCATATACCTGCCAGTCTGCTTGTTAGATGCCGGTGAAAGCATTCATGTAGTCTAGCAGACTGGATCGGTTCTGAGAATACTTAAGCTAAGAGCTCCTTAGTTGTTTTTACTCTTATAGCTTATAGTTTATCTCTGAGACCTTAGGTGTTCCTACTGTGTGTGAGTGTTGTATGTAAGACTTTATTTACTTTATTTCTTGTCTTTCTTGTATTTCTTTCTGTTCATTAACCGTTACCTGTTCATTCCCTTTGGTGGTAATCAGGGTCCTTCTTAGGACTAGATTACAGTTGGCAGGGATTGATAGGAGACAGGGTTTACGCTGGTGGCCTGGACCTCTGTACCTTTAACAGTACCTCCAGGTAGAGGGATTAGTTAGGACCCCAGTTTAGGGTCAGCATAGACCCCGGTCACCCTCTAGCCGGAGACAGCGTATAACGGATTCCGTATTGACCCACTGGACTTTCTGTCAGGTAATTCTATGTTATCATATATCTATGCGCATGTTATATAGTATGTTGCCCTTTGATATAGATTACTGACATCACATATATATATCTGCTATACAGCGTGACATTTTCACCGGCCATACTAAAAGATTCTCTCCAGCTGTCATGGATCCAGTTGCCCAGCTGGCCCGGCAGTTGCAGGGGTTGTCCATGGAGTTTGCAGACATTAAGTCCAAGGTTTTGTTCCCCCCGGAGCAAACCAGATCTGAACCTAAGGTTGCTCTCCCGGACAGGTTCACTGGTGGGCGGGACAAATTTTTTACTTTCCGGGAGGAATGTAAATTGTACTTTCGGCTGCGGCCTCGGTCATCTGGGAGTGAAGAGCAGAGGGTGGGAATTGTTATCTCGCTCTTACAAGGGGACCCTCAATCTTGGGCGTTCTCTATTCCTCCAGGCTCCCCAGATCTCCAGTCAGTGGATCGATTTTTTACTGCCCTGGGTCTGGTATATGATGATCCGGATCGAGTTTCCCTTGCTGAAACAAAGTTACGTAAAATACGGCAAGGAAATCGTCCAGCGGAGGAATATTCTTCTGAGTTCCGTAGATGGGCAACAGATACTCAGTGGAATGACCCAGCTCTTAGGAGCCAGTTTTGTCAAGGGTTGTCTGACAAATTAAAGGATGTGTTGGCTCAGTATGATTCTCCTCCATCACTGGAGGCTGCTATGGCCCTCGCTATTCGCATTGATAGACGAATTCGGGGAAGACGCGAGGTAACTCCACCTCCCGTGATGACTCCACCTACTACTAAAGTCCCTTATACTGAGGTTCCCCTGGTCTGTTCTGAGGAACCCATGCAGTTGGGAGGGACATCTTTTTGTAGGAAGGAATTGGCGGTGCACCGCAAGACTAGAAGGTGTTTCTTTTGCGGGAGAGAGGGACATTTTGTTGGGGGGTGTCCATCCCGGGCCTCTTTGAGCAAAGGAGTTAACCTGGGAGTGTGTATTTCGTCCCCAAATCCCTCTCAGTTTCTCGTGCCTGCGGAGGTGGTGATTGGTACTAGAACTGAGAGGATTTCTGTTTTTCTTGATAGTGGGTCCGGGGCTAATCTGGTGGACGCTCGGTTTGCCCAGGTGCATGGTATGCAACTGAGTGTATTGGCCAAACCGGTCCCTATAGTCTCTATTGATTCTAGACCTCTCGGTCAAGGTAGCTTGGTACAAGCTGTTCATAACATAGATCTTCGAGTAGGGGCAAGACATAAAGAGCAATTGTCTTGTTATGTGTTGGAGGGTCTACCTACTCCTATTGTGTTGGGACTTCCTTGGTTGGCTAAACATAACCCAGTGATTGATTGGCAATCCGGAAAGATAAGCCAGTGGGGTGAATTTTGCAGGAATAACTGCATGAGCACGGTCATCGGTGCGGTTGTGCCTAGGACTTTGTCTCCTTTTCTGGAGGACTTTGGGGAGATGTTCTCAGAGGAGGGGTGTAAAGAGTTACCTCCTCATCGCGCATATGACTGCTCAATAAAGTTGCTTCCTGATGCCTTATCTCGTACTTTCCCAGGGGCCGGGAAGACGGATGATCCGGTTCCTATCCTCAGGAGGGAGTTGTAGTGTCAGCTGTATGCTCTGAGCTTGAGGGGGAGGTATTGGGGGCTCAGGGGGACGCCCCTGTGGGACTTCCAGGGAGACTGATAGTTCCAGATCGGTTAAGACTGAAGGTTACGGAGAACCGTTACAAACGGATGGCTGATAGGGGAGAGTTTCTGGTCTAGATCTGAAGGTGAACGATCTAGTTTGGTTGTCTACCAGGAATATAAAACTTAAAGTTTCCTCCTGGAGGTTGGGTCCCAGATTCATCGGGCCGTACAGGATCAGTTCCATAATTAATCCTGTGGCATTTCGTCTGGACCTCCCTCCTACATTTAAAATTCATAATGTTTTCACAAGTCATTACTTAAAAAGTATGTGGCACCAGTCAGACCGTCACCTCTACCTCCTCCTTCAGTGGTGGTCAATGATAACGTGGAATTTCATGGGTCGAAAATCATTGACTCACGTCTCAGTCGCCGATCCCTTCAGTACTTGGTTCATTGGAGGGGGTATGGTCCTGTGGAGAGGACGTGGGTCCCTGCGTCTGATGTTAACGCAGATCGATTGGTTCGGACCTTTCACACAACTCACCCGGGCAGACCTGGCCCTGAGGGTCCGGAGTCCCCTCGTAGAGGGGGGGGTACTGTCATGGGTGTATCGCCACGAGGATCGTCGCGATTACACACTCTGACTTCTCACAGCTGAGTTGCTGTTTCTTTGTGTTTGGTAATGAGGGAGTTAATTTTACCTAGCTCTTTGCTAAGACTAGGTCCAGCCTCGCCCGGCTGCTTTTGATTATGTTCTAATTAGATTCCTTCATATACCTGCCAGTCTGCTTGTTAGATGCCGGTGAAAGCATTCATGTAGTCTAGCAGACTGGATCGGTTCTGAGAATACTTAAGCTAAGAGCTCCTTAGTTGTTTTTACTCTTACAGCTTATAGTTTATCTCTGAGACCTTAGGTGTTCCTACTGTGTGTGAGTGTTGTATGTAAGACTTTATTTACTTTATTTCTTGTCTTTCTTGTATTTCTTTCTGTTCATTAACCGTTACCTGTTCATTCCCTTTGTTGGTAATCAGGGTCCTTCTTAGGACTAGATTACAGTTGGCAGGGATTGATAGGAGACAGGGTTTACGCTGGTGGCCTGGACCTCTGTACCTTTAACAGTACCTCCAGGTAGAGGGATTAGTTAGGACCCCAGTTTAGGGTCAGCATAGACCCCGGTCACCCTCTAGCCGGAGACAGCGTATAACGGATTCCGTATTGACCCACTGGACATTCTGTCAGGTAATTCTATGTTATCATATATCTATGCGCATGTTATATTGTATGTTGCCCTTTTGATATAGATTACTGTCATCACATATAAATATATCTGCTATACAGCGTGACACTTAGTTAGGAACATATAATAAAATAGAGAAAATATATTTATTTTCATTTTTCCATTACGGCAAGGGTTATAATTAGGGTTAGGGTTACAATTAGGGTTGGGATTAGGGTTAGGATTAGGGTTAGGGGTGTGTTGGGGTTAGGGTTGGAGCTAGAATTGAGGGTTTCCACTATTTAGACACATCAGGGGGTCTCCAAACACAACATGGCGTTCAAAAAGTCAAATGGCGCTCCTTCCCTTCCGAGCCCTGCCGTGCGCCCAAACAGTGGTTTACCCAAACATATGTGGTATCAGCGTACTCAGGACAAACTGCACACCAATTTTGGGGTTCTAATTTATCCTGTTTCCCTTGGAAAAATAAAGTAGCTGGCTAAAAAAATCATTTTTGAGGAAAAAAATGATTTTTTATTTTCACGGCTCTACGTTATAAACTTCTGTGAAGCACTTGGAGGTTCTAAGTGCTCAACACACATCTAGATAAGTTCCTTAGGGGGTCTAGTTTCCAAAATGGGGTCACTTGTGGGGGTTTCCACTGTTTAGGCAGATCAGCGGCTCTCCAAAAGCGACATGGCATCCAGCCAATTCTGTGTTGAAAAAGTCAAACGGCGCTCCTTCCCTTGCGACCTCTGCCGTGCGCCCAAAAAGTGGTTTACCCCCACATATGGGGTATCGGCTTATTCAGGAGAAATTGGACAACAAATTTTGTGGTTCATTTTCTCTGTTAACACTTGTGAAAATATAAAAAAATTGGTTCTGAAGTAAATTTTTTGCAAAAAAGTGAAATGTTAATTTTTTCCTTCCACATTGCTTCTGTTCCTGTGAAGCACCTGAAGGGTTAACAAACTTCTTGAATGTGGTTTTGAGTACCTTGAGGGTGCAGTTTTTAGAATGGTGTCACGTTTGGATATTTTCTATCATATAGACCCCTCAAAGTGACTTCAAATGTGATGTGGTCCCTAAAAAAAAATGGTGTTGTAAACATGAGAAATCGTTAGTAAAATTTTAACCCTTATAACGTCGTAACAAAAAAAAATTTGTTTCCAAAATTGTGCTGATGTAAAGTAGACATGTGGGAAATGTTATTTATTAAGAAATTTGTGTGACATATCTCTCTGATTTAAGGGCATAAAAATTTAAAACTTGAAAATTGCTAAATTTTCAACATTTTTGCCATATTTCCGTTTATTTCATAAATAAAAGCAAGTCATATAAAAAAAAAAAAAATTACTACTAACGTGAAGTACAATATGTCACGAAAAAACAGTCTCAGAATCAGTAGGATCCGTTGAAGCGTTCCAGAGTTATAACCTCATAAAGTGACAGCGGTCAGAATTGTAAAAATTGGCCCGGTCGTTAAGCTGCAAAATGGCTCTGTCACTAAGGGGTTAAAGGGGTTGTCCTATAAACAACATTTCTTACATATCCAGAAAAAGATTATAAACATAAGATCTTTGGGATCGTACCGTGAGGGCTCGAGTGTCTCCTGTGTGAATGGAGAGGTAATGAGCATGTGCGACCACTGACCCAGTCATGGTCTATAGAAGCAGTGGTCGCACATGCTCACTACAGCTGCATTTACACAGGGGAGTCTGTAACCCCCCGTTCTCGTCATAGGTGGAGGCCACAGTGGTCTTAAAGGGCTGTCCAGTCCAAATCGATAAGTCTGCAGTCACTCTTTGTGAGTGCAGACTTATGAATCCTCCCAACACACGGAGGTTCGCAGGTTTCTGAGCCGAGACCGTCGTGTATGTATGAGTTATACATACTCCCGATCAGAGCCTGTCCAGTGGGTGTGGCCTCGTTCCATACACTTGTATGGAGCGAGGCCGCGCCCGACTAGTGACGCGGCTGGCCAATGGACTTGACCGACTAGAGGGTGCAGCCTCACTCCATACAAGTGTATGTAACGAGGCCACGCCCACTGGACAGGCGCTGACCGGGAGTATGTATAACTCATACATACCCTCCGGAGGATCCCTGCATGCACTGGGGGGATTCATAAGCCTGCAGTCACACGGAGTGCCTGCAGACTTATAGATTTGGACTGGACAACCCCTTTAATTATAACGCTTTGATTAAGAACCAGAGACTGAGTTAAACTTTGAAATTCGTAAATTTTACAATATGTTGTTTTCTACTTAATTTTTCACATCAATTACTGTTTGTGCACAGGGCTGCTCTCCAGTCTGTGTCTACCACTGGTCCCTGGTGTATAACATCTAGCATCATTACCCCTGGTGTATAACATTCACCCCAACCCACCCATGGTGCATATCATTCGTCCCATCACCCCCGTTGTATAAACTCCGGCCCCATTGCCCCTAGTGTATAACCTCCGTCCCCATTGCCCCTAGTGTATACCCTCCGGCCACATTGCAAGAGTGTATAACCTCCGGCCCCTTTGCCCCTAGTGTATGACATCCGGCCCTCACTCCCCTGGTGGATAACAACTGTCTCCATTGCCCTGGTGTACAACCTCCCGCCCCCCACCAAGCCATCTGCCTTTATTAACATGTGACAGAGCGACTGGCCACCGGGGTAACAAGTCCATCCATGACATTTCATCCTCCTGAATCATCCGCCATCACCTGTGAGTGATATTATTGAGGAGTGGAAGGAACCGCAGCAACTCAGCCACAAAGTGGAGACCCCGTAACGTTACAGAGCGGGGGGCCGAGTGCTGAGGAGCAGAAAAGTCACCAGCAGAGCAGGGGTCCAAGTGCTGAAGATCAGAGGGCAGAAAAGTCACCACCCCTCTGCTGACTCCATAACTGCAGAGTCCAGACCTCCTCTGGTATCAGCACAAACACTGCGCCCCCGCCGGAAGCTTCATGGCCGAGCAGCTGCATACAGCCGTACATCACCAAGCACAATGCTGAGCGTCAGATGGAGTGGTGTAAAGCCGCCACCACTGAACTCTGGAGGAGACGTGTTCTGTGCAGTGTTGGATCGCACTTCTCTATCTGCGTCTGATGGAGGAGTCTGGGTTTGATGACTCCAGGAGGACGTTACCCCCTGACTACATTGTGCCCCCTGTACAGTTTGGTAGAAATCCTTCCCAGAAGAGAAGAGCCGTTATATCAGCAGAGGAGCCCCTCCATATTAATGTCTATGGATGTAAGATGGGATGTCAAAAAAGCTCCTGTGAGGAATGTGGAGGGTGTACATACTTTTTTCCATGTATTCCCAGTGATGAGCAGTTTCCCCTCCCGGACATCAGATCATTCCCTCATTCCTCCGTCCAGGACTATTACAATAACCCATCAGTTCGAGGCTTCGGTCGTCTATGACTCACGTCGGGGCACGGGCTCCATATCACTGGCGACATGTAGGCAAACACATCCTTTGTTTCTTTTTCTGTGGACATGACTCATGGGTAGAGGAAGCTTCCCATACAGACCAAGCTCTTGAAATATTTCGCTCAGTTTTTCATATAGTAGCGGTCTGTATGACACAATATGGCGGTATGTGCCGAGTTCTACCAGGACTTGTACTGTATACATTTAGTTTTAAGCGCGAGTGCACAGGGTTAGTTCACAGTCGGTAGTATATTGCTTGTCCATGATAGGCAAGTCAACAATATGTACAGTGGGGAAAATAAGTATTTGATACACGGCCGAATTTGTAAGTTTTCCCCCCTACAAAGAATGGAGAGGTGTGTAATTTTTATCGTAGGTACACTTCACCTGTGAGAGACAGAATCTAAAAATAAAATCCAGAAAATCATATTGTAGGATTTCTACATAATTAATTTGCATTTCATTGCATGAAATAAGTATTTGGTCACCGACCGACCAGCAAGAATTCTGCCTCTCACAGACCTGTTACTTTTCTGTAAGAAGCCGCCTACTCTGCACTCATTAGTGTGACCTTGTTGCCTGTATAAAAGACACCTGTCCACACACTCAATCACACTCCAACTTCTCCACCATGGCCAAGACCAAAAAGCTGTCAAAGGACACCAGAGACAAAATAGTGAGCACGAGGCTGGGATGGGCTACAAGACAATTGGCAAGCAGCTTGGGTAGAAGGCAACAATTGTTAGCACAATTATTAGAAAATTAAAGAAACATAAGATGACTGTCAATCTTCCTCAGTCTGGGTCTCCATGTAAGATCTCGCCTCGTGGGGTAAGGATGATTCTAAGATCAGGAATCAGCCTAGATCTACACGAATGGACCTGGTCAATGACCTGAAGAGAGCTGGGACCACAGTCTCAAACATTACCGTTAGTAACACACTATGCTGTCATGGGTTCAAATCCTCCAGGGCACACAAGGTCCCCCTGCTCACGCCAGCACATGTTCAGGCCCATTTGAAGTTCGCCAATGACCGTCTGGATGATCCAGAGAAGGCATGGGAGAAGGTCATGTGGTCAGATGAGACCAAACTACAACTTTTTGGTATCAACTCCACTCACCTTGTTTGGAGGAAGAAGGATGAGTACAACCCCAAGAACACCATCCCAACTGTGAAGCATGGTGGGAAAATCATCATACTTTGGAGGTGATTGTCACGCTGTCTCTGCGTACAGGAGGTCAGGGGCCTAAGCTGACCCTAAGCTGGGGCCCTAACTAATCCCTCTACCTGGAGGTACTGTTAAAGGTACAGAGGTCCAGGCCACCAGCGTAACCCCTATCTCCTGAGGATCCCAGAACCTCAGTAATCTAGTCCTGAGAAGGACCCCGATCACAACAACAGGGGACAGGATAATATAAGCCCACACACAGTACTAGACGAACGAGACAGTACAAGGGGAAAACCAAAAAACCACCTTGCATACAAAAACTCGCACCACAACAACAGAGGGAACACCAACGGGTAAGGAGATAAATAATAAAGCGAGGAAGGGAAAAAAAAACACACAAAGTACACTTCACTCCAAACTCCAAAATACCACAAGCCGCTCTGTTTGTCTGCAAGGAATGCTTTCACCGACAACTTCCCTAACAGACTGGCAGGTATTTGAAGGAGTCCCACTTCTGCAGCATTGACTGCAGCTGGGCGAGGCTGGGCCTCATCTAGCACAGAGAGAATTAACTCCCTCACTGCCGAAAAATACAAAGCACCAAAAACTCAGCTGCGAGAAGTCAGGCTGTGTATTCGTGACGATCTTCGTGGCGACACACCCGTGACAGTACCTCCCCTTCTACGAGTGACCTCCGGACCCTCAGGGCCAGGTTTATCCGGGTGAGTCGTGTGGAAGGCCCGAATTAATCGGTCTGCGTTAATATCCGACGCAGGAACCCACATCCTCTCCTCAGGACCATACCCCTTCCAATGAACCAGGTACTGAAGGGATCGGTGATTTAAGCGTGAATCGATGACTTTTGATACCTGAAACTCCAAGTTACCATTGACCACCACTGGAGGAGGAGGTAAATGTGACGGTATCACCGGCGCCACATACCTCTTAAGCAACGATCTGTGGAACACGTTGTGAATTTTAAACGTAGGGGGGAGGTCAAGACGAAATGCCACCGGATAAATTATAGAACTGATCCTGTACGGCCCAATGAACCTGGGACCCAGTTTCCAGGAGGGAACCTTAAGTTTTATATTCCTGGTAGACAACCATACCCGATCGTTCACACTTAGGTCCGGACCAGACACTCTCCTCCTATCAGCCATACGTTTGTATCGGTTCCCCATAGTATTCAGATTATTCAGCACCCCTCTCCACACTGAAGCGAGTGATGACGAAAATCGTTCTTCCTCAGGAACCCCTGAAGAGCCCCCCTACTGAAAGTACAAAACTGGGGGTGAAACCCATATGCCCCAAAAAACGGGGACTTACCAGTGGACTCGCTCCGCCTATTATTAAGAGCAAACTCTGCCAGAGGCAAGAAAGAAGCCCAGTCCTCCTGGTTCTCTGACACAAAACACCGGAGATATGTCTCCAAGCTCTGGTTCAGACGTTCCGTCTGACCATTGGTCTGAGGATGAAAACGACAAATGCATCCCCCGCCGTGTACAAAATGCCTTCCAGAATTTGGACACAAACTGAGACCCCCTATCAGACACCACATCGGAGGGTACCCCGTGAAGCCTCACAATCTCCCCAATGAACACCTGCGCAAGAGTTTTAGCATTAGGAAGAGCAGGAAGAGCGATGAAATGTGCCATCTTGCTGTACCTGTCCACTACAACGAGTATGACCGTTTTACCCGAAGACGGCGGGAGGTCGGTAATAAAGTCCATGGACAGATGAGTCCAAGGACGCTCCGGGATCTTCAAAGGTAAGAGGGCCCCAGACGGACGGGTATGTGGGGTCATAGAGCGCGCACAAACCCCACAGGACGCTACAAAAGTTACCACCTCCCTATGTAAGTTAGGCCACCAAAACCGACACGAGAGGAGATCCACAGTTGCTTTACTCCCTGGGTGTCCTGCCAAAGCTGAGTTATGGTGTGCCTCGATCACCTTTTGTCGCAACTGATCTGGAACAGTCTCCCTGGAGGTCCAACAGGGGCATCCCCCTGAGCCTCCAATACCTCCTCCTCAAGCTCAGAGCATACTGCCGACACCACCACCCCCTCCTGAAGGATAGGAACCGGGTCATCCGTCTTCCCGGCCCCAGGGAAACTACGAGACAAGGCATCCGCCTTTACATTTTTTGACCCAGGACGATATGTGACGACAAAATTAAACCTGGTAAAAAACAACGACCACCTAGCTTGTCTGGGATTCAGACGTTTTGCGGACTCCAGATATAGCAGATTCTTGTGATCGGTGATGACGGTGACCGGATGGACTGCCCCCTCCAAAAAATGGCGCCACTCCTCAAAAGCTAACTTAATGGCCAAGAGTTCCCTATTGCCGACATCGTAATTCCTCTCAGCGGACGACAATTTTTTAGAGAAAAAGGCGCACGGATGCCACTTACCAGGGACGAACCCTGTGACAATACTGCTCCCACCCCTACCTCAGAAGCGTCTACCTCTACAATGAATGGCTGTGACACATCAGGTTGAACGAGTATGGGTGCCGAGGCAAAACATTTTTTCAAGGAGGAGAATGCTTGACAAGCCTTGTCAGACCACCTAGAAAAATCCGTCCCTTTTTTTGTCATGTCTGTGAGAGGTTTAACCATGGACGAGAAATTACGAATACATTTCCGGTAATAATTAGCAAACCCCAGGAAACGTTGTAGTGTCTTAAGATTCTCTGGCAGATCCCACTCCAGAACTGCCCGCACTTTCCCAGGGTCCATACGAAAACCGGATGCTGACACCAGGAAACCTAAAAACTGAAGTTCCTGTACGGCGAACACACACTTTTCCCATTTGGCGTACAGTTTATTATCCCGCAAGATCTGCAACACCTGCCTAACATGCTCCTGATGAGACACCAGATCCGGCGAGTAAATTAAGATATCATCCAGATATATGACAACAAACTGTCCCACCAGGGAAAAAATATCATTTACAAAGTGTTGGAACACCGCCGGGGCATTAGTCAGACCAAATGGCATGACCAGGTTCTCATAATGCCCCTCTGGAGTGTTAAACGCCGTCTTCCACTCATCCCCCTCCTTCATCCTACTCAGATTGTACGCCCCCCTGAGATCCAACTTAGAGAACCATTTGGCACCCACGATCTGACTGAAGAGATCGGGAATAAGTGGGAGCGGACACGGATCTCGGACCGTAATCCGATTAAGTTCACGGAAATCCAGGCAAGGGCGTAGGCCTCCATCTTTCTTCTTCACAAAGAAGAACCCCGTGGCCACCGGGGAAGATGAAGGTCTAATATGCCCCTTATCCAGACTTTCAGAAATATAATCCTTCATTGCCTGCCTCTCAGGACCAGATAGGTTATACAACCTAGATTTAGGTAACTTGGCCTCAGGGAGCAGTTTTACAGAACAGTCATACACGCGATGAGGAGGTACTTCCTGACACCCTTTCTCAGAGAATACATCCTCAAAGTCCGCCAGAAATGGAGGTAAGACCCTAGGAGTGACCGCACCGATGACCGTATTCATGCAGTTTTTATTACAGAATTCACTCAATTGGCTTATCTCCCTGGATTGCCAATTAATAACAGGGTTATGCTTAGTTAACCAAGGAAGGCCCAACACTATAGGAGTGGGAAGACCCTCCAACACGTAACAAGACAACAGTTCTTTATGTATCGCTCCCACTTGAAGTTTTACGTTATGCACAGCTTGCAAAAAACTTCCTGACCGAGATGCCTGGCGTCGATCGAGAATATGGGGATGGGTTTAGCCAACACACTCAATGGCATACCTTGAACCCGGGCAAACCGAGCGTCCACCAGATTAGCCCCGGCCCCACTATCCAGAAGAACAGATATCCTCTCAGTTCTCGTACCCACCACCACCTCCGCCGGTACGAGAAACTGAGACGAACCTAGGGACGAAATACCTACTCCCAGATTGCCGTCCACCACACAACCTGGGATCAATAGTTTTCCGACGACCCTTTATTCTGCAAAGGACGGGATGGACACCCCCCAATAAAATGTCCCTTTCTCCCGCAGAAGAAACACCTTCCTGTCTTGTGGCGCACCGCCGGTCCCCTCCCCCGAAATGATGTCCCTCCTAATTGCATAGGCTCCTCTGGACTGACCAGGGGAACCTCCATATAAGGGACCCTTGAAGAAGGTGGAGTCATCACAGGGGGCGGAGTTTACCCCGCATCTCTCCTGAAGCCGTCTGTCAATGCGAATAGCAAGGGCCATAGCGGCTTCCAGTGACGTGGGAGGGTCATACTGTGCCAACACATCCTTTAATTTGTCAGATAAACCTTGACAAAACTGGCTCCTAAGAGCCGGGTCATTCCACTGGGTGTCCGTGGCCCACCTACGGAACTCCGAACAGAATTCCTCCGCCGGACGATCTCCCTGCTGGATCCTACGTAACTTAGATTCAGCAAGAGAGATCCGATCCGGGTCATCATATACAAGACCCAGAGCAGCGAAAAACCTATCCACTGACTGGAGAGCCGGGGAGCCCGGGGGAAGAGAGAACGCCCATGATTGTGGGTCCCCTTGTAGGAGCGAGATGATAATTCCCACCCTTTGTTCTTCACTCCCCGATGACCGAGGCCGCAGCCGAAAGTACAATTTACATGCCTCCCGGAAAACAAAAAACTTGTCCCGCCCCCCAGTGAACCTGTCAGGGAGAGCTACTTTAGGTTCTGGTCCGGCTTGCTCCGGGGGATACAAAACCTTGGACTTAACGTCCGCCAGCTCCATGGACAAACTCTGCAACTGCCGAGCAAGACTGGCTACTGGATCCATGGTAGCTGGAGAGAATCTTTTGTCGGTCGGTGAAAATGTCACGCTGTCTCTGCGTACAGGAGGTCAGGGGCCTAAGCTGACCCTAAGCTGGGGCCCTAACTAATCCCTCTACCTGGAGGTACTGTTAAAGGTACAGAGATCCAGGCCGCCAGCGTAACCCCTATCTCCTGAGAATCCCTGAACCTCAGTAATCTAGTCCTGAGAAGGACCCCGATCACAACAGGGGACAGGATAATACAGGTCCTTCTCAAAAAATTAGCATATAGTGCTAAATTTCATTATTTTCCATAATGTAATGATTACAATTAAACTTTCATATATTTTAGAATCATTACACACCAACTGAAATTTGTCAGGTCTTTTATTGTTTTAATACTGATGATTTTGGCATACAACTCCTGATAACCCAAAAAACCTGTCTCAAAAAATTAACATATTTCAACCGTCCAATAAAATAAAAGTGTTTTTTCAAAACAAACAAAAAACCCATCAAATAATAAAGTTCAGTTATGCACTCAATACTTGGTTGGGAATCCTTTTGCAGAAATGACGGCTTCAATGCGGCGTGGCATGGAGGCAATCAGCCTGTGACACTGCTGAGGTGTTATGGAGGCCCAGGATGCTTCGATAGCGGCCTTAAGCTCATCCAGAGTGTTGGGTCTTGCGTCTCTCAACTTTCTCTTCACAATATCCCACAGATTCTCTATGGGGTTCAGGTCAGGAGAGTTGGCAGGCCAATTGAGCACAGTAATACCATGGTCAGTAAACCATTTACCAGTGGTTTTGGCACTGTGAGCAGGTGCCAGGTCGTGCTGAAAAATGAAATCTTCATCTCCATAAAGCATTTCAGCCGATGGAAGCATGAAGTGCTCCAAAATCTCCTGATAGCTAGCTGCATTGACCCTACCCTTGATGAAACACAGTGGACCAACACCAGCAGCTGACATGGCACCCCACACCATCACTGACTGTGGGTACTTGACACTGGACTTCAGGCATTTTGGCATTTCCTTCTCCCCAGTCTTCCTCCAGACTCTGGCACCTTGATTTCCGAATGACATGCAAAATTTGCTTTCATCAGAAAAAAGTACTTGGGACCACTTAGCAACAGTCCAGTGCTGCTTCTCTGTAGCCCAGGTCAGGCGCTTCTGCCGCTGTTTATGGTTCAAAAGTGGCTTTACCTGGGGAATGCGGCACCTGTAGCCCATTTCCTGCACATGCCTGTGCACGGTGGCTCTGGATGTTTCTACACCAGACTCAGTCCACTGCTTCCTCAGGTCCCCCAAGGTCTGGAATCGGTCCTTCTCCACAATCTTCCTCAGGGTCCGGTCACCTCTTCTCGTTGTACAGCGTTTTTCTGCCACATTGTTTCCTTCCAACAGACTTCCCATTGAGGTGCCTTGATACAGCACTCTGGGAACAGCCTATTTGTTGAGAAATTTCTTTCTGGGTCTTACCCTCTTGCTTGAGGGTGTCAATGATGGCCTTCTTGACATCAGTAAGGTCGCTAGTCTTACCCATGATGGTGGTTTTGAGTAATGAACCAGGCAGGGAGTTTTTAAAAGCTTCAGGAATCTTTTGCATGTGTTTAGAGTTAATTAGTTGATTCAGAAGATTAGGGTAATAGGTCGTTTAGAGAACCTTTTCTTGATATGCTAATTTTTTGAGACAGGTTTTTTGGGTTATCAGGAGTTGTATGCCAAAATCATCAGTATTAAAACAATAAAAGACCTGACAAATTTCAGTTGGTGTGTAATGAATCTAAAATATATGAAAGTTTAATTGTAATCATTACATTATGGAAAATAATGAAATTTAGCACTATATGCTAATTTTTTGAGAAGGACCTGTATAAGCCCACACACAGTACTAGACGAACGAGACAGTACAAGGGGAAAACCAAAAAACCACCTTGCATACAAAAACTCGCACCACAACAACAGAGGGAACACCAACGGGTAAGGAGATAAATAATAAAGTGAGGAAGGGAAAAAAACACACAAAGTACACTTCACTCCAAACTCCAAAATACCACAAGCCGCTCTGTTTGTCTGCAAGGAATGCTTTCACCGACAACTTCCCTAACAGACTGGCAGGTATTTGAAGGAGTCCCACTTCTGCAGCATTGACTGCAGCTGGGCGAGGCTGAGCCTCATCTAGCACAGAGAGAGAGAATTAACTCCCTCACTGCCGAAAAATACAAAGCACCAAAAACTCAGCTGCGAGAAGTCAGGCTGTGTAATCGTGACGATCTTCGTGGCGACACACCCGTGACAGTGATTTTCTGCAAAGGGGACAGGATGACCTCACTGTATTGAAGGGATTTTGCCCAACAAACTCCTTTTCTCAGTAAGAGCACTGAAGATGGGTCTTGGCTGGGTTTTACAGCATGACAATGACCCAAAACACACAGCCATGGCAACTAAGGAGCGGCTCCGTAAGAAGCATTTCAAGGTCCTGCAGTGTCCTAGCCAGTCTCCAGACCTGAACCCAATAGAAAATCTTTGGAGGAAGTTGAATCTCAATGTTGTCCAGTGACAGCCCCAAAACCTGAAAGATCTGGAGAAGATCTGTATGGAGGAGGGGGCCAAAATCCCTGCTGCAGTGCGTGCAAACCTGGTCAAGAACTACAGGAAATGTTTGACGAATGTAATTACAAACAAAAGTTTCTGCCCCAAAGGTTACTGTTTTTCTTTTGTATCAAATACTTATTTCATGCAATAAAATGCAAATTACTTTGAGGGGTCTATATGGCAGAAAATACCCAAAAGTGACACCATTTTAAAAACTGCACCCCTCAAAACTGCATTCAAAAGTTTATTAACCCTTCAGGTGTTTCATAGGAACTAATTCAATGTTTAAGTAAAAAATGAACATTTTATTTTTTTCCACAAAAATATGTTTTAGCCCCCAATTTTTTATTTTCACAAGAGTAACAGGAGAAAATGGATACCAAAATGTGTTGTGTAATTTTCCCTCAGTACGCCGATACCCCATATGTAGGGGAAAACTACTGTTTGGGCGCATAGCAGGGCTCGGAAGGGAAGGCGCACCGTTTGACTTTTTGAAAGCAAAAATGGCTAGAATCAAGAGCGGACACTGTTGGTTTGAAGAGACCCTAATGTGCCTAAACAGTGGAAATCCCCCCCAGTGACACCATTTTGGAAACTAGACCAAAGAACATATCTAGTTGTGTGTTGAGCACTTTGAACCACCAAGTCCTTCACTGAAGGTTATAAAGGTAGAGCATTGAAAATATAAAAAAAAAAATTTTCTCATAAAAAATGTTTTTATCCCCAAGTTTTTTTTTATTTTTACAAGAGTAACAGGAGAAAATGCACTGTACAATTATTTGTGCAATTTCTCCTGAGTACGCCAATACCTTTATATGTGGTTGAAAACTACTTTTGAGCCACAGTGCAAAGCTCAGAAGGGAAGAGGCGCCATAGTGGAGTTCAGATTTTGCTGGAAAGGTTTGAAGGTGCCATGTCACATTGGCAGAGCCCCTGAGGTGCCAGAACAGCAGAAACAAGAAAAAATAATTACATTTTTGCCACAATTTTGTTTTAGCCCCAGATTTTACATTTTCACACAAGAAGTGGGTAACCAAAATTTTTCCCACAATTTCTACTGAACGTTGCACTACCCCATATGTGGCTGTACAGTGCTACTTAGCCATGCGGAGAGACTCTGGAGGGACAGAGCGCTATTTGCCTCCTGGAGCGCAGATTTTCCTAGAACAGTTTGCAGACTCCATATACAGAGCCGCTAATTGCAAAAAGAGCAGAATCCCCCCTCAAGCGACCCCATTTTGGAAATTATACCTCTTCAAACATGTGGGCACTATATGTGGTTTAGGTATACTGTGGGGCTCAGAAGGGAAGGGGCACTTGGATTTGGGAGCAGAGAATATGCTGAATTTCTTTTGGTGGGCGAGGAGCCATTTTGCTTTTCCAGAGCCTTTGTGCCACCTGTAACGTGGAAGCCCCTATATTTACGTTAACAGATGACAGACCTGAGTGGGGACTTGCTTCTTTTTGTGGACTGAGTTGAAGCTTTTATTAGGAACATTTTACATAACATTTATTATCACATTATCCTGTGCTCTACATTGAGCACTAACTATGGGGTTTCCATCTGAATCTCTGAGTGATATGATTCAGATAAAACCCCTGAGGGATCCATTCACTATAATGCGGAAGCAGAGTTACTCTGGACTCCATCTGGCCTCTGTTCAGCGGTGTCCTTTTCAGAAGTGTACAAAACTGTGGCCGACAGTACTTTTATGCAATCCTAAAAAGACGGACACCGCCGGATCGGATCACAGGTCAGACGTCATCAACAGAGCCTCCATCTGCCTCATTATAGGGAATCTTCTGCCAGAGGTTCCGTCTGAATCACATATTTCAGAGATTTACATGGATACCCTGATGTAAGCGCTCAGTGCAGAGCACAGGATAAATGTGCTCCGAGCCTTACTGCGATCTTTGGGAATTAGAATGAAAAAATCAACAGCATATGAAAAATCAGTTTTATTTGATGCGGTTTAAGTGATTAGGTGTCAGGGGTCGAGTTCCCACTTCTGCACAAGTGGAATCTTGAGCCGTCCCTGCTGCAGTCTCCCATACGTCTCCAGCCGCAGTGGACTCTGCTCAGCTTAGACGTCGGTCCCAGCGTCTCGCCCAGTCTAACATTGTGCAGAGGATTACTGCTGCCTCTCCAGGCTCTGCTATTGTAGCCAGTACTGGTTAGCGGCGAGCAGACGTCTTTAGGACAAAGTCCTTGCTTTCGCCTTCTGAGCATGCCCAGGGTAAGATCTCTCATTGGAGATCAGGGGTCACATGCTCAGGTACTGCAGCAGCTCCTATTGGTCCGCCAGGAAGGTCCTGAAACCACTTGTGTTCTGGAGCAGTTTCCTATTGGTCCTTATCTGGCAGGTCCTGTAGTTGCTACTATAAAAGGGTGGCATGGTCATGCCGCCATGCGCTAGTATCAATTACATTATGTGCTTTGTGCCAGGGTGATCTTGCACGCATGTGTTAGGGCTCGGCTGAAATAAGCTCCTAGAATACCGGCACCTCCGGTGAGGAGATTGTATGCACGTGTTTAGGGCTCGGCTGAAATAAGCCCCTAGAATACCGGCACCTCTGGTGAGGAGATTGTATGCACGTGTTTAGGGCTCGGCTGAAATAAGCACCTAGAATACCGGCTTCTCTGGTGAGGAGATTGTCTGATTGCGTTGCTGATTGCGTTACTACGGGCTGCTGTCCGCACAGCAGTTGTCTGTGCATTCCAGTGGAGTTAACAGGACACAGTCCATATCTCTGCGTTTCTACCTTAGCGACTCTGTGGTGTAACAGAGTTCGCTTATACCGCCATATAGGGCCACAGTGTCCATAGTTGCAACTCTGTGAAGTAACAGAGTTCACCTTACCACCATCCTACTAGCAGCAGGCTCTGCCTGCACGGTGGACCCCGGTCTGTGAACGCACTTATTATTTATATTTATTTTGTGCGTTCCGCCAGCCCTAACATTAGGCGACTTCATTCTTCGGGTCGGTGCGATTACAGTGATACCAGATTTATATCGGGTTTTTATGCTTGGCTGCTGTTTGTTTTTGCATCACCACATTTTGAGAGCTATAATTTTTCCATATTTCGGCCTGCAGAGTCATTTGAGGTCTTATTTTTTTGTGGGACGAGTTGATGTTTTTATTGGTACCATTTTCGGGCACATGACATATTTTGATCGCTTTCTTTTCCGATTTTTGGGAGATAAAATGAACGAAAACCAACAATTCAGGAATTTTTTTTTATGCCTTTCCACTTGTGGTAAAATTGGTAAGGCAGCTTTATTCTTCAGCTCAGTATGATTACTGTGAAACCTCATTTATGTCATTTTTTGTGTTTTGGCACTTTTACATAATAAAAACTTCTATAGAAAATGTAGTTATTCATTTATTGCATCGCTTTATTCTGAGAGCTATAACTTTTTAATTTTTTCGCTCATGGAGCTGTATAGCGGCTTGTTTTTTGCAGGACAAGATGACGTTTTCACCGGTATCATTTTTTTCACATTCATCTTTTTGATTGCGTTTTATTCCAATTTTTTTCCAGCAGTGATATATAGTCATGTGATATAAATAGGGCGCGGTCAAACAGATGAGGGAGGAGCAAAGATGAAACAGTTGCAGTCACGTACCGGGAGCCGGGCCGACGGGAGGTTTGTAGGTGACAGAAGGATCGTGCCGGTCTGACGTGTCGTGACCGGTGTATGGGATCCAGTGAGCAGTCAGCGGCGGAGCCACCATCGTGGTCCTCCTCTGAAGGGACACCTTGATTTTCAACATATACTGCACTAAGTAGAAGTGATCACAGGTTCAAGTCCCCCATAGGGCCTCAAAAAAAAAAAAAAGTAAAATGTTATTCAAATTATATTTAAAAAAAAAAAAAACAATGGTGGCATTGTATTTTGTTTCACCAACTTGGGACGGAAAAATAAAAAAATAAGAAAAATTCCCTGGTCCTTAAAGGGTTAAGATTTTTTTTTTTCTTCAATGGTCAACAATATTACAGCCGTAAGGCGCTTTACGCGGTTTCCAATGCTGAGAGCGCTGCGCAGAGATCTCTACACATAGGAACGTTTTGGAGTCGGGCGTTGTCACATCCCCACCCACATCAGCAGTGTAAACTGATGCATAATAACTAATGCGGTTAGTGGTTTGTTGGTGTAATTCCCATTTCTGCCACAGGAGGGCAACAATGAGAATAGGAAAAACCTCAGAGTGAAAAATATATACAATTATTGTATATGAAAATGTTTTTTTTTTTTTTTTTAAAAATACCATTACCTTATAACCAGTAATGGATCACTGCATCATTGACGTCCGTATGAAAAGTGACCGTACGTGCCCTTTAAATGACCTAGGGCGATTCCCCTGGTATACAGGGGATGACTCCTGCCACGTACAGCGCAGCTATAATTACACCACACGGGCAGACTGCCAGCCGGCATCTGGCGTTATTACTAATGGAGGAAGTGACGAGAAAGTGGTGTGATGGCGCAAGAGCGGGGACTCCATAGTCACGATCTTGTGGTCTCATCACATTCTGGAGGTCTGATGCCATTGAGCAAGAAGGAAACGCATTAGTCAGAGGCTCCGCCGCACGGATGAATCACGGGAGAAGTTATGGGAAGGGCAGATGGCGGAATAATTACTGCGCAGGCGAGGACGGCGCTTTCTTACATTTCCAGTAAAATGGCGCCGCCTGCGCAGTAGCAGCTCTCAGATCTCTATGCACACCGACAGCTGCTACTGCGCAGGCGCCATCTTCATCAACCGAGGTATCATTTCATCCAGTATCGCGGCGCCGACCTGACACTGTGTGTAGGTTACTATGCACAACCCTGCTGTCAGGTTCCCTTTAATTAACTTCTTAGTGACCAACACGCTATGTCCGTCATGACTTTACACTGTCAGCTGAGCGGCGCGGGAAGAGGCGCGAGGACCTACGACATCGGTCCCCGCACTCGGAGCGCTGTGATCCGTCAATCTGCCCGACTGATCGCAGCATGATCGCGAAGGCGCCGAAATCTCCCCCTGATCACAGCAGGAGCTCGGCGCTGCTAGTGGCCGAGCTCCTGCACCAACAGCCAGGGACAATGCAAGCACCGCCCCCAGAGGTTTAACCCTCTAAATGCTGCAATCTCTTCCCTCAGATCGGTGTCCCCACGGGGGGGGGGGGGCACTCTCGTTGCCATGGTGACTCTGTCACCAAGCTACAGACAGATGCTTAGACCTGCTCAGATCAAGGGCTAAGAAGCTTTCTGTACAGGTGTAATCCACTGCAATGCATTAGACCTGTGAAAACCTCATACAGGGGCCAAGTAAAAAAAAAAAATTTTTTTTCACCCCTTAACGACCGCCGATACACCTTTTAGGCTAAGTTCACACGTTGCGGAATTGCCGCGGAAATACGCACGTTTTTTGTATGCTGATTCCCGCCAGAATAATAGCGTTTTGCAAGCGTAATTAGCTTGCAGAATGCTAGCGTTTTCCTAGTGATCTGTAGCATCGCTTGGAAAACTGATTGACAGGTTGGTCACACGAGTCACACATAGTGTTTGACACGTGTGACCAACTTTTTACTATTGATGCCGCCTATGCCGCATCAATAGTAAAAAGATCTAATGTAAAAATAATAAAAAAAATAATAAATAATGATATTCTCACCTTCCGGCGGCCCCCGCAGCCTTCCCGCCTTCAGCGACGCTCCCGGCAACTCCTATTCCCAGGAGTCCTTTGCGACAAATCACACCGATGACGTAGCATCTCGCGAGACCGCTACGCCATCTGGGTGATCTCGCAAAGCATCACTGGGAACGGAAGTTGGCGGGAGCGTCGCTGAAGGCGGGAAAGCTGCGTGGGACGCCGGAAGGTGAGAATATCATTATTTTTTATTTTAAGTATTGTTTTACCAGGGATATGGTACCCAGGGCCTGGAGGAGAGTCTCCTCTGCTCCAGACCCTGGGTACCATCCGCACATGAACCGCTTACATTGCGCATAGTGGGCATAGCCACATGCGGAAAGTAAGCGGTTCAATGCATTCCTATGGCGGCGGAATCACCGCGGTTACGCTAAATTAATGAACATGTTGCTAGATTTTCCGCAAAGCGTTTTTTTTCGCGGAAAATACCGCAACATGTGTACAAAACATGCGCAATCAATTAACAAGTATAGAATGCTTAATGCTTGCGTTTTTTAAAAAATGCGAAAAAAACGCAATTATTCCTGATCGTGTGCACTTAGCCTTAACGGCGGTGGTTAAGGGTACTTAAACCACAGCGCCGTTAATTTACGGCGCTGTGGAGAAAGTATATAGCGCCCCCCAGAGTCAGATTTTCTCCGGGGTCTCGGCTACCATAATTCAGGTCGGTTTTTACCGACCCCCCTTTTGCGATTGCCGTTATTAGGCTGGAGTCACACGGCCGTAAAACTCGTGCGATAATCGCATCGCACTGCCTGGACTGGCCTGACACCTCTCCTGACCTGAGCAAGACAGCGTGATGGATTACTATGCAGAGGTCAAGCTCAGGTCAGGAGAGCCGACAGCCAGGACGAGTTTTACAATGCGATTCTCGCACATGAAATACGGCAGTGTGTCTCTGCCCTTAATCATATAATGGCGACCGCAAAAAAAAAGCCGCGAATCTGCATTTAATTTCTCTCTCCTCTGATGTGATCGCACATCAGAGGAGAGAAATAGGGTCCCCGATCTGTCCCCTGTAACTCCCGGTGTCCCCCCCCATCCTCCCACAGCTCCTGGTCTTCTTCCTGCAAAGAAAATGGCGGGCACATACGCAGTGCGCCCGCCGAATCTGCCGGGCGGCAGATTCATTCATTCAGTGCAGGAACATTTTGATCACTGTGATAAACGCTATCACAGTGATCAAAATAAAAAAAATTGTAAATAAACCCCCTTCATCACCCTCTTAGTTAAGGAAATATAATAAAATAAAGGAAATATATTTTAATTTTTCCATTAGGGTGAGGGTTATAATTAGGGTTAGGATTAGGGGTGTGTTGGAGCTAGAATTGAGGGGTTTCCACTGTTTAGGCACATCAGGGGCTCTCCAAACACAACATGGCGTCCAGCTTCAAATGCTGCAGAATGCATGGAGACAAAGCTTCCACCAGGAGGACGAAACGCCACAGTCCCTTCAGGACTGGAGACCGCTCACCGGCTCCGCACACCGGTCACTGCACGTCAGACCAGCACGGGCCTCGTTCTGTCACCTACAAACCTCCCGCGCACACATCCGCCCGGCTCCCGGCACGTGACTGCAACAGTTTCAGCTTTATATCACGTGACTGGTTGTGCCTCACAGGGATATCGCCCCGCCCCGCCCCGCCCCGCCGTCATTGCTGAGAGGGGGCGTGGCCCAGGATAAGTCCTGCCTCCTCCTCCTTCCCGGCCGGCGGTGACTGGCAGCAGAGCGCAGCATGGCTCCGGCGCTGGACAGGCCCGGCTACTGGGGGCCGCCGACCTCCACCCTGGACTGGTGCGAGGAGAACTACGCCGTGTCCTACTACATCGCCGAGTTCTGTGAGTGACCGGCGCCTGTGCAGCTGTGTACTGTCCATATAGTATATACTGCCCTGTGTACTATCCATATAGTATATACTGTCCTGTGTACTACCTCATATAGTTTATACTGTCCTGTGTACTATCCATATAGTATATACTGCTACTCTGTGTACTTCATATATATAACTGCCTGTGTACTATCCATATAGTATATACTGTCCTGTGTACTATCCATATAGTATATACTGTCCTGTGTACTGTCCATATAGTATATACTGTCCTGTGTACTTCCATATAGTATATACTGTCCTGTGTACTATCCATATAGTATATACTGTCCTGTGTACTGTCCATATAGTATATACTGTCCTGTGTACTTCCATATAGTATATACTGTCCTGTGTACTATCCATATAGTATATACTGTCCTGTGTACTGTCCATATAGTATATACTGCCTGTGTACTATCCATATAGTATATACTGTCCTGTGTACTATCCATATAGTATATACTGTCCTGTGTACTGTCCATATAGTATATACTGCCCTGTGTACTATCCATATAGTATATACTGTCCTGTGTACTGTCCATATAGTATATACTGTCCTGTGTACTATCCATATAGTATATACTGTCCTGTGTACTGTCCATATAGTATATACTGTCCTGTGTACTATCCATATAGTATATACTGTCCTGTGTACTATCCATATAGTATATACTGTCCTGTGTACTGTCCATATAGTATATACTGTCCTGTGTACTGTCCATATAGTATATACTGTCCTGTGTACTGTCCATATAGTATATACTGTCCTGTGTACTGTCCATATAGTATATACTGTCCTGTGTACTGTCCATATAGTATATACTGTCCTGTGTACTGTCCATATAGTATATACTGCCTGTGTACTTCCATATAGTATATACTGTCCTGTGTACTGTCCATATAGTATATACTGTCCTGTGTACTGTCCATATAGTATATACTGTCCTGTGTACTGTCCATATAGTATATACTGTCCTGTGTACTGTCCATATAGTATATACTGTCCTGTGTACTGTCATATAGTATATACTGTCCTGTGTACTGTCCATATAGTATATACTGTCCTGTGTACTGTCCATATAGTATATACTGTCCTGTGTACTGTCCATATAGTATATACTGTCCCTGTGTACTGTCCATATAGTATATACTGTCCTGTGTACTGTCCATATAGTATATACTGTCCTGTGACTGTCATATAGTATATACTGTCCTGTGTACTGTCCATATAGTATATACTGTCCTGTGTACTGTCCATATAGTATATACTGTCCTGTGTACTGTCCATATAGTATATACTGTCCTGTGTACTGTCCATATAGTATATACTGTCCTGTGTACTGTCATATAGTATATACTGTCCTGTGTACTGTCCATATAGTATATACTGTCCTGTGTACTGTCCATATAGTATATACTGTCCTGTGTACTGTCCATATAGTATATACTGTCCTGTGTACTGTCCATATAGTATATACTGTCCTGTGTACTGTCCATATAGTATATACTGTCCTGTGTACTGTCCATATAGTATATACTGTCTTGTGTGCTGGCCATATAGTATATACTGTCTTGTGTGCTGGCCATATAGTATATGCTTCCCTGTATACGATCCATCTAGCAGATGCTGTCCATAATAGTAGTTATGGTCAAAGTTTTGAGACTGACACAAATTTGCAGCTTTGTGTATTTTAGGTATTTTGGTCAGTTATTACTATCGTGACCGCCCGTCGCTCAGTCATCAGTATCGTGACCGAACCGTCGCTCAGTCATCAGTATTGGTGACCGAAACCGTGCGCCTCCGTCATCGTATTGGTGTACCGAACCGTCGCCTCAGTTATCAGTATCTGGTGACCGAACCGTCGCCTCAGTCATCAGTATCTGGTGACCGAACCGTCGCCTCCGTCATCAGTATCTGGTGACCGAACCGTCGCCTCAGTCATCAGTATCTGGTGACCGAACCGTCCCTCAGTCATCGTATCTGGTGACGAACCGTCGCCTCAGTCATCAGTATCTGGTGACCGAACCGTCGCCTCAGTCATCAGTATCTGGTGACCGAACCGTCGCCTCAGTCATCAGTATCTGGTGACCGAACCGTCGCCTCAGTCATCAGTATCTGGTGACCGAACCGTCGCTCAGTCATCATATCTGTGACCGAACGTCGCCTCAGTCATCAGTATCTGGTGACCGAACCGTCGCCTCAGTTATCAGTATCTGGTGACCGAACCGTCGCCTCAGTCATCAGTGTCTGGTGACCGAACCGTCGCCTCCGTCATCAGTATCTGGTGACCGAACCGTCGCCTCCGTCATCGGTATCTGGTGACCGAACCGTCGCCTCCGTCATCGGTATCTGGTGACCGAACCGTCGCCTCCGTCATCGGTATCTGGTGACCGAACCGTCGCCTCCGTCATCGGTATCTGGTGACGAACGTCGCCTCCGTCATCGTATCTGGTGACCGAACCGTCGCCTCCGTCATCGGTATCTGGTGACCGAACCGTCGCCTCCGTCATCGGTATCTGGTGACCGAACCATCGCTTCGCATCTTGTCACTTGTACACAGATTGTGGAGGATCTCGGCAGGAGGTTGTGCCAAACATTTTGGAGGACTGACCCCAGATCTTCTGTGTCTCCATGTGATCCCAGACAGAATGGATGATGTGAGATTATGACTCAGTGGGGCCGGATCATCACCCCCAGGACTCCTCTTTCTTAAAGGGAACTTGTCACTCCCCCCCCCGGCCTTTTTGAAGTAAAAGCGCCACCTTCAGCAGCACTAATGCAGCAGTCTGTGAAGGTGGCTTTTACTTCTATGCCCCAGCAACACTGAAATATTCAGTTTTATAAATCGGTCCCACAAACCTTAGATGGGTCTAAGAGGTATGTCCTCTCTTCCAGTGACTAATCCTCCCCCCAGCCGTCCATCAAGGCCCTTCAGCGTCACCGCGCCTCCTCCTGCCTTTTTTTTGTTTTCTTTCGTTTCTGTCTGACGCCTGCGCTCTTGTATCAGTCCCCGGGCATGCGCAGTGCGCGCTGCCCGGGAACTGTCAGAAGACTCTAGCGCCTGCGTCGTTGCCTTTTCCCTGATCCCTTCCCACAGTGTACACTGGTTTCCATATTTCCGCATATGTGTACACTGCAGGGAGGGATCAGGGAAAAGGCAACGACGCAGGCGCTAGAGTCTTCTCACAGTTCCCGGGTACTGATACAAGGGCGCATGCGCCAGACAGAAACGAAAGAAAAAAAAAAAAAAGGCAGGAGGAGGCGCGGTGACGCTGAAGGGCCTTGATGGACTGCTGGTGGGAGGATTAGTCACTGGAAGAGGACATACCTCTTAGACCCATCTAAAGCCCCCGTCTCACATAGCGAGATCGCTGCTGAGTCACAAGTTTTGTGACGCAACAGCGATCTCCCCAGCGATATCGCTGTGTGTGACATTCAGCGATGATCAGCCCCCCTGCCGGGTATCGCTGATCATCGCTGAATGTCCTGGACATTTTTTTGATAGTCTCCCGCTGGCCAGCACGCATCGCTGCATGTGACAGGCGGGAGACCAGCGAGCTGGAGCTGGTAACCAAGGTACACATCGGGTTTCTAGGCACTGCGCGGCGCCTAGAAACCCGATGTGTACGTTAGATACCAGCGCGCTGGTGCAGGGGAGCTGGTCTCCAAGGTAAACAGCGGGTTTCTAAGCCCGGGAGGCGCTTAGAAACCTGCTGCTTACCTTGGTTACCAGCTCCCTGCACCAGCACGCTGGTATCTAACGTACACTGCAGGTAACTAAGCAACGTGCATCGCTTGTTACCCCATAGTCGCTGTCCTGATCGCTGCTGAGATCTGCATGTTTGGCAGCTCACCAGCGATCATGTAGCGACACACCAGCGATCCTGACAAGTTCATATCGTTGTCAGGATCGCTGGTGAGTCGCTATCTGTGACGGGGCCCTAAGGTATCGGGACCGATTTATAAAACTGAATATTTCAGTGTTGCTGGGGCATAGAAGTAAAAGAGCCACCTTCACAGACTGCTGCATTAGTGCTTCAGAAGGTGTCTCTTTTACTTCAAACGGCGCGGGGGGGGGGGGGGGTGACCAGTTCCCTTTAATGACATTAGCAGGATGTTGGGGGTCATTGTCCGACTGCAGAATAAATTTTGAGCAATCAGACGCCTCCTGATGGCATTATCTTACATGTAATTTCCGCTTGATGAAACTTTTACTGCCCCGAAATAAGATGCAAGTGGTGCTCGGGGTTGTACCTGGGTGTGTATACAGCCAGGAGCACTGGAGTGGAATGTGGTTGTACCTGGGCACAGACATTGCCTACAGCCTCCACTGTGCTACAATGTATCTATAGGAACCTTGTAGAACACTGGTCGTCATGGTGACAATGTATCCGGAAGCTATGGCTTCTGTCGTGATGCTGGGGGCAGAGGTGGTCTGATGCTGCCTCCTGATCCGTTGGTGATGCCATGCAGTCGATTTTATCATAGACTGGTGCTTTTCGACTGGTAAGGCACGCTGGTAGTTGTTGTTATTTAACCACTAATGAGCCAAACATGGGGAATTTTCTGCTGCCGCCGCCGATATCTCTGCCGAACAGAAGTGTCTACTGGGCTTTACACCTGCAGGGGAGGTCTGTAAATCATTACAGTAAGCGGAAGAGCTGGCACTTATGATGCAGCCTCTCATATTACCCCTGAGATAACGGGGCCCATCCCTGCACTGGATTCAAGGGTCAGAAAAAAGTTTTAAAAAAATTGCCACATCTGTAAAAGTTCAGTGTTTCTAAAGTAATATTTCTAGTGAATGCATAGTGTAAACGTCATTCAGGGGGAAAAAATAAAAACTTCATTATTTATTTGTAACTTTCATTTTTGGAAAAGGGGGCATTTTAAATATTTACATTCTTGTAACGTAGTAACATAGTTATTAAGGTTGAAGGAGGACTTTAAGTCCATCTAGTTCAACCCATATCCTATCCTAACCTGCCCTAACATGTTGATCCAGAGGAAGGCAAAAAAAAAACAAGTGGCACTTTTTATTTTCCTTCTTTTTTTTTTTTTGGACACCTCATCTTCCCCACAAAAAAAAGTGTAATTGATGATCAAAAAGTTTTGTACTTCAGTATGGTAGCAATAAAAAATTCTGCTTCCCACACAAAATAAGATTCCTCCCACCCACCAAACACAGCTCCATTGATGGTAAAAATTAAATGGTTGTGTGACTTAGAAGATTAATTATATATATATATATATATATATATAATATATATATATATATATATATTATATTATATATATATATATATATATATATTTTTTTTTAAAGTAAAATAGTAATAAAAAGAAAACATGTAATCGTACCCACTTTCAAAAGTTGTCAAGGCATTTTTCCAACATGCTGTAAAAATAAATCTAAAAAAACACATTGCGGAATTAACAGTGTCATTTTTTTTTTCCCTTCACCTTTCATCTCATTTTGAATGTTTCTTTTTCCATTACATTATATGGTAAAATGAATGGTGTCATGCTAACCTACCAGCAAAAAAAAAAACAACAAGCCCTCATACGGGAAATGGGGGTAAAGAATGGAATGTTTGGCATTTACATGAATGCCAACCCCAGGAAATGAGTTTGGCGGAAGTGGAGCGTTCAGTTGTCGCTGCCAATACAGGCAAAATGTGGAATTGCATCGGCGCCCCCCTCTGGTTGGGAGCCCCCTCCCCATAATGGTCTGAGATCAGAGTGCTGTGAAGCGCTGCTCCGGAGCACCACCAGATTACATGTTAGTTTGGTGTCGGTTTTCCCTCTCCTGTGTTTTTGGTATTAATGACGGCTCTCCCCGATTCACATAACTGAAATACTTTTTGTGCTTTCATCATATCTAGAATTCTTACCATGTGGCCTCGTGATCAGCTGCACTCGTTCTGTGGATAAAGTTGCACTTTTGCTTTAATTGCTTAAATGGGAACTTTTCCTTTTTAAAGGGCATTTCCTTAATGTTACATTTCCATATGGTAATAAATCAGAAGTTGGTCGCAGCCAGAGAATCTCTTCTTGCTTGAGAAGCCTTTTTTTGCTACTAATAGGATATCACTTTAAAGGATTCCCCAGGCTTGGTCATCGCCTTAAGGTTCTACTCCTGTCCCCATAATTAAAGAGGCTGGCCATGGTACTGTACAGTATATGGGGGCAGACCTGTTTATCGACAGGTTGGGAGTCATATTTCTACTCGGCATTTTCACCTCAATGGAGCCGTCCTGCAGCTCCTGACAGAATCTATGGGCAGGTGTGGCGCTGTTTCTGTTTAGAATCATAGACAGCCCCTTTAATTATGAGTAGAGAGGACAGGCACTAGAGAGAGAACTACTTTCCTGCCATAGGTGATTCATACAAGTGATACTTGTGAAGTTATTCTGTGTCTGCTCAGGAGTTCCTCCCATATCTCCTTTCTTTCCTCCCATGTGCAGATTAATATCCTTCCTTATCTTTTTCCCTCGTAAGGTACTGCCACACTACACAATCCCGCTAGCGATCTCGTTAGCGTCGCATACTAATGAGATCGCTAGCGGGATTGTTTCTATATCGCTAGTAGCTACCTAACTTAGCGATGTCGTTAAGGACGCTATCGCGGTTAGCGATCTCCTTAACGACTTTAGCGGTACAAAAGTACCGCTAAATCGCTAAAAAAAGGTGCCACACTTAGCGATTATACTTACCCAGCGGGAGCGCCGGCGATAAAATAGGGTCCGGAACGATTCCAGCGACGAGCGAGATCACAGCAGGAAGCTCGTCGCTGGCAGCTGCCGCACACAACAACATCGCTAACGGGATCGCTAAATAGTGACGTTTTTTAGCGATCCCGTTAGCGATGTTGTTTAGTGTGGCATACCCTTGATCTTCTCTCTGTGGCCTCTTGCTTCACAATCTTTCCTGCTCCACCTGTTGCGTACTTTCTGGATCTTGGCTGTATATTTACCTGTGATCTCAGGCGTGAGGGCACGTTATCTCCTCCATCTCCAATAATGTACACATTCTGTATAGCGAAACATCTTTACTTATCATATCACTTTACTGTCATGAAAAGTCACATCACTTTCTGATCCTGAGTTACATCCTGTATTATACTCCACAGCTGCACTCACTATTCTGTTGGTGCAGTCACTGTGTGCATACATTACATTACTGATCCTGAGTTACATCCTGTATTATACCCCAAAGCTGCACTCACTATTCTGCTGGTGCAGTCACTGGGTACATACTCACATTACTGATCCTGAGTTACATCCTGTATTATACCCCAGAGCTGCACTCACTATTCTGTTGGTGCAGTCACTGTGTACATGCATTACTATCCTGAGTTACATCCTGTGTTATACTCCAGAGCTGCACTCACTATTCTGCTGGTGCAGTCACTGTGTACATTATATTACTGATCCTATATTGATCCTGTATTATACTCCAGAGCTGCGCTCACTATTCTGCTGGTGCAGTTACTGTGTTCATACATTACATTACTGATCCTGAGTTACATCCTGTATTAGACTCCAGAGCTGCACTCACTATTCTGCTGGTGCAGTCACTGTGTACATACGTTACATTACTGATCCTGAGTTACATCCTGTATTATACTCCAGAGCTGCACTCACTATTCTGCTGGTGGAGTCACTGTGTACATACATTACATTACTGATCCTGAGTTACATCCTGTATTATACTCCAGAGCTGCACTCACTATTCTGCTGGTGCAGTCACTGTGTACATACGTTACATTACTGATCCTGAGTTACATCCTGTATTATACCCCAGAGCTGCACTCACTATTCTGCTGGTGCAGTCACTGTGTACATACATTACATTACTGATCCTGAGTTATATCCTGTATTATATTCCAGAGCTGCACTCACTATTCTGCTGGTGCAGTCACTGTGTACATAATTACATTACTGATCCTGAGTTACATCCTGTATTATACTCCAGAGCTGCACTCACTATTCTGCTGGTGCAGTCACTGTGTACATACATTACATTACTGATCCTGAGTTACATCCTGTATTATACCCCAGAGCTGCACTCACTGTTCTGCTGGTGCAGTCACTGTGTACATACTTTACATTACTGATCCTGAGTTATATCCTGTATTATATTCCAGAGCTGCACTCACTATTCTGCTGGTGCAGTCACTGTGCACAAACATTACATTACTGATCCTGAGTTACATCCTGTATTTAGACTCCAGAGCTGCACTCACTATTCTGCTGGTGCAGTCACTGTGCACAAACATTACATTACTGATCCTGAGTTACATCCTGTATTAGACTCCAGAGCTGCACTCACTATTCTGCTGGTGCAGTCACTGTGCACAAACATTACATTACTGATCCTGAGTTACATCCTGTATTATACTCCAGAGCTGCACTCACTATTCTGCTGGTGCAGTCACTGTGTACATACATTACATTACTGATCCTGAGTTACCTCCTGTATTATACCCAGAGCTGCACTCACTATTCTGCTGGTGCAGTCACTGTGTTCATACATTACATTACTGATCCTGAGTTGCATCCTGTATTATACTCCAGAGCTGCACTCACTATTCTGCTGGTGCAGTCACTGTGTGCATACATTACATTACTGATCCTGAGTTACATCCTGTATTATACTCCAGAGCTGCACTCACTATTCTGCTGGTGCAGTCACTGTGTACATACATTACATTACTGATCCTGAGTTACATCCTGTATTAGACTCCAGAGCTGCACTCACTATTCTGCTGGTGCAGTCACTGTGTACATACATTACATTACTGATCCTGAGTTACATCCTGTATTATACCCCAGAGCTGCACTCACTATTCTGGGGGAGTCAGTGTACATTATGGTCTGTTCTGCAGGGAGCACCTTGCTGATGTGGGGTTGTCAGTGTGAGCAGAGTTGGTGCCGTCTACAGGGCCACACAGCAATCACCTGTGTTCTGTGGGGAGCCCTGGCTGTGGCCCCTACGCTTGGCTCGGCTGGGGGTGCTGTGCCCTGTGATTCCCCATTGTGCTCTGTGCACACCCTGGGGTGGCTAGGTGCAGCTGTCCTCCTTCGGAGCGCGTCGTTCCGGCCTCTTTACCTCGATGACTGATGCAGGGAAACTCTCATGTTGAGTAAACACTTTTTTGATCCAGATCCAAAGCGATATGTTACATATTTTTATTTTGTGCAAATCCCTGCTAATCCTCTGGTTGTCTGCCCACGTGAACTCGCAGCAGGCGCGGCTTTTTACATGTGGTCTAAAGTTTAAAAAAATATATATCCTACCGTTTTGTGTATGCAGCTCCTTTGCAGAACTATGTCCCTTTTTTTTTTAACTGACATTAGCATGCGCTTGACTTGTTGATTGCGGTATGTTTGTCCGTGTTCCCCGCTCCCGGCTCATGATGCATGTAGGGTGCTGAGGTGCCTATGGGATTAATTGTGCGAGGTAATGGGTGACGAGGTAATGGGTGACGCGTGAGAAATGTGTAGACGGAAGCTCACTCATGCGTGTAATGACGGATGCCGTTGCTCCTGCTGACCACAGGGGAGGCCGCTGCTGGAGGGGTTTGTGCTTCTCCCGAGTACACTGTGTGCAGAATTATTAGGCAAATGAGTATTTTGATCACATCATCCTTTTTATACATGTTGTCCTACTCCAAGCTGTATAGGCTTGAAAGCCAACTGCCAATTATGTAAATCAGGTGATTTGCATCTCTGTAATGAGGAGGGATGTGGTCTAATGACATCAACACCCTATATAAGGTGTGCTTAATTATTAGG
>JARQOD010000002.1:8261893-8320536 GCA_033576555.1 Oophaga sylvatica
TTTTCTTGTACATAGGGGCAGTATTATAGTAGTTATATTCTTGTGCATAAGGGGCAGTGTTATAGTAGTTATATTCTTGTACATAGGGGGCAGTATTATAGTAGTTATATTCTTGTACATTGGAGCAGTATTATAGTAATTATATTCTTGTACATGGGGGCAGTATTATAGTAGTTATGTTCTTGTACATGGGGGCAGTATTATAGTAGTTATATTCTTGTACATAGGAGCAGTATGCTAGCAGTTATATCATGGCACGTTCTTGCGGCTTTTACATAAGGTACAGGAAACTTGACTTCCAGCAAACACTGTGGATAAATAAACCTGTATAACAGATGGATCACTGCGGTTCTGCATCCTTCTGGCTCATGGCTGAACCTGCCAGTAGTTTGCTGTGATCACTCTGTCTGGCAGGGATTATCAGGATTGTGTCAGTCTTCTCACAGCAGTGGAATCTGGAAGCCGACAGTCGGGGGTCTCGAGCCCTGTAGCAGAGGACATTCCTGGTGTTTGGTGGATGATCTCCATCTATACATTATCTGTTTTCTTTTATTAAGTTACTCACATAAGAAGATGCTCTCTATGGAGAGGTTGTGATAGTGGCACATTTACCCCTAGACCAGGCGGTATTATTTTGAGCCCTGGTGGGTCGTTATTTATTACCCCTGGTGTCTATTTCATTGATAATAGTTCCTATTTGCTAATGACAAGCGAAGGTTGTGAAAATGAGGAATTAAAGCACAAAATATTTTACGTTATTTGAGATAAAAGGTATTGTTGGAGACCATAAATCTGTGTAATCATGCACCACAATAGTTTTGGGGGGTCTCTTGAGGAGGGAGTGAACTTCCTAACATTACAAGTGGTAATTTTAACCCTTTGAGTTGTTTTTGTTTCTTTGCAGCTCCTGGATGAGCTGCCCATGATCTACAGCTGCAGCATTTTCGTCTACTGCCTGTAAGTCACACATCATGTATTATAGGGGTGTACTCCTGAAAAAAACGAACACTGCCGGTGTAATTACACTTTAACCCCTGTAGATGCTACAGTCTACCCCAACCTCAGCATCTAAGCGATCAGAAAGATCGGCATCCTAGATACGTTGCTGAAAGTTTTGTCAACATGCAGCCTGTCAGGCAGGACTTTTAATACAGAAGTATATAGCGGGTGAAATAAGTATTGAACACCACCAATTTTCTAAGTAAATATTTCTGAAGGAGCCACTGACATGAAATTCTCCCCAGATGTCAGTAACAACCCATCCAATCCACACAGGGGAAGAAATCACCATAGATGTCCATAAGTTATGTGTAATAATGAGAAATGACACAGGGAAAAAGTATTGAACACCTGAAGAAAGAGAGGTACAAAAAGTCCTGACACCGGCTGAAATCTATCAGTAATTAGAAAGCAATCCTGACACTTAGTGACAAATAACATCAGCTGGTTCATCTGATGGCCGGTAAAAAGGTGTCTCGTTACCAGGGTGCCACACAAGAAACATCTCATGATGGGTAAAAGCAGCGAGCTGTCTCAAGACCTTCACAACCTCATTGTTGCAAAACATACTGATGGCATTGATTACAGAAGGATTTGTAAGCTACGGGAGGTTTCTAATGAGTACCGTTGGAGCCATAATCCGTGAGTGGGAAGAACATAATTTCACCATAAAAAGGCCACGACCAGGTGCTCCCTACAAGATTTCAGAGGAGTGAAAAGAATTATCAGAAGAGTTGTCCAAGAGCAAGGACCACCTGTGGAGAGCTCCTGAGATCCCTGGAATCAGCAGGTACAATTGTTTCAAATAAAGCCATAAGTAATGCACTCCACCTCCATGGCCTGTGTGTGCGCAACCTATGTAACCTCGATTGCTGAACAAAACCATCTTGAAGTTCACTTAAAGTTTGCTCAATATTTAGGAAAGCCTGTGTAATACTGGGAGAATAAGGCTACTTTCACACTTGCGTTTTTTTGCGCAGCGCATCGTGCGCACATGAAACACATTAAAAAAACGCATGCAAACTCTTATAAACGCTGCGATATTAAGTCGCATCAGCGTGCGTATTATGACCAAAAAACGCATCGTTTGTATGCGATTTCAAGCGTTTTTGCATGCGATTTGCGTTTTTTCGGCGCATGGGTTGCCTACGTGTCACATTTCTATCATCTCTGTCTCTATCATCTCTGTCTCTATCATCTCTGTCTCTATCATCTCTGTCTCTATCAACTTTTATCTACACTCCTCACAAACATTGTATCTTGTGTAGGGGGTGGTTTAAACAAGTGTTTAGACATTATTTACTCCAAAATCGCGTGCGCGCAAAAGCGCTGACGAGCGCAAAGCCATGCGCACGCCAGCGCACCCATAGACTGCAATGTTATTTTTTGCGCATAGCATGCGCACGCGTTTTTTTAAAACGGTTGGGCGGAAAAAAATGCAACATGTAGTGTCTAGCGCGTATGGACGCACACCTGTAAAATGCGCAGCACACGCCAAACGCTGATGAACGCGTGCAAGCGCTAGACCCTGCGCCCGCCATGTTAAAGATAGGGGAACATTGCGCATACGTCCGATAGCGCACGATGCGCTGCGCGATAAAACGCAAGTGTGAAAGTAGCCTAAGACTGATCAGATGAGACTAGAATTGAACTCTTTGCATGCCATAATACAAACCAGTTTTGAGGCCAAAAGGCGCTGCATAGCATTCCAAAAACACCATACCAACAGTGAAGTGTGGAGGAGGGAACATCATGGTGTGGGGCTGTTTTTCAGCACACGGCACTGGTAAACGTCATATAATTGAAGGAATGATGAATGTACCAAGACATTCTTGATAAAAATCTGCTGCCAACTACCAGGATTATGCTGATTTCAGCAACACTGTGATCCTAAACACACGGCCAAGGAAACTGTCAACTGATTTCAGAGAAATATAGCTGCTAGAATGGCCAAGCCGATCATCGGACCTGAATCAGTTAGAAAATCTATGGAAGGAACTAAAGCTCAGAATTTATAGAAGGAGCCCACAGAAGCTTCAGGATAGGAGAGTCAGATGAAGAATGGTCCAAAATCACACCTGAGTAATGCCTGCGACTAGTTTCTCCGTATAGGAGGAGTCTTGAAACATCACTTACAAAGACTTTTGTACAAAGTATTAAATTTCAGTAACCGTGTTCAGTATTTTTTCCCTGAATAATTTCTCATTATTACACATAGTTAAGGACATCTATGGTTTGATCTCTTTGCCTGTGTGGATTGGACAGTTTGTTACCGACATCTGGTGAGAAGTTCATGTCAATAGCGTCTTTAGAGATATATTTACTTAGAAAATTTATGATGTGTTAAATACTTATTTTACCCTTGGAGATTTGTGTGCGCCGATAACTTTGACCAATGTTTCAGACCTAATTAGCCTGTTAGGGTTATGGCTTGTTCATTATCATCGTTAGGAAAGGTCAGGTGATGCAAATTTCCCACTTTATAATAACCCAGCCTCCTCTATGTTTGTACCAAAAAACAGCAGCCATGAGGTCTTCTAAGCAGCTGCCTAGCACTCTGAAAATGGTGGAGTTCCACAGAGCAGGAGAAGGCTATAAGAAGTTAACATGTTTTCAGGTTGCCCTTTCCTCATTTCCAAATGTAATTAATAAATGGCAGTTACCAGGAACAGTGGAGCTCAAGATAAGGTCTGGAAGACCAAGAAAATTTCAATGAAAGCTGCTTGCAGGATTGCTAGAGAGGCAAATCAGAACCCCCAGCTGACTACAAAAGACCTTCACAAAGATTTAGCAGACTCTGCAGTTATGTTACATTCTTCTACTGCTCAGAGACACGTGCACAAATATGGTCTTCATGGAAGAGTCATCAGAAGAAAACCTCTCCCGCGTCCTCACCATAATATTCAGCATCAGAAGTATGCAGAAGAACATCTAAACAAGCCTAATGCATTTTGTGAACAAGTCCTGTGGACCAATGAGGATAAAATAGATATCTGTGGCCACAATAATCAAAGGAATGTCCGAAATAAAAAGGGCACAGAATTTCAGGAAAAGAACATCTCGCCTACCATTAAGCATGGGGGTGGATCAATCATGCTTTAGGGTTGTGTTGCAGCCAATGGCACAGGGAACATTTCACAGGTAGAGGAGAAGAATGGATTCAATGACATCAACTAATTCTTGATGCAAACATAACAGCATCTGTAAAAAAAACCTGAAGGTGAAAAGAGGAAGAGGATGGCTTCTAAAAATAGATAATGATCCTAAACACACGTCACAATCCACAATAGACAACATCAAAAGGCGCAAGCTGAAGGTTTTACAATGGCTCTCACAGTCCCCCGATCTGAACATCATTGAAAATCTGACTAGACCTCAAAATATCAGAGGATGGAAGATGACCCAGGAATCTCACAGAACTGGAGAATTCTCCAAGGGAGAATCCCTCAAACAAGAATTGAAGGACTCTTGTCTGGCTAAAAAAAGCAGAAATGTGTCCTCTTTAATTTTAGGCCTTTCACAATAACCGTAATTTGGACCAGGGGTGCCCAAACTATTACATGCGTATGTTTCATTCTGTTTGCTAATGGTTATATATTAAATTCAGTAGTGCTATTAAATAATACAACTTATCCTATAGAAAAGTGTTGGGAAGGGGGGAAAGTAGAGGACATCTGTTATCCTGGTCCCATTTCTGACATAAGAGCTGCTCCCATTTCTGCTGTGCTTTGCTGCCATCTAGTGGTCAAATTATGTAAATATTCAACTACAATGGCAAGTTTTTATCAATTTGCTTCCCGGTCATCCGTGGTCCGTTGTGGTGATCTGGACTCTTGCACTACTACTTTTTTTTATCATCAGGGGAACAATATTTTCCCCTCCACTCCCTTTGGATCAGTCTGTAGTTTGCACTCTGTGACGTTCTGCTTTTGTTTTCTCTTTTTCAGATATGAATGTTTCAAGAACAGAAACTCGTATAATTATTTGCTGCTCGTCATCTTAATGCTTTTCAGTGTAATAGTAACTACAGTAAGTGTGGGGATTGTTGTGCACCCATGGAGGAGGGAGAAAGGAGTGTGGATTGTTACAGGCCATTTTAGAGAAGGCCAAAGCATAGTTAATAATTGCCTATTTTATGTTAGTGCTATGTATAGTAAGTTGTAACTCCGTGTAATGCATCACTTATCTTGTCCTTGTGCACTGTTCACATCAAGAGCTGCATTCCTATTGTTTGCTCTGCAGTAACGTACAGTACAGACCAAAAGTTTGGACACACCTTCTCACTTAAAGATTTTTCTGTATTTTCATGACTATGAAAATTGTAGAATCACACTGAAGGCATCAAAACTATGAATTAACACATGTGGAATTATACATTACACTTTACAAAAAAGTGTGAAACAACTGAAAATATGTCTTATATTCTAGGTTCTTCAAAGTAGCCACCTTTTGCTTTGATGACTGCTTTGCACACTCTTGGCATTCTCTTGATGAGCTTCAAGAGGTAGTCACCGGGAATGGCTTTCACTTCACAGGTGTGCCCTGTCAGGTTTAATAAGTGGGATTTCTGGCCTTATAAATGGGGTTGGGACCATCAGTTGTGTTGTGCAGAAGTCTGGTGGATACACAGCTGATAGTCCTACTGAATAGACTGTTGGAATTTGTATTATGGCAAGAAAAAAGCAGCTAAGTAAAGAAATACGAGTGGCCATCATTACTTTAAGAAATGAAGGTCAGTCAGTCCGAAAAATTGGGAAAACTTTGAAAGTGTCCCCAAGTGCAATTGTAAAAACCATTAAGCGCTACAAAGAAACTGGCTCACACGAGGACCGCTCCAGGAAAAGAAGAGCAAGAGTCACCTCTGCTTCTGAGGATAAGTTTATCCGAGTCACCAGCCTCAGAAATCGCAGATTTACAGCAGCTCAGATTAGAGACCAGGTCAATGCCACACAGAGTTCTAGCAGCAGACACATCTCTACAACAACTGTTAAGAGGAGACTTTGTGCAGCAGGCCTTCATGGTAAAATAGCTGCTAGGAAACCACTGCTAAGGACAGGCAACAAGCAGAAGAGACTTGTTTGGGCTAAAGAACACAAGGAATGGACATTAGACCAGTGGAAATCTGTGCTTTGGTCTGATGAGTCCAAATTTGAGATCTTTGGTTCCAACCACCGTGTCTTTGTGCGACGCAGAAAAGGTGAACGGATGGACTCTACATGCCTGGTTCCCACCGTGAAGCATGGAGGAGGTGGTGTGATGGTGTGGGGGTGCTTTGCTGGTGACACTGTTGGGGATTTATTCAAAATTGAAGGCATAGTGAACCAGCATGGCTACCACAGCATCTTGCAGCAGCATGCTATTCCATCTGGTTTGCGTTTAGTTGGACCATCATTTATTTTCAACAGGACAATGACCCCAAACACACCTCCAGGCTGTGTAAGGGCTATTTGACCAAGAAGGAGAGTGTTGGGGTGCTACGCCAGATGACCCGGCCTCCACAGTCACCAGACCTGAACCCAATCGAGATGGTTTGGGGTGAGCTGGACCGCTCACCGCTTCAATTTTGAATAAATCCCCAACAGTGTCACCAGCAAAGCCCCCCACACCATCACACCACCTCCTCCATGCTTCACGGTGGGAACCAGGCATGTAGAGTCCAGCCGTTCACCTTTTCTGTGTGCAAAGCAGTGAAGGCAAAAGGTCCAACAAGTGCTAAGTATCTCTGGGAACTCCTTCAAGATTGTTGGAAGACCATTCCCGGTGACTACCTCTTGAAGCTCATCAAGAGAATGCAAAGAGTGTGCAAAGCAGTCATCAAAGCAAAAGGTGGCTACTTTGAAGAACCTAGACTATAAGACATATTTTCAGTTGCTTTGCACTTTTTTGTTAAGTATATAATTCCACATGTGTTAATTCATAGTTTTGATGCCTTCAGTGTGAATGTACAATTGTCATAGTCATGAAAATAGAGAAAAATCTTTAAATGAGAAGGTGTGTCCAAACTTTTGGGCTGTACTGTATGCGTGATTGGTGCAGATGGCGCCCTCTAGTGCCACATTGAATGAACTGCACTGATTAAATCAGGTAGTCAGGATAAAATGTTTTCATTGGGTCCCCGTTTGGTCCTCATTCAGTTACATTAATATGCTGCTATGTGTGGCTGACTGAGCTCTGCTACTTGTCCAGTATAGTACTGGGATGACACCTGATGCCAGAATCTTCATCAATAATGACTGTTTTTGTTTATTCCAGGTTTACTTACTATGGAAGGAGCCAGTGTTTCATCAGGTAGGATTTCTGATCATATCTGTAATAACAATCGTCACTTCATGCAGTGGTGAACTTTGTCTGCCATACATCAGCACTTCAGAGCTGCAGTATAAAGCATGGCGGGGGAGACTGCAGTAGCCGGGGCCTCTGATGAGACGAGGTGGATTACAGACTATCCCTGAGTTCAATTGCCATTACTTCTAAGATGCATGTTGTGATTGTGCCCTAATAGAGTGGAACTGTAGTGTAAAGCATGGTGGAGAGTGAGTAGTAGCCTGTGCCTCTGATAAGACAAGTGATCTGTGTCCTAATACCGCAAACTTCAATAGACAATTCGATAAGAAGCTGTCACCGTTCATGACTGCGCCCTAATAGAGTAGAGCTGTAGTGTAGAGCATGGTGGAGAGACAGCCTCTGTTAATGCACAGGACAGATAAAAGATTGCATTTGACTTTAGTAGACTGTTAAGCTAAGAAGCTGTGACTGAACATGGCTTTGTCCTAATGGACCACAGCAGTAGTGTAAAGCATGGTGGAAAAGAGAGTGAATATGGCTGTGTTATAATGGAATGGTGCTGTAGGGTAAAGCATGGTGGAGAGTGAGAGAGCCTGAAGCTGAGATGGAGCCGCTTATCATAGCTGTAGTGTAAAGCATGGTGGAGAGAGAGAGCGCCTGAAGCTCAGATGGAGCCGCTTATCATAGCTGTAGTGTAAAGCATGGTGGAGAGACAGAGCCTGAAGCTCCGATGGAGCCGCTTATCATAGCTGTAGTGTAAAGCATGGTGGAGAGACAGAGCCTGAAGCTCCGATGGAGCCGCTTATCATAGCTGTAATGTAATGCATAGTGGAGAGACAGAGCCTGAAGCTCAGATGGAGCCGCTTATCATAGCTGTAGAGTAAAGCATGGTGCAGAGACAGAGCCTCACGCTCAGGTGGAGCCGCTTATCATAGCTGTAGAGTAAAGCATGGTGGAGAGACAGAGCCTGAAGCTCAGATGGAGCCGCTTATCATAGCTGTAGTGTAAAGCATGGTGGAGAGAGAGAGCGCCTGAAGCTCAGATGGAGCCGCTTATCATAGCTGTAGTGTAAAGCATGGTGGAGAGACAGAGCCTGAAGCTCCGATGGAGCCGCTTATCATAGCTGTAGTGTAAAGCATGGTGGAGAGACAGAGCCTGAAGCTCAGATGGAGCCGCTTATCATAGCTGTAGTGTAAAGCATGGTGGAGAGACAGAGCCTGAAGCTCCGATGGAGCCGCTTATCATAGCTGTAATGTAATGCATAGTGGAGAGACAGAGCCTGAAGCTCAGATGGAGCCGCTTATCATAGCTGTAGAGTAAAGCATGGTGGAGAGACAGAGCCTCACGCTCAGGTGGAGCCGCTTATCATAGCTGTAGTGTAAAGCATGGTGGAGAGACAGAGCCTGAAGCTCAGATGGAGCCGCTTATCATAGCTGTAGTGTAAAGCATGGTGGAGAGACAGAGCCTCAAGCTCCGATGGAGCCGCTTGTCATAGCAGTAGTGTAAAGCATGGTGGAGAGACAGAGCCTCATGCGCTGTTGGAGCCGCTTATCATAGCTATAGTGTAAAGCATGGTGGAGAGACAGAGCCTCATGCGCCGATGGAGCCGCTTATCATAGCTGTAATGTAAAGCATGGTGGAGAGACAGAGCCTCATGCGCCGATGGAGCCGCTTATCATAGCTGTAATGTAAAGCATGGTGGAGAGACAGAGCCTCATGCGCCGATGGAGCCGCTTATCATAGCTGTAGAGTAAAGCATGGTGCAGAGACAGAGCCTCACGCTCAGGTGGAGCCGCTTATCATAGCTGTAGAGTAAAGCATGGTGGAGAGACAGAGCCTGAAGCTCAGATGGAGCCGCTTATCATAGCTGTAGTGTAAAGCATGGTGGAGAGAGAGAGCCTGAAGCTCAGATGGAGCCGCTTATCATAGCTGTAGAGTAAAGCATGGTGCAGAGACAGAGCCTCACGCTCAGGTGGAGCCGCTTATCATAGCTGTAGAGTAAAGCATGGTGGAGAGACAGAGCCTGAAGCTCAGATGGAGCCGCTTATCATAGCTGTAGTGTAAAGCATGGTGGAGAGAGAGAGCGCCTGAAGCTCAGATGGAGCCGCTTATCATAGCTGTAGTGTAAAGCATGGTGGAGAGACAGAGCCTGAAGCTCCGATGGAGCCGCTTATCATAGCTGTAGTGTAAAGCATGGTGGAGAGACAGAGCCTGAAGCTCAGATGGAGCCGCTTATCATAGCTGTAGTGTAAAGCATGGTGGAGAGACAGAGCCTGAAGCTCCGATGGAGCCGCTTATCATAGCTGTAATGTAATGCATAGTGGAGAGACAGAGCCTGAAGCTCAGATGGAGCCGCTTATCATAGCTGTAGAGTAAAGCATGGTGGAGAGACAGAGCCTCACGCTCAGGTGGAGCCGCTTATCATAGCTGTAGTGTAAAGCATGGTGGAGAGACAGAGCCTGAAGCTCAGATGGAGCCGCTTATCATAGCTGTAGTGTAAAGCATGGTGGAGAGACAGAGCCTCAAGCTCCGATGGAGCCGCTTGTCATAGCAGTAGTGTAAAGCATGGTGGAGAGACAGAGCCTCATGCGCTGTTGGAGCCGCTTATCATAGCTATAGTGTAAAGCATGGTGGAGAGACAGAGCCTCATGCGCCGATGGAGCCGCTTATCATAGCTGTAATGTAAAGCATGGTGGAGAGACAGAGCCTCATGCGCCGATGGAGCCGCTTATCATAGCTGTAATGTAAAGCATGGTGGAGAGACAGAGCCTCATGCGCCGATGGAGCCGCTTATCATAGCTGTAATGTAAAGCATGGTGGAGAGACAGAGCCTGAAGCTCAGATGGAGCCGCTCATTTCTTTGCCTGAGAAGAACAGCAAACCCTGGAGGAAATGACTGTCAGATATAGATTATCCAGCATTACAAAGACCTATACAAAAGAGGCTAAACCCCCACCACCCCCCAGCGTCCTTAGTTCTCACAGCTATGTATTTGCTGCAATGCTTCCAGACCCTTAAAAAATCATCTGTGAGCTAAACTAAATTCTGCACAAATACCCCCTCCTGCACTGAGGGTTTGTTACAGTGTGTCAGCCTGAAGTCTTGTGCTTGGTTTAGCAATACCAGCATTGCCAACACTGATACACTGTGACGTAGCCATCAGCTGTGCAATCAGGACTTGGTTATGTAGGTTTTTTTATGCTTTATTGTAAGAATTGTTCTCATTCACTGACTGCAAGCAGACATCCTGAAAATGGTAAGGAACCTTAAAAAGAAAAAAAAAACTTTGACCAAAACCTCCTGATCTGACCTATCTCTGGCTGCAGCAGGAGCCTCCCCCCACTGCTATGTCTTCTATGGAAGAACTGGTATGGCGTGTCCATCCCTCCCTGTTGTAGTGACGTGAGTGTGATGTCGTAGGGTGACTTTCCTTTTTGTCTTCTCCTTCCGCAGGTGATGTACGGAGTGCTGGTGGGCTTCCTTGTCCTCCGATCTGTGTACATAGTTACATGGTGAGGCCTGACCCCGATCTGCCACTTTATATGTTGTTTGTTTTTATCTCTAATCATACTGACCTGGAGACTCGAGTCACTAGGTCACTTCTGCCACACATGTTACAATTGCACTTCACCCCCTCCAAAAAGTAAAAAAAGGGCAAAATATATATATATTTTTTTAACAGTACAATTTATTGTAAAAAGGGTTTGTTCAAAACTAGAACTCGTCCTGGACAAAAAAAACCCTACTATGGCGAGATCAATGGGAAAATTTTTGAAAAAGTTACGACTTTTGGAACAAGTGGAGGAAAAAATAAAATTTGCAAAAAAAAAAAGCATTAAAATTGATCATCGGGAAGGGATTAATGGAGCGTCCCGTCTGCAAAACCTGGCACTAATAAAGGACACATGGTGCGGGGAGTTGTAGTCCAACCCCATAACAAATGGCCGTACATATTTATTTTCTCACATGAAGAAAAGTCTAAAAATCTACTTTATTTTATTTTTAAGCTTCCCGCGCACCCATAATAACCTAAAGAATTAATTTAACAGGTTATTCAGTGTTAAACGTTAATGGTAAACAAAAAAGCTTCTACATTTGTGCAGCAGAGAAAGATTCTATAAACTTCAGTGTAATTTATATGGAGCTTCAAAATAAATGTGTTGTGTGAAAGTGTTTCCCCTTCCTGATTTCCTATTCTTTTCCACCTTTGTTACACTTAAATGTTTCCTATCACCAAACAAATGTAAATATTAGACCAAGACAACACAAGAAATCACTAAATGCTGTTTATAAATGAAGGTCTTTATTATTAAGGGAAAAAGAAATCCAAACCTACAGGGTCCTGTGTGAAAAAGTGATTGCCACCCTTAAAACATAAATTAACTGTGATTTATCACATCTTTGGGAAGCTGAGTTCAAATCCCCTAGCTACACACAGGCCTGATTACTGCCACATCTGTTCTCAATCAAGAAATCACTTAAATAGGACCTGCCTGACAAAGTGAAGTAGATCAAAAGGTCCTCAAAAACTAGACATCATGCCACGATCCAAAGAAATTCTGAAACAAACGAGAAACAAAGTAATTGAGATCTATCAGTCTGGAAAAGGTGATAAAGCCATTACTAAAGCTGTGCGACTCCAGTGAACCACAGTGAGAGACATTATCCACATATAGCAAAAACATGGAACAGTGATGAACCTTCCCAGGAGTGGCCGGCCGACCAAAATTACCCCAAGCGCACAACGACCACTTTTCCAAGAGGTCACAAAAGACCCCACATCAACATCCAAAGAACTTCAGGCTTCACTTGCCTCAGTTAAAGTAATTGTTCATGACTCTACCATAAAAGACTGGGCAAAAATGGCCTGGATGGAAGAGTTCCAAGACTAAAACCACTGCCGAACAATAAGAACGTAAAGGCTCGTCTCAGTTTTGCCAGAAAACATCTTGATGATCCCAGGACTTTTGGGAGAATACTCTGTGGACTAACAAGACAAAAGTTAAACTTTTTAGAAGGTGTATGTCCCATTAACATCTTGTGTTGTGTTTCAGAAAAGGAACATCATACCAACAGTAAAATATGTGGTGGTAGTGTGATGGTCTGGGGTTGTTTTGCTGCTTCAGGACCTGGAAGACTTGCTGTGCTAAATGGAACCATGAATTCTGCGGTCTACCAAAAAATCCTGAAGGAGAATATCCGGCCATCTGTCCATGATCTCAGGCTGAAGGGCACTTGGGTTATGCAGCAGGACAATGATCCAAAACACACCAGCAAGTCCACCTCTGAATGGCTTAAGAAAAACAAAATTAAGACTTTGGAGAGGCCTAGTCAAAGTCACGACCTTAATCTGCTGTGGCATGACCTTAAAAAGGTGGTTCATGCTCGGAAACCTTCAGTGTGGCTGAATTACAACAATTCTGCAGAGATGAGCGGCCAAAATTCCTCCAGAGTGTAAAAGACTCATTGCCAGTTATCGCAATTAACGCTTGATTGCAGTTGCTGCTGCTAAGGGCGGCCCAACCAGTTATTAGGTTTAGAGGGAAATCACTTTTTCACACAGGACCCTGTAGGTTTGGATTTCTTTTTCCCTTAATAATAAAGACCTTCATTTATAAACTGCATTGTGTGATTACTTGTGTTATCTTTGTCTAATATTTACATTTGGCTGATGAACTTTATATTATATAATTTTTTTTTTTTTTTTTAACTGGGTAATGCCCATGTAGGCTTGGCAGTAATGGTTTAAAACGTATTCTGCAATAAGTGAGTGATTAAAAACCCCAAAATTCCGCAGGGCCCTGGTTTAGAGGCCACATTAGCAGTCCATGGCCATTGAGCCAGTGTTCTACGCACCACTTCCTACCTGCTGGCTCCTCTTCTGATTTTGAAAGCATGTTGTGACATCGTGACATGTGCATGATGTCGTGCCAGGACTGTTCATCAGAAGGGGTGCCGAGTATGGCGGAAGATCTGGTCCGACGGCCACTGCTTACTACTCACATAATGGCAGAGAAATGGTAAAATAAAAATGTAAACTTGTTTTTTTTTTTTTTTTTTTTCTTCTGCGGTTTTGCTTGTTGTCTGGAACAGAGCTGTCTGTTCTCTCACTCTCTCTTTTTTATTTCTTCCTTCTTGCCTTTTGCTGACTGCCCCGTGTCTTGTTGCAGGGTGTACCCGTGGCTGAGGGGCCTGGCTTACACCTCGTTAGGAGTGTTTTTAATTGGATTTTTGCTGTGGAACGTGGACAACATTTTCTGCGATACCTGGAGGTAAGGATTGTGTAGGTGGCTGCACAGGATGAATCCTCACATCGGTCACAAACGTGTCTCTCTGTAAAGATTTTACTGGAAAGTACTGCCCCGCTATCTTAGTAAAGTATATAGACAGAGTGCTGCTTCCTTGTCTCTAAATGATCTAGGCACAGATAGTACTGTTTCACTATTTCTAAGCGATGCAGATAATTCTGCCTCTTTCTCTAGGATTACTGTAGAGACAGAGACAAGGAGGCAGTACCACCTGTGCATACATCATTTACATTGGAAGCCAAGGAGGCAGTATAATGTAAATGATGTATGCACAGCTAGTGCTGTCTCCTTGTCTTCTGTAAAGTATGTAGAGTTAGCATTGTCTTTGTTTTCCCTTGTAAGTTATGTTGGTGCAGACAGTATTGCCTCCCTGTCTTACTCTGTAAAATGTAGAGATGGTGCTTAGTACGGCGTCTCGCATCTACTGTACATAAATGATAACACCAAAAATATTACAGCATGCCTGACTCTGTAAATGGGGGAAAAAGTGCTATCTGTGCCTACATAATCTTCAGGAAGAGAATAGGAGGCAACATTATCTGTGCTTCCATTATTTTCTGAGTAAAGACTAGGAAACATTCCTATCTGTGCTTACATGATTTCTGGATGGAGACAGGGAAGCAGTACTATCTGTGTGTGTATATGCATCCCACTACTGCTTCATTGATATGATGGAGGCACAGATAGTGTTGCTTCCTATCTATCTGTTGACAGTACATGTGTTCCTAGCTGTGAATGGTTTAGTACCATATGCTCTGTTCTTCTGACAGCAGTGTAGGCACAGATAGTACTGCCTTTTTTTTTTCCCTGACCTAGGTGGTTAGTAACGTCTCTGCCGATCACTCAGATATCACAACGGCGGCTGCTGCTGTTATAGGCACCGCACTGCCCGAGTATGTACAGAAGTTGCTCCCCACTGATTTTTCATGCGTGACTGTTGCAGGGATGTCCGACAGAAGATGCCTCCAGTCCTAGGAGCAGTGACGCAGTTTCATGCCTGGTGGCATATACTGACCGGACTGGGCTCCTACCTGCACATCTTGTTTAGGTAATTTGAGCTTTTTTTTTTTTTTTTTTGTTGACATTTTTAATATGTAACCTATACCTATGTTAGTGTTTTTTTTTTTTGTTTTTTTTTTGTTATTTTATTTGCCATAACAATATTTATACTTCTTGCTTTAATATCTCCTGATTTTTTTTTTGTGTGCACAGCACTTATGCATGCTTTCACACGGCGGTATTTGGGCGCATTCACTCGCTGATGAATTGATGCAGGTTTTTAGTTCCATTTCTGCACAAGAAAATTAAAGCACAATATGTGGATGGGTCTTTTAACCTTTTCCCACCACGGTCCATTTTCATTTTTTTACATTTACTTTTTTTTTTTTTTCCTCCCCTTCTTCCTAGAGTCATAATTATTCATTTATTTTTTCCTCCCTTTTCTAACCCAATGACTTGATTTTTACAGGACAAGTTTAATTTTGTTACACAACTTTTCATTACATAGTGCACTGAAAAATGGAAAAAAAAAATCCAAGTGCAGTGAAATTGTTCAAAAAAAAAAAATTTATTTTCCTTTGAAAAAAAACAAGTGTTTTATTTGTCGTTTTTTGTTTTTCTTTTTTACAATTTCACTGCATTTAGATTTTTTTTTTTCATTTTTCAGTACATTGTATAATGAAAAATTGATATTCAAAACTACCGACTTGTCCCATAAGAAAACAGACCCCCTATACAACTATGTTGAGGGGAGAGAATTTTTTTTTATATATTAATTTGTTTAAAAATAAGAAAAATGGGGGAAAAAATTGTTTCCGTTTTCCTTTCCAAGTCCTGTAATGTTTTTATTTTTCCATCGATACCCTTGGTGTTCGTGTGTGTTTTGTTTGCCAAGCTTAGGTTTTTATTGACACAATTTGGGGTCACATATGGCGTTAAAAGTCCCATCATATGTCAGGAATGGGGTAAAAATTGTTAATTTTGGGGGAACTCTGCAAATTTTCTAATCTGGAGTCTGGAAACGCATCTTGAAAATCTGCAACAAATCCAGAACCTCATTAATCCAAATTTGGAATTTGTGTTGCTGATTTTATTTCATAATCTGCTGCGGATTTATTGCAAGTTTTGCCGCAGATTTATTGCAGAATCCGCTGTGGATAAGTGTTTAGTTTTGGAGTGGGACAAATGTACCTAATGCTCCAGGTGTATGATGCGGATCTGCTCTAACTGGATTTTGCATGGTCTCTTTCAGCTTGTATACACGGACTCTTTACCTTAAATATCGGCCCAAGGTGAAGGTAAGTACCTGCTTAGTATGGCTACACCTGCCCACTGATGAGAGTTGTAGTTCTGCTTTACAGCATGCACTTTTTTCAAGGAGTAGTTGATGTCCCCTTGGGTGTAAGACGTGCCCGGCTTGGTAAACTTCCACCTAATTGTTAGCTAAAGATGCAGAACGTTTCCTAAAGGGGGATAGAACTTCTAACAAAGTGGCTACAGGTTTAGTTAAAGGGCTTGTACAAGATTAGAAATAGTGGCTGGGGTTGACCTGCAGTACCATAAACAACCTGTTGGCGGGTGTGGCGCTGGTGATCTGGTAATTCAGTGCTATTGATTCCCGTTTCTGGTCTTCTTCTGAGCAGTTCCTGTACGGGATGTGGCCGGTGATTATGGTGGAATCTTCCAAGAGGCAATGACCGAACGATAGGAGACGGAAAAGACCAAACATTCCAAGGACTCCCGACAGTCTATGCAGCATCTCGGACTACAACTCTACTTATTTCTATATTCCAAGTACCCGCTGAGAGTTCCTGTGCGTGACGGCGTCTCCCGATTTACAGAGCCGTGGAGCACACATCCTCGCCGTGTTAGTGCCAACGGAACATGGCTGTCACATCGCTCCATCATTGGCGACTGAACCGGTGGAGTGACCAACACTCCCATCATCCTTCCTGTTAAATGTGACACTTGACTAATTTTTGCTATATTATTGCCTTGCACTCGCAGAGTATAAGCCTTCCGGGATCAAGTATTTCCGCCTCCGATGCGGGAATATTCTTAGCGCACAATCTGTATTATCGGGTCGTCGTGGGGTCCAAGCGAGAGCAAAAAAACGCCAAGGGTGTGTGGAGGGTCGTCCCGTGAAAGTGGCACAGGATACGTCGGAATATAATCTATAATCACTTATCATGAAAGTAACCATGTAACACAAGCAGGAGGTGTAGACTACTGGAGACCAAACTGATCTGATGGATTCGGTACCTCTAAAAAGTATTCACGCCCACGCCATCATCGAATCAGTGTTTTTAGTCCAGTGCTGAAACATCCAATCTCAAATTAGTGAGTTGCCAGTTAATGCAAATAGTCCAGTGCATAAGTATTCACCCCCTCACAGCTTTGAGTGTGTTCACATTGGCCTCCAATTGTCTTTACAGGGGTAGAAATTAGTTTCTTTAAATTGCTGTTTACGGTCAATCCCCTGTGGACTGCAGCCAGGTATTCGACCCGGATTTCTCCAATTGGTGCATTACGGTTCTCCATCTTTAGTATCCTCCCCGCTTCTGCTGCCTAGAAATGGTTCAAACCCCATTCACATAATCTAACATCGCAGACCTTTCTGCACAGAATCTTCCACATTTATCCTAAGTCTGCATTCGCACACCTAATGTGAGTCTGTGAGGACGTTAAGGTTCCCGAAATCGCGACACTTGTACCGATTGTAAAATGCAGCCCGATGCTCCTCAGTTCTGCAGTTCTTGTGGACTGCAGCAGGTTTTCTACATCCATCTGCATGATCTTTGCCGTTCTGCCTACAAATGATGAAGCCATCACCACCATTGCTATTTTTGATAGCGTTTCATTTAGTTTATGCCAAACTTTAATTAGTAAATTTTTTTTTTTTTTCTCTCCCAAAAAAGTTTTTCCATTCCTTAGTCGCTGCTGTGTGCACAGTCTGTCTCATATCTGTCAGGAAGCCTCTCCTCCTGGGGTGTTGGACCTATTGTCTGCCTCTCCTCCTGGGGTTTCGGACCTATTGTCTGCCTCTCCTCCTGGGATGTCGGACCTATTGTCTGCCTCTCCTTCTAAAGTGTCGGACATATTGTCTGCCTCTCCTCCTGGGGTGTCGGACCTTATTGTCTGCCTCTCCTGTGGTGTTGGACCTGTTGTCTGCCTCTCCTCCTGGGGTGTTGGACCTTATTGTCTGCCTATCCTGAGGTGTCGGACATATTGTCTGCCTCTCCTCCTGGAGTGTCGGACCTTATTGTCTGCCACTCCTCCTGAGGTGCCTGACGTATTGCCTGCTTCTCCTCTTGGGGTGTCGGACCTTATTGTCTGCCTCTCTTCCTGGGGTGTCGGACATATTGTCTGCCTCTCCTCCTGGGGTGTCGGACATATTGTCTGCCTCTCCTCCTGGAGTGTCGGACATATTGTCTGCCTCTCCTCCTGGAGTGTCGGACATATTGTCTGCCTCTCCTCCTGGAGTGTCGGACATATTGTCTGCCTCTCCTCCTGGAGTGTCGGACATATTGTCTGCCTCTCCTCCTGGAGTGTCGGACATATTGTCTGCCTCTCCTCCTGGAGTGTCGGACATATTGTCTGCCTCTCCTCCTGGAGTGTCGGACATATTGTCTGCCTCTCCTCCTGGAGTGTCGGACATATTGTCTGCCTCTCCTCCTGGAGTGTCGGACATATTGTCTGCCTCTCCTCCTGGAGTGTCGGACATATTGTCTGCCTCTCCTCCTGGAGTGTCGGACATATTGTCTGCCTCTCTCCTGGAGTGTCGGACATATGTCTGCCTCTCCTCCTGGAGTGTCGGACATATTGTCTGCCTCTCCTCCTGGAGTGTCGGACATATTGTCTGCCTCTCCTCCTGGAGTGTCGGACATATTGTCTGCCTCTTCTCCTGGAGTGTCGGACATATTGTCTGCCTCTCCTCCTGGAGTGTCGGACATATTGTCTGCCTCTCCTCCTGGAGTGTCGGACCTTATTGTCTGCCTCTCCTCCTGAGGTGTCGGACCTTATTGTCTGCCTCTCTTCCTGGGGTGTTGGACCTGTTGTGTGCCTCTCCTCCTGGGGTGTCGGACCTATTGTCTGCCTCTCATTAGTTTCCTCCCTTTTTTTTTAAAAAAAAAAAAAAAAAAGCATTATGCCATTAAATGCACTGTGGTTTTCTGTTTTTACATATACAGTACACTAAAAAAAAGTGGTTGGGGGCGCTAATACTTTTTATAGGCACATTATATGCAATGTATACCTAGAAACAGTGCCTAACTTATTTTCTTAATAAATTTTGTGCCTATCCTTTGTGTGTTTCTCTAGTCTTAAGGTTTTTAGGTTGTTTATACTGCTGTATGAAGCAGTTATTACCACAAGAGGGCAGCATCACATTTCCCTCTAAGTTTTATCTGTTGCCTTTTAATGGTGTGAGAGATAATGATGGACTGAGAGATATATATTATATATTAAAAAAAATAGTAATTATTGAGGCAGGGTGGTGCCCCGTATGTAAGTTTAGCAGGGGCCCTTGGCTCTTCCTGTCCCCTCGCAGCGATGTAACATTATGAATGCCAATGTTCTAGTTGCACGTAATTATTTTAGCTGCTGACACACTGCAAATTGTGCATGGGCTCAAAGTGTGGCAGGATGCAGGGATTAGTTTTGTGTCCAGAAACGCGTTGGCTAAATAAAGTTCCCTTTTCACCACCCTGCATGAACATGCTTCCGGAGCAGACCACCTAAATTAAGACCTCCAAACCAATACATACCCCAGAGCAGAAATCCTAAACTCAGGGGCGGACATATCATTGGTGCAACATGTGCAGCCGCAAAGGGGGCCCATTTATACCTCCAAAGTGGGCGCAATTTTGCATTTTTAGGAGCTCTTAACCCCTTAATGGCCAAGCCATTTTGTAGGTTAATGACCAGGCCAATTTTTACATTTCTGACCACTGTCACTTTGTGCTTATAACTGTGGAACGGAGAGATGTCACAAAAAATAGTTAATAAATAACATTTCCCACATGTCTACTTTACATCAGCACAATTTTGGAACCAAAATTTTTTTTTGTTAGGAAGTTATAAGTGTTAAAAGTTGACCAGCGATTTTTCATTTTTACAACAAAATTTGCAAAACCATTTTTTTAGGGACCACCTCACATTTGAAGTGACTTTGAGGGGTCAATATGACAGAAAATACCCAAAAGTGACACCATTCTAAAAACTGCACCCCTCAAGGTGTTCAAAGCCACATTCAAGAAGTTTATTAACCCTTTAGGTACTTCACAAGAATTGAAGCAATGTGGAAGGAAAAAATGAACATTTAACTTTTTTTTTTTTTTACCCCAAATTTTTCTTTCAACACAATTTTTTAAATTTTGTCAAGGGTTTCAGGAGAAAATGAACCACAATAATTGTTGTACAATTTCTCCTGAGTACACCGATACCCCATGTGTGGAGGAAAACCAATCTTTAGGCGCACGGCAGTGCTCAGAAGGGAAGGAGCATCATTTGAGATTTTGAATGTCAAATTGGCTGGAATCGAGAGCGGACACCATGTCGTGTTTGGAGAGCCCCTGATGTACCTAAACAGTGGAAACCCCCCATAAGTGACCCCATTTTGGAAACTAGACCCCCAAGGAACTTATCTAAATGTGTGGTGAGCACTTTGAACCCCAAGGGCTTCACAGAAGCTTATAACGTAGAGCCGTAAAATTAAAAAATCATATTTTTTCCACAAAAATGATCTTTTTACCCCTAATTTTTATTTTCTAAAGGATAAAAGGACCCCAAAAGTTATTGTGCAATTTGTCCTGAGTACGCTGATACCCCATATGTGGGGGTAAACCACTATTTGGGCACATGGCAGAGCTCGGAAGGGAAGCAGCACCTTTGACTTTTTTGGCTGGAATTGAGATTGGACGCCATGTCGCATTTGGAGAGTTCCTGATGTGCCTAAACAGTGGAAACCCCCCACAAGTGACCCCATTTTGGAAACTAGACCCCCAAGGAACTTATCTAGATGTGTGGTGAGCACTTTGAACCCCCAAGTGCTTCACAGAAGTTTATAATGTAGAGCCGTGAAAAGAAAAAAAAATTTTTTTTCCACAAAAATGATCTTTATTCCCCCAAATTTTTATTTTTATAAGGGTAACAGGAGAAATTGGACCCCAAAAGTTGATGTGCAATTTGCCCTGAGTACGCTGATACCCCATATGTGGGGGGGAACCACTGTGATCGCCTTACTGCGATCTTTGGGAGGCACAATGAGCAAATCCACAAAAGGTGAAGAATTTGTTTTCTTTTTTACGCCGCTCCTCATGCGGTATTAGTGATTAGGCGACTTTATTCCTCGGGTCGGTGCGATTACAGCGATACCAGATTTATACCCTTTTTTCATGTTTAGCTTCTGTCAAACATGCTTTTTTTTGGAAGAATTTTTGGCATCGCCGTATTTTGAGAGCTATAATTCTTCCATATTTCGGCCGACAGAGTTATGTGCAGGCTTATTTTTTGCGAGACGAGCTGACGTTTTTATTTGTACCATATTCGGGCACATAACGTTTTTTGATCGCTTCCTATTCCGATTTTTGTGGAAGCAGAATGAACAAAAACCAGCAATTCAGGAATTGTTTTTTTTTTTTTTTCCTCCGTTCCGCGTGTGGTAAAATTGATAAAGCAGCTTTATTCTTCGGGTCACTACGATTACAGAGAACCTCATTTATATATTTTATGTTTTGGCGTTTTTTTATACAATAAAAAATTTTATAGAAAAAATAATTATTTTTGCATCAGTTTATTCCGTGAGCTATAACTTTTTTATTTTTTACTGATGATGCTGTATAGCGGCTTGTTTTTTGCGGGACAAGATGACGTTTTCAGCGGTACCATGGTTATTTATATCCGTCTTTTTGATTGCGTGTTATTGCACTTTTTCCAAGCAGTATGATGATACCGCTTGGAAAAAGTGTAATTTACTACTTTTTTGTGTTTTTACGGCTTTCACTGAAGGGGTTAACTAGGGTTACGCTTTTATAGATGGGATTTTTACGGACGCGGCGATACCAAGCGTGCATTTTTTTTGTTTTTTTTTATTACATATAAATGTGTATTTTTTAAGGGGAATTTTTTTATTTTTTAATATTTTTTTTTTTTACAATTTTTTTTTTTAAAAATGTTTGTTTTTTTACATTGTCCCTTTATGGGGCTTTCACTTTTGATTGCAGGTACAATGCATTGCAATGCTCCAGCATTGCAATGCATTGTACCTATGGTGAAAGCTGCTGTGACCATGGTCACAGCGGCTTTCCGTAGCTAGATGACCCGGAGGTTGTCATGACCACTCCCGGGTCATCAAGGCAGAGATCGGGCCCCGCAAATACATTGCGGGGCGCCGATCTGAGGCAGAGGGAGCTCCTGACCCTCTGCCTCTCCCCATGAGCACTGCGATCACGCTCCATCGCAACAGCCAGGGGCGGCGGGGGCGCCGCTCCCAGCTGTTAGTGCAGGAAGCTCGGCCACTGCAGCGCCGAGCTCCTGCACTGATCGGGCAGAAGAGGCAGGACGTGCACAGTCCGTCAAGGTGCCAAAACTGACACTTTGCCATGATGGACTGTGCACGTCCGTGGACATTAAGGGGTTAAAGCTGCATAGTGCCCATCTATTGTTCTTGCACAGGGGTCCTTTTCTGTCTGTGTCCACCAATGCCTAAACTAATACTGACCATAAAAAAGAATCTCTGTAAGTAAAATACCTCCTAAGCCATCTATATGAGCATGCAGGGCCTAGGAAGCTGAATAAAAGGATACCTTGATACCTGCGATATGATTTATTACTCCAGAGAAATCCACGTTTTTCTTAATATGTGAATGAGCTGTTAAGATCTCTGGGCTGGACATAGATCTCCCCAAGAATCTTACTCCAGAGATTATTGTAAATTATAGGGGGAGTTACCAGTGTGAGATGTGTAACAAAGGCTCAGGCATATTAAAATGCAACATGGCCAACCTTTCTGTCTATTGTTCACATGTCCAGTTTTCATCTTTGTAAAAGAAATAAAGATCCCTGCGACTCGATCGCAGGGAGCTGATGAGTGTGAAGAGGTTCAAGCTGCGCTGACTGCATAATGTACAAAGAAAAGAATACAGCCGCCTCTAATCGCCAAGATTTGCAAACGTGAAACATGACATTCGAACGGCATTACTTTTATATACAATATACTTATAAGATGAAGCTACTCAGCGCACAAATTTGGCGCCAATTAACGAGAACCCATCAGCCACGACAAAGCGTTCTTTCTGATGCTACACTAAACCTACGGTAATATTTATCAAACATGCCTCTCCCCAAGATTGTTTTTCATTAGTGCTACATCCTGCCTACCCTATAAATTGCTGAAAGGACACTGATTTTATTTTTCATGCCAGTTCCTTATTTCGAAGATCCGAAACTTTCTACTCAGTTAAACTAGCAAGTAATAGAGTGAGCGTGGTTACTGAGAAGAGGAGACATGAAAAAGCTATTACAGAGGGAGGCTTTTTGGATTTGTGCTCTCTGGACCCTAGCAGCACCCAAGGGGTTAAAACAAACAGTATGATATTGCTCCCATAACGTGAAACCTCAAATTTAAAGGTAAATACAATTCGGAAATGTTTTACTATACGTCTCATAGAATTGACTGAAACATTACAGCGTGAGTGCAGGGAATGTTTTCTCATTATTTATGGACAACGGCCTTATCCACTTGCACCACGGAAAATGGAGAGCCGATCGTACAGTGGGTACGGAAAGTATTCAGACCCCTTTAAATTTTTCTCTTTGTTTCATTGCAGCCATTTGGTAAATTTAAAAAAGTTCATTTTTCCCTCATTAATGTACACTCTGCACCCCATCTTTACTGAAAAAAAAAACAGAAATGTAGAAATTTTTGCAAATTTATTAAAAAAGAAAAACTGAAATCTCACATGGTCATAAGTCTTCAGACGCTTTGCTCAGTATTGAGTAGTAGCTCATTTTGAGATGTACAGCCATGAGTCTTCTTGGGAATGATGCAACAAGTTTTTCACCCCTGGATTTGGGGATCCTCTGCCATTCTTCCTTGCAGATCCTCTCCAGTTCTGTCAGGTTGGATGGTGACGTTGGTGGACAGCCATTTTCAGGTCTCTCCAGAGATGCTCAATTGGGTTTAGGTCATGACTTCATTAATAAATTGTATGAATCATTGTTGAACCGCATGGATGCAGTCCTTCAAGCTCATGGAAGTCACACAAAATATTAAATATGACTCTAATAGCACCACAACATCATTCACCAATGTTATGCAACATATATTTGTATTTTAAGTTAATTATTTGTTTGAATATCACATTACTTTCTGTGGTCGACAATTGCCAAAATCTGACCATTCTGTGTCCATTAAAAGATCAATATTTCTGCATTGATGCCAATTTATTTTCTTAACCTAAACCACATTTCGGAGGGTTTCAGCTTTCAAAAGAATAATTTATACAACCAATGGATGAATTTAACGTCAGGTTATAAGCTTTTATTTACATAACATGGATAAGCGACATAACTTCTGTCAGGGAGTGTACAGTAAACCATTGCAGAACATTTTGTTTTATATATGGCAGTGTACACTATTTAACCCCTTGATATGGATTGCGGCGTGGGACTTCAGTGTACAGCAGACAGGTATGGGATATTGTTGCTTTTTTATTTTTACAGGAGAACGAGGGATTGGATTGGGATTTTAATAACGATGGTAAACCTGTGTGTTTTATTATTTCATTAAAAGACATTATTAATGTGTTTATGGGTTTTTTAACTCTTTCATACTATAGGATTCGTAATGGACAGGTATCATATTGACATCTCTCCATTCCTAACCGGGCTTAATGTCACCTTACAATACAACGGTGACATTAACCCCTTATTACCCCATTTGCCACTGCTACATGGCAGTAGGAAGAGAGAGACTAAGTGCCAGAATTGACACATCTTAAAGATGCGCATTTTCTGGGGCGGCTGGGTGCTGGTATTTTTAGCCGGGGGGGGTCAATATCCATGGCCTTTTCCTAGGCTATGAATATCAGTCTGCAGCTGTTTACATAGCCTTTCTGGCTATTATAGGGGGACCCCACGTCATTTTTTTGGGGTGCGCCTATTGTAATAGCCAGTAAAGGCTAAATATACGGCTGTGAGATGATATTCATAGCCTGGGAAGATCCATGGGTGTTAACCCTTTCCCAGGCTAGAAATATCGGCCGTCAGCTTTCCCTCTCTGGCGAAGAAAATTGCTCGTGAGCCCATGCAATTTTTTTGCTTGGAGGAGGGAACTTGTGGAGTCAATAAATAGGCTAAAAGAATATTTTAAAATTTCAGGGCCGGGATCCATATTAAGTCTATTTTGCAAGCCTGCGATAAAATTTCGCCATAAGGATTGCACATGGATGTCACACGGATACTTCGATGTGAGGAAATCACATCCTTGCATTGCACATGGATGACATACAGATCACTGTTCAGGGAACATTTGTGCGATTCTCGTCCGTAAAAATCGGACCGATTTTTTTTTTTTTTTTTTTTTTTTTTTTTTTTATATATACACGTTATGTGTGACTCCGGCCTAAGAGCTAGGCCGGAGTCACACTGACGACAAAAACGGACGACTGCAATGCGATGAAATATCGCATTGCAGTCGGACCAATGTTAATCTATAGAGCTTCTCCCAGCATCCGATTTTTTTTCTTCTCGGCCGTTTTCCTCGGACCGAGACAATCGCAGCATGCTGCGATTGTCACAGATTATCAGTCGACAATCGCCAATGCAAGTCTATGGGTGCGATGAAAAATCGGATTGAAAACGGACCGCACTTGTGACTTGCCATAAAATCGCACCGGTGTCCTTTAGAAAAGCCGGCAATTCATCCCCGGCTATACTGTAAAATCACACTGACAGCTTTAATAAAGAATAGAAAGAATACATATATATATAGATACATATCATTGTGACACATATATATATATATATATATATATATATATATATATATACACATATATTTATAGTTCATACACTTCTACATAGTATAATAGCCGCTAATTCAATTGCCGGCTTTTGTGAAATTACAGAACCCGACATGAAATGACACATGGTTTACATACAGTTAACCATGTCATTTCATGTAGTTTGATATATGGTTTTCACTAACAATTACATGAGTATATGTGTGCAAAATTTCTTACATGTAGGGGTTAATTAAAGGTGTAAATTCGTTGAAAGAAAATGCGTGGGCTCCCGCTGTATTTTCTCCACCAGACAGGCAAAGCCAGCGAGTGGGGGCAGATAATAGCCTAGGGAGGGTGCATTTATTTTGTGCCCCCCGGCTACTAACATCTGCCCCCAGCCACCCCAGAAAAGACAAATCTATAATTAGATGCGCCCTTTCTGGCACTTAGCCCGTCTATTCCCATTGCCCTGTAGCGGTGGCTAATGGGTTAATAATGGGTTAAAGCCACCTTGCTATTGGAAGGTGACTTTAAGCCAGGTTAATAATTGAGAGTTGTCAATTAGACAACTATCAATTATTAATCCTATTGTATGAAATAAAAAAAAAAACACAATGAAAAATCATTTTAATGAAATAAACACAGTTTTTGACCATCTTTTATTTTACTGGTATTCCTTCGATTCCCTTGTTCTCCTGTAATAAAAAGAAATAATAAAACAACATTATTCTTACCTATCCGGCGCTCAGTCAGGTCCAACGCTGTAATCCTTCACAAAGGGTTAACAGGTTTACTGCGTGGACCGGAGCTAATGCTGCCATTCTTGCAGTAAACCACCGAATGAATGAGTTCATCTCCCGGCTGCCAGGAGAGGAAGTGATTAGCTGGAAAGCTTAATTGAATGTTTCCCAGTCTAATCAGTTCAGGTCAGCCGGGGACTCCCTCTGACGTCACTGATTCTGTGCGGTGTCCCCGGCTGACCTGAAGTGAACTGATTAGGCCTCTTTCACACTTCAGTCGTGCGACGTCAGTCAAAATCCGTCAAAATGTGAAAAAAACGGATCCGCCATTTTTTTGGGCGGATCCGTTTTTTTCCCATTGACTTGCATTAGTGACGGATTTTGACGGATGGTCGTCCGTTAGGTCCGTTTTTTGACGGATCCGCCAAAAAAATTGGCGTCCGTCATTTCAGAAAAACGTCCAATGCAACGTTTTTTGGTCCGCCAAAATGGCGGAGTGTGGCGGATCCGCCGCATCCGCCATTTTGTATATTGGCCGCCTATGGGCGGCGGATCCGCTGGCATCCGTCTTTGACGGAATCTGCCAGCGGATCCGTCGCCTCCATAGAAAACCATTGAAAATGCTGCCAAAACTGTCTGGGGTCTCTCTCTCTCTCTCCCTCCCTCCCTCCCTCTCTCCCCTCGGTCCGGACTTGCAAAAGTTACATTTTCCGGAACGAAAATTTCATCATTTCCGGGTGAACACTTCTTGGCGGATCCGTCACAAACCTGATCCGTTTTACATCCGTTTTTACACTTTTCTCACGGATCCACCATTTTCACATTTGGGCGGACGTCACACGACTGAAGTGTGAAAGAGGCCTTAGCCTGGGAAACAATTAAGCTTCCCAGCTAATCACATCCTCTCCTGTCAGCCGGGAGATGAACTCGTTCATTCGGGGGTTTACTGCCAGGCTGGCAGTATTAGGCCTCATACTCACTGGTGCCGATAACGGATGAAAATCAGACGATAAAAAATCGGATGCAAATCTGACCAATGTTAGTCAATGGGTGAGTTCTCATTAGCGATTTTTTTCTCATCAGATATTGGTGTGAGAAAAAAATCGCAGCTTGCTGCCAGGGTGGATTTGATTTAAATCAAACTGATTTAAATCACGATTTAAATCACGATTTAAATCACTAGTCAGTAAGGCTTGATTTAAATCAGTGATTTAAATCAAAGTTTCTACCAGACCGGTATATCTAATTTCATCATGTGCGATACGCCCCAGACCGGTGTATCTAATCCCATAATGCGATACACTACACTCAGCACTGTATCTAGATACATGCAGTGTGTCATGTGCTGTGAATAATCCCAGTGTGTGATACTCTCCACGTATCTGTGCTCAGTTTATAATACAGCGAGCAGCATGAACTAACAGAATAGATGCTGCCGGTCGTCCTCAGTGACAGCCTACTTGTCAGTATCACTGGCAGTCCCCAACAAAATGGCTCCGCAATGGCTCCGCTCTGTGAGCCTAAACTACATCCTCTGTTATTACAAACACCTAGTAACGGAGGAGAGAAGTCACACGTGATCAGACCCCGCCTGCATTTACTACTGTCGCAATACGAGCTAGCAGTTTATATTTCAGCAGCTGCTCTGCCTAGTGTTTAAAAGTGGAAATACCAAACATTTTACAATTATTTTTCAGATTTTATTTCTCGGCCTGCTGCCATTATAAGGAAAGAATGTAATAAACCTCAGATCGTACACACAAACAGATCCAGACTTGTTTGTCTGTGGCTATGCTGCAGTATTGTGCTCAAAGTTTCACTTTAATTTTCTTGTCTGCTTGCCCTTCCTCCTCCTCACACTTAGATTCACATTCTTCTTGTGTTGTGCAGATCTATTCCACTCCAAACAATCAGAAACATATTGTCTAACTTCTTGGACTTGGCACTGAAGGGGTTGATTCTGTATTCATAGGTTTGTAGAACAATAGGATTAAGGTCTTTTTCTCAACTCTGTTCATGTTGTAACATTTTTGCCGTGAAGAAGAGGCTGGGACCTCTGCGGAGTCAAATTCAGTTTTGAGAACTGCGTAAGTAAAGCGAGCGTCTGTGATAATATAGGAGAGAAACTGCCCACTAATCCTACAGAAACCTCTGGAAGAGCATGGCATTGTGAATGTTACACATATACAGCCTTTATTCTACTGAGTTAAACAACTCAGCTTTATCTCATGATGGAAGAACCTTTGGATGGTAAAATATTTTCCTCAAAAAGCAGTTTATTGAAAAAAATCCGATTTAAATCAAAAAAATCCGATTTAAATCAAAAAAATCCGATTTAAATCAAAAAAATCTGATTTTTTTGATTTTTTAAAAAAAATCATTGATTTTTATCCACCCTACTTGCTGCGATTTGATGCGATTTTGGGATGAAAATCGCCAATGCAAGTCAATGGGTGCGATTAAAAAACGAACAGCACTCGCACCATGCACGTGCTGTCCGATTTATATGCACCAGTCTCCTTTGAAAAGCCGGTAATTCATCCCCGGCTACTGTAAAATCACACTGACAGCTCACAAAACAGTAGATACATACACATAGAATACATATATATATATATATATATATTATATATATATACATGTCATTGTAACACATACATATATATATATATATTTATAGTTCTTACACTTCTACATACTGTAATAGCTGCTAATTCAATTGCCGGCTTTTGTGAAATCACAGAAGCCGACATGAAATGATACATTGTTTCCACACAGTTAACCATGTAATTTCCTGTATTTTGATATATGGTTTGAACTTACAATTACATGAGTATATTTGTACAAAATTTCAGACATGTAGGGGTTAATTAAAGGTGTAAATTCGTTGAAAAAAAATGCGTGGGCTCCCGCTGTATTTTCTCCACCAGACAGACAAAGCAAGCGAGTGGGGGCAGATAATAATAGCCTAGGGAGGGTACATTTTTTTTGTGCCCCCCCTGGCTACTAACATCTGCCCCCAGACACCCCAGAAAGGGCAAATCTATAATTAAATTTGCCCTTTCTGGCACTTTGCCCGTCTATTCCCATTGCCCTGTAGTGGTGGCGAATGGGTTAATAAGGCGTTAATGTCACCTTAGTATTGAAAGGTGACCTTAAGGCAGGTTAATAATTGAGAGCTGTCAATTAGACAACTATCAATTATTAATCCTATTGAAGTAAATAAAAAAACAAACACACTTTAAGAATAAATAATTTTAATGAAATCAAAACATATTTTTGACCATCTTTTATTTCACTCTTAATCCGTTCGAAGCCCTTGTTCTTCTAAAATAAATATAAAATAATAAAACAACATTATTCTTACCTATCTGGCGATCTGTCACGTCCCACGATGTAATCCTTCACAAAGGGTTAACTAGCAATCAGATAAGCAGCGCAAGTAATCCTGCGTGCTCATCTGATAGCTCCAGAATGAATGAGCTTATCTCCTGCCGACAGGAGAGGATGTGATTAATGAATGAAGCTTAATTGATTGTATCCCACTTTCACGTTAGGTCAGGTCACTGAAGTGAAAGTGCCAATAAATCAATTAAGCTTCATTCATTCATCTCTTCCTCTCCTTTCACTGGGAGAGTAACTGATTCATTCATGGGGTTACAACTTGGAGACAGCATTAGCTTTCTGCAAGCTGTAACCTGTTAACCCTTTCTGATGGATTACACCGTGGGACCTGACTGTACATCGGATTGGTAAGAATAATTTTGCTTTTTTATTTTATTTTTATTACAGGAAATGGTTTTAGCAGGAAAATAAAATATGGTCAAAAACTGTGTGATTATTTCATTAAACTTATTTTTTATTAAACTGTGTGTGTTTGAATTTTGTATCATACAATAGGATTAATAATTGATAGTTGTCTAATTGACAGCTCTCAATTATTAACCTGCCTTAAGGTCACCTTTCAATACTAAGGTGACATTAGCGCCTTATTAACCCATTCGCCACCGCTACAGGGCAATGGGAATAGATGGGCAAAGTGCCAGAAAGGGCGAATCTAATTATAGATTTGCCCTTTCTGGGGTGTCTGGGGGCAGATGTTAGTAGCCAGGGGGGGCACAAAAAAAATGTACCCTCCCTAGGCTATTATTATCTGCCCCCACTCGCTGGCTTTGTCTGTCTGGTGGAGAAAATACAGCGGGAGCCCACGCATTTTTTTTCAACGAATTTACACCTTTAATTAACCCCTACATGTCTGAAATTTTGCACAAATACACTTCTGTAATTGTAAGTTCAAACCATATATCAAAATACAGGAAATGACATGGTTAACTGTGTGGAAACAATGTATCATTTCATGTCGGCTTCTGTGATTTCACAAAAGCCGGCAATTGAATTAGCGGCTATTACAGTATGTAGAAGTCTAGGAACATAAATATATGTATATATATATGTCACAATTACATATATATATAATATATGTATGTATTCTATGTGTGTATATGTATTGTTTCTATTCTTTATTAAAGCTGTCAGCGTGATTTTACAGTATAGCCAGGGATGAATTAGCGGCTATTATACTATGTAGAAGTGTATGACCTATATAATATTATGTATATATAGATATGTATATATATAATATATATATATATATATATATAATTATTTGCTTTTTGTGTAAATTTTTTTGTTACAATGTGATTTTTACATGACTTTTTACATAGAGATAACTGCTCTATGTAAAACTTCATGTTAAAATCGCTGTCAGGATCCCGTCTGGGTTGGAGCCGATGTTACTGCAAACACTAGGGAAAGCAGAGGCAGGTAGCGTAGTCAGAAGGCAGGCCGAGGTCGGTACACAGGAAAGCAGTGTTTGTAGCAAGGGAAGCAGGCAAATAACGTAGTCAGGTGGCAGCCGGAGGTCGGTACACAGGAAAGGCAGTTCGGTAGCAGAGGAGCAGGCAGATAACGTAGTCAGGTGGCAGCAGGAGGTCGGTACACAGGAGAGCAGTGTTTGTAACAGCAGGAACAGCAGGAGAAAGAGCTTGACTAAAGGCTTGGAGCTCAATAATCTCGCAATGACACACCCACAGGGCCAGGTTTATATAGGGTGTGTAATTGGCAATCAGAGGCCCAATCAAGAGAGCACTAGGTGTAGCCAATCAGGAAGAACAGTCAATGGTATCTGGGTTCAGCAAGGAACTTTGCAGCCAGCAGAATAGCTCAGATGGTAGAGCTGCTGGCCAGTGGACAAGAGGTACTGGGTTCGACTCCTGACAGTACTCCCCTCCTTCCAGGATGGCCTCTGGACATCTCAGGAGCTGGCTTATCCGGGTACCTTTGATGAAAGGCTCTGGACGTTGTCCCTTGGTTCCCATGAATTTTCCTCTGGTCCGTAACCCTTCCACTGCACCAGATACTGCAGTTTACCTCTGAATTTTCGGGAGTCCAGAATCTTATCCACAATGTATTCTTCTTCACCACGGATCCTTTCTGGTGGAGGAGGTGGCTGAATTCTTCCTGGAAACGGGTTTTCACAGAAGGGTTTGAGCAAGGATATGTGAAACACGGGATGAATCTTTAGATTGTTGGGAAGTTTTAAACGAAAAGCAACCTGGTTAATTTTTGCAGAAATTTGAAAAGGTCCAATGAATTTCTGACCCAATTTGGAGGATGGCACATGTGTCTTAAGGTTTTTAGTGGACAGCCAAACTTTGTCTCCAACCTGAAGAGCAGGGGGCACTCTCCGATGTTTATCTGCTGCTTCCTTATATTCTTCCTGGGTCTTGAGCAATATCTCTGATAATTCCTTCTGGGATTCCTGTAATTTTGTAAGCCTGTCATTAACAGCAGGAATGGGAGTGTTCACTGGCAGATTAGGGATAAATACTGGATGTACTCCATAATTAGCAAAAAATGGGGTTTGAGATGTAGCGCTATGTATGGAGTTGTTGTAGGCAAACTCTGCTGTTGGTAAATAGTCCACCCAGTCATCCTGAAGATAGGAAATGAAGCAACGGAGGTATTGCTCCAAAGTCTGGTTCGTTCTCTCCGTCTGGCCATTGGACTGAGGATGGAAAGCGGTAGAAAGATTCACCGTGACTCCCAAGGCTGTACAGAAACTCTTCCAAAATTTTGACGTAAACTGAACGCCTCTGTCAGACACCACGCTGTCAGGAATTCCATGTAACCTGAATACTTCTTTCATCAGTTCTGCAGTTTTTTCAGCAGTAGGAATTCCTTCAGTTGGAATAAAGTGGGCCATTTTTGTGAGTCGGTCCACTATGACAAGGATGACGGTCATCTGTTTGGAAGGGGGTAGTTCCACAATAAAATCCATGGAAATAGATCCCCAAGGCCTGGATGGAACTGGGAGTGGTTGCAAAAGTCCTAGAGGAGACGATCGTGGGGTCTTGTTTCGTGCGCATGTTAAACAGGTTGAAACATATTTCCTCACGTCCTTCCTACAATTAGGCCACCAAAAGAAACGAAGTAGTAAGTCTTGTGTTTTTGCAACTCCAGGATGTCCTGCCAGTTTAGAATCATGGACACTTTTGAGGACTTCAAGGCGAGAAGATTCAGGTACATATATTTGGTGTTTCTGCATCCAAAACCCCTCTTTGAATGAAAGATCGACGTCTTCCGAAGGATGGTTAAGGAAAGAGTCCTCTTGATATCCATCTTTAATTCTATTACCTAGTCCTCTAGAGTGCAATATTCCCAAAAAATTTTTAGGGCCTAGAATTGTATCATCATTACTAGACCTCTCCTGAGGTTCCGAACACATCCTGGACAGGGCGTCAGCCTTGCCATTCCTTGAACCAGGCCGGTAAGAGATTATAAAATTGAATCTTGAGAAAAATAAGGCCCATCGTGCTTGTCTTGCAGACAATCTTTTTGCTGTACGGAGGAATTCAAGATTCTTGTGGTCCGTGAGGACAGTCACAGGGTGATTGGCACCTTCCAGAAGATGTCTCCACTCGGAGAAGGCAACTTTAATGGCTAACAGTTCTTTATTACCAATGTCGTAGTTCTTTTCTGCAGATGACATGGTGTGGGAAAGAAACGCACATGGGTGAAGTTGCATCTTGTCCCCAACTCGCTGAGACAGAATAGCTCCCACTGCAGAGTCCGAGGCGTCCACTTCGACAGTAAATGGCAATTCAGGATTTGGGTGTACTAACAATGGAGCAGACGTAAAAAGAGTTTTCAACTTGTCAAAAGCCTCCTGTGCCTCTGGAGACCAGAAAAATGCTTTTGTCTTTTTTGTTAGTGTAGTAATTGGTAGTATGATCCGTGAAAAGTTCTTTATAAATTTTCGGTAAAAATTTGCAAATCCTATGAAACGCTGGACGTCTTTTAAATTTCTTGGAACAGGCCAGTCCACTACAGCATTGATTTTGCCGGGATCCATGCTCAGACCTTCTGGGGAGATGATATATCCCAGAAATTGGATACTGGTTTGTTCAAACTCACATTTTTCAAGTTTAATGTAGAGATGGTTCTCCTGTAGTCGTTCCAAGACTAACTGGACGTGCCTGCGATGCTCTTCCAAGGTGTCTGAAAATATAAGAATGTCATCGAGATAAGCCACAACGAATTGGTCCAAGAAATCTCGAAATACATCATTAATAAAATGTTGAAAGGTGGCTGGGGCATTGCTAAGGCCAAAGGTCATAACAAGAGATTCAAAATGTCCATATCTCGTTCTGAAGGCGGTCTTCCACTCATCTCCTGGGCGAATCCGTATGAGGTTGTAAGCCCCTCTAAGATCCAGCTTCGTAAAGATTTTCGCAGAACGGAGTCTCTCAAATAGTTCAGGAATCAAGGGTAGCGGGTAGCGATTCTTGACAGTGATATTATTCATCTCTCTGTAGTCAATACATGGCCGCAGAGTGGAGTCTTTCTTTTCAACAAAGAACAGGGGTGCCCCAGCTGGAGATGTGGAAGGTCGAATAAAGCCTTTCTCTAAATTTTCATCCAGGAACTTTCTTAATACCTTCAATTCAGGTTCGGAAAGATTGTAAATCCGTCCAAATGGAATGGTTGCTCCTGGCAGCAATTCAATGGGACAGTCATAAGGACGGTGAGGAGGTAATTGATCTGCTTTCTTCTTACTGCAGACATCAGAGAACTGCTGATACTGAGGTGGTAGTTTCTCTTCCTTCTCATGCGAAATCTCAGAGATTTGGACTTGTTGGAGAACAGGGGGTTCCTTATGACAATTATTCTTACAGTAGTCAGATGGAAAGGTGATGGTCCTTGATGCCCAGTTGATAGAAGGGTTATGGACTGAAAACCAGGGGATCCCTAGAATAACCGGAAATTTCGGAGATGAAATAAGGTGGAAACTGACAGCTTCATGATGATCCGGGTCGATACAAATCTCCAGTTCGATTGTCTCATGCGTGACAGGTCCAGAAGACAAAGGTGATCCATCCACAGTTTCCATTTCAATTGGTGTGGATTTGGTCCTACTGGAAATATCATTATCACGTGTAAATTTTAAGTCCATAAAATTTCCTCCTGCTCCCGAATCCAACAGGGCAGAGCATTGTATTTTTTGGGTGCCCATTACAACCTGAATGGGGATTACAAAATGAGATGATGTGGTATGTATTTTGTCTATTTCTGGCGTTACTGATGAGATAGTCTGCAAGATGGAATCCGACTGCTGAGAAAGGTCCGTATTGCTGGCAGACCTGTTGTTGGTAAAGGCTATAGTCCTTTTGTTAGGACAGTTGATGGCATAGTGTCCAGGGTCCCCACAATAGAGGCAGAGATGTTCTGCACGTCGCCTCTCCTTCTCCTGTGCAGAGAGTGGTCTTCGGATGACGTCGATCTGCATCGGTTCAGACAAGCCTTGCGTCTTTTCTTGGTGGTCTGATGCTGAAAATGAGAAGCCAGGGCTATTCCCAAGTGCTCGCAGTCTCTCCTTTCTCCTTTCAGTAAGTCTCTGGTCAATCCGGATACATAGTTGAATAAAGTCCTCCAACTGGTCAGGGGTCTCAACCCTGGCAAGCTCGTCTTTCACTGGTTCTGATAACCCTCGTCGAAATTGACTTCTCTGGGCCGCTGGATTCCAGGTGGTGTCGGCCACCCAGCGACGGAACTCCGATGTATATTCCGCAACAGAGCGACGTCCTTGGCGCAAATTATGTAATTTGGTTTCTGCTGTGGCACAGCGGTTTGGGTCATCAAAAACTTGATTTATAGCTGCGATGAAAGCTTCCAGGTCATTAAGGAGGGCATAGTCCTTTTCTACATAAGGTGAAGCCCAAGCAAGAGCTTCATCCGTCAGGAGATTTATCATGAAAAAAACTTTCTTCCTCTCACTGGTAAAGGGAGCAGGTTGCATCTGGAAGTATATGCGGCATTGATTGAGGAATCCTCGGTACTGCTTGCGATCCCCACTGAACTTTGCAGGCAGCGGCAGCCGCGCATTTGATTCGGACCCTGAATTGCGCACGTCCAGTAGTTGTTTTTGTAGCTCAATTACTTCCTGTTGTATCGCCGTGAAATCAGTTTGTAACTTGGCATATTTTCCTTGAGAGTCAGTACAAAAACTTTGAAGCTCCGTAACTTGCCGTCTCAGGGTGTTCACAGCGGACTCCATTTTGGCGCGAGATTATTCTGTCAGGATCCCGTCTGGGTTGGAGCCGATGTTACTGCAAACACTAGGGAAAGCAGAGGCAGGTAGCGTAGTCAGAAGGCAGGCCGAGGTCGGTACACAGGAAAGCAGTGTTTGTAGCAGGGAAGCAGGCAAATAACGTAGTCAGGTGGCAGCCGGAGGTCGGTACACAGGAAAGGCAGTTCGGTAGCAGAGGAGCAGGCAGATAACGTAGTCAGGTGGCAGCAGGAGGTCGGTACACAGGAGAGCAGTGTTTGTAACAGCAGGAACAGCAGGAGAAAGAGCTTGACTAAAGGCTGGAAGCACAATAATCTCGCAATGACACACCGACAGGGCCAGGTTTATATAGGGTGTGTAATTGGCAATCAGAGGCCCAATCAAGAGAGCACTAGGTGTAGCCAATCAGGAAGAACAGTCAATGGTATCTGGGTTCAGCAAGGAACTTTGCAGCCAGCAGAATAGCTCAGATGGTAGAGCTGCTGGCCAGTGGACAAGAGGTACTGGGTTCGACTCCTGACAATCGCATTGCATACAGATGGAAAACTGATGGAAAACTGACAGAAAACGCATGGTGCGATTTAAAATCGCATCAAAATCGCATGCCTTTTTACAACAAATGTACCGTTTTTTTCCTGCAGAAAACGGACCGATTTTTTTCCAGCCAGTGAGTATGAGGCCTTAGCTCCGGTCCCCGCAGTAAACCTGTTAACCCTTTGTGAAGGATTACAGCGCTAGACCTGACTGAGTTCCGGATAGGTAAGAATAATATTGTTTTATTTTTTTTTTTTTTATTACAGGTGAACAAGGGAATCAAAGGAATACCAGTACAATAAAAGATGGTCAAAAACTGTGTTTACTTCATTGAAATGATTTTTCATTAATGTGTCTGTGCTTTTTTTAATTTCATACAATAGGATTAATAATTGAGAGTTGTCTAATTGACAACTCTCAATTATTAACCTGGCTTAAAGTCACCTTCCAATAGCAAGATGGCTTTAACCCATTATTACAATGAAATAGACGGGCTAAGTGCCAGAAAGGGCGCATCTAATTATAGATTTGCCTTTTCTGGGGTGGCTGGGGGCAGATGTTAGTAGCCAGGGGGGGGCACAAATTAAATGCACCCTCCCTAGGCTATTATTGTCTGCCGCCACTCGCTGGCTTTGCCTGTCTGGTGGAGAAAATACAGCGGGAGCCCACGCATTTTTTTTCAACGAATTTACACCTTTAATTAACCCCTACATGTGTGAAATTTTGCACACATGCACTCATGTAATTGTTAGTGAAAACCATATATCAAACTACATGAAATGACATGGTTAACTGTATGTAAACCATGTGTCATTTCATGTCGGGTTTTGTAATGTTACAAAAGCCGGAAATTGAATTAGCGGCATTATACTATGTAGAAGGGTATGAAATATAAATATATATATATATGTGTCACAATGACATGTGTATATATATATATGTATTCTATGTGTATATATATCTATTCTTTTGTGATTTAAAAACTATTCATTTGGATCCATTATGTCAGTTTTGCTAGCCACTGACAAAATCTCGCCAGACGGATGTCAAACGTACGCTCAGATGCCAGAAAATCGCATCCTCGCATTCAAATCGGATGACAGACGGATCAGTGTTAAGGAAACATTTGTGCGATTATCGGCCGTCTAAAACGGTCCGATTTTTTAGACGGTGTGTGACTCCAGCCTTAGGCTGGTTTAGGGCTAAGATTAGAATGATTGAATGGTGATATAAAAATATAACAATGTATACCTTTTTTTCATGAATGTTACACAAAAATACCTTTTAGTCCTTTTACTCATTGCTTTAAAAAAGTTCTAAAGAAAAAAAAAGTCACATGTTCTATGAAAATTTCACAAAATTTGTGTGAAAAATTTAATAAGTACATAAAATCACTCTCTCTGGGGAAGGAGAAGCAGGAAAGAAAAACATCCTCCTACAATGTAGAGCGCCAAGGGGATGCCTAAAATATGGATTTCTGCATTTAAAAGAATTTGGTGCAAATTAAAGGAAAAACACCAAAAACTTGAGAAAATCAAAAAGGAGAAAATTGAATATATATTTTTTTGTGAGCGAAGTTTGCAGCGTTATACTGACTTTCCCTCTTTAAAAAAAAATGCAAAACAGTAAAAGACATCGTCAGGAGTGAGGGGGAATTTATCACTCTTTTATTGTCTTGTATTCTTCCGTTTTTGCGCTGACGTCTTCAAAATGGCGTACGTGGGTCTTGAGTTTTGCACAAAACAAAAAATGCTCGTTAATCCAGATTCATTATTACGCTTGCACTTTTTCACCCAGTTTTTCTCTTTTGATGTTTTATATTTGCTTTCTTCTTAATGTACACCATTTTGGGAAAAGTTTGCAGTTTCTAGATTTTGTTTTCCTAATTTATCAACTGCAATTTGAGAAAATGTCACAAAAATTTTGGTACAAAATTGCTCCAGTCCACTTCTTAAAACGGCTTTATCTGCTCCTGATTTTTTTTTTTTCCCCCAAATTTAGCCTTTTTTTTTTTCCATTCATAAACCGTGCGCCATTTTGAAGAATGGGTCTTTTCGCGTACGGTCGGCACATACGGGGCGTGTATGGACGGCGTTTGGAGAATGCGGTGGGCTAATTCTCCTTCACATACGTGCGTCAAGCCTTTACAATATGAGAGGAACCTTTATTATTATATATAGTTTTAAGAATCGCCACAAAAATCGTTGCCAAAAAATATTCCTGATCCCGAGACCGCGATGACGGCCTACTGTACGCAACACAGTTGTGATATATAATACCTGTCGTTCAGGGGGTGGGAAGAAATCATTTAAAAAATAAAAAGTGTGTTTTTATTTTAGGAAAATAATGTGCGCCATTTTTTCATATTGCGCCCCCCAAAAATTCTAATTTAAAAGTTAAAATGTGCGATTACATTCCACTTTTTTTAATTTAAAATCCACATTTAGATTGCAATATTGCATATTCACTTCATAGAAATTGTAATTTAATGATAAATCACATATTTTCCTGTCAGAGATGGATCTCACTTTCACCACAGACATGGCGACCGCTAAGTCAAAACTACATTTCCCGTGGTGCTTTGCGGCGGCCACGCCCTCCATCCACTCCCTGCCCTCATGAAGCCACGCCCCCCTGTAGAGTTGCTGTCCTGCGCTGAGGTCGCCGCTGTGATTGGCGTCTCCCGGAGACAAGGGACCGGCAGCTGCTCATCCCCCGGGACAGGTGAGACTGGAGCGGCGGCAGACGGCGGCACAGACCGCGGGGAGCTCATCTCCATCTCCATTATAACATTATTACAGAGCAAGCTCGCTATTAACCCCTTCCAGGGCCAGGTGGACCTGTGGAGTGAGCGCTGCGCTCCGGAGCAGCAGATATGGGGGTGCTGCCAGCCCAGAGACTGTTATAGCGTTATTACACGCCACACTATTAACTCTTCTATAGCCAGAGCCCTGTAGAGTGATCAGTGCTGGGATCAATTACTCTTTATTACACCTCTAGTGTCAATTATAATGTTATTACACTTCATGAATTAACCCCTGAGTGGTCCTGCTTAAGGGATTGCCTCCCCCTCACCTCTGTTATAATATGCCGAGCTATGTGTCTATTATAATGTTATTACAGACCTGGGATTTACTTTATGGACTGATCTGGGGTGATGGATGTTGATGGGCTGTTTTTTTTTTTTTATGATGTCTGTTATAAAGCTATTACGTTACATCAGTTTTCAGACCACCCCTCCCCCTATAATAAGATTAGGGTCTCTCCTTATTATAAGACCCCGAGCAGTCTATTATATGGTTATTACAGCTCATCTATATCAATGAATTGATCTGCGGAGCCAAAGCCCGGTATAATGAGCTCAGCGCTGGGGTCAGATAATTATATTACATTACCTCTCATTATAAAGTCCAGCGCCGGTCTGTTATATAGTTATTACTGTTTAGTATTTTATTATGGGTTAACCATTAAAGAGCCAGGGATCCTCTGTACTGACCCAGTACTCCGGTCACACAGGCAGGGGTGCAGCTCTGTGTACGAGGGTCTGTATATTACAATATTTGGCGCTTGCTGTACATTATATAGTTATTACAGTTCGTGTATAGAAACTAATATACTGCATGGATTTGATCCTAAAAAAAAAAGTCCAGGTCCTCTATAATGATCACAGCTGGGTATTGCAGATAGGAGCGATGGCTGTGTATTACAGCGCCCGCACCCCTCTGCTGTATATTATATAGTTATTACAGTACAGTTATAGAGAACCAGCATCTATTGAATAAAAGAACACTTTTTTTTTTTTAAGTTAATCACTTTTTTTTTGTTTCAGCTGGTGATGGAGAGAAACCTCCCCTGGTTATAATAGCCAGAGTTCCACGTACATTATATGTTTATTACAGTACAGACACTTTATAGATTAACTCTTAAGCAGCCGCTCGCTCATCCCTTATCATTGTAGTAAGGTGTGGCCGCTTTTTTTTGGTCGCCCCCTGGTGGTTCATTTCATGCAGCGTGCGTGTATGATAATTTTGATAATCCGAAAAAATAGCTTTTTACTGAAAACAAACGAGTATGTTTAGCTGATTGGCCGAGTGTCGTCCCACGTTTGGAGTTTGTGCTTGTCATTTTGTATAAAAAATGAGCCATATGTCTATATTAAGAGAACATAATATACATCGACCAGAGGAAAATCCCCCTTTGTGTACATTAAAAAGGTGAAAAGCGCTGTTTAATATCTTCTTTCTAGGCTGAGATACAATTATTTGAAGTTATAGGCCCAAAGCTCGAGGCTGCACTACTGCAGTATCTACTTTCCGCCTGGCTAGAATAATGACCTATGTGTGAATATCGATATAATTAGTGATTTTTTTTTTTTGACTCGTACGTGATCTCCGTGACCTCACAGAAATCAGAAGGGGGTCTGGCATGAGTCTTTCTCAGTAGTGCAGCCTCAGGCTTCTGGCCTGTAACTTCATGTTGTCGTATCTCAGCCTAGGAATGCCGTATTGACAAGCGGCTTTCACATTTGTAATCTACAGGGATCTGCGGTGCTGTTAGTTCGGGTCATTTGCTGCTGAGCTTTCCCTTAATGGATGTGATGTCATGCCCATGGTAACGCAGGCACGTTTAGTATTTTGTTTTTCCATCCTATCTCGCCGTCCTGTCTCATTTAGTAAAGTGGAGCTGTCACTTCAAGGAAACGAAAAGCCACAGACCCCGAACGGAGGAGATGTCTGTGCATTGGGGGAAGATCTTGTAATGTGGTGTATTAAAGCGCGTGCTTATTACGTTGCAGCAGCCTCTACGTGACACGGCATTTCCTCATAGTAATCGACAATAACATCTGTGTAAATATGTCGTCCGGACACGCGCCGATACGGAGCGGCAGACGGCCAATAGAACTTCCTAATGTACAGCCAATAAGCCGGCTTTATTAGAGGTTGGCACCCAGCTTTTCCAGACTCCTGAATAACAAACATGCTCAGTTTTAAAGTGCGACGTCCTCCTTTAAATTTGCCATTCAGAAGTGAACCCCCCCCATTGTATCTGTAGTGTTGGCCATATTGACTGTTTTCCAGACTCCTGAATCACAAGTGTGACAGTTATGCAGAGCTACATCTTCTAGTTTAAGGGAAACAGTCAGCAAGATTAACCCTAAAATCTGTTCCTCCTATCACTTTCTAAACTCTTATTCATTAGTAACTTTGCTTACCTAATAAAATCACCCCCCACGTGCAAATGAAGGACTCAAGTGTAACCAGACTGGCAAAGTGTCCTGGTCTTATGCAAATGAAGCCTGAAGTGTCCACTGGGCGTGTCCAGACAGTCATTCTTGTCTAAAGGCACTGCCACACTTAGCGATCGCACCAGCGATCTGACAACGACTTAACCTGGCGAGATCGCTATGTGATCGCTAGTTAGATTCCAAACACAACTCATCAGCGATCTGTATAACGACCTCTGCGTTCGTTGAGAAAACCTAGTCCCACCTGCGACGCTGGTGAAGTTGTTCATAAAGGGTGTCACACTCAGCGATTCAGGCTCACCAGCGGGACACCAACGACCAAAAAACGGCTCAGAACGTTCATAAGTGATCAGCGACATCTCAGCAGGGGCCACATCGCTGCTACATGTCACACACAGCTAAGTCGCTAACGAGATCGCTACTGCATCCCTGGTCTGAGAATTAATTGAAACCAGCGCATGCACAGAATGTTGTTGACTGGGGCAGTATCAGTATGTGCATATCTTGTGCTTACTGTGTCCAGGTTCTGCGCCTGTGTAGACCAAATTGGTAACTAAGAACAAACATGTGCCGCATCCAAGCTCCACTGTGCATCCTGTGGATGGCGTTGTAGATGACATCCACGTTAAGATTGTCCAGATACACTCAGGATTCATTTTCATTTGGCGCAAGAGTTTTTTTTTGTTTTTGTTTTTTATTTATTTTTTTTTTAGTACTTTATATAAGGTACAAATATATATAACTTTAGGAAACGAACGAACATTCCGCATTTTGTTTTAATTTCTTACCGTCTCCATTTCTTTATTTGCTGTTAGTGAATTGGAGCATTCCACGCACCTGTACAGACATAACAGATCATTTCACTTCAGAGTGATACAATGTATCAGTGCAGGTAAAATGTAACAATCGGGGCAGGAGGGGCTTGTGCTCCTTTGTTTCCATTCTCATGGTCTCCCCCTGGTATAGCTGTGCACATGCCTGGGAAGAATGAATTGCAGCTTAACTTTTTCTTTACTATACTCAGGATTATTTTTTTTTTTATGCAGAGACTCTGCCCTTAGTGCAAACATTGACTCCAGGATTGCAGTGTGTGCTGTGTACTCAGTCCTGGGCCGGTCCCATCTGCTTTGTATTACTAATCCGCACATTGTTGGGGTGTTCTGCCTGTATAAGAACATTGTAATGCTCCTCCATCTGTGTAAAGTCGCTATTTCCCATGCCAGGAGGTCTGTTTTCAGTTCTGTTCTGCAGCCAAACTATAATGTTCAGGGACCTTGTAGATGGATTTACTTTTATTGACTTGTAGGATGACTCCTCTGAAGACCTCCTAGGAGTCCCTAAAAGCTGCACTCCAGCTGTATGAGATGTCAGGCACAATAAAGAAATCCTGAATCTATTCACACTGATTATCGGGAGGATTTCCTGATCTATTCCTCTTTTATAAACCTACAGGGACAAGCATTACCCGAGGCAGTCCCCAAAAAAAGTGTTTTTGTTCGTTGACTCTGTAGGGAATAGACTGAACACTACGTTATTTTTCATAGATACAACAAACACTGCAGTGTGAATTCAGCCTTGATGCTGCTTTGGATGTGATTGGAGTATAAGACAAGGCTGTCTAAAAATAAAGTTTCTTTGTTGTATATGTAGATTCAATCCAGGCTTGTCCTACAATATTTACATCACCCATTCCTTAACTATTAAGTTGATAAGCTCCAATTCACCATCTTAATTTTTTTTGTTAAGTGACATTTCTTTTTTTGGAATTGCCGTTTTTACCACCAAATTCTTCAAAGTGGTGCTCTTGAGTTCTTGCATTTTGCGCATATGAAAATTGTTTATTTTTAATTTTTACTGCTTTTTTTTTTTTTGCACAATCTTTTTAAGATGTTGCACTTAAACAGTTTTTTTTTCAAGTGCTTGAAAATAAAGTTACAAGTTATTACTTTATTACCTTGGGGTACTGGAGTGCAATTGCTCAAAAAGTTGCAAGTGATGAAACAAACACAATGCTGAATCTCGGCCAGAGTCTCTAAGAAAGTCGAATAACTTTTCATTATCTAGCAGTTTTGCTTCATTTGCATTCAGTTGTCACCTCTGATGTCACCAGTTATAAAAGACTTGTGATGCCATCACTTGGGCATCTGTTACTTACGAGGTTTGCCCAGTAGATGACTTGTCTGGGAGGAGAACCTCTAACCCCATGTACAACCCCAATTCCAAAATAGTTGGGCACTGTGTAAAACATAAAGAAAACAAAAATGCAATGATCTGGAAATCTGTTTTCTTTTGGAGAATGGTTCATCCCCTGGTCTCTTCTGCAGATCTGTGATAGAAATATGTGGTTTATCCTTGTCCTGCTGAAATATACAAGGTTTGAACCCTGAAATAGACGATGTCTGGATGGAGCAGATGTTCTGTCACCTCTATATGACGCTCAGCATTGATGACGCCTCTTGTGTGCACTGATGCCCCCATACAGCAGAGATAATGATGAACTGGACAGTTCCTCCATTTTTCCTCTGTCCCTTATGAATGAGCTTTGACCCATAGAAGACAGTGCGTTTCTGGATTGATGATATTTGGCTACTTTTGTACATGATGGAGATGCAATTTTCATTTTTTGGATTGCACAGAGAACTGTGTTCAGTCACTGATTTCTGGAAACATTCTTGAGCCCATACAGTGATATCCACGACTGAATCAGCCCATTATTAATGCAGAGCCGCCTGAGGGCCCAGAGATCAGGAGCCTCCGATATTGACCTTGTCCCTTGTGAACATAGATTTCTCCAGAATTTCAGGATCTTTCGATTTTATGTCCTGTAGATGGTGGGATCGGTGCGATTTTACATTCAGTAAGATTTTTATGAAACTGCCCCACAATTTTAAGATGCAGTTGTTCACAGATTGGTGACCTCTGACCATCTTTGCTTCTGGGAGACTCTGCCTCTCTAACACTTGGATGTTGACCTTCCAGCTGTTTTCATTAGTATTACTTACTTTTTCCAGCCTTTCTTAACCCTGTCACAACTTTTTTGAGATGTCGCTGGCATCAATTTCTAATTGAGTTACTTTTTTTTTAAATGAAATTTAAAAAAAATGTCCAACATTCAACTTCTGATCTGTAGTCTCTGTTCTGCTATGAATAAAATATGTTAATAAGAGATTTCCAAATCTTTGCATCCTTGTCAGTTTTATATTTTACACCGCGCCCAACTTTTTCTGGAATTGGGGTTGTACACATATGGAAATGAAAAGGGGTTGAATACATTATGCACAATGTTGTAAAAGTCTTCACTTGGCAGAGCTATCCGCATCGGGGTGGGGGGTGATTACAGAGCCCTCATTGTGTTATTAGTGCCCCTGCTTATACAGCCCACCCTGTCCTTGTTGTGCCATGTGACTGTCCCTCTTGTATCTTGATGTGAGAAGTTTTGCACTCTAGTAGGCAGAATTGGTCTCCCAAATGTAAACTCTTACTACATTTCTCGAGGAAAAGTTATAAATTTCTCTATTGTTTTAAAAGTTCTTACCCCCCAGTAACTGTACAGGGGGTCTTGAGTTCAAAAATTGGGGAGGAAAGTGGAAAAAGTAGGTCAGGATTTTTTTACACAATGTACTAGCCCCGGCTGTCAGGATCAGGAATAGTCTCATGACGGTCACGACGCGGTCGGAGCAGCTTCCTCTTCTATGTCTCTATGTAGAAGTAACGGAGCTTGTGCTCGGTCCATAAGACTGTGCAAGAAAATGCAAAAATATAAGTACAACTTATATAAGTACAACCCCAGCCCTCCACAAATAAGAAGAGTCCATGTGTGTATATTCACACACAGCAGATTTGATGCAGTTTTTCGACGCTTTTCTGTAGCAAAATCCTGAAGGTTTTGCAACAGATTTGTCACAGATGGAATCGTAGTCCACTGATAAATGTCACATAAATATCTAACTGGCCATATGCCTATATAAAGGACCAGAAAAAGGTATGGAAGGACACTCCATATACTATTAATCTTCCAAAAAAATCTGGAGTCATTGTCCACAAGAATTCTAATTGTAAATATCTGAAAAATGTGGGCATAATACATATGACATAAAAATATAAAATTCAAAGCACAGATACAGTCTCAGGTATGAAGGACATCGATACAACATGTGTCTATCAGGGTAGGGAAGAACTGGGCAAAGAGATCATCACTATTACATCATAATTGAAGTTTACCTAAAGTGCTTGGTGCATGCAAAGTGGAACACTAGTGCCAGATAATGAGGTTATGTAAAGGCATCCAACCCATGTGTATGGACCTAACATGAGCTGATGCCAAGAAAAAGTATCATCAATTGCTTAGTAACTACTGTAAAATGCATGTAAAGCAGAGAATTAGGTCCAAAATTGGAGTGGTCAGAATAAGGCCAGCTTACCCATACTAGTGCCTGTTGCTATGTCTAGTGCAGCTCCGGCGCGCGTTTCACGTGAGCTTCCTCGAGGGGCTGTGGGGATTTGTCACAGATGTTTTGAATTATCCTGCTACATTATCTTAAAGCTTTCGCCGCTTCTTAATTTCTGCACAGAAATTTTCCACAAAAGATTGTTTGTTGCTACAAGTTTTACTAAGTGAGACCCAGAATGTATGGTCACCCTCCACAAAGTACAAAATCTGCAGAAAATCTGAAATATATCCATTTTGTAACTTGAATTTTGCTGAGGATTGATTGCACTATTAAAGGGTTCGTACCAAAATGTGAAGTTATCCCCTATGCACTGCTTGATCGCCACACTCTGCTTTTTCCATAGAGAATGAATGCAGCGGAGGGGCACATGCTTCACCTCTTCTCCACTAAGACTCGGACTGAAGAGCACTGTTTTTGCGACTGGTGGGGTTCCCTTCAGACAGACCACCAGTGATCATAAAGTTATTGCCTCCTGTATACTGGGTGATGATTCTTCATCTTGTTTGCACCACTTTCCTGGCTCCGTTTTTGTCTAGTTTTTCATACTTTGCACCAAGTTATTTTTCTTATTTCTGGTGGGTTCATGATTTCTCTCCCCAAAATTGGTTCGTGCAAATGCTGAAGACAGACTTAGGAATAATTTGAACGGAAAGCTCAACTGTTTGTTACATGGTCGGAATGTTAAAGACCCACCAAAATCATGATCTAGCATGCGAAAGGTGCCATCCTATAAGCCTAGACAGGAAAAATGACTCTAAATGATCTTTAATTTGTAAATTTCCATTTTTTTTTTTCTAAACCTCCTGCATTCTTTCAAAGAATAGAAATATCCATCCCCAGGCTTAACATCTGTACTTTGCACAGTGAAGGATCTTTCCATAAAGACCTTGCAAAACAATTGATACCAATGAACCTTTTTGCTTTAAAGGTCCGCACCAACCCGAATACATAGGATCACTATTGCTTGGTAGTGGTCAGTGCTGTGTTCTCCCACTAGTGTCCCTTGTTCCCCGTTTTGTATGGTCATGGTTAGATGTGGTCCCTTATTTCTCTTGTCTGTTTACATAAATGTGATTAATATGTAAACAAGAGTCACAAATTGCTACATTGTAGAAACCATAGTGTGCACTGACTGCAAGGAGCACACGGCATCTCCACGGTGCAGATGTGGACACCTTCATGATTGTCCATATCCTGATAATGCCTTAGAACCAGTGCTCCGGCTCATCAATAGTTAATGAGGTTTCGGATGGGTGTAGCTTGTGACTTGAGGTTTTAGCTGTAAATTAATGTGCACACTTATTAGAGTACATTAGCTACTTAGAGGTCTGCATTGATCAATCTGAGGACGGATCGGTGGCTGCAGGCTGGAAGCGATTAATGTGGAAGGTTTCCGTTTGTTTCCTGAGAGAATGCAGCAGAGCCGAGGATGCAAACTAATCTGTATGCATAGAAAAGTTAAAGGGATTGTCCAGAATCGGAAAAACGTGTCTGCTTTCTTCTCCAAGCAGCATCACTGCTGTCCATGTTCGGTGTTTTCTGAATTGCAGCCCAGCCCTATTGAAGTGCCAGCTGCTGAGATAAGCACAACGATAGAGGTGATCCGCCATTCAGGGACAGGAAACCTACAGACATAAAAGTCGACACCTCTCCCAAGCATCAGTTGGTTTCCTGTCCCTGATGGGGAACCTTATCAGACATACCTGTTTGAAGATTCAAGCGGATTCCCAGGCCCGACCGGTAGGTTCGGGCTGTGGGGGTCCCTGAAAGCGCCACGGTGGGTCTGGGGGTGACCGCACGACAGTGAGCCGAGCAGGTGGAGCAGTGTCCGGGGAGGATTACCAGCTCCAGAAGGTCAGCGCCGGAAGACAGGTAAGTATACACCTGGAGTAGCAGCGCGGTCTCTGGCGTGGCACTGCCTGGAGCGTTCAGCCTATGGCTGGGGGTGTGTCCTGGGGCTCGGTGACGCATCTGAGGACGTCGGGACGTTCCACATGACGCGACCGGGGCGGTGCGGGGGCTTGGCTGGTGACGCGGCCGGAGGACCCTCGTGACGCATCCTGGGACGCCATGGCTACGCTTCGGGGCCTGGGGGTGGGTCCTAGTAAGCCGGTTGTCGCGGCCAGATGACGCATCGTGGTGCACCGCTGTCACGCGGCAGGTGTCTGGAGGGGGCACCCGGGTCCATTTGCATGCCGGTGGCTGATGGCGCAGTCATGGGCCTGCGAGATGGGTGGGGAGCTAGGGGCAGTCGCATCACGTCCGGGGGCATGGCGGTGATCTCTGCGGGAGGAAGATAGTGCCAGGACCAGGAACCTGCTGATCCGAATATCTGGGGCGGGGGGGGGGGCGTGCCCAGTGTTTTAAAAGGAGCACAAGCACAGACCTCATTGCTTTTGGGCCTAATCCTTATTCAAGAGGATCGAGTCATGCGAGCAGCAGGAGCGGGTACACCCTGCACAGCAGCAACAGCAGCTCGGTCAGAAGCCCCATGCAGCCCGGCGAAAAACCCGTGAGAATGCGGGAATTAGCCATGCAAGCGAAAGTCTGGATTCTGCAGAGAGGTCCAGCCACAGGAGCTCCTCCAGAGTGGACGAGTCAGCAGCGTCGGCTGAGATGCGCCACCCCCCCCTCGTAATCCGGTACCTATTCGTTTACCACACTGGTAAGTGATCTTCGTGAAAGTTCACTTGGTGATGTAGTCTTCCCCTCATTTTCTCCTGATCTTGTCAGGGAAAGAAGTGCGCAGGGAAGTCGAGACATAAGGAGTGTGCCTTTGCAGGTCTCCCTTGCCGGACTCCTATCCAAAAAGATTGTCAGTCCTGTGCCCAGCAGACGGTAGCTGAGGAGACACCTAATTTAGCCATGAGCCTAAGTGAAATTAATAGGGTGGAAGTGAGGGAGTCCATGATGCCCCTATCCCAGGAAGAATGCACTAAGGGGAAGGACGGAAGACTAGGTTCCCGGAGTCAGACTCCTCTAATGACTATTGGGGATGAGGACTCTTCCGGATCATCTCCTTCAGCATCTTCTTCTTTGGATGATGACTCTGGCAGCTTCTGTTTCCTATAGACCGAGTGGATAAATTGGTGAAGGTGGTCAGAAACATTATGGGGATAGTAGAGTCAAAGCTTGAGCGATCTGTTCAGGACATCATGGTTGGGGTGGGGGGGCTAGACCAGAGGAAATGCAGCAGGTCCTTCCCCTTGAAAAGATAAAGCCCATTCTCTAGTGTGCTGGGAGTGGAAGAGACTGGAGAAGAAAGGTTCCCTTCCCCCAGCTTTTAAGATCAGATACCCTTTTGATGACCCAGTAGCAAGCACCTGGGATAAGGCCCCGATATTTGATGTGGCGGTGGCAAAAGCATAAAAAAAAACCTCATTGCCCTTTGAGGACCTGGGGACCTTAATAGACCCTCTGGATAAAAAGGAGGACACTTTCCTTAAGGGCATTGGGAAATGTCGGCAGGAGCCCTGAGGTCAGCAGTGGCATCTACATGTATGGCCAGGTCAATAATTATCTGGCTAGATCAGCTAGAGACTCAAAGGAAGGAGCCTCGAGAGAATCTATTCTAAACTCATTACCAGTGATACAGGTGCCGCTGCTTTCTTTTCAGATGCTACCGCGGTCTCTGTCAGGATGGCGGCTAAAGTAGCGGGCCTTTCAAATGCGGCTCATAGAACGTTATAGCTGAAGTGCTGGCCCAGGGAAATTCAGGCCAGGTCTAGAATGAGCTTCTGGAGAAGGCCGGGGATGATAAAAATACAGGTCCTTCTCAAAAAATTAGCATATAGTGCTAAATTTCATTATTTTCCATAATGTAATGATTACAATTAAACTTTCATATATTTTAGATTCATTACACACCAACTGAAATTTGTCAGGTCTTTTATTGTTTTAATACTGATGATTTTGGCATACAACTCCTGATAACCCAAAAAACCTGTCTCAAAAAATTAACATATTTCAACCGTCCAATAAAATAAAAGTGTTTTTTAAAAACAAACAAAAAAAACCATCAAATAATAATGTTCAGTTATGCACTCAATACTTGGTCGGGAATCCTTTTGCAGAAATGACTGCTTCAATGCGGCGTGGCATGGAGGCAATCAGCCTGTGACACTGCTGAGGTGTTATGGAGGCCCAGGATGCTTCGATAGCGGCCTTAAGCTCATCCAGAGTGTTGGGTCTTGCGTCTCTCAACTTTCTTTTCACAATATCCCACAGATTCTCTATGGGGTTCAGGTCAGGAGAGTTGGCAGGCCAATTGAGCACAGTAATACCATGGTCAGTAAACCATTTACCAGTGGTTTTGGCACTGTGAGCAGGTGCCAGGTCGTGCTGAAAAATGAAATCTTCATCTCCATAAAGCATTTCAGCGATGGAAACATGAAGTGCTCCAAAATCTCCTGATAGCTAGCTGCATTGACCCTGCCCTTGATGAAACACAGTGGACCAACAGCAGCAGCTGACATGGCACCCCACACCATCACTGACTGTGGGTACTTGACACTGGACTTCAGGCATTTTGGCATTTCCTTCTCCCCAGTCTTCCTCCAGACTCTGGCACCTTGATTTCCGAATGACATGCAAAATTTGCTTTCATCAGAAAAAAAGTACTTGGGACCACTTAGCAACAGTCCAGTGCTGCTTCTCTGTAGCCCAGGTCAGGCGCTTCTGCCGCTGTTTATGGTTCAAAAGTGGCTTTACCTGGGGAATGCGGCACCTGAAGCCCATTTCCTGCACACGCCTGTGCACGGTGGCTCTGGATGTTTCTACACCAGACTCAGTCCACTGCTTCCTCAGGTCCCCCCAAGGTCTGGAATCGGTCCTTCTCAATCTCCTCAGGGTCCGGTCACCTCTTCTCGTTGTACAGCGTTTTCTGCCACATTGTTTCCTTCCAACAGACTTCCCATTGAGGTGCCTTGATACAGCACTCTGGGAACAGCCTATTTGTTGAGAAATTTCTTTCTGGGTCTTACCCTCTTGCTTGAGGGTGTCAATGATGGCCTTCTTGACATCAGTCAGGTCGCTAGTCTTACCCATGATGGGGGTTTTGAGTAGTGAACCAGGCAGGGAGTTTTTAAAAGCCTCAGGAATCTTTTGCATGTGTTTAGAGTTAATTAATTGATTCAGAAGATTAGGGTAATAGGTCGTTTAGAGAACCTTTTCTTGATATGCTAATTTTTTGAGACAGGTTTTTTGGGTTATCAGGAGTTGTATGCCAAAATCATCAGTATTAAAACAATAAAAAACCTGACAAATTTCAGTTGGTGTGTAATGAATCTAAAATATATGAAAGTTTAATTGTAATCATTACATTATGGAAAATAATGAAATTTAGCACTATATGCTAATTTTTTGAGAAGGACCTGTAAATTCCCCAGTCTGTTGGCTCCCTCCTACAGGCGTCCCTTCAGTAGGAGGAGGTTTAATCGTTGGAAGCCTTCCAGGGACCGAGCCAGGTGGGATGAGAGAAAAAGAAAAGGTACGGGGTTCATGTTTGAGAGCTCACGAGAGTGTAAGAAACCACCCCAAAGACTGCCGGCCCAAGTAGGGGGTAGGCTGTCGGCCTTCCACCCGGCCTGGTCAAAAATAACTAATAGTGACTGGGTTCGTAGCCTGATATTATCAGGGCTGAAATGAGAATTTTCTTCAATCCTACTGGACAGGTTCACTACAACCCCTTCCTGGTCGTCTTCCTCGGAACAGGGAGCCCTGGAGGCTGAGGTCCTGTAATTGTGGTGTAAGGCAGTCCTGGTGGACGTTCCTGGACCAGAAAGGGGAATGTGGTTTTACTCTCCCCATCTTTCTGATTCGGAAGCAGGATGGCTACTTGAGGACAATTATTAACCTTAGAGCTCTAAATCGGTTCTTGGTAGTGCACCCCTTCAAAATGGAGTCAATTGGATCAGCAATAAAGCTAGTCTTTAAAAACTGTTTTATGGCGGTGTTGGATCTAAAAGATGCGTACTATCACGTGCCTATTCACGCAGATCAGCAGAGGCTCCTCAGGGTGGCTGTAGTCAGAGGGCACTATTAGGCTTTTCAATTTAGAGCTCTCCCCTTTTGTCTTGCTGAGGCCCCTCGCATTTTTACAAAGGTGGTAGCCAAGGTCATGGCTCACCTGCGTGAAACTAATCTCTTGATTATTCCCTACCTGGATGATTTTATTATTGTAGGCAGGTTAGCGGATCATTGCTTAGCACAAGTAAAGGGATAATGGCTACCCTGGAGCGCTTGGGGTGGCTACTGAACATTGAAAAATCACAACTACAGCCGTTAAGGGTGCAGAAGTTTCTGGGGCTTATTCTGGACTCAGCGATGCAGGAGTGTCGTCTGCCGCCTGATAAATTAGTTAACCTTTTTTTTAATGACCGATCCCTTAAGGGATATGTCCAGAGGGTTCCTGGGAAAATCACATAACTTGGGTGGTCACCACGGACGCTAGCCCTACAGGATGGGGGAACATATGGGAGAGGTCATAGTCCAAGGGCTATGGTTAGATAGTTCTTCTAACCTGAAGGAGCTGATGGCAGTGGAGCTAGCTGTAAGAAAGCTCCTTATATCTCTGCAGGGTCATCATGTCAGGATCCTCTCCGACAATCAGGTTGCGGTAGCCTACATCAACCACCAAGGGGGAACTCGGTCCAAACCCCTAATGGAAGTGGCGGAGTGGCTATTTCAAGTAGCAGAGGAACAGCTTCTGTCACTGATGGCTCTGCAGATAAGAGGAAAGGACAACATCAGAGCAGACTTTTTAAGCCGCAGCCTACTCAGGCAGGGAGAATGGACACTGAAAAGTTTCATCTTCGACCAGATTGTGCAGATGTGGGGTCATCCAGGCATAGACCTCTTTGCCACCAGAAGGAACAGAAAAGTGAGGCAGTTCTGTTCTCTCAACCCCAAAGAAAAACCCCAGGTGGTAGATGCTTCCTAATCAGGTAGGACTTCAACCTGGGTTATCCCTTTCCCCCCTTAGCCCTTTTACCTCTAGTGGTGAGGAAGATCAGGGAAGATGGGGCAAGAATTATCGAGATTGGCCCAGAAGGGCATGGTTTTTGTGGCTAAGGACCATGTCAGTCACCGAGCCGTGGGTACTACAGAAACTCCTGGATTTCCTTTCCCAGGGGCCGGTCTACCTTCCACAAGTGGCGGGCTTCACTTGACGGCATGGAATTTGAACGGTCGTTACTGAGGGATAAGTGATTTTCCCCTAATTTGATGGCTACTCTCCTAAAGAGTAGGAAAGTGGTCACGACCAAAATCTACGCCAGAACCTGGAAAAAGTTTTCGGCTACCTCAGAATTTAGTCGGGGAGGAGGTCCCGATACGTCAGGTCCTGGAATTTCTTCACAAAGGGCTGGGGATGAGTCTTTCCACAAGTACCCTTAAGGTCCAGGTATCAGCCCTGGGGGCCTTGTTTAGCTGTGATATCGCGGGTAATTACTGGGTCGCCTGGTTTATTAAAGCATCAAGTAGATCTAGGCCCATTCTTAAGGAGAGAATTATGCCGTGGGACCTGAACTTGGTTCTCTCAGCTATGACAGATCCCCTGTTTGAAGCCATTGAGTTAGCCCCTATAAAGGTGCTCTCCCTTAAAGTGGCTCTCTTGGTCGCGTTAACATCGGCATGGAGGATGAGCGATATCCAGGCTCTTTATAGGCTCCCTCCATATATCCAGTTCCTGGAGCACAGTTATACTTAAGTACTTAAGCCAGATCCATCTTGCTTTCCAAATCAGCCTAAAAAATTCATAGGTTACAGGAAATAGTTCTCCTTTCCTTCCTTCCCAATCCTAGAAACCAGAAAGAGATGAAGCTTCATACTCTAGATGTCAGGAGGTGCCTGTTGGAGTATTTATCTGTCACGGATCCTTGGAAGAAGGATAATTCCTTATTTGTGTCATTCCAGGGGGCCAGGAAGGGTCTTAGGGTGTCGAGAAGTACTTTTAGCTAGAGGAGGCTATTTTATTAGCATATACGTCAAGTGGCAAGACGGCACCAGAGGGTCTGAGGGCTCATTCCATTCGAGCCATGGCAACCTCATGGGCAGAGAGGTCGGAGGTCTCAATCGATCACATATGTAAGGCAGCTACATGGTCGTCTTCCACCTTATATAAACATTATAGGTTGGATATGGGTGCCTCCTCCGATCTGACATTTGGTATAAGGGTGCTGCAGGTGGTGGTAACTAAGAAAATTCTTACCTCTCTAATTCTCTCGTGCTGTCGTGGGAGATCGAATATAAGTCTTAATTACTTACCGGTAACTGTATTTTTCGGAGCCCATGACGACACCCTTATATTCCCTCCCTTCACGTGTGGGTGTGCACTTCTTCCACTTGTAAGTATCTGAGTATGGAATTATCGGGTATTAGGTGTATTGTATATTTCTGCCATTAACCATGGGAGGTATTCTCGTGCTCTGTAATCCAACTGATGCGTGGGAGAGGTACCGCTCTTTTATGTCTGTAGGTTTCCTGCACCTGAAGGGCGGAGCCCCTCTCTCATGGTGCTGTCATGGGCTCTGAAAATAACCGTTACCGGTAAGTAACTAAGACTTTCTGGGCAGGGACGGTGCTACTGGTGTTGCAGACATGGCAGCTACTCGGGGGCCGGCCACTGGGAAAACCCACCCCCACAGAGCCAGTGTCATCACGCCTAGTGAGCTAGGGAGAAAGCAACTTTCGAGGCTGTTTCCTCGATACGGCTTTGATTTCTACTATTGTTATAAGATCATGTGTTAAACAGATCATCAGTAGAGTAGAAACTGGAGCCAGAGTGGGGATCATGGATCACATTATGTTTGTGCATGTTTCCAGGATGCGTATTACTTATGCATGCTTACATATCAGGTATTGACAGTAATAATCATCCATCATGTCTGATGTAAGGAGCCCTGTGCTGACATTGCTGTAGAAGACCTGGGAGGTAGATGTCAGGTCTTGTAGTCTGCAATGATTGTCTCTTTGTGGCACGGGACATCCTGTAGCTAGCCTTGCATCGCTGCAGTACTGGGCACAGCCACACCTGTGTGTATGGCGCTGTACGTGGAGAAAGCGTAATGTAAAAAAGTCTCGTTCTATTAACCGCTGCCCCTCCTCCCCCCAGAGTGGGCGCTGCCAGGCGGAGGGCGGCCCCCCAGGGTCAGCACTGTCAGGGCCCCCGGTGCTCTTTCTGGTTATGTTGTTGTCTCTTATTTTGTCTGTGTATCGCTCCAAAATCCATTTCTTTGCACAGGTAAATCGCAGACAGTGTGCGTTCCTGGGGAAATTTAAACTTTCTTACAAGTCAGTGCACAATTCGTCTGTTGTGCAATCAAATGAGCTTTCTTTGACCTCCTGGTCTAAAATGGTGTTCACCCCAACCACAAGCCGAGTATACAACATGATGTAGCGCCCTCAGCCACAGGCAGTGGGTTCAGCAGTAATGTAATATTAAATATTTAAGGGAAGCACCGTATTGTTCGAAGACTGATGCTCTGCCGTGTAAATAAGCTTAGTTATTGATTTGGTCTCAACTAGAACCACACCTAATATTCTGTGGTTATGTCATTAGATGGACTTTCCTCCTCCGCAGTCTGCTCCCCGTTTATATTAAATTATTATATATTAAATATTAACCTTCCATTACTAGACTAAAGGGTGTGCCGGACTAGCAGATATTCTGTGTTATTAGACATTTTCAGCCTTAACTAATGTCATCAGTACATCCCACAGTTATCTCCCCCTTGGACATAATTTTTTGTAGGTAGTTTATCTAATAACCCCAGGATTATACTAGATAAGTGACAGTGGGCTACATACATGCGCAAGAGAATGTTGTATTAGCAATTTGTTATCAGAATAATTTTCACATTGTATTAATTTTACTAGAATGCTCCGCACGTTGTAAGTTATCCTCTGCTCTAGAATTCTCTCCGCATTGTGTGTTCCTCAAACATTTTCTCTGCGCTAAATTGCCTCCGTTATAGTGCTCGCTGCAGCGCGTGCCACCCCGCTATAGTGCTCGTTGCGACGTGTTGCAACACCCCACTAGAGTGCTTGCTGCGGCACTTGTGGCCTCCCACCCACTCTAGAGTGCTTGTTGGGGCATACCCCCCCTCCCAGAGTGCTCACTGGAGCGTGTGGTCCCCTCCCAGAGTGCTTGCTGCTGCATGTGCCCCCCCACCCCGAGTGCTCGATGCGGCATGTGGTCTTCCCACCCCTCTGCTGGAGTGCTCGCTGTGGCGCGTGGCCTTCCCCCTCCACTGGAGTGCTCACTATGGCGCGTGGCCTTCCCCCTCCACTGGAGTGCTCACTGTGGCGCGTGCCGTCCCCCCTCCACTGGAGTGCTCGCTGTGGTGCGTGGCCTTTGCCCCTCCACTGGAGTGCTCGCTGGGGTGCGTGTCCTCCCCCCTCCACTGGAGTGCTTGCTGGGGAGCGTGTCCTCCCCCCTCCACTGGAGTGCTCGCTGGTGCGCATGTCCTCCTCCCTCCACTGGAGTGCTCGCTGGTGCGCGTGTCCTCCCCCGTCCACTGGAGTGCTCGCTGGTGCGCGTGTCCTCCCCCTCCACTGGAGTGCTCACAGGGGCGCGTGGCCTCCCCCTCCGCTGAAGTGCTCGCTGGAGCGCGTGGCCTCCCCTTTATGCTTCTAACTATGCTATCTGCGTTGTATATTGGCCATGGGACTGCTCTTGTTTTCTTCGCTTGCTTCATACGTCCGCTGTAAATTTGATAGCACCTCCAAAATCTATTTTTTTTGACAGGTAAATCCATCAGTTTTCATCAGTGAGATTTTGTCTGCAGTCGCTGACACACTGTGTCAGATCCGCTGCATATTATCCCCATAACCTGAGCTGCGGGGTATAGACCTGGCTCTGTAATAACAAATATCAAATATGCAGAAGAGCTGATTTCTGAGAAGCGTCCGGTGCCCGTCTCCAGATTAGCTGCTCGTCCATGCGGAAAAAAGTCATTTCAACTTCTTCATGAATTTTTAGTTTTTGGATTCATAACTCACTTCATCTGTTCTCCCGTCATCTCCATCCTGGAGCATGCAGAAGAATGACGGCTGCTGGATACCGGTGCACTGTGTAACGTCAGTAGCCACCTGCTGGGGCAGCACCCCCGGCACAGCCCTGCTATGTTATTAGGTATCCCATCAGGGCGAAGCTGCCTCTAAATTGCTGATGGTCTGAGTGGCGGCACGTGTCATCTGCAGGGGATATGCGCTAATGCTTGGCGCCAGTGCCAATGGTCGTGAATTATAGTTGGACCAAGTGCTCCAGAGCCGCTCTATGGTCTCTGTGATGCCAATGTGGAAAGTATAACTAGTGCCGACCTGGAGGCTACGGGACACTGGCTATATGGCAGAATTTAGCTCTGGATTGTAAGCCGATGGAAGCTAGTTATAGAATTCAGGCGGTGAGGGGGGGATACCTGGTGCGGTTAGGGAGTCTGGGGTATAATGAGGGACGTGAAGGAGGCGAGCAGGAACCTTGCTCCTTTTGAAAGTGGCGTACGAGACTTGGTGTGGGTAAAGTAGTGAAAGTCTTCCTGCCTTTGGAGTGGAGAGATCCCATAGAATGGGGAAATGGCTCATGATCATTGCCAATATCTTGATTCTTTTCTTGACCGGTGTGTTTCAGCAATATTCCATTTCTCTGTCCTTTGTCTTTGGCTGAAGATGATCCTCTCCAGAGAACATTCTGCTAGGAAACTGATCAAACGTCTTTACCCCTATAGAATTTTCCATAGTCTGCAACTAATAAGGGAAGTAATTATCCGTTCCTGGCTCCTGGGATCCACCCTTGTTTCGGAAACAATCCTCCCAGTGGGATGGCCGCTATTTTTTTTAGAAATAATGTCAAAGCGGCTGAAATATATTCCTCTTCACAACCAGCTATGTCTTGTGGTAAAGCTCATGGCAGGTGCTAATCTATTCAGTTCTGTACCTAAGCACTGATCTTGGCGATTACTGTAGAGCTGCACTTTATTACCGCGCGACTGCCGTGTATCAGTATCCCGGCTCTACCAAATTTTGCAGCCGGTGCTATGTTTTTTGGTACATACGAATCACTCGGTAATATGCATGCTTGACTGGCTGCCACATCTAACTCCAGAATGGATGATCATTTTTGGATTCCGGAATACCCCTTGTATACCTTCCGGGCACCCCATACATAACAGCGATAATGGGTTTTTTGTGTAAGGAATGAGCCAGCACCCTTTCTTGGCGTATGTTTTCTGTGTTTTAAAAGCCCACTTGCCCCTGCTACTCCACCTTTCTGTTTTAAAACCCCTTAACTCTTTGCAACTTTTTTTGGCATTTTCCCTTAAGGGCCCAAATAATGAGAAAAAACAAAATTGCTGTTTTTTTTGGGGCCCCCCCCCCCCAAAAGACAATTTAAAAAATAACAAACTTTGTATGTACCCCCAAAAAGTTCCAATGAAAGGGTACGCTTGGG
>JARQOD010000002.1:8320636-8354838 GCA_033576555.1 Oophaga sylvatica
TTAGTTTTTAATAAAATATAAACCTATATATAGCAATAAAGTGCAAAACACAATTATTTCTTTTATCAAAACTTTCTACATTTTCTTAGGTTGCGGTAAACCCCTGTGGGTCCTACCGTTCTTCACATTTTCTTGCTAACTTCATTACTTTTCCATCCGGGGGCTGGAAAATGCGATGCTCTTTAGAGCAATGACAAATAGGTCTGACCTGTTTTCCAAGTTGAGTGCGACTGTTTTCATCCTCCTACGGTCCCATCTGTGATCATATGTAGGACGCAAGCGGTATCTCCGAAAGGTGCGGTTGGCCGTATTCCGGCGGTGCAAATTGCGATTTGGATGAGTCGTAGTTGTGTCTTGGTACGAGGACTGGCAGAGTAGAATATGGGGGGCCTTCAACTGTGACTTTCGTTCATGGGGCGATGCCGGGGCACCCTGGGAGGGGAGCCGGGGACTGTGAGCCTGGCATGGTGCTTCCTGCGTCGGGGACGGGGGTCTCTGACGAACTGCGACACTTAAGGCATACCATCCTTTCATACCCCCAGTGCCGTGTAAGGTTACTATGTCCCCATTGATTAGGTCCCTCCCGGGAATGGCCGATGGGCAGGTGGGATTCTAGTCCCTGCGACTGACAAAGACCCTGGGTTGAGGCCCGGTTCTCTAATGAAGCCCCAGCCCTTCGGAGCTGGAACTCTGTCACACACCCCTGCCGCCGCGGTTCCTTAGAGTCCTTTTTCCCGGGGACACTTTCCTTTCCGCAATCAGTGCTCGTACTGCCGCTGCCGGTTCCCCTGCACTTCCCGCTCTTCCTCCTGCCGGCGTCGCTGTTCCTCTTCGCGACGCTGCCATCACGTTCCACGGGCGGTGTAGGCGACGTCATCCAGGCGCGCCATCTCATCCAGTCGACGTCTGGTAATGATGGACAGGACCCCCCGGTGTCCCTACCGGGGATCGATCATCTGCTGCGGCCTCCTGGCCGGGCGGGCATTCCGGAACTGGCGGTACCCTCAACCTCCTTCGCTTCCACCGCTCATCGGTAGGATCGGGTCGGTCCTTTTGGGGGTAGCCTCCGGTTGCTCCTTAGCCTTGGGCAGCAGAAGTCTTGGTAGTTCAAATCGTGGGGTCGTCGAGGGGAGAGAACACCGCGTCCACAGCCGCCGCTGCATCTGGTTACGCGGCGTTTCTCTCGATCTCCTCCATGCCAGGTTGTTGCGAAATCTTCTTCTTCAACCTCGCATTTTCCTCCCAATCTCCAGCAAGGCTTGTGCAGGTGCAGGACCAAGATGGTTCTGGTTCTAGGGCAGCTTGGCTGGGGGAAGGGGCCTGCCTTCCACCGTTCCCTGCTCGGCTGCACACATCCTGCCTCCCATGATGTTCCAGAACAGTTCTTCTTCTCTTTCAGAGCCGTCGGTCTCTCGTGGAGGCGGGGGTTTGGTCTCCCCTCTTGAGGGAAGGTGAAGGGAGGCGGACCTCCTTTGCTGAGGGAGGATCGCATATTGTAATAGCACTTTGAGAGGGCAGGCATTCTCTTCGCGCCACAGGGGGCACACGCCCACGAATACACGCCCCCCACTTTCTTCTCCAGCGCCTGAGGGCGCGAATTTGGTGGCAAAAATGGCGGATTTTAGCGCCAAAATAGAAAACAGTCCTTTTTCACAAAAACACTCCACAGGCACACAGGGCTCGCAATTTTGCGAGTTTCGCATTCTGTTCGTGACTCCAAGTTGTTGACCCCACCACAATTGTGGTTTACCAGAAGCAATGGTACTCAGAGCGAGCCCATGGAAGTCTAGGGGTTGCCAGGTAGCGGTGGCTCGGTCTGTGGCCTGGCGGTCAGGCGTATTGTGGGGGGTATATTTACAGGGATAGGTATATATTACAGTTCGTGACGCCACCTGTAGTTCTCTGATCACTAAGACAGCGCTGCTGTAGATTTGAGGGGATGATGTGGCAGCTAGATGTCGGGTCCCCTACAGGTGGGACTGGTCCCTCAAAGTCTATGGAATTAATGATGTCGGGTGCAGGTAAATAAATCAGTCTCACACCATCCAGCGTCTTTCCATACCTTTTACTTGTCAGATGATAAGGCAGGTCCCAGGGAGGCTGGTCGGGGAGGGGATGTGCTTTGAGATAACAGCTGAACAGGTTATGGGCCTCCTTCACTTTCCATATGATGAGTCCAACTAGCATAAAGCTTTAGTTTCACTCCAAGAACTCCAGCTTCTTCAAAGCTGTACTGCCCGGTCAGTTTTGTGGTCGGAGTCTTCCTTTGAGAGAGCTGAGTTCCTAATGTGTCCTGCGTGACTCAAAGTTCCCACTCTCCCCTGACCCCAGTTCGTACCGACACTCCAAGGGTGCTTTCTGTAACCTAAGGTCCAGTAAGCCTCTGGTTTTTTCTATCACTATGCTAAAGCTATAGTGACACTTCGGTCCCCAGTGACCGGTGATCAATGCGGATAGTTCAATCCTTAAGGCACTTTTATTCCCTTCCACTGTGCCTTTCGCCCTGTTCGCGCTTGTAGATAAGCACTCCCACTTCCAAAGGCTATGCATGGTTAATCCCTTCTTGCTTCTTCCCAGAGCTCGCTAACAAGGCTCAATAATCTTCTATGTTCAGGAGCACGTCACTGAACTCCACTGTCCTTGGGACAGGCGACTGAAGGTTCTGCTGCTGACTCCTCTTTCTTCCTGCACAGACTGCACAATGACTGTTCTGTCCGAAGACAGGAAACAGACTGACTTTTCTCTGTCCGAGGACAGGAAACAGACTGACTATCTTGAGCTGTATATCACTAGCCTATATAACCTATGGTGTGTCTAAGTGTGTGATGGATGAATGTTTATTGGCATTAAACTGTTACCTCTCCGCACATCCTCCAGGGTACTGCGTGTGCCTTCACCCAGGGCTACACACAGACAGTAGTGGGGCAGAGCTCCAGTTGCCTAAACAGACGAGACATTTTCAGTTTTTATTTATTTTGAGGGGGTTTTTTTTAAATTGGTTATCCCAGCCACAAGAATTTTTCACTTTCCCTGTGACTTGTGCCGCTGATTTGACAGAAATGCCAAACCCGGGTGCCCAATTACCTTTTTCAAAAAACCACTGCTAGAAGTTTAAAATGAAGCGGTGGTCGACCATTCCAACCTCAAATTACCACAATCATTGGGAGGGGTGCAGACTTTTGGCATAGTGATATTGTTAGCTTGTCTTTTTACTGCGTTTTCATCACTGCCAGGTTTATTGCTCCCATCATGCCGTCCCTGCACCTCCACTATATAAGGATAGATGGTCTTTTCACAGGTAATGGACGAGCTCCGCGATAATAAAATAAAAACATTGCTTCCTCGCGGCAGCCATTTATCACCTCGTGGTAAAATGCTTACTGCTGCAATATTTTCTTTTTGGCTTCTACGTGACGTTCGATGTCAGTCTTTCCACCACTCCATATAACATCAGATTTTCTGTAATCTCAGCAGAAATCGGGCGGTAAACTCCAGATCACCCAGCATGACCCTCATCTGTAAGCGTTATTATTCCTGACCATGGAGAAAGAGGGCAAAACGTCAATCACTAACAAATGGGTCACAGCTGGCTTCAACAGGAGCTGATGGGTGCCGGATTATCCGATATTCTGGGTTACCGGGTAGTCGCAAGCATTTCCTTGCATGCTGAAATAATGGAAGTTGCATAGGTTGAAAAAGACCTCGGCCCATCAAGGTGAACCTTTCTCCACCAATTATACATTTCATCACCAATTTAACTAGAAACCCATAATGTTATGTGTACTGAGAAAACATCCAGATCTTGTATAAAAGCTGTTATAGTGTCGGCCATTACTACCTCTTCTGGTCGGCATTCCACAGTCTGACTGCTCAAACTGTAAAGAACCCTTTCCTATGTAGTTTCCGGAATCGCCTTTCTTCCGTAATGAGTGCCACCTGGCCCTTAGTGTGGTTTTGGAGGCATGTCATGTTCCCTTCCTTTGTACTGACCACACATGTACTAATACATATAAATATCTCTTCTGAGACGTCTATTTTCTAAGCTAAACAAGCTGAACTTTTCACCTCTCAACAAATGAGGCCTAGCATCTCTCTTAATAATCTGTGGCCTTTGAACTGACTCTAATTTCCAGGACAACCTTTTTTTAAATGTGGAGCCTTAATACTGGATCCCGTTTTCTAGACTGGCCTCCTCAGTGATTTTTACAAGGGTAACAACACGTTGGGATCACGGGAATTTCTTTTTATTTACCCCAAAATCTTGTTTGCTTTTGCGGCTGCTGCCTGACATTGAGTACTGCTGCTCCGCTTACTTGTAACCAGAATTCCCCGTCCTTCTCCTGTTCTGTAGTCCCGAGTATAGTCCCATCTAATGTATATGCAGCATTAGGATTACTCCATCCTCGGGATTATATTTGCCAAGTGTTTGCCCGTCAGTCATCTTATCCAGATCGTTTTGCAATATTGTAATGTCAAGGTCAGCTTTCAATATCCTAATAGTTTAATGTCGTCAGCAAAGACTGACTCTTTACTCTCAATCCCATCCACAAGGTCATAATAAAGAGGTCAAAAGAATCCTAGCACAGATCCCTGTGGTCCCCTCTGCTCTCGGTACACATCTCCAGGGCCCCTCGTTGTTCCCAGTACAGATCCCTGCGGTCCACCACTGCTGACTATATCCCATTTAGAGAACCTACCATTTATGAAGATGGTTTCCTGTCATTTAACCAATTCCTTACCCATCTGCATATAGTTTACCCCAGACCTTGTTTCTGTAGCTTCAGTATGAGGCTGTTATGTGGAACAGTATCAAATGCTTCTGCAAAGTCCAGATAAATCACACAACATCCAGACTTGCAATACCGCCTCATAGAAACTCAACATGTTAGTTAGACACGACCTACAGGTGCTTCTCGCAAACTTAGAATATCATCAAAAAGTTTAATTTCAGTTCTTCTATACAAAAAGTGAAACTCATATTAGGTATTACAAACAGTGATTTATTTCATGTGTTTATTTCTGTAAATGTTGATGATTACGGCTTACAGCAATGAAACCTAAAAGTCATTAACTCAGTAAATTAGAATACTTTATAACACCAGCTTGAAAAATTATTTTAGAATCTGAAATGTTTGTCCTACTGAAATGTAATGTTCAGTAAATGCCCTCAATACTTGGTCGCGGCTCCTTTGCATCCATTACTGCATCAATGCGGCGTGGCATGGAGGCGATCAGCCTGTGGTATGCTGAGGGGTTATGGAAGCCCAGGTTGCTTTGATAGCAGCCTTCAGCTCGTCTGCATTGTTGGGTCTGGTGTCTCTCATCTTCCTCTTGACAATACCCCATAGATTCTCTATGGGGTTAAGGTCAGGCGAGTTTGCTGCCAATCAAGCAAGTGATACTGTTGTTTGTACACCAGTATTGGTACTTTTGGCAGTGTGGACAGGGGCCAAGTCCTGCTGGAGAATGACATTTCCATCTCCAAAAAGCTTGTTGGCAGAGGGAAGCATGAAGTGCTCTAAAATTTCCTGGTTGACGGCTGTGCTGACTATGGTCTTGATAAAACACAGTGGACCTACACCAGCAGATGACATGGCTCCCCAAAACATCACTGATGGTGGAGACTTCACACTAGACCTCCAGCAGCTTGGATTGTGGCCTCTAAACTCTTCCTCCAGGACTCTGGGACCGCGATTTCCAAATAAAATGCAAAATTTACTTTCATCTGAAAACAACACCTTGGAGCATGACAACGTCTGGTTCTTTTTCTCTTGGCCCCGGTAAGACGCTTCTGGCATTGTCTATTGGTCATGAGCGGCTGACACAAGGAATGTGACACTTGTAGCCCATGTCCTGGACAAGTCTGTGTAGGTGGCTCTTGAAAACAATGACTCCAGCAGGTCCATCCTTTTGAATCCCCCCAAATTTTTGAATGGCCTCTTCTTAACAATCCTTCCAGGCTGCGGTTATCCCGGTTGCTTGTGCACCATTTTCTATCACACTTTTTCCTTCCTCCCACTTTCCATTAATCTGCTGGGATACAGCACTGTGTGAAAGCCGGTTTTTACCAATGACCTTTTGTGGCTTCCCCCCCTTGTGGAGTGTGTCGTCACTGACTACGTTCTGGACATCTGTCAGGTCAGCAGTCTTTCCATGATTTTGGAGCAACTGAAACAGACTAAAGCCCCCATTTCACATAGCGAGATCGCTGCTGAGTCACAAGTTTTGTGACGCAACAGCGATCTCCCAGCGATATCGCTGTGTGTGACACTTAACAGCGGACCGGCCCCTGCCGGGTGTCGCTGATCGTTCTGGAATGTCCTGGACATTTTTTTGATCGTTGGTCTCTGTGGCCAGCACGCATCGCTGCTTTGTGAAGGCGGGGAGACCAGCGAGCTGGAGCTGGTAACCAAGGTAAACATCGGTTTCTAGGCGCCGCGCGGCGCCTAGAAACCCGATGTGTACGTTAGATACCAGCGCGCTGGTGCAGGGGAGCTGGAAACCAAGGTAAAACAGTGGGTTTCTAAGCGCAGTCGGCGCTTAGAAACCCGCTGCTTATCTTGGTTACCAGCCCCCTGCACCAGCGCGCTGGTATCTAAGTAAAACTGCGGGTAATGAGCGACATGCATCGCTTGTTACCCGCATAGTCGCTATCTGATCGCTGCTGAGATCTGCCTGTTTGGCAGCTCCCCAGTGATCATGTAGCGAGCACCAGTGACCCTGACAAGTTCATATCGTTGTGGGACGCTGGTGAGTCGTATGTGTGACGGGACCTAAGGGACTTTATTAACGCTTAGGAAGCTCTTCAGGTGTTTTTGTTAATGATTCTAATTCACTGAGATAAAGACTTTTGGGTTTTCATTGGCTGTAAGCCATAATCATCAACTTTTAACATAAATAAACACGTGAAATAGATCACTCGTGTGTAATGACTCTATTAATGAGTTTCACTTTTTGTATTGAAAAAACTGAAAAATTTAACTTTTTAATGATATTCTAATTTTGTGAGAAGCACCTGTATCTTTTCATTAATCCGTTTTGGTTGTCAGTTATTATATTATATTTCTGCGGTCATCTCCTATAATGCCCTCATATACGTTACACACTACTGATGTTGGACTCGGGGTCGCGGGCCCCTGTAGTTTTCCTGGTCCTGCATTTTTTTTATTTTTTTTTTATAATTTTTCTTCAGTAAAGGGGGCTGTGGACCTTCCTTGCTTAGTAGATGTGCCGGGGCTTTTTTTTTTAAATATTTATTTGAAAAGGATAAAAAGGCTTATTTTTGCTTAACGCCAATTACAATCTAAGGCTTTATGAGGCGTCTGATATTACATTTTGCACTGAACTCAATTCCAACTTGTGCACTTAGGGCGAACTTAAAAACGGCGGAGAACGCGGTGGAGATAAAATGTTAAAATAGAAAAGAAGGTGAAATATGGGAATTTTTTTTCTTATTTTTAATGTGTGAGGATGATGATGGTCGTACTAGCGATCTCTCTTGGCATTACATACAGAAGACTCCACACTTACACTTCTATCTTTCCAATGCAGGTTATTCCCAACTGGAAGGAGCAGGAGTGGAGTTCCGAAAAGCCGGAGAGCTACCCCGGGGATCTTTCATTTCCACTTTTGGCGGTTTCGGGGGTGGGTGGACGTGGTGATCGATGACCGGCTGCCGATGTTCATAACGAGCTGATTTACTGTCCCCTCCAATGATCGGAACGAGCTGTGGTGCGCCTCGTAGAGAAGGCTTATGCCAAGTAAGTCCTATTGCTCCATCAATCAAATTTGTTGTGATTTCAACAAATCCCCTGCAAAAGACAAAACCAGTCGTGAGTCGGCGGTCGAGGATTCAATTGTGTTAGTTGGGGAATAGGTTTTAAATTTTCGATTAAAGCATGAGACCAATTTCCATATTTACAAGCAGTTTACTATTTTCTACAAAATACACACGGTGATTAGATCAGTCAACATCAACTTGCTGATGGTTTCCAGCTTGTAAAATATTTCCTCTTTACAGATTAGTTGGGTGCTATGAGGCCCTTGTGGGGGAAACACTGCAGACGCCCTGGTGGATTTTACAGGCGGGGTATCCGAGCCCCTCGAGCTGTCAGAAGGAGATCACATCAATGATGCCAACAAAGAAATGATCTTTTTGAGAGGGTCCTGATGGTTCATAACCGAGGAGGATGATCAGCTGCTCCATCAAGGTGGCCCTCCGCTCCTACATGTAAAATGTCAGAGCCGCAGGAGGCGGATAAAAGCCAAGCTCTCCCGGCTCATGATTAGAAATGTAATTTAAACCATGTCAAGTAGTTCAGAGGCGGAAAATGTCACAGCGAGATCCAGGCAGCTTATTACACTGCTCCAGCGCCAAAATAAATTACCTGCAGCTAATGTACATCATTAACCTGAACACGACATCCAACATAGCCATAATATCCATATATCAAAAACTACCGCACCCTGCAAGACCTCAATTATACTTTTACCTATAAGGGGCAGTATTATAATAGTTCTATTCTTGTACATGGGGCAGTATTATAGTAGTTATATTCTTGTACATAGGGGCAGTATTATAGTAGTTATATTCTTGTACATAGGGGCAGTATTATAGTGTTATATTCTTGTACATAGGGGCAGTATTATAGTAGTTTATTCTTGTACATAGGGGCAGTATTATAGTAGTATATTCTTGTACATAGGGGGAGTATTATAGTAGTTATATTCTTTACATAGGGGCAGTATTATAGTAGTTATATTTCTACATAGGTGCAGCATTATAGTAGTTTTTGTTCTTTCATAGGGGGCAGTAGTATAGTTGTTATATTCTTGTACTTGGGGTTATTAGTGTTATATTTCTTTACACAGGAGCAGTTTTAGTAGTGATTTCTTGTACATAGGGGCAGTATTTAAAGTGTTAATTCTTGTACAAGGGGCGTATTATAAGAATTTCTTTTCAGGGGGCAGTATCAAGTAGTTATATTCTTGTATATAGGGAGCAGTATTTAGTAGTAATTTTGTATAGGGGCGTATTATATGTTATATTCTTTAATAGGTGCGCTTATTGTAGTTATGTTCTTTCATAGGGGGCATAGTATAGAGTTATTTCTTGTACATAGGGGCAGTAAAGTAGTTATATTCTTGTAATAGGGGCAGTAGTTAGTAGTTTTATTCTTGTACATTGGGTTATTATAGTAGTTTATTCTTGTCTAGGAGGTATTATAGTGTGAAATTCTTTTTACATAGGGCAGTATTATAGTAGTTTATTTTTTGCATAGGGGGCAGTATTTAGTAATGTTCTGTTATAGGGGGCAGTATCATTAGTAGTTATATTCTTGTATATAGGGACAGTATTTTTTAGTTATATTCTTGTACAAGGGGCGTATTATAGTGTTATATTCTTGACATGGGCAGTATATAATTTTATATTGTACTAGGACGTAGTATGTAGTTATTTCTTGACATAGGACGTTTAAGTAGTTTATCCGTACATGGAGGCAGATTTTTGTATTTATATTCTTGTCATAGGAGCAGTATATGTGTTATATTTTGCAAGGGGAGTATTATATAGTTAATTCTTGTACATAGGACATATTAGTAGTTATATTCTTGACATAGGGGCATATTTAGTAGTTATTTCTTGTACATAGGAGCAGATTATATATTATATTCTTGTAATAGGGCAGTTTTTATAGTATTTATACCGTACTGGAGGCGTTTTGATTTTATTTCTTGTACATAGGGGAGTATTATAGTAGTTTATTCTTATACATAGGAGCAGTATTATAGTAGTTATATTCTTATACATAGGAGCAGTATTTATGTAGTTTATATTCTTGTATATAGGGAGCAGTATTATAGTAGTTATATTCTTGTACATAGGGGACAGTATTATAGTAGTTATGTTCTTGTACATAGGGACAGTAATTATAGTAGTTATATTCTACTACAATAGGGCAGTATTATAGTAGTTATATTCCTGTACATAGGAACAGTATTATAGTAGTTATATTCTTTTACATGGGGCAGTATTATAGTAGTTATATTCTGTAATAGGGAGCAGTTATTATAGTAGTTATATTCTTGTACATAGGGCAGTATTATAGTAGTTATATTCTTGTACATGGGGCAGTATTATAGTAGTTTATTCTTGTACATAGGGAGCGTATTATAGTAGTTATATTCTTGTACATAGGGGCAGTATTATAGTATTATATTCTTGTACAAGGGAGCAGTATTATAGTAGTTATATTCTTGTACATAGGGGCAGTATTATAGTATTTATATTCTTGTACATAGGGGGCATATTATAGTAGTTATATTCTTGTACATAGGGGGCAGTATTATAGTAGTTTGTTCTTGTTCACCATCTACATCAATAACAATTGTCACTGATATAGGCCACCACAGCGGATGACATGAGGCTCGTTTGGCTTGTGGCCTAGTAAAGGGTCACGCCTATGCTGTCACAGATGTTCGTAAGTGAGACTGGGTCACGGACTGCTCGCGTACTTCAAGTCAGAGAAGCTGGATATGATCAAATGCGGAATCCATGGGGGGGGAGAGAGAATGGGAATGGACCCTGGAGTGAAGGTAAAGTGTAATAAGCTTAAAATCAAAATTATTTAGAAATACCCTCATCGTTGATTTAAGAAGCCTCATGAGTATGGGGCTTAAGCTCTTTTATACTACGGTAGCAGTGTACACTTTTCCTTTCTCCATCAGAGGAATGGCAGAAAGTAAGCAAAAGTGAGAGAGAAAAGCTCGGGATGACCGTGCAGGATGATGGAGAATTTTGGTAAGTAATGTTTCTTAAAGATACCCTTTCAGGAAAACCTTGACTTGTCCTCTCCTGCTGTACTGATCATGGCGGGGACCTCTACTGTAGCTTATAGTCAAATGAATATCTTGTTAGGTTGAATCACTGCAGCCAATTACAACTCGTTTATCTTTCTTTCTCTCTATAGGATGACTTTTGAAGATTTTTGCAAGTATTTTACTGACATTATTATGTGCCGACTTATAAACACCTCTTACTTGAGCATTCACAAAACCTGGGAAGAGGCAGTGCTACGGGGGGCATGGATAAAGCATGATAACCCTTTACAGAATCGGTCAGGAGGCTGCCTCAATAACCGGACCACCTATCTCCAAAACCCACAGGTGAGATCGGTCGTAGACTACATGAATGAAAAAGCACAACATTGTGGTCGTGATTCCCCGAGATATGGAAGATGGTGTCATGTGTACAAACATTACTGATCCGGAGTTATATCCTGTATTATACCCAGAGCTGCACTCACTATTCTGTGGTGCAGTCACTGTGTGCATACATTACATTACGATCCTGAGTTACATCATTATTATACTCCAGAGCTGCACTCACTATTCTGCTGGTGCAGTCACTGTGTACATATATTACATTACTGATCCCGAGTTACATCATGTATTATACCCCAGAGCTGCACTCACTATTTGCTGGTGCAGTCCCCTGTGTAATATATTACATTACTGAAACCTGAGTTAATCCTGTATTATACTCCAGAGCTGCACTCACGTTTCTGCTGGCGGAGTCACTGTGTAAACATTACATTATGATCCTGAGTTACATCCTGTATTATACTCCAGAGCTGCATCACTATTCTGCTAGTGGAGTCACTGTGTACATACATTACATTACTGACCCTGAGTTATATCCTATAAATTTTACTCCAGAGCTGCACTCACTATTCTGCTAGTGGAGTTTACTGTGTACATACATTACTGATCCGAGTTACATACTGTATTATACCCAGAGCTGCACTCGCTATTCTGTGGTGCAGTCACTGTGTACATACATTACATACTGATCCTGAGTTACATCCTGTATTATACTCCAGAGCTGCACTCACTATTCTGCTGGTGCAGTCACTGTGTACATACATAAAATTACTGATCCTGATTACATCCGTATTAACCCCAGAGCTGCACTGACTATTCAGCGGTGCAGTCACTGTGTACATACATTACATTACTGACCCTGAGTTACATCCTGTATTATTCTCCAGAGCTGCACACACTATTCTGCTAGTGGAGTCACTGTGTACATACATTACTGATCCTGAGTTACAACTGTATTATACCCAGAGCTGCACTCGCTATTTCTGCTGGTGCAGTCACTGTGTACATACATTACATTACTGATCCTGAGTTACATCCTGTATTATACTCCAGAGCTGCACTCACTTTTTCTGCTGGTGCAGTCACTGTGTACATACATTACATTACTGATCCTGAGTTACATCCTGTATTATACCCCAGAGCTGCACTGACTATTCAGCTGGTGCAGTCACTGTGTACATACATTACATTATCGACCCTGAGTTACATCCTGTATTATTCTCCATAGCTGCACTCACTATTCTGCTGGTGCAGTCACTGTGTTTCATACATTACTGATCCTGAGTTACATCCTGTATTATACTCCAGAGCTGCACTCACTATTTGCTGGTGCAGTCACTGTGTACCTTCATTACTGATCCTGAGTTACATCCTGTATTATACCCCAGAGCTGCACTCACTATTCTGCTTTCTGCTGGTGCAGTCACTGTGTACATACATTACATTACTGACCCTGAGTTACATCCTGTATTATACTCCAGAGCTGCACTCACTATTCTGCTGGTGCAGTCACTATGTACATACATTACATAACTGATCCTGAGTTACATCCTGTATTATACTCCAGAGCTGCACTCGATATTCTGCTGGTGGAGTCACTGTGTACATACATTATATTACTGATCCTGAGGTACATCCTGTATTATACTCCAGAGCTGCACTCACTATTCTGCTGGTGCAGTCACTGTGTACATACATTACATTACTGATCCTGAGTTACATCCTGTATTATACTCCAGAGCTGCACTCACTATTCTCTGGTGCAGTCACTGTGTACATACATTACATTACTGATCCTGAGTTACATCCTGTATTATACTCCAGAGCTGCACTCACTATTCTGCTGGTGGGGTCACTGTGTACATACATTACATTACTGATCCTGAGGTACATCCTGTATTATACTCCAGAGCTGCACTCACTATTCTGCAGTCATCGGTCAGCATTTTTGGCTTCTTTTCTATAGAAACTTTGTGGTGCCTGTGTCTAATTTCTTGATCTCTGCTTCCTTCAGTTCTTGTTTGATGTGAAGAAGCCGGAAGATGAGATCCTGATTTGCCTTCAGCAGAAAGCCAAAAGGACGACAAAGAAAGATGGGAAAGCGGAGAATTTGGCCATAGGGTTCGATGTTCACCGGGTGAGACGTGGTTACTAATAATCGGGGGTGGAGGTGGCGCCGCCCTTCCAGACTGCTCCAGTGATCTCCTCCTCCGTCCCTCCTTGGTCCTGACGCTCCTCGCACTTGTCCTTTCTACAGGTGGAGCTGAACCGTAAATATCGGATGCACACGGTGCAACCCAAAGTGGCCAGTTCCATCTACATCAATTCTCGCTGCGTCTTTCTCAGGTCTGACATTAAAGAGGGCAGATACGTGATCATTCCAACCACCTTCGAGCCGGGTTTAACTGGAGATTTCCTCCTCCGAGTGTTCAGTGACGTGCCTTCAAACTGCTGGTAAGAAGCACATCTCCCCCTCCTCAGCACAGTCAAGTTGCATTTTCTTTTTTTCTTCCCTTTTTGCCATAATTTTTTTTTTCTTCTTCCATCCACAGTCATATTACGACTAATTTTTTCTGCTTAACGTGTTGTACTTTTGAAGAACGCTATTAAGCTTACCATAATACCAACTGAAAATTTGGAAAAAAAATTTCAAATGTCTAATCACAAAAGAAAATGCAGTTCTGCTATTGTTTTTGTGACATTTATTGTGCATTTTTTATTAATCAGTTTTCCTTCAATTGAGCTGTGTGAAGATTTGTTGTTTTTTTTTATGTAAATCAAGTTTATTGAGGTATTTATACACATTAATCATTAATAACAGGAAGAGAAAAGAACATACCTCTTCTAATATCACATGCAAAAAAATTATATAGCAACTATAACTTTTCCCCAGAAAGTCATGCATATAAAACAAATGTTGAATGAGCGCCTGGGGTGTTTGCTCATGTAGGCAATTATCATCAGTATTACTTTGTTTATTAAGAAGGTGCCTACACTAAGACTCTAGGTCTACAAAAGAAAAGAAGATAGAGAAGAAACAAGGGGAAAGAAGGGAAAAGAAAAAAAAAAGAGGGGGAGGGGTGAGGATTTTAAGGAGTGGGGTAGGAGATGTGGCTCCATCCAGTAGGTAAACTCATATGACCCATCATCTATGGGTCTATCAACCAAGAGTCCAATTCCGATGATTCTCTAAACATAACCCAGGGGCCCAGGTGTTATATACCTTTCCTGTGGTACCATTCAGTTGTCCTATCAGCTGTTCCATTCCATATATGTCGTTGAGTTCCATCACCAAATCAGAGCGCGAGGGAACCTTTTCCTGTTTCCAAAATCTAGTAATCACGTTCCTGGTAGCAGTGAGAATATGCCTAAGAAGACCTTTCTTAAATCTAGAGATCGAGGAGCTACACAAGGACAGCAAGGCCACCTCCATTGTGGGTGTAATTTTGGTTAGAGACAGCTTGTTGCAGAGATCAAAGGATGCTAACCACAGTTTCTGTATGAGTGGGCAGTGCCACCAAATGTGTAACAAATGAACCTCTGTCTTTTAACCCCTCTCTGACATTAGACGTACTATCCCGTCCATAAAACCCGTGCCATTCTGCCCATGGACGGGATAGTACGTCATAGGCGATCAGCTGCGCTCCTGAGGGGAGCGCAGCTAATCGCCGCCAGGTGTCAGCTGATTATCACAGCTGACACCCGTGACTGTGTGTCAGGAGCGGTCACGGACCGCTCCCGGCACATTAACCCCTAGCACACCGCGATGAAACATGATCGCGGTGTACTGGGGGCACAGGGGAGGATCGCGCAGGGTGGGGGCTCCCTGCGCGCCCCCCTGAGACCCTCAGACCAGCGCGATGTGATCGCGCTGTTCTGAGGGCTTCCTCCCTCCCAGGACCCGGATCCAAGATGGCGCCGGGGTCCTGGAGGGAGGCGGCTTCCTCAGTGCCTGCCGAGAGCAGGCACTGAGAAGCCTGCTGCACTGCCTGAGCGATCGCTGGTGTGACAGTGTGCTGTGCACACTGTCACACCAGCGATTTGATAAAATACAGTGATGTCCCACCCTGGGACAAAGTTAAAAAAATAAAAATAAACATGTTATAAAAAAAAATCCAAAATAAATAAAAAAAAAAAAAAATATTCCCCAATAAATTCATTTCTTCCTGTAAATAAAAAAACCAAAACAATAAAAGTACACATATTTGGCATCGCTGCGTCCGTAACGACCCCCCCTATAAAACTGTCCCACTAGTTAACCCCTTTAGTGAACCCCTTAAAAAAAAAAAAAAAACGAAGCAAAAAATCAATGCTTTATCATCATACCGCCGAACAAAAAGTGGAATAACGCGCGATCAAAAAGACGGATATAAATAAACATGGTACCGCTGAAAACGTCATCTTGTCCCGCAAAAAACGAGCCGCCATACAGCATCATCAGCGAAAAAATAAAAAAGTTATAGCTCGCAGAATAAAGCGATGCAAAAATAATTATTTTTTATATAAAATTGTTTTTATTCTATAAAAGCGCCAAAACATAAAAAAATGATATAAATGAGGTATCGCCGTAATCATACTGACCCGAAGAATAAAACTGCTTTATCAATTTTACCACACGCGGAACAATAAAAACGCCTCCCCCAAAAGAAATTCATGAATTGCTGATTTCAGCTGCAGATGAAGGAAGAGAGCCACAGTATTCATTACTGATGGGTAGGCGGAGCCCCAGATCAGGATGTTACCTCAGATCAAAAGAGTGATGACTGGCTGGCCCCTCCAGCTCGGGCTCCTCCTACTCAGCTCCAGTCTAAGATTTGAGGTCCAGAGGATGGTCGCTGCTAATGCAGCTCCTCAGAAAATTTTATTATTTTAATATTCGGACAGGAGACTTGGATCACTAGTTGGTCTAGAGGTCTCAGGGGTATCAGCGCTGCTGTACCCCAACCTCTCCCTTGGCGGATCTGTATTTACTCAAAGTCCCTGCAGAATCCTTGCCGGCCCTGGGGGATGAGGAGAGCTTCTCTGGCGGGAACGCAAACCACACGTGCGGTCACTGCGTTCTTCGCCCTGGGGGGAAGCATGGGCACTGCGCCAGAAACCCCTGAGGGTCCCTGTGGCGCCTTGGCTGGTGAGTACTCCACACAAATTTTAATAATAATTATGTGTGAGTGCTTTAGCGTCTGAATGAGCAGCGCTATTACTAATGTCAGCGTTACTTGGCCTCGGTGTCCAGTAAGCCTGGTGTTTATAGTGGTCGGCGGTCCTTTCGGGGCCGAGGACGATCTAGTCACTCCTCGTGGGGATCGGGTCGTCCTTCTTTCTCAGGAAAGAAATCCTCTCAGCAAACTCGTACTCCCTGGAAGCAGAGTTTCCGCCAGAACAAGCGGGAACTTGACAAGAAAACCGCAAAGTCGGATTGACGCCAGGGGTCCACTCGAGGATTCTCGAGTGGGGGGTCGCCTGCTTCTTTTCAAGGAGACTTGGATGGCTCGCGTTCCAGATTCCTGGGTAACGCGGATAGTGCGGGATTCTCTAGAATGGTGGTTACGTCCAGGGGCATTCTCCCTGGGGAAGTCTTTCCTCCCTCTGAAGTGGTCAGTCATAACCACCGATGCCAGCCTGACGGGCTGGGGGGGTGTTTGGAACAATCTCTGGATTCAGGGGGTATGGTCACCGGAAGAGTCTGTGCTTCCGATCAACATCCTGGAATTGAGGGTGATTTTTTCTTTGCCTCCAACATTGGACGGTCCCTTTGAGCGGTCTGCCAGTCCGTGTGCAGACAGACAATGCGACGGCTGTCGCGTATATCAATCACCAAGGTGGGACAAGGAGTTCCAGACTCATGGTAGAGATGGATCCCGGGGAATGGAGCCTCCACCCGGAAGTCTTTGCACTACTGTGCTCTCGCTGGGGAACCCCCCAAGTGGATTTGATGGCTTCCAGGTCCAATGCCAAGTTACCGACATTCATGTCCAGGTACAAGGACCCGAAGGCGGTGGCGGTGGATGCTCTAGTGGCTCAGTGGGATCAGTTCAAGCTGATCTATGTATTCCCGCCGATATCCTTACTTCCTCTAGTGCTGCGTCGGATCAGACTAGAGAGAATTCCAGCTATTCTGATAGCTCCAGACTGGCCAAGAAGGGTGTGGTTCTCGACAATAATGTCGCTGTTGGCGGCACCTCCGTTTCCACTCCCTCTTCAACAGGACTTGTTGACTCAGGGGCCCATTTGTCATCCGGACTTGATGTCCCTGCGTTTGACGGCGTGGCTCTTGAGACCGAGATCTTGACCCGTAGAGGTTTTTCAGCCGAGGTCATTGCTACCCTTCGTGCTGCAAGATGTCCGGCTACTTCTAGGATTTACCACAAAATTTGGGAAACCTTCTTTTCGTGGTGTTTGGGGTCTTCTCGGAACCCGAGAAAATTTTCCATTTCCAACCTGTTGGCTTTTCTGCAGCATGGGCTAGACAAGGGTTTGGCAGTTAGCACTCTGAAAGGTCAGATTTCTGCTCTGTCCTTATTATTCCGGAGAACCATTGCTTCGAATAGAGACGTGATATCTTTTTTCCGAGGTATCTCTCGTAAGTTTCCGCCGCGGAAGGCACCCGTGTCTCCTTGGCGGCTCAACCTTGTTTTTGGAGGCTCTTCAGCATAAACCTTTTGAACCTATGGTTTCTGCTAGCTTTTCTTTATTTTCTTGGAAGGTGGCTTTCCTTGTTGCAGTCACTTCCTTGAGGAGAGTTTCTGAATTGGCAGCTCTTTCTTGCTCGCCTCCTTTTCTGGAGTTTTTTCCGGATCGTGTAGTGCTTCGCACTCGGGGTGATTTTTTGCCTAAAGTGGTGTCACAATTTCATGTTAACCAGGATATTGTGTTGCCTTCACTCTGTCCGGATCCGAAGAATACGAAAGAGCGAGATTTACACACATTGGATTTAGTGCGGGCCTTGAAGTTTTATCTATCTATTACTCAAGGTTTTCGTAAGACGGACTCCCTGTTTGTGGTTCCGGCAGGTCGTCGGCGTGGTCAACGAGCTTCCAAGGGTTCTATAGCTCGTTGGATCCGGTCAGCTATTTTGGAAGCTTACCGTCTTCGGGGTGAATCTTGCCCGATTAAGATTCGAGCCCATTCCACGAGAGCTGTGGCTTCATCGTGGGCTTTTCATCAAGGTGCTTCGGCAGTGCAGCTTTGCCGAGCGGCGACTTGGCGCTCTGTCCACACGTTTACAAGATTTTATAAAGTGGACGTCAGTGCTTCCGCTGATGCAGCCCTCGGACGTAGGGTCCTGCAGGCAGCTGTAGTTTAAAGTTCTGGATGAACTTGTGTTTAGCGCTGGTTGCGCTTTGTTGTTAAGGTTGTTGGGTTTCTGCCTTTTGTTGGTTTTTTCCCACCCTTATTTTTGAACTGCTTTGGGACGTCCCATCAGTAATGAATACTGTGGCTCTCTTCCTTCATCTGCAGCTGAAACACGGATTTTGGTAAAGACTTACCTGTAAAATCCTTTTCAGCGAAGGAAGGAAGAGAGACACAGCACCCTCCCACGGCAGAAGTGTGTTGATGTTTTCAGATGCAGCGCGACCCTTATCTGATAGCGATTATCTGGGCTGAGGTCAGCGCGCTAAGGCTCTGTTCCAGCATCGCCAGCTCATCGCAGTAGTCAGGTTCCGTGAGTAGTACCTGGAACTCTGTGGTTTTTGGCTTTCTTTGCATGCATAACCTGTATCCTTGTGTTTTTTCTCTGAAGTTCCTTCAGAAGGGGTTATGTTGCTCCGCTGGTGATCTTGGCTCTTTTCCTAAAAGCTTTGATACGACTGGAGCTGAGTAGGAGGAGCCCGAGCTGGAGGGGCCAGCCAGTCATCACTCTTTTGATCTGAGGTAACATCCTGATCTGGGGCTCCGCCTACCCATCAGTAATGAATACTGTGTCTCTCTTCCTTCCTTCGCTGAAAAGGATTTTACAGGTAAGTCTTTACCAAAATCCGTGTTTTTGTTCATTCTAACCTCCCAAAAATCGAAATAAAAAGCGATCAAAAATGTCACCTGCTCAAAAATGGTACAAATAAAAACGTCAACTCGTCCCGCAAAAAATAAGACCTCACATGACTCTGTGGGCCAAAATATGCAAAAATTATAGCTCTCAAAATGTGGCGATGCAAAAAACTATTTTTGCAATAAAAAGCGTCTTTTAGCGTGACAGCTGGCAATCATAAAAACCCGCTATAAATAGTAAATCAAACCCCCCTTTATCACCCCCTTAGTTAGGGAAAAATAATAAAATTAAAAAAATGTATTTATTTCCATTTTCCCATTAGGGTTAGGGTTGCGGCTAAAGTTAGGGTTAGGGTTGGCGCTAAAGTTAGGATTAGGGTTAGGGTTGGGATTAGGGGTGTGTTAGGGTTAGGTTTGTGGTTAGGGTTGGGACTAGGGTTAGGGGTGTGTTGGGGTTAGGGTTGGAGTTAGAATTGGGGGGTTTCCGCTGTTTAGGCACATCAGGGGCTCTCCAAATGTGACATGGCATCTGATCTCAATTCCAGCCAATTCTGCGTTGAAAAAGTCAAACGGTGCTCCTTCACTTCTGAGCTCTGCCATGTGTCCAAACAGTAGTTTATCCCCACATATGGGGTATCAGCGTACTCTGGACCCCAAGAGTTATTGTGCAATTTGTCCTATTTCTTCTGTTACCCTTGGGAAAATAAAAAACTGGGGGTGAAAATATCATTTTGTACAAAAAAGAAATATTTTTTTGTTTTTACGGCTGTACATTATAAACTTCTGTGAAGCACTTGGGGGTTCATAGCGCTCACCACACACCTAGATAAGTTTCTTGTGGGGTCTATTTTCCAAAATGGGGTCACTTGTTGGGGATTTCCACTGTTTAGGCGCATCAGGGGCTCTCCAAATGCGACATGACGCCCCCAGACCATTCCATCAAAGTCTGCAATCCAAAACGTCACTACTTCCCTTCCGAGCCCCAACGTGTACCCATACAGTAGTTTTCTCCCACATATTGGGTATCAGCGTACTCAGGACAAATTGGACAACAACTTTTGGGGTCCAATTTCTCCTGTTACCCTTGTGAAAATAAAATATTGGGGGCGAAAAAATCATTTTTGTAAAAAAAAAAAAGATTTTTTATTTTTACGGCTGTGCGTTATAAACTTCTGTGAAGCACTTTGGGGTTCAAAGTGCTCACCACACATCTAGATAAGTTCCTTGTGGGGTCTACTTGCCAAAATGGGGTCACTTGTGGGGGGTTTCCACTGTTTAGGTGCATCAGGGGCTCTCCAAATGTGACATGACGCCCCCAGACCATTCCATCAAAGTCTGCAATCCAAAACGTCACTACTTCCCTTCCGAGCCCCGACGTGTGCCCATACAGTAGTTTTCGCCCACATATTGAGTATCAGTGCACTCAGGACAAATTGGACAACAACTTTTGGGTTCCAATTTCTTCTGTTACCCTTGTGAAAATAAAATATTGGGGCGAAAAAATCATTTTTGTAAAAAAAAAAAAATATATTTTTTATTTTACGGCTGTACGTTATAAACTTTAGTGAAACATCTGGAGGTTCAAAGTTCTCACCATACATCTAGATAAGTTCCTTGAGGGGTCTAGTTTCCAAAATGGTGTCATTTATGGGGTTTCCACTGTTTAGGCAGATCAGGAGCTCTCCAAACACGACATGGCGTCCAGCCAATTCTGCGTTGAAAAAGTCAGACGGCGCTCCTTCCCTTCCAAACTCTGCCATGCACCCAAACAGTGGTTTACCCCCACATGTGGGGTATCAGCGCACTCAGGACAAATTGCACAATAACTTTTGGAGTCTTGTTACCCTTGGAAAAATAAAATTTGGGGTGAAAAGATCATTTTTGTGGAAAAAATATGATTTTTAAATTTTACGGCTCTACGTTATAAACTTGTGTGAAGCACTTGGGGGTTCAAATTGCTCATCAAAAATCTAGATAAGTTCCTTAGGGGTCTAGTTTCCCAAATGGGGTCATTTGTGGGGGGTTTCCACTGTTTAGGCACATCAGGGGCTCTCCAAATGCAACATGGCATCCAAACTCAATTCCAGCCAATTTTGGTTGGAAAAAGTCAAATGGTGCTCCTTCCATTCCGAGCTCTGCCGTGCGCCCAAACAGTGGTTCCCCCCACATATGGGGTATCAGAGTACTCAGGACAAATTGTACAACAACTTATGTGGTCCAATTTCTCCTGTTACCATTGGGAAAATAAAAAATTAGTGACTAAAAGATAATTTTTGTGGGAAAAAAATAGGATTTTTTATTTTCATGCCCGGGCATTATAAACTTGTGTGAAGCACTTGGGGGTTCAAAGTGCTCACCAAAGATCTAGATAAGTTCCTTAGGGGGTCTAGTTTCCAAAATGGGGTCACTTGTGGGGGGTTTCCACTGTTAAGGCTCATCTGGGGCACTGCAAACGGAACATGACCCCCATTAACGTCTGCATTCCAAAACGTTACTACTTCCTTTCCAAGCCCTGCCGTGCGCCCAAACAGTTTCCCCCCCCCCCACATATGGGGTATCAGCGTACTCAGGACAAATTGGACAACAACTTTTGGGGTCCAATTTCCTTGGGAAAATTCAAAAATTTGGGACTAAAAAATCATTTTTGTGGAAAATTGATTTTTTTTTTTTCACACCCAGGCTTTATAAACTTTTGTGAAACACTTGAGGGTTCAAAGTGCTCACAACAGATCTAGATAAGTACCTTAGGGGGTCTAGTTTCCAAAATGGTGTCACTTGTGGGGGGTTTCCACTGTTTAGGCGCATCAGGGGCTCTCCAAACGCGACATGGCATCCAATCTAAATTCCAGCCAATTTTAGTTTGAAAAAGTCAAACGTCGCTCCTTCCCTTACGAGCTCTGCCGTGTGCCCAAACAGTGGTTTTCCCCCACATATGGGGTATTGGCGTACTCAGGAGAAATTGCATAACAACCTTATCTGTCCATTTTCTCCTTTTACCCTTGTGAAAATAAAAAAAAGTTTGTAAAAGATAATTTTTGTGGCTAAAAAGTAAAATATTCATTTTTTCCTTCCACGTTGCTTTAGATACTGTGAAGCACCTGAAGGGTTAATAAACTTCTTGAATGTGGTTTTGAGTACCTTGAGGGGTGCAGTTTTTAGAATGGTGTCACTTTTGGGTATTTTCTGCCATATAGACCCCTCAAAGTGACTTCAAATGTGAGGTGGTCCCTAAAAAAAATGGCTTTGTAAATTTTGCTGTAAAAATGAGAAATCGCTGGTCAACTTTTAACCCTTATAACTTCCTAACAAAAAAAAATTTTGGTTCCAAAATTGTGCTGATGTAAAGTAGACATGTGGGAAATGTTATTTCTTAACTATTTTGTGTGATATATTTCTCTGTTTTAAGGGAATAAAAATTCAAAGTTTGAAAATTGCAAAATTTTAAAAATTTTCGCCATATTTGCGTTTTTTTTCAAAAATAAACGCAAGTTATATCGAAGAAATTTTACCACTAACATGAAGTACAATATGTCACGAGAAAACAATCTCAGAATCGCGAAGATCCGTTGAAGCGTTCCAGAGTTATAACCTCATAAAGAGACAGTGGTCAGAATTGTAAAAATTGGCCCGGTCATTAACGTGCAAACCACCCTTGGGGGTGAAGGGGTTAAGCATCTCCCGAACGTATCCGGTGTTGGATAAATTAAGTTTAAATCTGATGGTGTCTGTACCACCTCGACAAGATTTTGTAGCTCCTCTCCTGTGATGTCGAACAGAGCGATGACTTCAATGTGCATAAGAGAATCTTTGTTCTTTCTTCGACTGATAAGGGTCTACCCAAATCAATCTCCCATTCTGAAAAAAATGCTGGGAAATCTCTCAATGGGGTCTGTCCTTCTGGAAGGTTTTGTATAATAAAGAGATAGTGTGATCTATAGAGTTTGTTGATAAACAAAGAGTCTGAAAGAAACTGAGATAATATTCAGTATGGATCAGGATTGTTTGGCTAATTTAAGGCTATGTGCACATGTTGCGGGATTGCCATGGAAATTTCCGCGGCAATTCCGCACCTCCCTGCCGTGGGAAATACGCATATTATAGGTATGCGTATTCCCGCTAAACACTAGCGTTTTACAAGCTATCTGACAGGGTGGTCACACGAGTCAAACAAGTGTTTGACATGTGTGACCAACTTTTTACTATTGATGCCGCCTATGTCGCATCAATAGTAAAAAGATCTAATGTAATAATAATAAAAAAAATAATAAATAGTGATACTCTCACCTTCCGGCGTCCCACGCAGCTTTCGCGCCTTTCAGCGACGCTCCCAGCAACTCCCGTTCCCAGGCGTCCTTTGCGACAAATCACCCCGATGACGTAGCATCACGCGAGACCGCTACGTCATCGGGTGATCTCGCAAAGCATCACTGGGAACGGGATTGGCGGGAGCGTCGCTGAGAGGCGGGAAAGCTGCGTGGGACGCCGGAAGGTGAGAATATCATTATTCTTTCTTTAAATTATTGTTTTTACATAGATATGGTACCCAGGGCCTGGGTACCATCCGCACATGAACCGCTTACTTTCCGCATGGTGGGCACAGCCACATGCGGAAAGTAATCGGTTCAATGCATTCCTATGGTGGCGGAATCGTCGCGGTTCCGCAAAAAAGAATGAGCATGCTGCGGATTCTCCCGTGATGCGATTCCGCCGCGGAAAAATGTGCACAGCATTGCGGAATCCCATAGGTCTTAATGAGTTGTACAATTGTGTAAGCAGGTTTGCCGCAGTTTCGCGGCGTTTCCGCCGCGAAAAACCACGGCAAAACCGCTAGGAATCCGCAACGTGTGCACAGACCCTAATAATAAACCTCTTTATTTGTTCATGAAAGAACCATGCACCTGTTGGCGGCTCCTTGTCCCGAAAAATGCCCTGGAGAGACCTAATCCCTGTCCTTGTAACATAATCATGGACTATGGGGCATGAAGCTCTATTTTTTTGTAGATAAGTCTCTTTTTGATCCTGCAGGAAAGGATGGATTGTCATATATAGGAGTTAGGGGGCCAGGAGACGAAGAGACTCCCAGCTCTCGATTCCCTCTTTTGATAAATGATATCATGTTTCTGGTGAGGAAGGGTAAAGGTATATCCCGTTCTTCCGTTGGGGACCAAATAACTATGCAGGAGTCACGTCCATTAAGATCATTTTCTAATATGACCCATTTTTGGGTTTTTTTTATTATGAAACAGCTCTAAAATACATGTACCAATTGCTGCTTGACTATACATAGCAAAATCTGCCAGACCTCTTCCCCCTTCTTGCTTCGATCTACTTCACAAAAAGTATGAAATACGCGCTCGTTTTGTGACCATATAAATCGAGTAATCGCTTTTTAAGACGTAAGAAAAAGGAGGCAGGTAAATACAAGGGGATTGTTTGGAAATAATATAGGAGACGGGGTGATAGATCCATTTTAATAGCGCTCACTCTTCCAAACCAAGATAAAGGGAGTTTATGCCATTTTTCTAAGTCTAAAGGCTGGGTCTCACATAGCGATACACCAGCGATCCCGACAACGATATGCACTTGTCAGGATCGCTGGTGTATCGCTACATGATCGCTGCTGAGCTGCCAAACAGGCAGCTCATGGCAGCGATCAGCACAAGGACACTGCGGGTAACATCGCTTAGTTACCCGCAGTGTACCTTGGATACCAGCGCCGTGATGCAGGAGGGTGGTATCCAAGGTACACGTCGGGTTTCCAAGCGCTGCGCGGTGCCTGGAAACCCGCTGTGTACCTTGGTTACCAGCTCCCTGCATCAGGGCGCTGGTATCCAAGGTACACAGCGGGTTTCTAGGCACAGCCCCGCGCCTGGAAACCCACTGTGTACCTTGGTTACCAGCGGATCGCTGGTCTCCCGCCTGTCACACGCAGCGATGCGTGCCTGTCAGCGGGAGACCAGCGATCAAAAAAATGTCCTGACATTTCAGCGGCGATCAGCGATACCCGGCAGGGGGGCTGATCGTCGCTGAATGTCACACACAGCGATATCGCTGGGGAGATCGCTGCTGCGTCACAAAACTAGTGACTCAGAGATCGCTGTGTGAGACGGGCCCTTAACTCGGCTTTATGTAAAGCTGTCTTAAAGTTTGCTTCATAAAGATTAGATACTTTGGCGGTGATTTTTATTCCTAGATAGGTAAGAGAATCTGAACACCACTTACAGGGAAATGAAGCTGCCAACCTCTCCACCTCACTTGGTTGGATTGAGATATTGAGAATCTCCGATTTGTGGGGATTAATTTTGAAATTACTCAGACGACCAAATCTATGTAATTCTGAGATAATATTTGGGAGACTTAGAGTTGGGAAAGAGACATACAATAGGACATCATCTGCAAAAAGTGCCAGTTTGTGCTCTTCTGATTGGGCTTGTATGCCTCTAATGGAGGGATTATTCTGTATCGCGGTTGCTAGATGTTCCATAGTGAGTATATAAAGCATGGGTGAGAGAGGACAGCCTTGCCTCGTGCCGTTCCGAATTAAAAATGTGTTTGAAAGTGCGCCATTCATTTTACCTTCAGCACTGGGAGATGAGTACAAGGCAGAAATCCTACGGAGCATAGTTTATTTTAAGCCAATTTCTTCTAACGTTTGAAATATAAAATCCCAGTGCACCCTGTCGAAAGCCTTTTCTGCGTCAATCGACAGAATGCACATGGATTCGTCTCTCTTAAACGCCCTATCAATCAAAGAGATAGTTCGGATGATGTTGTCCCTGGCCTCCCGTCTTGGCACAAATCCCACCTGGTCTTGATTTATCAGCTCTGGTAATAGGGGGCATAATCATTTTGCTATCATTTTTGCATAGAGAAGACTTGTTTTTTATCTAATTTTTTTTATACACCATTTTCTGGTGCTTATTTTTCTGATCAATATTTATGCCATTTTTTTGCACTGGGTGCAGTCTCCAAAACAGCAGTTATTTTTTATTATATTTTTTTTCTTTAAGGCAAATGTATAAAAAAAAATTCTGACAACTATTCCGTGCTGAGCAGAAAAATATCAAAATATATATAAAAAAAACACATTTGTTAGTAGACCTATCTATAAAAGTTTGAAGAAAAATGCGAACACCAAAAATAGGCTTGGTCCTTAAGGGGTTAAGTAACGTGGCAATCGCCTTACTTTTTAAAGCTGTGTTTGAGATTGTGAACATGAATATGTTGATATGTGGGGTGTTCACTATACTAGCCAGGTGTCCCCCCGTCTCCTGGAGCCTCGGACCACTGTGAAGGGAAAGCCGATAATGACTCAATGACTCCATCATCTAAGTGCACAATGGTAAATTAATTGCACATTGTTTCCTTCAAAGACAATTGCTATTTCCTTTCTCCTTAAAAATGTGCTTTTATTCCGGTTTGCTGCACGATTCCTGCTGACATAAAGCAAAACCCATCATTCATCTTATCAGAAGCTGTATTGTTCTCACCATCGTGCCGGCCATCAAGATGGTGACTGCAATGATGGCTTCTATTGGGAAAGAGTCAATTCTGAGTCACAGGCGGAGCAGAGAACAAGAACATTGTGGGACTAACAGGAAAGAGACGCTTTATGAATAAATATCAACTGTAGCCACAAATTGCCCAAAGAAGTTCTTATACATATACTCTATGTACAAGAATATAACTACTATAATACTGCCCCTATGTACAAAAATATAACTAATATAATACTGCTCCTGGGTACAAGAATATAACTACTATAATACTGCTCCTATGTACAAGAATATAACTACTATAATACTGCTCCTATATACAAGAATATAACTACTATAATACTGCTCCTATGTACAAGAATATAACTACTATAATACTGCCCCTATGTACAAGAATATAACTACTATAATACTGCTCCTATGTACAAGAATATAACTACTATAATACTGCCCCCATGTACAAGAATATAACTACTATAATACTGCTCCTATGTACAAGAATATAACTACTATAATACTGCTCCTATGTACAAGAATATAACTACTATAATACTGCCCCCATGTACAAGAATATAACTACTATAATACTGCTCCTATGTACAAGAATATAACTACTATAATACTGCTCCTATGTACAAGAATATAACTACTATAATACTGCCCCTATGTACAAGAATATAACTAATATAATACTGCTCCTGGGTACAAGAATATAACTACTATAATACTGCTCCTATGTACAAGAATATAACTACTATAATACTGCTCCTATATACAAGAATATAACTACTATAATACTGCTCCTATGTACAAGAATATAACTACTATAATACTGCCCCTATGTACAAGAATATAACTACTATAATACTGCTCCTATGTACAAGAATATAACTACTATAATACTGCCCCTATGTACAAGAATATAACTACTATAATACTGCTCCTATGTACAAGAATATAACTACTATAATACTGCCCCATGTACAAGAATATAACTACTATAATACTGCTCCTGGGTACAAGAATATAACTACTATAATACTGCCCCTATGTACAAGAATATAACTACTATAATACTGCTCCTGGGTACAAGAATATAACTACTATAATACTGCCCCTATGTACAAGAATATAACTACTATAATACTGCTCCTATGTACAAGAATATAACTACTATAATACTGCCCCCATGTACAAGAATATAACTACTATAATACTGCTCCTATGTACAAGAATATAACTACTATAATACTGCTCCTATGTACAAGAATATAACTACTATAATACTGCCCCTATATACAAGAATATAACTACTATAATACTGCTCCTATATACAAGGATATAACTACTATAATACTGCTCCTATATACAAGAATATAACTACTATAATACTGCTCCTATGTACAAGAATATAACTACTATAATACTGCTCCTATATACAAGAATATAACTAATATAATACTGCCCCTATGTACAAGAATATAACTACTATAATACTGCTCCTATGTACAAGAATATAACTACTATAATACTGCTCCTATGTACAAGAATATAACTACTATAATACTGCTCCTATGTACAAGAATATAACTACTATAATACTGCTCCTATATACAAGAATATAAACTACTATAATACTGCTCCTATGTACAAGAATATAACTACTATAATACTGCTCCTATATACAAGAATATAACTAATATAATACTGCCCCTATGTACAAGAATATAACTACTATAATACTGCTCCTATGTACAAGAATATAACTACTATAATACTGCTCCTATGTACAAGAATATAACTACTATAATACTGCTCCTATGTACAAGAATATAACTACTATAATACTGCTCCTATGTACAAGAATATAACTACTATAATACTGCTCCTATATACAAGAATATAACTACTATAATACTGCTCCTATATACAAGAGATAAACTACTATAATACTGCCCTATGTACAAGAATATAACTACATATACTGCCCCTATGTACAAGAATATAACTACTATAATACTGCCCCTATGTACAAGAATATAACTACTATAATACTGCCCATATGTACAAGAATATAACTAGTATATTACTGCCCCTATATACAAGAATATAACTAATATAATACTGCCCCTATGTACAAGAATATAACTACTATAATACTGCTCCTATGTACAGGAATATAACTACTATAATACTGCCCTATGTACAAGAATATAACTACTATATACTGCCCCTATGTACAGGAATATAACTACTATAATACTGCCCCTATGTACAAGAATATAACTACTATAATACTGCCCCATGTACAAGAATATAACTACTATAATACTGCCCCCATGTACAAGAATATAACTACTATATACTGCCCCTATGTACAAGAATATAACTAATATATGCCCCTATGTACAAGAATATAACTACTATAATACTGCCCTATGTACAAGAATATAACTACTATAATACTGCCCCATGTACAAGAATATAACTACTATAATACTGCTCCTATGTACAAGAATATAACACTACTATACTGCCCCTATGTACAAGAATATAACTACTATAATACTGCCCCTATGTACAAGAATATAACTACTATAATACTGCCCCCATGTACAAGAATATAACTACTATAATACTGCTCCTATGTACAAGAATATAACTACTATAATACTGCTCCTATGTACAAGAATATAACTACTATAATACTGCTCCTATGTACAAGAATATAACTACTATAATACTGCTCCTATATACAAGAATATAACTACTATAATACTGCCCCATGTACAGGAATATAACTACTATAATACTGCCTCCATGTACAAGAATATAACTACTATAATACTGCTCCTATGTACAAGAATATAACTACTATAATACTGCTCCTATGTACAAGAATATAACTACTATAATACTGCCCCTGTGGGCTACACCTTGTAGTAACCACACTTGTGCATACTTTTCAGTGAGCTGACTGTGGATGAGCCCAAGAAGACCTGCTGGTCGGGGATGTGTGGTTTCCCCCAGGTGGTGTCTCAGGTACATGTGGTCAGTGCTGCAGGACTTAAGCAGCAGGACTCTGAAGGCGGTAGGTGGTCTGATATTTTCTTGCCTGTGTCGTTGATGTGGATCCTGTAAATGTATTTTTCTGCATAATGATAACTGTTTTTGGAAGTTTGGTAGTTTGGAAAGTCCACTAATGTGACATTTCACTGCCACATTATTCGGATGTGTCTTTTTTTGCTCTGTGCCCTGTAATTTCTGATGATGATTTACAGCTCATGGGCAGTTTCCCAGATTCTCCGCCTGTTGATGGAGTCTTGTAGATATGAAATATCTTTAAATGCCAGGAAATGCAGGTTCACCAATGTAGTCTGTGGGAGGCGACAGCGGGGTCATGTGGTTTTATTTAAGGTTATATCTATGATTTCAGAAGCAGGTGGAAGTGACGAATCGCCTGCGGTGTTTACAGTCTAGTAGTAGATGTAGTAGTGACTGCTCACCTGCAGAGCTTACAGTCTAGTGGTAGATGTAGTGACTGCTCACCTGCGGAGCTTACAGTCTAGTGGTAGATGTAGTGACTGCTCACCTGCGGAGCTTACAGTCTAGTTGTAGATGTAGTAGTGACTGCTCACCTGCAGAGCTTTCAGTCTAGTGGTAGATGTAGTAGTGACTGCTCACCTGCGGAGCTTACAGTCTAGTGGTAGATGTAGTAGTGACTGCTCACCTGCGAAGCTTACAGTCTAGTGGTGATGTAGTAGTGACTGCTCACCTGTGGAGCTTACAGTCTAGTGGTGGATGTAGTAGTGACTGCTCACCTGCGGAGTTTACAGTCTAGTGGTAGATGTAGCAGTGACGGCTCACCTGCAGAGCTTTGTCTAGTGGTAGATGTAGTAGTGACTGCTCACCTGCGGAGCTTACAGTCTAGTGGTAGATGTAGTAGTGACGGCTCACCTGCAGAGCTTTCAGTCTAGTGGTAGATGTAGTAGTGACGGCTCACCTGCGGAGCTTACAGTCTAGTGGTAGATGTAGTAGTGACGCTCACCTGCGAGCTTACAGTCTAGTGGGTAGTATGATGCTCACGCGTACAGTCTATGTAGATTAGCAGTGACGCTCACTGCGAGTTACAGTCTAGTGGTAGATGTAGCAGTGACTGCTCACCTGCGGAGCTTACAGTCTAGTGGTAGATGTAGTCAGTGACTGCTCACCTCAGCACTGGGAGTAGATGACGCTCACTGCGGAGCTTAAGTCTATGTAGATGTAGTGTGACTGCTCACCTGCGGAGCTTACAGTCTAGTGGTAGATGTAGCAGTGACTGCTCACCTGCGGAGCTTACAGTCTAGTGGTAGATGTAGTAGTGACTGCTCACACTGCGGAGCTTACAGTCTAGTGGTAGATGTAGCAGTGACTGCTCACCTGCGGAGCTTACAGTCTAGTGGTAGATGTAGTAGTTGACTGCTCACCTGCGGAGCTTACAGTCTAGTGGTAGATGTAGCAGTGACTGCTCACCTGTGGAGCTTACAGTCTAGTGGTAGATGTAGTAGTGACTGCTCACCTGCGGAGCTTACAGTCTAGTGGTAGATGTAGCATGTGACTGCTCACCTGGGAGCTTACAGTCTAGTGGTAGATGTAGTAGTGACTGCTCACCTGCGGAGCTTACAGTCTAGTGGTAGATGTAGCAGTGACTGCTCACCTGCGGAGCTTACAGTCTAGTGGTAGATGTAGTAGTGACTGCTCACCTGCAGAGCTTACAGTCTAGTGGTAGATGTAGCAGTGACTGCTCACCTGTGGAGCTTACAGTCTAGTGGTAGATGTAGTAGTGACTGCTCACCTGCGAGCTTACAGTCTAGTGTAGATGTAGCAGTGACTGCTCACCTGCGGAGCTTACAGTCTAGTGGTAGATGTAGTAGTGACTGCTCACCTGCGGAGCTTACAGTCTAGTGGTAGATGTAGTAGTGACTGCTCACCTGCGGACTTACAGTCTAGTGGTAGATGTAGTAGTGACTGCTCACCTGCGGAGTTACAGTCTAGTGGTAGATGTAGTAGTGACTGCTCACCTGTGGAGCTTACAGTCTAGTGGTAGATGTAGTAGTGACTGCTCACCTGCGGAGCTTACAGTCTAGTGGTAGATGTAGTAGTGACTGCTCACCTGCGGAGTTACAGTCTAGTGGTAGATGTAGTAGTGACTGCTCACCTGCGGAGCTTACAGTCTAGTGGTAGATGTAGTAGTGACTGCTCACCTGCGGAGTTACAGTCTAGTGGTAGATGTAGTAGTGACTGCTCACCTGCGGAGCTTACAGTCTAATGGTAGATGTAGTAGTGACGCTCACCTGCGGAGCTTACAGTCTAGTGGAGATGTGTAGTGACGGCTCACCTGCGGAGCTTACAGTTAGTGTGATGTAGTAGTGACTGCTCACTGCGAGCTTCAGTTAGTGGTAGATGTAGTAGTGACTGCTCACTGCGGAGCTTACAGTCTAGTGGTGATGTAGTATGACTGCTCACCTGCGAGCTTACATCTAGTGGAGATTAATGACGCTCACCTGCGAGCTTGTCTAGTGGTAGATGTAGTGACGCTACCTGCGAGCTTCAGTCTAGTGTAATGTAGTAGTGACGCTCACCTGCGGACTTCGTCTAGTGGTAGATGTAGATGACGCTCACCTGCGAGCTTACAGTCTATGGTGATGTAAGTGACGCTCACTGCGAGCTTTCAGTCTAGTGTAGATGTAGTAGTGACGCTCACCTGCGGAGCTTACAGTCTAGTGGTAGAGTAGCAGTGACTGCTCACCTGCGGCTTACAGTCTATGGTAGATGTAGTAGTGACTGCTCACCTGTGGAGTTACAGTCTAGTGGTAGATGAGTAGTACGCTCACTGCGGAGTTACAGTCTAGTGTAGATGTAGAGTGACTGCTACTGGGGTTACAGTCTAGTGGTAGATGTAGAGTGATGCTCACCTGCGGAGTTACAGTCTAGTGTATGATATGACTGCTCCTGCGGAGTTACAGTCTAGTGGTAGAGTAGTAGTGACTGCTCACCTGCGGAGTTACAGTCTAGTGTAGATGTATATGACTGCTCACCTGCGGAGTTACAGTCTAGTGGTAATGTAAGTGACGCTCACCTGCGGAGCTTACAGTCTAGTGGTAGATGTAGTAGTGACTGCTCACCTGCGGGAGCTTACAGTCTAGGGGAGATGTAGTAGTGACTGCTCACCTGTGGAGCTTACAGTTAGTGGTAGATGTAGTAGTGAACGCTCACCTGCGAAACTTACAGTCTAGTGGTGGGTGTAGTAGTGACAGCTCACCTGCGGAGCTTACAGTCTAGTGGTAGATGTAGTAGTGACGTGCTCACCTGCGGAAGCTTACAGTCTAGTGGTGGATGTAGTAGTGACGGCTCACCTGCGGAGCTTACAGTCTAGTGGTAGATGTAGTAGTGACTGGCTCACCTGCGGAGCTTACAGTCTAGTGGTGGATGTTAGTAGTGACGTGGCTCACCTGCGGACTTACAGTCTAGTGGTAGATGTTAGTAGTGACTGGCTCACCTGCGGAGCTTAACAGTCTAGTGGTGGATGTAGTAGTGGTGCTCACCCCGCGGAATTTTCAGTCTAGTGGTTTGATGTAGCAGTACTGTTCCCCCCGCGGGGCTTCCCGTCTAGTGGTAATGTAGTAGTGGGCCCTTTTCCAATGCGGGGGCTTACAGTCTATTTGGGAGAAATGTAGTGTGACTGCCCACCTGTGGGGGGCAAAAAGTTCCCCAGTGGAGATGAAATTGTAAAATGCTCACCTCCGAGTTACGTCTAGTGGTAGATGAGTAGTGACTTTTCCCAAACCGGGGAGTTACCCGATAGTGGTTGATGTTGCAGGACGTTTTTCCTCGGAGCTTACTTCTAGTGGAAAATGTTTTTAGTGACTTCTCACCTGCGGGCCCTTTCAGTCTAGGGTTGTTGGGAAAGTGATGCTCCCCCTGCGGAGTTACAGTCTATTGGTTTAAAAGTAGCTTGACTGTTCAAAACCCGCGGGGCTTACGTCAAATGGTAGATTGTAAAATAAATGACTTCTCCCCCGGGGAAACTTACTCTTTTGTGGAAATGTAAACAATGACTGGGTTTACCTGGGGTTTTTCATTTTAAATGGAGATGTATAGTGACTTCTCACCTGCGGAGCTTTCTTTAAGTGGTAAAGTAGCAGGGACCCGTCACCTGCGGAAACCCCTTTCAGTCCAAATGGTGGGGGAGTATTGACGGGCTCACCTGCGGGGCTTAAAAAGTCTAGTTTGGGGATTTTAGAGTGACTGCCCCCTGCGGATCTTACAGTCTATGGTTTTGATTAGTAGGACGGCTCACCCGCAGAGCTTACATCTAGTGGGTTTATGTACATTTAAATGCTCACCCCGCGGATTACAGTTTTAAATGGGGAGATGTAAATAGTAAATGCTCAACCCGCGGAGTTTCAGTCTAGTGGGATTAGCAGTGACTGCCAAAATCGGGGCTTACAGGTTTAAGGGGGGTAGATTAGTAGGGGCTGCCACCCCGTGGGGAAAATTTTGGTGCGGGGGTTTGGG
>JARQOD010000002.1:8354938-8417305 GCA_033576555.1 Oophaga sylvatica
CACATGATATATTTTAGTTATTTAATTTTTTTTATAATTTTTCTCAGGTTTGGAATCACAATGTGATTAAAGACGAATTTATGGGTCAAGTGGTCCTAAATGCTGAAGCGAACAACCAACAGTCTCAACACAGCCTGCCGCTCCAGGACAAGAGTAACAAGAGTAATCCCAGGTCGCCGGCTCCATCCAGCTGGTTCTATTCAGCAGCAACAGCCTGACCGGAATCTAAGCACCAGAACTGCCAGACGGCACCCACCGCGGCGGCTGCTTCCGAGCTGTCAGCTGTTGTGACCCGTATTTCATAGACCTATATCATCTATATTCCTGTGCGGTACCGGAGCATGCCGCACCTCACCCCAGTGTCCTGTGTTTCATGTATCCATATACAGAATTATCTACGAGTAGGATAAGCGGCGCCATTCCAGGCCATTTATATGTATCTGTTATTTCTTATACCCGGACAAGGGGGCCGGATGGTTCCTTACAGATATCTCAGATGTATCGCTGGGTGGGAGTGAGGGTCCTCTGTTGGTCATGTGACTGACGGTCACAATCTGGATTCCGGAGGGAATAATACCGCCATATGGAAGAGCAGGCGATTGGATCCATGTCACCTGGGTCTCTGGTATTATGTAGGTAAAGTCTCATCCAGATCTCTGCTTGCTGTATATGAACTGAATTTTATATATAAAATATATATATATTAATATATATATATATATATATATATTTTAATCAAGAAGCCTGTGCAGACCAAGAACTCTCGCAGCTGAGGGTTTGCTACAATTGTACCCACTTTATACAATCCCCTTCATGTCTGTTATTTTTTTTTACCTGCACTGATACATTGCAACAAACCATCAAGTCAGAAGATAGATTTATGCTGCTGATATTTTTCCGATTGTCTCCGCTGGATACTATTGTAACAGACCCTCAGCTTCGACAGTAATTAGGTCGGGACATGGTAGGTATGCAGCAGTGTTTCTATTCACTGCCAGCAAGCGGAGACTTTGTGAAATGCAAAGAATTAAGGCAAGAAGTTTATTTAAAAGTTTGCAGAACTTCTTATTACACATGATAAGGCTTTACTTACATAAAATTAAGGAAACCCTTTAAGAAATATGACAACCCCCCATCGAGGTGTCTATATCGCATGTCCATTATTATGTGTAGATAGATGCCAGTATATATACTACAACGCATGCACATCGCCTGGGAATGTACGAGCAATGAAATGGACGGGACGAGAAATAGATCAAATGTGCCAAAGGGCTCCAGGTTTGACTCTGGCCGCACAAGGGTTAACAGCGCTCCTCCATCCTAAATTCTAGACCTCCCGAAGTCTTAATTCCCATTTATAGGAGATTTTTAAGCACCACTGCTCTTATAAACACCCAGAAATACCCACTTGGAGGTATAATTACATGAACCATTTCTTAAAGGGAATGTTTAATACTGAGGAAAAAAATGGGAATATTAGCAAGTTCTGGGTTTCTCTCCTTTTTGTAGAGGCTCTGGCCCAAAAATAGGATGGAGCCGAGGCGAGTGTCCTCTACTTATACTTCGTTCTAACAAACAGTGGCCATGTTGTTCCTATCGACCAATCGGAGAACAGCTTTCATTTTCTGACTGAGATGACGACAAATCAGAGATTGGCTTTTATCAGACAGAAAGTGAAAGCTGAGTGCTGATTGGTTACCATCGGTAACAGTTACTCCGAGACAGGTTTTTGTACACGAAGGCCTCAGTGACTGGTAAATTTGTTGCCATGGTGATTGAGCAACTATCAGTCAGATCAGTATCTGTTAATCAGTGTGCCTCTCAAAGAGCAAAGCCATAATTAGCCATGTCTGACACAGGGTCCAAAATGCCAAATAATTAGTTTTTTTTGTTAAAATTTCTGACTGTTTTTATGCATGAGGTCTTTCTCTGTGGTGTTGTCATAGCAACAAATACTGTAACCGACCAATGGTTGCTACGGGCAACGCCATAGGTCTTCATTTATATAATTTTTCGGAAATGTCGCCTCATGTCTTAAGATTTCGCTCATCTGTGAAGAAGTTCTTGGATTTAGTGTAACTTTTCGTTTCTTGATTTTTCTTTGTTTTCTTTTTGTACAACGTTCGTCTCTACCTTGACGGTGATTTGGGGGTTTACGTTCTCTTGACTTTCTATTTTTATTACTATTCGATTTTATGATCTCTTTTTTGTACGTTTACAGGTTAGCACTTTATAATCCGTATAATGAGTACATGGGGAACCTTTATATTATACGCGTCCGCGCAGTGAATCGCCTTACCAAGACAGCTGAAAAATAAAAAAAAATGTCAATAAAAGCTGAATATTTAAATTGGTGTCCCAATATTCGACATAATTTATAAGATCGCACTAATTGCACAAGCACTGACATTAATGGCGCTGACTGGTTCACAGCTGGTTAACATTTTCCTTCCATGGCTAATATTCAGGGCCTGTGCACACGTTGCGGATTCCTAGCGGTTTTGCCGCGGTTTTTCGCGGCGGAAACGCCGCAAAACCGCTTACACAATACAACTCATTAAGGCCTATGGGATTCCGCAATGCTGTGCACATGCGTGTTTTTTCTGCGGCGGAATCGCATCGCGGGAGAATCCGCAGCATGTTCATTCTTTTTCCGGAACCGCGGCGACTCCGCCGCCATAGGATTGCATTGAACCGATTACTTTCCGCATGTGGCTGTGCCCACCATGCGCAAAGTAAGCGGTTCATGTGTGGATGGTACCCAGGGTCTGGAGGAGAGGAGACCTGCCCTGGTACCATATCCATGTAAAAACAATAATTAAAATAAAAAATAATGATATTCTCACCTTCCGGCGGCCCCCGCAGCTTTCCCGCCTCTCAGCGACGCTCCCGCCAATCCCGTTCCCAGTAATGCATTGCGAGAATCACCCCAGATGACGTAGCGGTCTCGCGTGATGCTACGTCATCGGGGTGATTGTCGCAAAGGACGCCTGGGAACGGGATTGGCCGGGAGCGTCGCTGAGAGGCGGGAAAGCTGCGGGGGCCGCCGGAAGGTGAGAATATCACGATTTATTATTTTTTTTATTATTTTTTACATTAGATCTTTTTACTATTGATGCGACATAGGCGGCATCAATAGTAAAAAGTTGGTCACACGAGTCAAACACTTGTTTGACTCGTGTGACCAACCTGTCAGATCGCTTGTAAAACGCCAGCATTCTGCAAGCTAATTCCGCTTGCAAAACGCTAGTGTTTAGCGGGAATACGCAAACCTTTAATATGCGGATTTCCCGCAGCAGGGAGGTGCGGAATTGCCGCGGAAATTTCCATGGCAATTCCGCAACGTGTGCACATAGCCTCAGGGGTTTTTTTTTTTTTTTGTTTTTCCCCTCCTCTTCTTCTATTAATTGTATGCTAATTATTCTTCTGTCGACTTGCGTGAACAAGGATTTATGAGTCTTTTGCATGACAATTTTTTATTTTTGACTGACGCCACTTATATAATGTACTGAAAAATGGGAGAAAAAAATTTCAAAGTGAAATGGAAAAAAGCGAAAAAAAAATCCATTCAGTCATTACTTTTTGGCTTTTGTTTTTGTTCATTGTGCTGTAAAAATTACCCAGTGATATGATTTTTACAGGTCACTGCCATTTACGGCAATAATCCAAATGTAAATGTATATTATATATTTGCAAACCAGTTCCAGAGATTTGGATCTTTTTTTATTCAGTGTGAATTAAGTTTTTTATCCAGGGGTGTAGCTCACGGGATCCTCTGGGGCGTGTCTCTAGGCTGCTTTGCATTATTACCCTGTGAGCCACGCCCCTTTGTTAACGTACAAATTATCGTGAAATAAAAGGCTCATATCTCTGGAACAATATGATGGATTTTAAAAAAAAAAAAGCAGGAAGCTAAAAGAAAAAAAAACTGCCAATTTTTGATCTTGTTACAGGTCCACTTCAATTATTTTAATCTGTTAATGTCATGGCACATCCACAGTATGCGCCATAATTGTCTGATATATGCGGGACTCCAAACTACCTCGAAAACGAGGCCCTGCCATGTTCTGCTGTCAATGGAGATGTGGACATTTGGTTCTATATTCATTTGTGTGGGACTTTCGGCCAATTTCGATGAGTAGAACATACACAGTCCCTTCTATTCCTGCGGTAAAACCCCTGTTAAGATATTTATGTTGTATACCCGGGACGGACAATTAACTTTCCCGAGGGGCCACATGGGAGACCATGTTGTGGAGGCCGAACCAATAGGGTGAAATTAATTTTGCTCAATATTAATATTAACCTACCATAATTAAAATTTATTTTATATTGTATCACTTAATATTGAGCTGAATTAAGTCTGTGAGCAACTGCTGCTGTAATACATGTGACACTCAGCCTTATTGTATTATCACTAGCAGCAAATTTATTGCTTTGTATAAAGTTATGGTGCTCCTGTTGTTCAGCCCTTGTACCTCACCAGATCCCCACATACAGGATGATGCATCCACAGCTCCCAACACTACATGATGTCCCTACACAGCATGATGGACCCCACACACAGTATGATGCCCTCGCAGCCCCCAAGCACAGTACGAGACCCCCACAGCTCTCCAACACTGACGTCCCCACACAGTTCTCAGCCCCCCTCAGCACGGTATGATGGACCCCACACACAGTATAGGGTATGCCACACTAAACAATATCGCTAACGAGATCGCTAAAAAACGTCACTATTTAGCGATCCCGTTAGCGATATTGTTCAGTGCGGCAGCTTCCAGCGACGAGCTTCCTGCTGTGATCTCGCTCGTCGCTGGAATCGCTCCGGACCCTATTTCATCGCTGGCGCTCCCGCTGGGTGAGTATCTAATCGCTGTGTGGCACCTTTTCTTAGCGATTTAGCGGTACTTTTGTACCGCTAAAGTCGTTAAGAAGATCGCTAACGGCGATAGCGTCGTTAACTATATCGCTAAATGTGCCGCATTTAGCGATATAGAAACAATCCCGCTAGCGATCGCATTAGTATGCGTCGTTATCGTGATCGCTAGCGGGATTGTTTAGTGTGGCAGTACCTTATGATGCCCTGTAAGCCCCCCCCCAGCACACTATGATGACCACACACAGTATGGTGCCCTCACAACCCCTCAGCACTGTGTGATGACCACACACAGTATGGTGGACTTCACACACAGTATTATGCCCCCACAGTTCTCCAACACTGTATGATGTCCCCACACACAGTATGATGGACCCCACACACAGTATTATGCCCCCACAGTTCTCCAACACTGTATGATGTCCCCACACACAGTATGATGCCCCCCAGCACAGTATGATGGACCCTACACACAGTATTATGCCACCGCAGTTCTCCCAACAGTGTATGATGTGCCCACACACAGTATGATGCCCTCTCAGCCCCCCCAGCACAGTATGATGGTCCACACAGTATGTTCGCCTATAGCCCCCACAACGTACACGCAGTATGATGGCTCTCACTTCCGCCTTAATGGTATGATTATACCAAACATTCACCCTACAAGTAACTGACGAAAAAAATACATATCTTGCCCCCGTTCCCCCGGCGCTTTGCTCAACTCCGCACACCAGACATGTACATTTGCTGGGAATAGTTGCTAATTATGCAAATTGTCTCTTCAGAGAGGAAGAGAGCTAGAACTCTAGTGCCACCTTTTGGAAGGTAGCAATCCTACAAGTCAATGTCGACCCTTTAACGGCTTATCACATGACCTAGGATAATAGCCAAACCAGAATCTCAATTTGCAGACACTGTGTTTCGGGGTTCAGCCCCTCGTCAGTGCAAAGCGGAGATCTGGTTTGGCTGTGTGAGAGGCGTCAGACCATTGTCCAAGAAATATCGTCACTCCTTGCGGAGATCAACATGCTAAGCATGCCGATGAGGAGACTTAAAGCCGCAATGCTCCTCTGGGAAATATGCTAATTATGCAAATTGTCTCTTCAGAGAGGAAGAGAGCTAGAACTCTAGTGCCACCTTTTGGAAGGTAGCAATCCTACAAGTCAATGTCGACCCTTTAACGAGCCTTATCACATGACCTAGGATAATAGCCAAACCAGAATCTCAATTTGCAGACACTGTGTTTCGGGGTTCAGCCCCTCGTCAGTGCAAAGCGGAGATCTGGTTTGGCTGTGTGAGAGGCGTCAGACCATTGTCCAAGAAATATCGTCACTCCTTGCAGAGATCAACATGCTAAGCATGCAGATGAGGAGACTTAAAGCCGCAATGCTCCTCTGGGAAATATGCTAATTATGCAAATTGTCTCTTCAGAGAGGAAGAGAGCTAGAACTCTAGTGCCACCTTTTGGAAGGTAGCAATCCTACAGTCTCCTCATCTGCATGCTTAGCATGTTGATCTCCGCAAGGAGTGACGATATTTCTTGGACAATGGTCTGACGCCTCTCACACAGCCAAACCAGATCTCCGCTTTGCACTGATGAGGGGCTGAACCCCGAAACACAGTGTCTGCAAATTGAGATTCTGGTTTGGCTATTATCCTAGGTCATGTGATAAGGCTCGTTAAAGGGTCGACATTGACTTGTAGGATTGCTACCTTCCAAAAGGTGGCACTAGAGTTCTAGCTCTCTTCCTCTCTGAAGAGACAATTTGCATAATTAGCATATTTCCCAGAGGAGCATTGCGGCTTTAAGTCTCCTCATCTGCATGCTTAGCATGTTGATCTCCGCAAGGAGTGACGATATTTCTTGGACACTGGGAATAGTTGTAACATATGTTAATATATTTATTTATACTAGCTATGAACCCGTTCTACGCCCGGGTGGCAAGCATTTTTATTGGTATATGGTCTCCCATCCTGGTATGTGCTGCCCCCCTCTTATCCTGGTATGCATGGTCCCCTCACCCCCACCCAATCCTGGTATGCATGGTACCCCCTCATCCTGGTATGCATGGTCCCCTCACACCCCAATCCTTGTATGCATGTTACCCCCTCATCCCTATCCTTGTATGCATGGTACCCCCTCATCCCTATCCTGGTATGCATGGTTCCCTCACCCCCAATCCTGGTATGCATGGTCCCCTCCCCCAATCCTGGAATGCATGGTCACCTCACCCCCCAATACTGGAATGCATGATCCCCTCACCCCCCCAATCCTGGTATGCATGGTCCCCTCACCCCCCAATCCCAGTATGCATGGTGCCCTCACCCCCCATATCCTGGTATGCATGGTCCCCCAATCCCTATCGTAGGATGTATGGTACCCCCTTACCCCCCAATTCTGGTATGCATGGTCCCCTGATCCCCAATCCTGGTATGCACGGTACCCTCACCCCCCTATCCTGGTATGCACGGTACCCCTCACCCCCCTCTCCTGGTATGCATGGTACCCCTCATCCCCCAATCCTGATATGCATGGTCCCCTCACCCCCAATTCTGGTATGCATAGTCCTCTCATCCCCATCCTGGTATGCATGGTCCCCTCACTCCACTATCCTGGTATGCATGGTCCCCTCACCCCCCTATCCTGATATGCATGGTCCCCTCACCCCCCAATCCTGGTATGCATGGTCCCCTCCTCCCCAATCCTGGAATGCATGGTCCCCTCACCCCTAATCCCGGTATGCATGGTGCCCTCACCCCCCCAATCCTGGAATGCATGGTCCCTCCTCCCAATCCTGGAATGCATGGTCCCCTCACCCCCAATCCTGGTATGCATGGTCCCCTCACCTCCCAATTCTGGCATGCATGGTCCGTTCATCCCCAATCCTGGTATGCATGGTCCCCTCTTCCCCAATCCTGGAATGCATGGTCCCCTCACCCCCCAATCCCGGTATGCATGGTCCCCTCACCCCCCAATTCTGGCATGCATGGTCCGCTCATCCCCAATCCTGGTATGCATGGGACCCCTCACCCCCCTATCCTGGTATGCATGGTACCCCTCACCCCCCTATCCTGGTATGCATGATCCCCTCACCCCCCAATCCCGGTATGCATGGTGCCCTCACCCCCCCATATCCTGGTATGCATGGTCCCCCCATCCCTATCGTAGGATGTATGGTACCCTCTTACCCCCCAATTCTGGTATGCATGGTCCCCTGATCCCCAATCCTGGTATGCACGGTATCCCTCACCCCCCTATCCTGGTATGCACGGTACCCCTCACCCCCCTATCCTGGTATGCATGGTACCCCTCATCCCCCAATCCTGATATGCATGGTCCCCTCACCCCCCAATTCTGGTATGCATAGTCCTCTCATCCCCTATCCTGGTATGCATGGTCCCCTCACTCCACTATCCTGGTATGCATGGTACCCTCACCCCCCTATCCTGATATGCATGGTTCTCTCACCCCCCAAACCTGGAATGCATGGTCCTCTCACCCTCCAATCCTGGTATGCATGGTCCCCTCCTCCCAATCCTGGAATGCATGGTCCCCTCACCCCTAATCCCGGTATGCATGGTGCCCTCACCCCCCAATCCTGGAATGCATGGTCCCCTCAGCCCCCAATCCTGGTATGCATGGTCCCCTCCTCCCCAATCCTGGAATGCATGGTCCCTCACCCCCTAATCCCAGTATGCATGGTGCCCTCACCCCCAAATCCTGGTATGCATGGTCCCCTCCCCAATCCTGGAATGCATGGTCCCCTCCCCAATCCTGGAATGCATGGTCCCCTCCCCAATCCTGGAATGCATGGTCCCCTCCCCAATCCTGGAATGCATGGTCCACTCACCCCTTAATCCCGGTATGCATGGTGCCCTCACCCCCCAATCCTGGAATGCATTGTCCCCTCCTCCCCAATTCTGGAATGCATGGTCCCCTCACCCCCTAATCCTGGTATGCATGTTGCCCTCACCCCCCAATCCCGGTATGCATGGTCCCCTCCTCCCCAATCCTGGAATGCATGGTCCCCTCACCCCCTAATCCCGGTATGCATGGTGCCCTCACCCCCCAATCCTGGAATGCATGGTCCCCTCAGCCCCCAATCCTGGTATGCATGGTCCCCTCCTCCCCAATCCTGGAATGCATGGTCCCTCACCCCCTAATCCCGGTATGCATGGTGCCCTCACCCCCAAATCCTGTATGCATGGTCCCCTCCCCAATCCTGGAATGCATGGTCCCCTCACCCCTTAATCCAGTATGCATGGTGCCCTCACCCACCAATCCTGGAATGCATGGTCCCCTCCCCAATTTAGAATGCATGGTCCCCTCACCCCCAATCCTGGTATGCATGGTCCCCTCACCTCCCAATTCTGGCATGCATGGTCCTTCACCCCAATCCTGGTATGCATGGTCCCCTCCCCCCAATCCTGGAATGCATGGTCCCCTCACCCCCAATCCTGGTATGCATGTTGCCCTCACCCCCAATCCGGTATGCATGGTCCCCTCCTCCCCAATCCTGGAATGCATGGTCCCCTCACCCCCTAATCCCGGTATGCATGGTGCCCTCACCCCCCAATCCTGGATGCATGGTGCCCTCACCCCCAATCCTGGAATGCATGGTCCCCTCAGCCCCAATCCTGGTATGCATGGTCCCCTCCTCCCCAATCCTGGAATGCATGGTCCCTCACCCCCTAATCCCGGTATGCATGGTGCCCTCACCCCCAAATCCTAGTATGCATGGTCCCCTCCCCAATCCGGATGCATGGTCCCCTCACCCCTAATCCAGTATGCATGGTGCCCTCACCCCACCAATCCTGGAATGCATGGTCCCCTCCTCCCCAATTATAGAATGCATGGTCCCCTCACCCCCCAATCCTGGTTATGCATGGTCCCCTCACCTCCCCAATTCTGGCATGCATGGTCCGTTCATCCCCAATCCTGGTATGCATGGTCCCCTCTCTCCCAATCCTGGAATGCATGGTCCCCTCACCCCTAATCCTGGTATGCATGTTGCCCTCACCCCCAATCCCGGTATGCATGGTCCCCTCACCCCCCAATTCTGGCATGCATGGCCGCTCATCCCCAATCCTGGTATGCATGGACCCCTCACCCCCTTATCCTGGTATGCATGGTACCCCTCACCCCCCCTATCCTGGTATGCATGGTCCCCTCACCCCCTTATCCTGGTATGCATGGTACCCCTCACCCCCCCTATCCTGGTATGCATGGTCCCCTCACCCCCCCTATCCTGGTATGCATGGTCCCCTCACCCCCCCCATCCTGGTATGCATGGTCCCCTCACCCCCCCATCCTGGTATGCATGGTCCCCTCACCCCCCCTATCGTAGGATGTATGGTCCCCCTTACCCCCTATTTTGGTATGCATGGTCCTCAACCCCCATCCTGGTATGCATGGTCCTCACCCCTATCATAGGATGCATGGTCCCCTCACTCCCTATCTTCATAAGTATGCTACCTCTCACCCCCTATCCTGATATGTATGGTCCCCCTCACCCCTAATAAACTGCACACATACAAAAAAAACAAACATTTATACTCATCTTTCTTCCCTGTGCTCCAGCGCTGTCCCGTTATGCCGGAGGCTAGGGGGGGGGGTGAGTGTGGCGCCGGAGTACGCGCATGCCCATACAGCGCTGTCCAGGGCCATTTTACTGAAGACACTGCAAATGTGTCTTCAGTAAAATGGCGCCGGATAGCTCCATGTGCATGTGCGATTCTGACACGCTCTCCTGCCTCTGTGTCCGGCAAGAGAAGCACCGCAGCAACGCTCCTCCTGGTCAGGTATCTATGTAGGTATGGCGCCGGAGATCGCGGTATCAGTGTCTACACGTACTGCGATCTCCGGCGCCGTACACAATCCTCACCGCTGGATGCCGTCTTCTGTCTGGAGCCAGACTGCGCAGGCGCGTCACCTTTATATAGGCTTCAGACAGAGTGACGCTCCCAGCGTTATATTATAGATTGGATTGTGCAGCCTTAACATCTTGTCCTGTGTGGACGCATCGTTACAGCTGGGTGCAGAGGACGCCTGGCTGCCTGCTCATTGTAATAGCTGTTCTCAGTAATATAATAAACTTCATTTATATAGCGCTCTCTTATTCCGCAGCGCTTTACAGACTTTATCATCACTGTCCCCATTGGGGCTCACTATCTACATTCCTATCAGTCTTTGGACTGTGCTAGGAAACCTGAGAACGCGGAGGAAACCCACGCAAACACGGGGAGAACATACAAACTCCTTGCAGATGTCTTTAGTGCAGAGGTGTAGCTAGGGCTTTTGGTTCAGCGGGGGAGAAACTTCTCAGTGGCCCCAACCAGGTAACCTTGATTACAACTGGGCGATGCACCCTAAAAGTGGATGTAGGAGAACCTCAGCAGATGACCGCGCGGTGCTGAAAATAATCTCTGTATAAAGACCAACATTGATATTACTGCCATATGGTCAGTGGTAAATACCAGTCCTACAGAACATAAGATTACTGTACAGTACAGTTACAGACTGACTTACCGCTGACGTTCTTTCTGATGGATTCGTTCACTTTTCCCGTCTTTTCTATCTGGCCCAGACCGACATGACTACTTCTCCAGCTAGGACTCATCTGCAGAGAATACAACAAAGACACGTTTCACTTCTCACATTTCCTGCACCGTCCCCATCTATCCCCAACCTGCACCAACTCCTCATCCTACTGATACCCCAATACTGAGCCGCTGCTGCCGTATGTGTCCCTATTACTGCACCTGATACCCCAATACTGAGCCGCTGCTGCCGTATGTGTCCCTATTACTACACCAGATACCCCAATACTGAGCCGCTGCTGCCATATGTGTCCCTATTACTGCACCTGATACCCCAATACTGAGCCGCTGCTGCCGTATGTGTCCCTATTACTGCTCCTGATACCTCAATACTGAGCCGCTGCTGCCGTATGTGTCCCTATTACTACACCAGATACCCCAATACTGAGCCGCTGCTGCCATGTGTCCCTATTACTGCTCCTGATAACCCCAATACTGAGCCGCTGCTGCCGTATGTGTCCCTATTACTGCTCCTGATACCCCAATACTGAGCCGCTGCTGCCGTATGTGTCCCTATTACTGCTCCTGATACCCAATACTGAGCCGCTGCTGCCGTATGTGTCCCTATTACTGCACCGGATACCTCAATACTGAGCCGCTGCTGCCGTATGTGTCCCTATTACTGCACTTACTGTGCGGTTCTCTGCACCCTCTAAATTCTAAAGCAACGCTCTAGAATATACTAATGCCGGGTGCAAGTGTGCTAGAAAACAGAGCCCACATTTTGCCCCCTAGAAAGTAATAGTGCCCTGTGTGTGCCCCTTTAATAGTCACCGTAACCTGAGTTTCCCTATAACAATAAGTGCTCACTTAACATTGAATAATGTCCAGAGTCTCCTCTGTACAGCTCCCCTATATACAGTATAATGCCTCCTCACTGTAATGTACTCCGCACAGTATACTGACCCCTTAGTAGCCCCCAAACTGCTTGATGGCCCCAATACTGTAATCTCCACACTGTATAATGGCCCCCTGGATGGCCTCCATATAGTATAATGTACCAGATAGTCCTCCATGTAATATAATGCACTCCCCATACGCAGCTTGTATAATATAATGCACCCCGATAAAAAAATATATAAATCCAATACTCGCCTCTCCTCGTTCCCATGGTGCTGAGCGCCTGCACATTTCCAGACAGCGGGCGCCGAGCAGTGACGTCATTGCGCCCGCTGTCAGTGTCGCTGATGTCAGACGCTGAGAGGGGGATGATGGGAGAGGGAGCGTTACGCTTCTCTCATCAATGCGATCAGCTGTATTTGCATGCAGCTGATACAGTTGACCTTGTGAGAACGAGCAGGGGGCTCACTGTTGGCACAGGGCCCCCCACCGGTCTTCCGGTGCCCCATAGCGGCCGGGTGGCAGAGCAGGGAGATCGATTCTCCCTTCTCTGCCGCAGAGTGCAACTATCAGCATGATGTGCTCGCCGATACAGTTACATAGCGTAGTTCTGGGTGGGGCCCGCGGCCACCGCCCTCTCTGCTCCTCCTGTAGCTACGCTACTGCCTTGGTGGGATTTGAATCCAGGACTACAGCGCTGCAAGGCAACAATGGTAACCACTGAGCCACCATGCTGCAGTCATTGACTTGTCTATAGAAAGTCGATCAGCAATAATTATCGGATAAGTAAATACATATCTTTTTTATTAAAATATAAAAAAAAAAAAAAACATGGTGGGTGCAACGTGTGGAATTTTATAGACTGTATTCAGAAAATCTATTATTGGCCACTAGGTGTCAGGTTAGAGCAAAATTTCTGTTGTCAATGAGATGCAATGGTCTATCTTGGCCACATGGTGGCAGTATTTGCAGATCAATTTTAGTAATTGACAGAAACTGTCCTATAATGGACATGGGATGAGGGCCAATTCTGATTTGCTTGGAAAGGTCAGTAGAAAAGTAGATGCAAGGCCCTATGGCTGAAAACCCATCAAAATTGACACTGGAATGAACATCAAGCAACTGCACGAAGCTGTGGAAAACATGGAAGCAAAGTGAGAACATGGCCAAGGGTCAGACATGACTGTAGGGTTATCCCTGCTTCCCATAATATTATCATAGGGTGCTGACAGGTGCTGCGCCTTGCACAACTCATCCACCTGACTGCATAGGCACTTGGCATACATTTCATGCTGTTTTTGTTACCGTGCATTAATCCAGAAAGTCTGATAATCCAGCAAATATCTGATTTAGTTAATTCTGGATTAAAGGAATGTTTTATTTTTAGCTTCCAATCAGTCACCCTTTATCTTGTGACTCAGATGAAAATCGTGACGCCACATGGTGCAGTTCTCGTCTCCCATTATGTGATTCATGTGTGCTATGGGCGGTCCGCGGCTGAAGTCCAGGGATGACGCTGCTCCTTGGATCACAAAGTTATTAAGGGCCCTGAAAAACCTTTTGGATGAAGTAATGTAATATTTTTCCCCATTAGAGGACATAGAACGACAGACCGGGCCCCTGCCTGCGCCCTAAACTGCATGGGGATTACAAGGTCACACCCATCATGAGGGGTCAAAAAGGTCACAAATCTGATTTTCAGCGCATGTTTGAAAAAAAATAAGTAAATACTGCCTTATTGTGACCAAGGAGCAGCAAAATACCAGTAGTATTCAGGGTAAAAATGTAGCAATTAAAACTTTCCTTACACTGGCTGAGCGACCGCTCCATTACATGTGGCAACCTGTTGTGTCCTGTATTCCATCTGACATTGTTCCTCTATTGCTATACACATTTCCCATGATGCCTCTGGCTTTGCAAAGGGGGCAGATTCTCATTATGTTGCACTAATCTAAGTCCCATCTAAGGGCAGCAAGTCATAGATCAGTGCAATACAGCTGCTGTGTAGAGCAGAGTCTCAGCGTCTCCTATATGATGTATATACAGCAGCTTCAGTGTCTCCAATGTGATGTACATCAGCAGTCTCAGTGTTTCCTGTGTGATGTACAGTATATACAGCCAAGTCAGTTTCTCCTATGTGATGTATACAACAGTTTCTTGGTGTATCCTATGCGATGTATATACAGCAGTCTGTGTCTCCTATGCGATGTAATAATAATAATATTCTTTATTTATATAGCGCCATCATATTCCGCAGCGCTTTACAGTTTAACAATTTCAGAACACAAGTCATAAGTAACAACGTTAATACAATAATTAAAGCTAAATAAGCCGCCACTGCTCGTGAGAGCTTACAATCTACAATGAGGTGGGGAGATACAAAGTACAGGTGTGTATATACAATGGTGCATTTACAATGATGGTCCAGCCATCTTGAGGGAGTGAGGGATGGATGGAGATAGTGAATGGGCTACACACACACACACACTTACACATAGAATGACTTTGATTAGTGAATGTGATAGGCCACTCTGAACAGATGTGTTTTGAGGGAGCGCCTGAAACCATGCAAATTGTGGATAGTCCTAATTTCATGGGGTAGAGCATTCCAAAGGATTGGCGCAGCGCGCCATATATATGCAGTATATACAGTAGCCTCATTGTCTTCTATGTGATGTATATACAGCAGTCTCCGTATTTCCTATGTGATGCACAGTATAAACAGCAGAGTCTCTGTTTCTCATATGTGATGTATACAGCAGTTTCTCGGTGTATCCTATGTGATGTATATTCAGCAGTCTGTTTCCTATGCAATGTATATACAGCAGTCTCAGTGTCTCTTTGGCAATGTATATACAGCAGTCTTGGAATTGCCTATGTGAAGTATATACAGCAGCCTGAGTGTCTCCAATGCAAAGGGAGCAGATTCTCATATTGCGCTAGTCTAAGTCGCATCTAAGGGCAACAAGTCATAGATCAGTTCAGCTGCTGTATAAAGCAGAGTCTCAGTGTCTCCTACGTGATGTATATACAGCAGCCTCAGTGTTTCCAATGTGATGTATATTCAGCAGTCTGTGTTTCCTATGTGATGTACAGTATATACAGCAGAGTCTCGGTTTCTCCTATGTGAAGCAATTTCTCGGTATATTCGATTCGATGTATATACAGCAGTCTCTGTTTCTCCTATGTGATGTATAAAGAAGTTTCTCGGTGTATCCAGTGTGATGTATAGGAGAACATACACAGAAACAAGAATGGTAGAGGGGATGAAAGGAGTCCGAGAGCTGCCAGCAGGGTTGTGATACGTGAAGACATCCTGCAGTTCTCAGAGACTGACTTCCTGTCTGCATATGATCGCGGTACTGGACGGTGGTCAGACTGGAGATCACATGCTGCTTTTATTAATGATGATAATGTGTAAGCTGGGGTGAAATCACACAGCTGGAATATTGGAATATTACTGGCGAGTTATCCTCTGAAGCTTCTGGCCTGACGCTCAACTCTTTCTTTTCAGATATACTCTGCTGTTGGAGATTGTTTTTTTTTTTAAATTGTAATTTTTTAGTACAAAATCATAACATTCCTCTTCTAAAAATACTCTGTGCTGCTGGGAGTCCTGCTCCTTTCTCTATAATCCCCTTAAGCCTTTGACTCCCCCATTTATTCAGTCCTTTCTCCCTTGCCATCCCTCCTCATAACACACTGCCCTTCATAAGGCTAGCACGTTCCTTAAGTACTCTGTTCTGCTTTGACATGTCTCCCCGCTCCCAGTCGTCCCCCTCCTCAGGACACTGCCCCTGTCACATGCAGTCCGCTTCTCCTTAGTTATTCGGATCACCGGTTGGGTGTAGATAATACTAATCATGTGTTCTAGAAAGTTATTCTATAATCTCCAGTCTTCTGGTTATCTGGATTGTTCAGACCAACCACCATTGTGCAGGAAAAGCTGAGATAATATAGACCCCCGCTCCGGTGTCAGTCACCAGGAATTGTCAGCTGCAGACAATCCCTTGTGATGGTCAGGGCCGAAAGTGTTGGCACCCTTAAAATTGTTTCAGAAAATGAAGTTAATTTCACACAAAACCCCAAAAATGGGTTGGAAAAAATTGATACCTTTCCAAAATTGTGGGTTAACAACTTTGTTTCAAGCATGTGATGCTCGTTCAGACCCACCTGTGGCAAGTAACAGGTGTGGGCAATATGAAAATCACACCTGAAAACAGATAAAAAGTGGAGTTGACTCAATCTTTGCATTGTGTGACTGTCTGTGCCGCACTAAGCATGGAGAATAGAAAGAGGAGAAGAGAACGATCTAAGGAATGGAGAACCAAAATTGTTGAAAAATATAATTCTCAGGGTTACAAGTCCATCTCCAGAAATCTTGATGTTCCTTTGTCCACGGTGCGCTGCATAATCAAGAAGTTTACAACCTATGGCTCTGTAGCTAATCGCACTGGACGTGGCCAGAAGAGAAAATTTGATAAAAGGTTGTAATGCAGGATAGTCCGGATGGAGGATCAGAAGCCCCAATCAAGGTCCAAAATAATTCAAGCTGTCCTGTAGGCTCAGGGCGCATGAGTGTCAGCGTGAACAATCCATCGACATTTAAATTAAATGAAACGCTATGACAGGAGACCCAGGAGGACCCCACTTCTGTCAGACATAAAAAAAGCTTGACTGCAGTTTGCAAAAATGTATATGAATAAGCCAAAATTCTCCTGGGGAAGCGTCTTGTGGACAGATAAGACTAAGATAGGGCTTTTTGGTAAAGCACATCATTCTACTGTATACCGAAAATGGAATGAGGCCTACAAAGAAAAGAACACAGTACCTACAGTCAAATATGGTGGAGGTTCAAAGATGTTTTGGGGTTGTGTTGCTGCCGCTGGCACTGGGTGCCTTGACTGTGTGCAAGGCATCATGAAATGTAAAGATTACCAAAGGATTTTGGGTGGCAATGTAGTGTCCAGTGTCAGAAAGCTGGGTTAGTGTCCTAGATCATGGGTCTTCCAGCAGGACAATACTTCAAGAAGCCCCCAGAAATGGATGGAAACAAAGCGCTGGAGAATTCTGAAGTGGCAGCAATAAGTCCCGATCTAAACCTCATTGATCACCTGTGGAGAGATCTTAAAATTCCTGTTAGAAGAAGGTGCTTTCACATATGAGAGACCGGGAGCAGTTTACTAAAGGAGAGTGGTCCAAAATTCCAGATGAGAGGTGTAAGAAGCTTGTGGATGGTTATAGGAGGCGGCTGATTGCAGTTATTTATTCCAAAGGCTGGGAGTTAAATATTAAGTTGAGGGTGTCAACAATTTTGTCCGGCTCATTTTTGTGGTTTTGTGTGAAATTAGGTCCAATTTACCTTTTTTTTTCATGTTGTTCCAGTACACACAAAGGAAATAAACCTGTATAACAAAACGTGTGTAACTGCAATAATATTCTGGGAGAAATGCTTCATTATCTGGAAAAATTTCAAAGGTGTCAACACTTTAGGCCATGACTACATCTATTTATCATTATCTATCCTTTAGCTATATGGATGGAAGAAAGATGCAGTCCCTCGTGATGGAGCCATGATGATGTTCTGGCTGCTGTCTTGTAGAGTGTTCCTGGCTGTGGTTTTGTAAAGAGTCTCTGGTTCTATGGATCTCTTGTGTAACGTGTTACAGAGGCATATACAGTATATCCCACTAATGTAGTTCACAACTGTTGTCCTTCAAGCCAGCACCCAGAGGTCAAAAGGAAGGAATTATAAAATTAACTCGCATTGTTTGAGTATTTAATCAGTTTGCATATGTCCTTCTCTGTTTTGCAGGTCAACAAACTAACTGGCCTGGACAATGTGTAATAAACATATTAACAAACATCTATTGATCAATGACCCTGCGCCCCTGTCTTACAGAGGTGGCAGACAATAAGTTGTAGGAGCTGATATAAGAGGCAAACAGCCATTCAAACAAATCAAAAATCAACATTAAAGACTATAATAACAGTCTATGGGTCTTGACCAACTGAAAATAGACATCTGGATAATTAAGATCAAATGCTGTGTAGTCACATACACGTAGAATTTTTGTAGTGCACATCCTTTCACTGATAGAACTTTAATAGAACACGTATTAAAATCACTGACAGCGCAGGAATACCATCCATTCAATGGCATAACTAGAGTCCGATCGACCCTGGTGCAAAATTTAGACCTGGGTCCTCACCTGTATGTTGGTCAGATGTATGGGACCTTGTAGTGTTCTAGATCAAATACAGACATGCATGTTTGCCCCCTTTTAATAATATCCCCCATCCTGGCCCTTTCAAGTAATAATGCATCCCCATCTTGAGTCCCATGCTATGATAATGTCTCCCGTTTTGAGCCCCTTCCTGGTATAATGTCCCCCATTCTTGGCCCCTTCTTCATTTAGTGTTCCCCATCCTTAGCCCCTTCTTGGTGTAATATCCCCCATCATGTAATAATGACCTCCATCTTGGTCAACTTTCAGTAATTATGCCCCATCCTGGGCTCTTCCAGTAATAGTGCCCCATCGTTGGGATCCATACTTTAACAATGTCCCCCATCCTGGACCTCTTCCTGGTATAATGTCTCCCATCCAGGGCTCATTCTTAGTATAATATCCCCCATTCAGGGTGTAATGTATGTAGTACAGTTCATATAGCGTCTTGTGCTTGGGTGCGATGAAAATACATGAGACACAGGTTTGATATAGAAAGTCTTGTATTACTTCATACAAGTTGGCAAAAATAGTCACACAGTTTGCAGACACAGAAGCAGGAGACACAGCAGGCCAGAGTAATCTAAGCTCAGCAATCACTCTCCACAACAGGTTCAGGATCTTCTTCTCTGTTACCGTAAGTCCATGCAAACGTGGGTCTTTCAAAGAGCAGGGTTCAGAGTCCACAAGTGCTTCAGAGTTCCTCAGTAGGAATAGCTGGAGTACAAGGTCCAAGGCTTTAGGAGTCAGGTCACAGGTTCACTGCAGGCTAGATTCTGAAGCACTGATTGCTCAGCTGTGGCTGCTTAAGAAGCAAAAGGAGAGAATCAGGGCGGGAACATGCAAGCTGGAAACTCCATTTTGACTGAGGGCAAGATAGCTGCAGCAAGACAGAAAGTAAAATGGCTGACGAACAAACTGAGTTTCAGGAACATGTACACAGAACCTTACATTACTCCCCCCTTAGGGACAGCCTCCGGATGACCTCAGGCCAGGCTTGTGTGGGTACCTCTGATGAAACTGACGGAGCAAGCGAGGAGCATTAACGTTATTGACTGGTTCCCATGAGTTGTCCTCCACTGGGTAACCCTGCCATTTAATCAGATATTGTAACTGATTTCTATACAACCTGGAATCTAAAATCCTTTCCACCACAAATTCTTCCTGACCATCGACTAGCACTGGGTCAGGGCAAGGAGAAGAACGTCCAGGAAACGTATTGGGTGTCGCAGCCTTTAGTAGGGATACATGAAAGACAGGGTGAATTCTCATAGTTCTGGGCAGTTGAAGACGACAAGCAACGGCACTTATAATTTTACTGATTTTATAGGGTCCAATGTACTTATGTCCCAACTTAGACGATGGAATCCTTAACTTAAGATTTCTGGTTGACAGCCAGACCAAGTCTCCTACCTTGAAAGCTGGTGCAGGTTTACGAAATTTATCTGCTGCTTTCTTGTACCTTTCCTGAGCCGATTCCAGATTCTCCTTTAGAAGATCCATATTCTTCTGTAAAGATGTGATTCTTTCAGCCACTGCTGGTAAAGGCGTTTCTATGGGAAATCGTGGTAGAATGTTAGGATGATAACCTAGATTAGAGTAAAAGGAGACTGCTTAGTGGAGGCACTCTGAGAGTTGTTATACGAGAACTCAGCTAATGGAAGTAGATCCACCCAATCATCCTGTAGGTGGCAGATAAAGCAGCGGAGATACTGCTCCAGGGTTTGATTGGTTCGTTCGGTCTGTCCATTAGTCTGGGGATGAAAAGCAGAAGAAAGGTTTACTTTAATGTCCAATGCTGCACAGAAATTTTGCCAAAACCTAGAAGTGAATTGCACCCCTCGATCCGAAATAACCTCATCCGGTACTCCATGTAAGCGAAATACATCTTTAATCATCAAATCTGATGTCTGTTTTGCAGTGGGTAAGCCGACACAAGGGATAAAATGAGCTGCCTTTGTTAGACGGTCAACCACCACTAGAATGGTGTTCTTCCCTTGAGAGGTTGGTAACTCCACAATGAAGTCCATAGAAATGGATCCCCACGGCGGGACGGGGTGGGAAGAGGCTGTAACAGACCAGTTGGTGAGGAGCGAGGTGTTTTGCATCTTGCACAGACTTCACATGAAGTGACATAGTTTAAAACATCCTTCCTGCAAGTGGGCCACCAAAAGAAACGAGAGAGAAATTCCTGTGTCTTTAGAATTCCTCTATGCCCAGCTATCTTGGAATCGTGAATGAGTTGCAATACTCTCAATCTGACTGTTTCAGGAATATACAGGCGTTGTCCCTGAATCCACACACCATTCTTAAAGACAAGACTTACGTCCCTTGGGGGTTGTGCCAAAAAGGAATCCGCATGGTATGCTTCCTTGATGTCCTTAAGTAGGTCTTGATTATGAATTACTCCTAGGAATCTAGAGTCAGGAAGAATAGTCTTAGGAGGAGTAATTGGACGTGTCTCTGCTGAGTAAATCCTAGAGAGTGCATCAGCCTTTCCATTGCGCGATCCTGGTCTATAAGAAATGATAAAATTAAATTGGTTTAAGAAAAGATTCCAGCGAGCCTGGCGAGGAGTCAGGCACTTAGCCGACCTGATAAAACTCAAGGTTACGATGGTCTGTCAGGACGACTATTTGCTGTGCAGCTCCCTGAAGAAGGTGTCTCCATTCTTTGAAGGCGGCAATAATGGCCAACAACTCTCTATTGCCCACATCGTAGTTCCTCTCAGCCGAAGACAACTGCTGGGAAAAGAAGGCACAGGGATGCAAGACATTCTTCTCACCTGTTCTCTGAGAGAGTATAGCTCCAACGGCACAGTCTGAAGCATCCACCTCTATTATGAAGGCAAGCTCGGGGTTGGGATGTACTAGGATAGGTGCAGTGGTAAATTTATCTTTTAGACGGGAAAATGCTTCCTGGGCTTGGGGAGTCCAGGAGAACCTAGACTCTTTCCGGGTAAGTTGGGTGATAGGTGACACTACCTCAGAGAAATTTCTAATGAAACGTCTATAGAAGTTGGCAAACCCGATGAAGCGCTGTACCTCCTTCACATTTCTAGGACTTGGCCAATCCTTGATGGCTTGGGTTTTGCTTCCATCCATACTAATTCCTTGTGTAGACAGTACATACCCCAGAAATTGAATTTCGGTCCTATGGAATTCACACTTTTCAAGTTTGATGTAAAGATGATTTTGTCTTAGACGTTCCAAGACCATTCTCACATGTCCATGATGTTCCTCTGTGGAGTTAGAAAAAATTAGAATATCATCCAAATAAATTACCACGAATGTATCTAGGAGATCCCTGAAGATGTCATTCACCAAGTGTTGGAAAGTGGCTGGGGCGGTACTCAGACCAAAAGGCATAACTAGATATTCAAAGTGTCCATAGCGTGACCTGAATGCAGTCTTCCATTCATCCCCAGGTCTAATACGGACTAAGTTATAGGCCCCACGAAGATCTAGTTTAGAGAAAATTTTGGCATGTCGCACTCTCTCCAATAACTCAGGGATTAAAGGCAATGGATAACGGTTTCTAATAGTAACCTTATTGAGTTCCTATAGTCTACGCATGGTCTCAGAGATCCATCTTTCTTCTTTACAAAGAAGATGGGTGCACCTGCAGGAGATGAAGAGGGGCGTATGAAGCCCTTGGCTAGATTTTCGTCTATGTAATCCTTTAAAGCCTTTAGCTCGGGCCCCGCCAGGGGGTAGATCTTACCAAAAGGTATCTCTGCTCCAGGCAATAATTCAATTGGACAATCATATGGACGGTGAGGAGGAAGCTGGTCAGCGTTCTTCTTGTCACATAAATCCACATAGTCCTGGTATACAGCTGGTAGTTCAGGGACTGACATGGTTCCTTTAGGAACAGAGCAAGCTGAAACTTTTGGACTCATCTGTTTCTCTGGAAAGTGTAATTCCTTGGTCTCCCAGTTAATGGTAGGATTCTGAACCTGCAGCCATGGTAGCCCTAGAATAATGGGAAAGTGGGGAGAAGAGATAAGCATAAAGGACAGTTTCTCTTGATGATCTTTACCCATAAGAACCCTCAAAGGCTCTGTTTCCTGATCCACTGGTCCAGAGGTCAGCAGGGAGCCATCCACAGTTTCCATCTGTACTGGAGTAGCCTTCTTCACTGAACGTATCCCCTGTTTCAGAGCAAAGGAGACATCCATAAAATTTCCACTTGCCCCTGAGTCGATCATAGCAGAGCTAGACACCCAAGCTGAGTCAACCCAGAGTTTGATGGAAAGAAAGCAATGAGAATTGTTTTTCTTACAACTCAGCTGGGACACCGCTGAGGAAACTTGAAAAATGGCAGCGTTTACACAGTCAACGTCCTCAGAGGTAACGGAGTTTAAGTCCGAGAAATCAAGATCTGTTGCTGCAGATCTCTCTGGAGCCTGAGGCTCGGACCTGACAGATCCCCTCTCGCAACACTCACAATGAATGAGTGCTGCAGTAGTCTTACGAGAACGGCTGGGGCAGTTTATAATGAAGTGCCCTGACTTACCACAATAGAAACATAGATTCTCCTTAAAACGATGTTCCTTGCGTGCATCACTAACCCGTCGTTGTAAAGAGTCTACCTGCATGGGTTCAGGTTCAGGTTCCCGTGTAATCCTACTCAAAGGTTCCTTAGCTGGAGAGGAAGGTAGGAAAAGGTTAGTGCGATTGCTTTCGAACCATCTCTCTTGCCTGCGTTCAGTCAGACGAGTATCAATACGGATGCAGTAGTTAATAAAGTCACCTAACGCAGTGGGAGGGTCGGCACGAGCAAGTTCATCCTTAATCAGTGGAGATAACCCCTTTCGAAAAATAGATTTTTTGGCGGAACTGTCCCAGGTGGTATCAAGGGCCCATCTCCTGAAATCCAAGGCATATTCAGCTACCGAGTGCTTACCTTGGCGCAAAGCTAACATGGCTGCTTCAGCTGTTGCACCTCGATTGGGGTCATCAAACACCTGCCCCATAGCTGAAATAAAAGCATCAAGGTGATTCAAACAATCATCCTCAGTCTCAATCAGAGGGTTTGCCCACATCAAGCCTTGTTGGTAAGCAACATAATTATAGTAAGCACCTTAGATCGTTCAGTGGGAAATTGTGAAGCATGTGCAGAAAAAAAAAGATTGCATTGATTAATAAATCCCCTGAATTTCTCACGTTCACCGCCAAAACGAAAAGGGGGCAACTTGGGAATCCTAGAACTCGGGGCTACGGCAGGAGCCTGGACTCGCTCTTCTAGAACCTCAATCCTGGCTCGCAAATCCTGGGCAGTCTGTCCAAACACTTGCAAATTGTGATTAGTGAGGTCCTGTAGGCTTGAAAAACGGGTCTTTATATTCTGCAAATCTGTAAGGATATTATCAGTCACTCCGCAAAGTTCCTTTATGCGGGCCTCCATTTTCCAGATCTTTTAAGACAGGAGTACTGGAAGAAGAGGAGAGGAGAAAAAAAAAACAATAGTGTTTACCTGTGGTAACACTGCAGAGAGAAAAAAAAATTAAGGGAACTGCTCACCTGGAATGGTTGTGAGAAGTCACAACCACTATCATCACAGAAAGTTCACCCGGACATCGGATATCCACAGTTACAGCAGACAAAAAAAAAAAAAGAAAAGAAAAAAAAAAAAAACAATAGTGTTTACCTGTGGTAACACTGCAGAAAAAAAAACACTTAAGGGAATTGCTCACCTGGAATGGTTGTGAGAAGTCACAACCACTGTCATCACAGAAAGTACAACCGGACATCCGATATCCACAGTTACAGCAGACACAGCCTTTCCAGACCCAGCAGACACTAACGTTTTGGCTTCAGAATCTTGTAATGTATGTAGTACAGTTCATATAGCGTCTTGTGCTTGGGTGCGATGAAAATACATGAGACACAGGTTTGATATAGAAAGTCTTGTATTACTTCATACAAGTTGGCAAAAATAGTCACACAGTTTGCAGACACAGAAGCAGGAGACACAGCAGGCCAGAGTAATCTAAGCTCAGCAATCACTCTCCACAACAGGTTCAGGATCTTCTTCTCTGTTACCGTAAGTCCATGCAAACGTGGGTCTTTCAAAGAGCAGGGTTCAGAGTCCACAAGTGCTTCAGAGTTCCTCAGTAGGAATAGCTGGAGTACAAGGTCCAAGGCTTTAGGAGTCAGGTCACAGGTTCACTGCAGGCTAGATTCTGAAGCACTGATTGCTCAGCTGTGGCTGCTTAAGAAGCAAAAGGAGAGAATCAGGGCGGGAACATGCAAGCTGGAAACTCCATTTTGACTGAGGGCAAGATAGCTGCAGCAAGACAGAAAGTAAAATGGCTGACGAACAAACTGAGTTTCAGGAACATGTACACAGAACCTTACACAGGGGTTCGTTCTTGGTATAATGTCCCCCATCCTGGGCCCCTTCTTGGTATAATGTCCCCCATCCGGGGGTTCGTTCTTGGTATAATGTCCCCCATCCTGGGCCCCTTCTTGGTATAATGTCCTCCATCCTGGGCTCATTCTTAGTATAATGTCTCCCATCCTGGGCCCCTTCCTGGTATGATGTCCCCATCATGGGGTTCGTTCTTGGTATAATGTCTCCCATCCTGGGCTCATTCTTAGTATAATGTCTCCCATCCTGGGCCCCTTCCTGGTATAATGCCCCCATCCGGGGGTTCATTCTTGGTATAATGTCTCCCATCCTGGGCCCCTTCCTGGTATAATGTCCCCTATCCGGGGGTTCATTCTTGGTATAATGTCTCCCATCCTGGGCTCATTCTTAGTATAATGTCTCCCATCCTGGGCCCCTTCCTGGTATAATGCCCCCATCCGGGGGTTCATTCTTGGTATAATGTCTCCCATCCTGGGCCCCTTCCTGGTATAATGTCCCCCATCCGGGGGTTCATTCTTGGTATAATGTCTCCCATCCTGGGCTCATTCTTAGTATAATGTCTCCCATCCTGGGCCCCTTCCTGGTATAATGCCCCCATCCGGGGGTTCATTCTTGGTATAATGTCTCCCATCCTGGGCCCCTTCCTGGTATAATGTCCCCCATCCGGGGGTTCGTTCTTGGTATAAAGTCTCCCATCCTGGGCCCCTTCCTGGTATAATGTCCCCCATCCTGGGCTCATTCTTGGTATAATGTCTCCCATCCTGGGCCCCTTCCTGGTATAATGTCCCCCATCCGGGGGTTCGTTCTTGGTATGAAGTCTCCCATCCTGGGCCCCTTCCTGGTATAATGTCCCCCATCCTGGCTCATTCTTAGTATAATGTCTCCCATCCTGGGCCCCTTCTTAGTATAATGTCTCCCATCCTGGGCCCCTTCCTGGTATAATGTCCCCATCCTATGCCTCTTCTATTCTTCTCCAGCACATTTTAAAAATAAACAAATTATTCTTCTTACCTTCCACCACTCCCATGACATGCAGCGCCCTCCCCTATAGCCGGAAACTGTCTAGAATGCGTCGGCCGTTGTGGGCAAGCTGACATCTGTCTGCTGCCGGCCTCCGAATAGCCGGCGGCATCTATTGCTGTGCAGGGCGCCGAAAGGCACCGGTGTCACCAGGCTCCCCTCACGCACGGGTCCGGTGGCAGTCATACCCTCTGTGACCGCGATCGTTACGCCCCTGGTTCGATCCAATTTTAACATTGTAATTGGATGGGAGAAGCAATTTATTTATTTTTTTTCGTATGATGAGAACTTGATAAAACTCACAATTGGATGAGGTTTCAGGCTTTTTTTTTTGTTGCTTAGTGCTGGATCCTATCTGCCTTTTTTAAATTTAAAGTTTTTGGTCTGGGAGAGACATATCTGAAGGAAACGTCGCCTTGTCATGGCTGGTGGGCTCATACGCATTGTCACATTTGTGCCCTGAGTTCCTCAATGTTACGAGTATATTCTATATAGCAGTGATGCATGTCACATATTCAGTGTTTGCACACCTTAGTGCACACAGTGACTGCTTTATTTTTGGGTTTGTATGTTCTGCACTATGCACCTGTTCACACTTGCTTTTTTCTATTTTTCAGGGGGTTTATATATATATATATATTTTTTTTTTTTTGCATGAATTGTAGCGAGTGACAAGATTGGCTCTGCTACATGTGAGCAGGTTACATTGTAGCAGGCAGGGTGCTTGGTGCTGCTGCCTCCATTGTCCTCCCTTCTATCACAGCTATTGTCCCTCTTCATGCTCCCTGCTCCATGCCAGGGCACTATCACTTACCACACTCCACCCAGGGCTCTGATGTCAGCTGGAGACCAGACCTCTGCCCTGCAATCTCCTCCTCCCTGTAAGAAGGATCAGTGGACATGAATGGGCAGCCTGTTACAGGCAGGATCACACCAGGCGGCTTCACCTAGGTAGCAGCCTGAGCCTGGTGCAAGGGGGTTGCAGAAGTCTTGGATCCCCCTATTTACCTGGGTACCTGTCATTTTTTGGCCTCCATGGGTGGTATATGGTAAGTACTGACTGTGAATTCCTCTTTTGCTTCCTTTCTACAATTGCATTCTGCAAGGATTTGCTTTAATCCCCTTAAGAATCAGACCGGCCTCATCAGCACTGACACAAGGAATTCTTTCATTCTCAAGCGGCGGAACTTTCTGTAGAAGCCCCTGGTCCTATAAAGCCTTCTGTGCCCAATGTAGTTCTGGCCTTCATGAATCAGGTGGCTCAGGATGAGCAGGGCTACCACTTTCCTTTTTTGGGATGACCCTATTGAATTTCTCGGTGATGGATCTTGACGGACGACTATTGTTCTAATGTGTCGGAGCGATAGAAGCGGATTGTTAGAATGATTTCGGTTTGGCGGTGATACAATGTAGCGAATTGTTCGAATGAATTGTTGCCATATTATAAATATTTATTATTCATTGCTTTGATATTTTGTAAACAATCTCCAGTCTATGATCCCATCACGGTATATTTAAAGGGACCCTCTCCTTTTAATTATTTGATAATCCATTAGGGGAGTCAGGAGGTAAGAATCGCTTTCCTTGATTGGTGGGATCATTGGACCCCATTACTTTCCACAATCTTGTGATCAGAGGTGTCCAAGCTAAATGTCAAAGGGGCATCGTGCTCATTAAAAGTGTGGAGGGGGGGTCACAGCTCCTGGACCCTCGAAGACATAAATATTGTATTATATGGTCAGAGCACTATGTAGCACAGAAGCCATATAAACCCTCTTTTACACCTGGATTATTTCCGCAGCCTCTATTGTCTCTGAGTCTTAGGGGGGCACGCGGGGATTAAATGTTCCATATTTTGGAATTACTGTTGGTGTGCAACTGAAACAAAACCTCAGCTGTGAGATATGAGCTCTAAGGGTCCCAAAGCAAAATCTGCACTGAGCCCCAACTACCGCGTGCCGGTGGGTCCTTTGCCTTTGGTAATATGGTTCCTGGCAGCAGGAGAGCTGCGTACCCCACTCATAGGTTAAATGCCTCTTAATCCCTGGTAATTGCATCTCTCCAGGGTCATTTAATTACGCTCCTGTAACCTGACTGCCCCTCGCCATGCTGTACTGCCTTACACAATGCCCTGCTGAACCCACAAAGCGTGACACACGCCGCCTCGTAAATCATTCACGGCATTGGTGCGGCGTGTCCGGACTATCTGGGAGGTGTTTGTATTGAATTGTCAATTATTATTGAGTTTCTATTTTATCATCAGAGATATCCCTTTAAATGAGTAAAGCTCTGCCCCTGATAGGAGATAGAAATCTGGCTGCCAATATCTGCCGCTAGGGGGAGCTCACTGCATATATATTAGCTCCAATATTGATGAATATATAAGTGTTGGGGGTCCGGCTGCAGAGACCCCCCCTCACTGATCGAGGAGCCCAGATTCCGCTGTGTTAACCCTTTAAACCCACGGAGGTATTTTTGTTTTTGCGTTTTCGTTTTTCGCTCCCCTTCTTCCCAGAGCCATAACGTTTTTATTGTTCAGTCAATATGGCCGTGCGAGGACTTATTTTTTGCGAGACAACTTGTACATTTGAACGACACCATTGGTCTTACCATATCGTGTACTGGAAAATGGGAAAAAATTCAAAGTACGGTGAAATTACAAAAAAAAGTGCAATCCCACAATTGTTTTTTTTTTTTTTATCATGTTTACTAAATGCTAACACTAAGCTGCCGTTATGATTCTCCGCCGGAGCCCACATCAAAGGGAGGGAGTACTATTATGCCCGATGTCGGAAAGGGGTTAATGGAGCGATAGTGAGCATGTGCACAGAGTGAATGGTGCAGTGTCGCACAGGCTTGCTACCCCTCTATAGTTTCAAATGTTGTAAAACTGTATTGGAAAAAGTGTTGGATTATCAGACTGTCTGGATTACTAGATGCTAGAGTAAAGGAGTTTCCTTGCCCTTTCAAGAAAAAATTGTAAAGAATGAGTATTAAAAAGTTTAACGGACATTGTTGCTAAAGTTTCGGGGGGATAATATTGTCCCCCCCCCTGGAAAAATATACAGTCCTCTACTGTGATCCGGTGAAACGTGATATAAAAATGACAAAAGAAAAACTTAAAAAAGAACAAACAAAAAAACACACAATCAAAAAGTGCAAATAACAATATGTTGGAAGCAGAACAAGAGTTTTAAGCTGTATCTTCAGCTGGGGAGCAGCTGAAACCTGCCACTACACTCCTCACCATCCACATCGCAATGCCGAGAAGGAAAATTCATGGAGTTATGGAAATCGCAGGATGGAGACGTCACTGATCTGCAAATAATAATATAAAACATCTTGATTTATTCAGTCTGGAGTCTGAACCACGTGTAGAAATCCCAGCACCTCCAGCCTCAGCTGCTGTCACTGAGGTCATTAATGGTTGTCTGAGGAAGGTTCTGTCACTGATTGCACTTGGACAAATCATCAAGATCCTCTGCTGGCAGCTCCTGTGTAATCACCGACCAATGACTTCCCAGATGTGCTGTCACGATCCATTGGCAGCTCTGGTTCCTCTCAGTTAAAACGTTTTTCCTTTCAGGCCTGCGGGGGTTAATGTCAGTTTTTCCCTGCTGGCAATCTGGTGTAATTGCATTGCTGCTGGGTCAGCTGATGTGGGTGGTCACCACTCCCACCATCCTTTAAAAGGTCACCTGATGCATCAGCTGACTGTCGGTGATAGAGCAATCTAAAGTGACCAAGCTGGAGTAAGGAGCTCTTTGGGTGCAGTGGTGCTTCTGCTGAGTTCACTTTCCTGGTTCCTTAATTCTGCTGTGCGGTGCTTTGCAGAAGAAAAAGCTAAGTGTTTATTTCCCCGTCCCTTTAGTGTTTGTCACTGTCCCCTGTGTTAAATTATCTGTAGTGGCTAGGCAAGCGCCCTACACTGGCCAGTGCACAAGCAGGGCAGTGTTAGGTGACAGCGAGGGATGAGGTATCCTGACGGCGGTGGTGGGGGGGGAAGGACCCGCATAGGGCTTTAGGTGTGTGCAGGGACAGGCTCAGGTTGGAGCTCAGGTGGTGATCATCCCTCATTCCCTATTGGTAGGGCCTTGCTCTCCCTTATTCCATCCCCATTGTATGTGTTGTGCCGCTAGCTGACCGACCATCCGTTGGGTCGTGTCACACTGTGACAGTCACCTCGTGACGTGTTCAATGGAGACAAGTGCAGAGACGCTGCAACCATAAGAGACAAGTCTGGAGACTGCAGTCATGGGAGACCAGTCCGGAGACTCTGCAGTCATGGGAGACAAGTCCGGAGACTCTGCAGCCATGGGAGACAAGTCTGGAGACTCTGCAGCCATGGGAGACAAGTCCGGAGACTCTGCAGCCATGGGAGACAAGTCTGGAGACTCTGCAGCCATGGGAGACAAGTCCGGAGACTCTGCAGCCATGGGAGACAAGTCTGGAGACTCTGCAGCCATGGGAAACAAGTCTGGAGACTCTGCAGCCATGGGAGACAAGTCTGGAGACTCTGCAGCCATGGGAGACAAGTCTGGAGACTCTGCAGCCATGAGAGATAAGTACGGAGACTTTGCAGCTATGGGAGACAAGTCTGGAGACTCTGCAGCCATGGGAGACAAGTCTGGAGACTCTGCAGCCATGGGAGACAAGTCTGGAAACTCTGCAGCCAAGGGAGACAAGTTCGGAGACTCTGCAGCCATAGGAGCAGGTTTAAGACATGCTCATAGTGACATGAGCATCATGTGGCAGCAGTGGATCTTGATGATTTGTCCAAGTGCATTCAGCAGCAGACACCTTCCTCAAACGACCATTAATGATCTCACTAATAGTAGCTGATGCTAGAGGTGTCGAGAATTCTGCATGTGGCTCAGACTCCTGATGGAATAATCCAGATGATTTGAAAATTTTGTTTACAGTTTTTCATCATTTGTAAATAAGTAACATCTCCTTCCTGTGATAAGAGAGCAGCATCACAGGGAACACCCACTAAGCCCTAAACCTGCAACTCCATAAGCAACAACTGGAAAATATAAGAAGCAACGGATAAAATAACCAAAAGGGATCAAGAATTCTAAACCTTTCCTGATACTCAGATAAGTTTGCTGAGATCATGGTGAAACAAGCTCCCGAATAGGTTGGGCCTTTCCATTTCTCTGCAGTCACAGTCCACACCTCACCGTCTTTATGTACTGCAAGCGTAGAAGTTATTTCAAGTCTTCACAGTAAATAAAAGATTAAAAATAGAAGTGTTTGTAAAAGCAAAAATAACTTAAGGTAGAGTGTAGACACGTACGGCCCAGCCGGATATTGCTTTATCACAATCCTACATAACTTATCGTAAACATATACACTGTGCTTCAGGCCACGTTCTTTCTACTTGTCTAAAACACACAAAAAAAGTTAAAAAAAATACACAATGTATTTGTAGCAACTGTTCTCTTCTCTATAGTGGATGCTATAGGGTTTAAGCAGATCCAGATTAAAAACACAAAAAAAAACAATATAAACTGTTAATTTTATACAAAAAAAAGTGAAAATAAAATAAAGAAAAAATGAACATGGATTACCCATGCCATCTCCTTATGTTCATCAAATCGATGTAAATAAAAATAGGAAATAATTATATACTATATTTCACTTTGAATTTACACATATAAAAAATAAAGAACGGTAGATAATATATATGTTTTTAATCTTTTATCGAAAAAGAAAGTGTGGGGAAATCTGAAATACATATCACACATGGTGCAGAAGTTTATTTATCATTAAAACTAATAACATTGCTAAAATATTTATGACTCTTCAGACTATTAAGGGGATAAGGTCTGACCCCGGGACCGCCCTATAAGCAGAGCCTTGGAAAGACCATTTTGAGACATATTTGATTAAGTCCAAACTCCTTTGAGGTCCGTTTCTTGGGACAGTCACATGCAGATAAAAAAAATGTCATCCATATGAGTAGAGAAAGTCTTAAAAGGTACACACCAGGCCAAATCAAAATACTATGTTATGGCTAGTGCAGTGCTAAATTGAGTTGTCAAGAGGAGTTTAAGACCACCAAACCAAATAATGTGGACAAACAAGCCGCCATACTACTGTAGTCCTGTAGAATTGCTATTTTCAGAATAAGGAACCGCAATGGGGGTAAACTTCACCCAACATACGCAAATAGTGCTATGGACAAAGGAATACGGTATATCTATTTTACTATTTTGGTGCAACACAAACCATTTGACTACACAGTTTCCATCAATATTATTATTTATTTGAAAAGTTGCAGCTCATATAATGATACCTATATGTCTAACTAAAGGCCCCGTTACACATAGCGATGCTCCAGCGATCCCAACAACGATACGACCTGGTAAGGATCGCTGGTACGTCGCTACATGGTCGCTAGTAAGTTGTCAAACAGGCAGACCTACTCAACGACGCATCAACGATACAGCGATCCGCATTACGACCTCGGCGGTCGTTGTGACCTTGTCACAGCAGCGATTCTGACAAATACAAAGCAAAATCACACCTGCGTCGCTGAGTTCTGAGTCGCCAACGAGGTCGCTCATCATTTTTATGGCGTCAAACATGGGCGTACCCAGGATCAAAACTAGGGGGGGGCAAGCCAATGTCGCATCTTATACAGGTTACATCATATACACTGTACATTATCCTGCATATTAGGTATGGAGCATTAGAACTGTTGTATATTGTATAATACAGCAGTGTATGCGACACTACGCTGTATATACCATATATTATACATGGCAGTCGCTCTCATGTCAGGAGCGGTACCAGCAAGTCCGAGGATTGCAGTGCGATCCTCGCATGAGTTATACGGCCGTCTGTCTATGCCCTTGTTATAATAATACTGAAATATTAATCTATTATTAAAGTATTAAGGAGCTCACAAGTAAAAAAAAAGCCCCCTACCGCCCCTGTCCCCACACCACACCCCAACAGCCCATCGTCTCACATGCACCCCTTAGTGTTCTGTCCCACTGACCCCACAATACCCCCATCTTCTCACATGCACCCCTCAGTGCTCTGTTGCACCTCCCCACTTCAGCCCCACAATACCCCCATCCTCTCACATTAACCCCCCAGTGCCCTAGCTCCCACAATACCCCATCCTCTCACATTAACCCCCCAGTGCCCTAGCCCCCACAATACCCCATACTCTTACATTCACCCCAGTGCCCTGTACCCCTCCCCCACAATACTCCCATCCTCTCACATTAACCCCCCCAGTGCCCTAGCCCCACAATACCCCCATCCTCTTACATTCACCCCAGTGCCCTGTACCCCTCCCCCACAATACCCCCATCCTCTCACATTAACCCCCCCAGTGCCCTAGCCCCCACAATACCCCCATCCTCTTACATTCACCCCAGTGCCCTGTACCCCTCCCCCACTGTACCCCCATCCTCTCACATTCCCCCACAGTGACCATGACATGCCTGAGCAGAATGAATTTAATAAATTCCATCCCCTCTTACCATGAAGCTTGCAGGCAGTGGCTGAGGCAGGAGCAGGAAGTGTCCAGTGTCTGCACACAGAGGGCACTAGGACCCAGTGTGGCTGAGACAACCAGAGCCTGCAGGGCAGAAAGTGAAACTACAGCTGCTGCTGCCAGGAAGGAAGGAAGAAGCTCCTCTGGTGAGACAGCAGCTCCTTGCACTGCGCACACAGACAGGCACTGCAATCTGTGGCAGAGGGAGCGGCATTGTGCTGCTCTCTCTGCTCTCTTTCATTGTGTGCCCCTGCTTCTAGGGGGGGCACCTGCCCCCCCCTGCCCCACGGTGGGTACGCCCATGGCGTCAAACACAGCGATGCATGCTGTCCAGCGGGACACCAACGATCAAAAAATGGCCTAGGACATTCCAGCACGATCAGCGATATCACAGCGGGGTGCCGGTCGCCGCTATGTGTCACACCTAGAGAGATCGCTGGCGAGGTCGCTGTTGCATCACAAAACCTGTGACGTTTCAACGATCTCACTATGTGTGAAGTACCCTTAAGACTACAATGTCTGGCAGATATCTTTAATTTCTCTAATTTGGTATAGGGCCAGGGATTGGAATTGTAGAACACCATCTTTCACTGATATCCACTCTCTGTTTTTACAATTAAAGGTGGTACATTATAATATTTATAGCATTGTAGTTTCCTAATTGTAACATAGGTCACCTGGGGTTACAGGATCTAAAAAAAATAACTTTTACTATGTTGTTTTCAGGTTTCATTTCAGTATTATTTAGAAAATCCTTTTGGGGCAAGCATTTTATTTAAATTAATTACCCCTTCTCTTGTGCATTTCTTGAGTGTATCCCTGTAGAAATACATTTGGTGTGAAACTGCCCTTTAAGAGTGAAGCTTCCAGTAAAGTGATTTATATGACTGCCGTTGTAGTAAACCTCTGTCCTTGATGTTTTTGTTGCCCTGTAAATGTTTAGGATTTTTTAGCAACATAAATTGATAAATTACAATACTAAGCATACATTCACGCCACAGAGCAAATATATTTATATACATGCACACTCATGTAACCAAACACTTATGTAACAATGGGGAGGAGCCAGACACCCACATACAGAAGGTTTTACGTAAATGACAGCAACATTTCTGGTAGTGCTGAACTTACCAAAACAAGCTCTGTGCACTGAACAAGCAGGAAAAGCTTATTTTTAAGTCTGAAGCCTTCAGAATAGTGAGTGCAGCTCTGGAGTATAATACAGGATGTAACTCAGGATCAGTAGTGTAATGTATGTACACAGTGACTGCACCAGCAGAACAGTGAGTGCAGCTCTGGAGTATAATACAGGATGTAACTCAGGATCAGTAATGTAATGTATGTACACAGTGACTGCACCAGCAGAATAGTGAGTGCAGCTCTGGAGTATAATACAGGATGTAACTCAGGATCAGTAATGTAATGTATGTACACAGTGACTGCTCCAGCAGAAATAGTGAGTGCAGCTCCGGAGTATAATAAAGGATGTAACTCAGGATCAGTAATGTAATGTATGTACACAGTGACTGCACCAGCAAAATAGTGAGTGCAGCTCTGGAGTATAATACAGGATGTAACTCAGGATCAGTAATGTAATGTACACAGTGACTGCACCAGCAGAATAGTGAGTGCAGCTCTGGAGTATAATACAGGATGTAACTCAGGATCAGTAATGTAATGTATGTACACAGTGACTGCTCCAGCAGAATAGTGAGTGCAGCTCCGGAGTATAATACAGGATGTAACTCAGGATCAGTAATGTAATGTATGTACACAGTGACTGCACCAGCAAAATAGTGAGTGCAGCTCTGGAGTATAATACAGGATGTAACTCAGGATCAGTAATGTATGTACACAGTGACTGCACCAGCAGAATAGTGAGTGCAGCTCTGGAGTATAATACAGGATGTAACTCAGGATCAGTAATGTAATGTATGTACACAGTGACTGCACCAGCAGAATAGTGAGTGCAGCTCTGGAGTATAATACAGGATATAACTCAGGATCAATAATGTAATGTATGTACACAGTGACTACACCAGCAGAATAGTGAGTGCAGCTCTGGAGTATAATACAGGATGTAACTCAGGATCAGTAATGTAATGTATGTACACAGTGACTGCACCAGCAGAATAGTGAGTGCAGCTCTGGAGTATAATACAGGATGTAACTCAGGATCAGTAATGTATGTACACAGTGACTGCACCAGCAGAATAGTGAGTGCAGCTCTGGAGTATAATACAGGATGTAACTCAGGATCAGTAATGTAATGTATGTACACAGTGACTGCACCAGCAGAATAGTGAGTGCAGCTCTGGAGTATAATACAGGATGTAACTCAGGATCAGTAATGTAATGTATGTACACAGTGACTACACCAGCAGAATAGTGAGTGCAGCTCTGGAGTATAATACAGGATGTAACTCAGGATTAATAATGTAATGTATGCACACAGTGACTGCACCAGCAGAATAGTGAGTGCAGCTCTGGAGTATAATACAGGATATAACTCAGGATCAATAATGTAATGTATGTACACAGTGACTACACCAGCAGAATAGTGAGTGCAGCTCTGGAGTATAATACAGGATGTAACTCGGGATCAGTAATGTAATGTATGTACACAGTGACTACACCAGCAGAATAGTGAGTGCAGCTCTGGGGTATAATACAGGATGTAACTCAGGATCAGTAATGTATGTACACAGTGACTGCACCAGCAGAATAGTGAGTGCAGCTCAGGAGTATAATACAGGATGTAACTCAGGATCAGTAATGTAATGTATGTACACAGTGACTGCACCAGCAGAATAGTGAGTGCAGCTCTGGAGTATAATACAGGATGTAACTCAGGATCAGTAATGTATGTACACAGTGACTGCACCAGCAGAATAGTGAGTGCAGCTCTGGAGTATAATACAGGATGTAACTCAGGATCAGTAATGTAATGTATGTACACAGTGACTGCTCCAGCAGAATAGTGAGTGCAGCTCCGGAGTATAATACAGGATGTAACTCAGGATCAGTAATGTAATGTATGTACACAGTGACTGCACCAGCAAAATAGTGAGTGCAGCTCTGGAGTATAATACAGGATGTAACTCAGGATCAGTAATGTATGTACACAGTGACTGCACCAGCAGAATAGTGAGTGCAGCTCTGGAGTATAATACAGGATGTAACTCAGGATCAATAATGTAATGTATGCACACAGTGACTGCACCAGCAGAATAGTGAGTGCAGCTCTGGAGTATAATACAGGATATAACTCAGGATCAATAATGTAATGTATGTACACAGTGACTACACCAGCAGAATAGTGAGTGCAGCTCTGGAGTATAATACAGGATGTAACTCGGGATCAGTAATGTAATGTATGTACACAGTGACTACACCAGCAGATTAGTGAGTGCAGCTCTGGGGTATAATACAGGATGTAACTCAGGATCAGTAATGTATGTACACAGTGACTGCACCAGCAGAATAGTGAGTGCAGCTCAGGAGTATAATACAGGATGTAACTCAGGATCAGTAATGTAATGTATGTACACAGTGACTGCACCAGCAGAATAGTGAGTGCAGCTCTGGAGTATAATACAGGATGTAACTCAGGATCAGTAATGTATGTACACAGTGACTGCACCAGCAGAATAGTGAGTGCAGCTCTGGAGTATAATACAGGATGTAACTCAGGATCAGTAATGTAATGTATGTACACAGTGACTGCACCAGCAGAATAGTGAGTGCAGCTCTGGAGTATAATACAGGATGTAACTCAGGATCAGTAATGTATGTACACAGTGACTGCACCAGCAGAATAGTGAGTGCAGCTCTGGAGTATAATACAGGATGTAACTCAGGATCAGTAATGTATGTACACAGTGACTGCACCAGCAGAATAGTGAGTGCAGCTCTGGAGTATAATACAGGATGTAACTGTCACGGGTGTGTCACTGCGAAGATCGTCGCGATTGCACACCCTGACTTCTCACAGCTGAGGTTCTGGTGCTGGGTGTTTTTCGGCACTGAGGGAGTTAATTCTTCCTCTCTCTGTGCTGGACTAGACCAGCCTCGCTCAGCTGCAATTAATGTTGTGGTAATTGGTTTCCTTCATATACCTGCCTGTCTGCTGGGGAAGTGTCGGTGAAAGCATTCATGCAGACCAGCAGAGCGGATCGTATTGAGAAGTCTAAAGCTAAGAGTACCTGTTGTGGTTTTCTCCTCTCCTCGCTTTATTATTTATCTCCTTACCCGTTGGTGTTCCCTCTGTAGTGATAGTTTTGTATGCAAGGTGGTCTTTTATTTTACCCCTTGTACTGTCTCGTTCGTCTTATACTGTGTGTGAAGGCAGTTACCTTCCTGTTCCCTGTGGTGGTAATCAGGGTCCTTCTCAGGACTAGATTACAGTGGTTAGGGATTCACAGGAGATAGGGTTACGCTGGCGGCCTGGACCTCTGTACCATCAACAGTACCTCCAGGTAGAGGGATTAGTCAGGACCCCAGCTTAGGGTCAGCATAGACCCCGGTCCTCCTGTATACAGAGACAGCGTACAAGAGAAAAAGGTAGCACACTGTAGCGCTATAGCTTGCAAACATGAAATATGAAAAATATGAAAAATGAATTGCATCATTACCTTAGAAATATGAAAAATTGAGAAGTCTTAGCGCATAAGATGGCCAAATTATGTGAGCCTGATAGCCACGTCAAGGCTCTTCTCGTATATCAGGTCCTAACTAATGCCTATCCTCGCTTAGAAAAGTCTGTCTGCATGGGAACGTATGAATCCTCTCTTCAGACTAAAATCTACATCTCTGTGGAGGGGTGATGAACCTGTTGTAATTAAAAAGCCTGTGACCACCAGGTGGAGTGCTCAGGTAGAAGGTAAATGAATACATATCAAAAAACTGACCGGCACATCCAAACATAGATTCAGTGTGAACAGGTGCTAAACCTAGAGTCACCAACTCATATACATACAAGAGAAAAAGGTAGCACACTGTAGCGCTATAGCTTGCAAACATGAAATATGAAAAATATGAAAAATGAATTGCATCATTACCTTAGAAATATGAAAAATTGAGAAGTCTTAGCGCATAAGATGGCCAAATTATGTGAGCCTGATAGCCACGTCAAGGCTCTTCTCGTATATCAGGTCCTAACTAATGCCTATCCTCGCTTAGAAAAGTCTGTCTGCATGGGAACGTATGAATCCTCTCTTCAGACTAAAATCTACATCTCTGTGGAGGGGTGATGAACCTGTTGTAATTAAAAAGCCTGTGACCACCAGGTGGAGTGCTCAGGTAGAAGGTAAATGAATACATATCAAAAAACTGACCGGCACATCCAAACATAGATTCAGTGTGAACAGGTGCTAAACCTAGAGTCACCAACTCATATACATACAAGAGAAAAAGGTAGCACACTGTAGCGCTATAGCTTGCAAACATGAAATATGAAAAATATGAAAAATGAATTGCATCATTACCTTAGAAATATGAAAAATTGAGAAGTCTTAGCGCATAAGATGGCCAAATTATGTGAGCCTGATAGCCACGTCAAGGCTCTTCTCGTATATCAGGTCCTAACTAATGCCTATCCTCGCTTAGAAAAGTCTGTCTGCATGGGAACGAATGAATCCTCTCTTCAGACTAAAATCTACATCTCTGTGGAGGGGTGATGAACCTGTTGTAATTAAAAAGCCTGTGACCACCAGGTGGAGTGCTCAGGTAGAAGGTAAATGAATACATATCAAAAAACTGACCGGCACATCCAAACATAGATTCAGTGTGAACAGGTGCTAAACCTAGAGTCACCAACTCATATACATACAAGAGAAAAAGGTAGCACACTGTAGCGCTATAGCTTGCAAACATGAAATATGAAAAATATGAAAAATGAATTGCATCATTACCTTAGAAATATGAAAAATTGAGAAGTCTTAGCGCATAAGATGGCCAAATTATGTGAGCCTGATAGCCACGTCAAGGCTCTTCTCGTATATCAGGTCCTAACTAATGCCTATCCTCGCTTAGAAAAGTCTGTCTGCATGGGAACGTATGAATCCTCTCTTCAGACTAAAATCTACATCTCTGTGGAGGGGTGATGAACCTGTTGTAATTAAAAAGCCTGTGACCACCAGGTGGAGTGCTCAGGTAGAAGGTAAATGAATACATATCAAAAAACTGACCGGCACATCCAAACATAGATTCAGTGTGAACAGGTGCTAAACCTAGAGTCACCAACTCATATACATACAAGAGAAAAAGGTAGCACACTGTAGCGCTATAGCTTGCAAACATGAAATATGAAAAATATGAAAAATGAATTGCATCATTACCTTAGAAATATGAAAAATTGAGAAGTCTTAGCGCATAAGATGGCCAAATTATGTGAGCCTGATAGCCACGTCAAGGCTCTTCTCGTATATCAGGTCCTAACTAATGCCTATCCTCGCTTAGAAAAGTCTGTCTGCATGGGAACGTATGAATCCTCTCTTCAGACTAAAATCTACATCTCTGTGGAGGGTCAAAAAACTGACCGGCACATCCAAACATAGATTCAGTGTGAACAGGTGCTAAACCTAGAGTCACCAACTCATATACATACAAGAGAAAAAGGTTAGCACACTGTAGCGCTATAGCTTGCAAACATGAAATATGAAAAATATGAAAATGAATTGCATCATTACCTTAGAAATATGAAAAATTGAGAAGTCTTAGCGCATAAGATGGCCAAATTATGTGAGCCTGATAGCCACGTCAAGGCTCTTCTCGTATATCAGGTCCTAACTAATGCCTATCCTCGCTTAGAAAAGTCTGTCTGCATGGGAACGTATGAATCCTCTCTTCAGACTAAAATCTACATCTCTGTGGGGGTGATGAACCTGTTGTAATTAAAAAGCCGTGACCACCAGGTGGAGTGCTCAGGTAGAAGGTAAATGAATACATATCAAAAAACTGACCGGCACATCCAAACATAGATTCAGTGTGAACAGGTGCTAAACCTAGAGTCACCAACTCATATACATACAAGAGAAAAAGGTAGCACACTGTAGCGCTATAGCTTGCAAACATGAAATATGAAAAATATGAAAAATGAATTGCATCATTACCTTAGAAATATGAAAAATTGAGAAGTCTTAGCGCATAAGATGGCCAAATTATGTGAGCCTGATAGCCACGTCAAGGCTCTTCTCGTATATCAGGTCCTAACTAATGCCTATCCTCGCTTAGAAAAGTCTGTCTGCATGGAACGTATGAATCCTCTCTTCAGACTAAATCTACATCTCTGTGGAGGGGTGATGAACCTGTTGTAATTAAAAAGCCTGTGACCACCAGGTGGAGTGCTCAGGTAGAAGGTAAATGAATAACATATCAAAAAACTGACCGGCACATCCAAACATAGATTCAGTGTGAACAGGTGCTAAACCTAGAGTCACCAACTCATATACATACAAGAGAAAAAGGTAGCACACTGTAGCGCTATAGCTTGCAAACATGAAATATGAAAAATATGAAAAATGAATTGCATCATTACCTTAGAAATATGAAAAATTGAGAAGTCTTAGCGCATAAGATGGCCAAATTATGTGAGCCTGATAGCCACGTCAAGGCTCTTCTCGTATATCAGGTCCTAACTAATGCCTATCCTCGCTTAGAAAAGTCTGTCTGCATGGGAACGTATGAATCCCTCTTCAGACTAAAATCTACATCTCTGTGGAGGGGTGATGAACCTGTTGTAATTAAAAAGCCTGTGACCACCAGGTGGAGTGCTCAGGTAGAAGGTAAATGAATACATATCAAAAACTGACCGGCACATCCAAACATAGATTCAGTGTGAACAGGTGCTAAACCTAGAGTCACCAACTCATATACATACAAGAAAAAGGTAGCACACTGTAGCGCTATAGCTTGCAAACATGAAATATGAAAAATATGAAAAATGAATTGCATCATTACCTTAGAAATATGAAAAAATTGAGAAGTCTTAGCGCATAAGATGGCCAAATTATGTGAGCCTGATAGCCACGTCAAGGCTCTTCTCGTATATCAGGTCCTAACTATGCCTATCCTCGCTTAGAAAAGTCTGTCTGCATGGGAACGTATGAATCCTCTCTTCAGACTAAAATCTACATCTCTGTGGGAGGGGTGATACCTGTTGTAATTAAAAAGCCTGTGACCACCAGGTGGAGTGCTCAGGTAGAAGGTAAATGAATACATATCAAAAAACTGACCGCACATCCAAACATAGATTCAGTGTGAACAGGTGCTAAACCTAGAGTCACCAACTCATATACATACAAGAGAAAAAGGTAGCACACTGTAGCGCTATAGCTTGCAAACATGAAATATGAAAAATATGAAAATGAATGCATCATTACCTTAGAAATATGAAAAATTGAGAAGTCTTAGCGCATAAGATGGCCAAATTATGTGAGCCTGATAGCCACGTCAAGGCTCTTCTCGTATATCAGGTCCTAACTAATGCCTATCCTCGCTTAGAAAAGTCTGTCTGCATGGGAACGTATGAATCCTCTCTTCAGACTAAAATCTACATCTCTGTGGAGGGGTGATGAACCTGTTGTAATTAAAAAGCGTGTGACCACCAGGTGGAGTGCTCAGGTAGAAGGTAAATGAATACATATCAAAAAACTGACCGGCACATCCAAACATAGATTCAGTGTGAACAGGTGCTAAACCTAGAGTCACCAACTCATATACATACAAGAGAAAAAGGTAGCACACTGTAGCGCTATAGCTTGCAAACATGAAATATGAAAAATATGAAAAATGAATTGCATCATTACCTTAGAAATATGAAAAATTGAGAAGTCTTAGCGCATAAGATGGCCAAATTATGTGAGCCTGATAGCCACGTCAAGGCTCTTCTCGTATATCAGGTCCTAACTAATGCCTATCCTCGCTTAGAAAAGTCTGTCTGCATGGGAACGTATGAATCCTCTCTTCAGACTAAAATCTACATCTCTGTGGAGGGGTGATGAACCTGTTGTAATTAAAAAGCCTGTGACCACCAGGTGGAGTGCTCAGGTAGAAGGTAAATGAATACATATCAAAAAACTGACCGGCACATCCAAACATAGATTCAGTGTGAACAGGTGCTAAACCTAGAGTCACCAACTCATATACATACAAGAGAAAAAGGTAGCACACTGTAGCGCTATAGCTTGCAAACATGAAATATGAAAAATATGAAAAATGAATTGCATCATTACCTTAGAAATATGAAAAATTGAGAAGTCTTAGCGCATAAGATGGCCAAATTATGTGAGCCTGATAGCCACGTCAAGGCTCTTCTCGTATATCAGGTCCTAACTAATGCCTATCCTCGCTTAGAAAAGTCTGTCTGCATGGGAACGTATGAATCCTCTCTTCAGACTAAAATCTACATCTCTGTGGAGGGGTGATGAACCTGTTGTAATTAAAAAGCCTGTGACCACCAGGTGGAGTGCTCAGGTAGAAGGTAAATGAATACATATCAAAAAACTGACCGGCACATCCAAACATAGATTCAGTGTGAACAGAATTTCTAAGGTAATGATGCAATTCATTTTTCATATTTTTCATATTTCATGTTTGCAAGCTATAGCGCTACAGTGTGCTACCTTTTTCTCTTGTATGTATATGAGTTGGTGACTCTAGGTTTAGCACCTGTTCACACTGAATCTATGTTTGGATGTGCCGGTCAGTTTTTTGATATGTATTCATTTACCTTCTACCTGAGCACTCCACCTGGTGGTCACAGGCTTTTTAATTACAACAGGTTCATCACCCCTCCACAGAGATGTAGATTTTAGTCTGAAGAGAGGATTCATACGTTCCCATGCAGACAGACTTTTCTAAGCGAGGATAGGCATTAGTTAGGACCTGATATACGAGAAGAGCCTTGACGTGGCTATCAGGCTCACATAATTTGGCCATCTTATGCGCTAAGACTTCTCAATTTTTCATATTTCTAAGGTAATGATGCAATTCATTTTTCATATTTTTCATATTTCATGTTTGCAAGCTATAGCGCTACAGTGTGCTACCTTTTTCTTGTATGTATATGAGTTGGTGACTCTAGGTTTAGCACCTGTTCACACTGAATCTATGTTTGGATGTGCCGGTCAGTTTTTTGATATGTACAGAGACAGCGTGACATTTTCACCGACCATACTAAAGATTCTCCCCAGCCACCATGGATCCAGTAGCCAGTCTAGCTCAGCAGTTGCAGAGTTTGTCCATGGAACTGAGGGACGTTAAGTCCAAGGTTTTGTATCCCCCGGAGCAGGCCAGACCTGAACCTAAAGTAGCTCTCCCGGACAGGTTCACTGGAGGCCGGGACAAATTTTTTGCTTTCCGGGAGGCATGTAAATTGTACTTTCGGCTGCGACCTCAGTCATCTGGGAGTGAAGATCAAAGAGTGGGAATTGTCATCTCACTCCTACTAGGGGACCCCAATCCTGGGCGTTCTCTCTTCCCCCGGGCTCCCCGGCTCTCCAGTCAGTGGATAGATTTTTCGCAGCTCTGGGTCTTGTATATGATGACCCGGATCGGGTCTCCCTTGCTGAAACTAAGTTACGTAAGATACAGCAGGGAGATCGTCCGGCAGAGGAATTCTGTTCGGAGTTCCGTAGGTGGGCCACGGACACCAAATGGAATGACCCGGCTCTTAGGAGCCAGTTTTGTCAAGGTTTATCTGACAAATTAAAAGATGTGTTGGCGCAGTATGACCCTCCCACGACACTGGAATCCGCTATGGCCCTTGCTATTCGTATTGACAGACGTCTTCGGGAGAGGTGCGGGGTAACTTCGCCCCCTGTGATGACTCCACCTTCCTCAAGGGTCCCTTATACGGAGGTTCCCCTGGTCAGTCCAGAGGAGCCTATGCAATTAGGAGGAACATCATTCCGGGGGAGGGGATCGGTGGGGCGCCACAAGACAGGAAGTTGTTTCTTCTGTGGAAAAAAGGGACATTTTATTAGGAGGTGTCCATCCCGTCCTTTGCAGAGTGAGAAGTCGCTGGAAAACTATTGATCCCAGATTGTGTGGTGGACGGCAATCTGGGAGTAAGTATTTCGTCCCTAAGTTCGTCTCAGTTTCTCGTACCGGCGGAGGTGGTGGTGGGTGCGAAAACTGAGAGGATATCTGTTCTTCTGGATAGTGGGGCCGGGGCTAATCTGGTGGATGCTCGCTTTGCCCGGGTTCAAGGTATGCGTTTGAGTGGGTTGGCCAAACCCGTCCCCATATTCTCGATCGACGCCAGACCTCTCGGTCAGGGAAGTTTTGTGCAAGCAGTGCATAACATAGATCTTCAAGTAGGGGCGCTACATAAAGAACTGTTGTCTTGTTATGTGTTGGAGGGTCTTCCCACTCCTATAGTGCTGGGCCTTCCTTGGTTAACTAAGCATAACCCGGTTATTAATTGGCAATCCAGAGAGATAACCCAATGGAGCGATTTCTGTAATAAAAACTGCATGAATACGGTCATTGGTGCAGTCGCTTCTAGGGCCTTACCTCCATTTCTGGTGGACTTTGAGGATGTATTCTCGGAAAAAGGGTGTCAAGAACTACCTCCTCATCGCGAGTATGACTCTTCTGTTAACTTGCTCCCTGGGGCCAAGTTACCGAAATCTAGGTTGTATAACCTTTCTGGTCCTGAGAGACAGGCCATGAAGGATTATATTTCAGAGAGTCTGGCTAAGAGGTATATTAGACCTTCATCTTCCCCGGTGGCCGCGGGGTTCTTCTTTGTGAAGAAAAAAGATGGAGGCCTACGCCCTTGCCTGGATTTCCGTGAGCTTAATCGGATTACGGTCCGAGATCCGTATCCGCTCCCACTTATTCCCGATCTCTTCAATCAGATCGTGGGTGCCAAATGGTTCTCTAAGTTGGATCTCAGGGGGGCGTACAATCTGATTAGGATGAAGGAGGGGGATGAGTGGAAGACGGCGTTTAACACTCCGGAGGGGCATTATGAGAACCTTGTCATGCCATTTGGTCTGAGTATTGCCCCGGCGGTGTTTCAACACTTTGTAAATGACATCTTTCGCCACCTTATGGGACAGTTTGTGGTCATATATCTGGATGATATCTTAATTTACTCGCCAGATCTTGTGTCAGGAGCATGTTAGGCAGGTGTTACAGATCTTGCGGGATAATAAACTGTACGCCAAATGGGAGAAGTGTGTGTTCGCCGTACAGGAACTTCAGTTTTTAGGGTTCCTGGTGTCAGCATCCGGTTTTCGTATGGACCCTGGGAAAGTGCGGGCAGTTCTTGAGTGGGATCTGCCAGAGGATCTTAAGGCATTACAACGTTTCCTGGGGTTTGCTAACTACTACCGGAAGTTCATTCGTAATTTTTCGTCCATAGTTAAACCTCTCACAGACATGACTAAAAAAGGGACGGATTTTTCAAAGTGGTCTGACAAGGCTTGTCAAGCGTTTTCCTCTTTGAAAAAATGTTTTGCTTCTGCACCCATACTTATTCAACCTGATGCGTCACAGCCGTTCATTGTGGAGGTAGACGCTTCTGAGGTAGGGGTGAGAGCAGTATTGTCACAAGGTTCGTCCCCTGGTAAATGGCATCCGTGCGCCTTCTTCTCTAAAAAATTGTCGTCCGCTGAGAGGAATTATGATGTCGGCAATAGGGAACTCTTGGCCATTAAGTTAGCTTTTGAGGAGTGGCGTCATTTTTTGGAGGGGGCAGTCCACCCGGTCACCTTCATTACCGATCACAAAAACCTGCTATATTTAGAGTCCGCTAAACGTCTGAATCCCAGACAAGCTAGGTGGTCGTTGTTTTTTACCAGGTTTAATTTTGTCGTCACATATCGTCCTGGCTCAAAAAATGTTAAGGCGGATGCCTTATCTCGCTGTTTCCCAGGGGCTGGGAATATGGAGGACCCGGTTCCGGTCCTTCAGGAGGGGGTGGTGGTGTCGGCAGTATGCTCTGAGCTTGAGGAGGAGGTATTGGAGGCTCAGGGGGACGCCCCTGTAGGACCTCCAGGGAGACTGTTTGTTCCAAATCAGTTGCGACAAAAGGTGATCGAGGCACACCATAATTCAGCTTTGGCAGGACACCCAGGGAGTAAAGCAACTGAGGATCTCCTCTCGCGTCGGTTTTGGTGGCCTAACTTACATAAGGAGGTGGTAACTTTTGTCGCGTCCTGCGAGGTTTGTGCGCGCTCTAAGACCCCACATACCCGTCCGTCGGGGACCCTCTTACCTTTGAAGATCCCGGAGTGTCCGTGGACTCATCTGTCTATGGACTTCATTACGGACCTCCCGCCATCTTCGGGTAAAACAGTCATACTCGTTGTAGTGGACAGGTTCAGCAAGATGGCACATTTTATCGCTCTTCCTGCTCTTCCTAATGCTAAAACTCTTGCGCAGGTGTTCATTGGGGAGATTGTAAGGCTTCACGGGGTACCCTCCGATGTGGTGTCGGCAGGGCTGCCACTAGGAATTTCGGGGCCCCATACTGGCAAAATTTATGGGGCCCCCTTGAGACTCCGCCCAGGCTCCACCCCCCAGTTCCGTATCCACCCTAGCTCCTCCTCCACCACATAAACCTTCCAAAATCCCTCCACCCTTTCATGGAAAAACTTCACTTCTGCACCATGCTCTCACCAATGACACATTAACACCAATCACTCGATGAATATGCAGCATTTTGCTTGTTTAGTATAATACACCCCATAGTCCTCCATATATTATAATGTGCACTACATATAATGTATCCATAGTCCTCCATATAGTATAATACACTCCTAATAGCCCTCAATATATTAAAATACACTCAGTCATCCATATAGTATAATACACTCCTCATAGTGCTCCATATAGTATAATGCACCGCCATAGTCATCCATGTAGTACAATTCACTTCCCATAGTATAATGCACCCCATAGTTCTTCATATGATATAATGTATTCCCCATAGTCCTCGATACAGTATAATGCAGCCCACATATAGTATAATGCAGTCAGCCTATAGAGCATAATGCAGCCACCCCACAGAGCATAATGCAGCCAACCCACAGAGTATAAGGCAACCACCCAACAGAGTATATTGCAACCACCCCAGAGTATAATGCAACCACCCCACAGAGTATAATGCAACCACCCCACAGAGTATAATGTAAACCCCCCATAGAATATAATAGAGCCCCCTCAAAGTATAATGAAGCCCCCATAAAATATAATCTAGCCCCCCATAGAATATAATGCAGCCCCCATAGAATACAATGTAGCCACCTCATACAGTATAATGGAGCCCCCTCATAGAGTATGATGCAATCACCCCTCATAGAATATAATAAATATAATACAGCCCCCATAGATATAATGTATCCCCGAATAGAATATCATACAGTCTGCCTCCCCAAAGGAATATAACGTAGCCCCCTATAGTATATTACACAGCCACATAGTATATAACACAGCCACCCTATAAAATATAATATATCCCCCAATAGTATATAACACAACCCACATAGTGTATAGCGCGGCCCGGATAGTGTATAGCACGGCCCACATAGTATATAGCAGGGCCCACATAGTATATAGCACGGCCCACATAGTATATAGCATGGCCCACATAGTATATAGCAGGGACCACATAGTATATAGCAGGTCCCACATAGTAAATAGCAGGGCCCACATAGTATATAGCAGGGCACATATAGTATATAGCAGGGCCCACATAGTATATAGCAGGGCCCACATAGTATATAGCAGGGCCCACATAGTATATAGCAGGGCCCACAGTGTACAGCAGGGCCCACATAGTATATAGCAGGGCCCACATAGTATACAGCAGGGCCCACATAGTATACAGCAGGGCCCACATAGTATACAGCAGGGCCCACATAGTATACAGCAGGGCCCACATAGTATACAGCAGGGCCCACATAGTATACAGCAGGGCCCACATAGTATATAGCAGGGCCCACATAGTATATAGCAGGGCCCACAGTGTACAGCAGGGCCCACATAGTATACAGCAGGGCCCACATTGGATATAGCAGGGCCCCTATAGTAGACAGCAGGGCCCCCATTGTATATTGCAGGGCCCCTATAGTAGACAGCAGGGCCTCCATTGGATATAGCAGGGCCTCCATAGTATACAGCAGGGCCCACATTGGATATAGCAGGGCCCCTATAGTAGACAGCAGGGCCCCCATTGTATATTGCAGGCCCCTATAGTAGACAGCAGGGCCCCCATTGGATATAGCAGGGCCTCCATAGTATACAGCAGGGCCCACATTTTACAGCCCTCATCTCTCCTCCCCCCCCCCAGGAATGGCCCCACAGCAGGACAGATTTATAAAAAAAAACACTCCTCACCTCATCCTCGTGCCAGCGCTGCTCCCAGCTCCTGTCTCCTGCTCTGCCCGGCACACAGTGAGCGCGCTGTGTCAGAGGCAGAGCGGGGAATGATGGGAGAGGGAGCGTCAGCTGACGCTCTCTCCTCCATTATCGCTTTGAACTGTGCCGGCTGACGCCGGTATAGTTCAATGCAGCGGCGGGGGGAGTCGGCGCTGGGGGCAGGCGGGCCCCCCTGCCACACAGGGGCCCCATAGCGGCTGCGTGATGTGCCGCTAGCTGGGGGCCCCTTGAGGTGCAGAGGAGCCTCAAAATGTTGGGGGCCCCCGGGCCCGAGCGCGGACCTGCGTGCTCGGGCGGCGGGCCCCCCCTAATGACCGGGCCCCATACAGCAGTAAGGGTTCTCATGCCCTGATGGCGGCCCTGGGTGTCGGATCGGGGGTCTCAGTTTGTGTCCAAATTCTGGAAAGCATTTTGTACACGGCGGGGGATGCAGTTGTCATTTTCATCGGCTTTTCATCCGCAGACTAATGGTCAGACAGAGCGTCTGAATCAGAGCTTAGAGACATATCTCCGGTGTTTTGTGTCAGAGAACCAAGAGGACTGGGCTTCTTTCTTGCCTCTGGCGGAATTTGCTCTAAATAATAGGCGGAGCGAGTCCACTGGTAAGTCCCCGTTTTTGGGGCATATGGTTTTCACCCCCAGTTTTGTACTTTCAATAGGGGGGGCTCTTCTGGGGTTCCTGAGGAGGAACGATTTTCGTCGTCACTTTCTTCAGTGTGGAGAGGAGTGCTGAATAATCTGAGTACTATGGGGAACCGATAGAAACGTATGGCTATAGGAGGAGAGTGTCTGGTCCGGACCTAAGTGTGAACGATCTGGTATGGTTGTCTACCAAAAATATAAAACTTAAGGTTCCCTCCTGGAAACTGGGTCCCAGGTTCATCGGGCCATACAAGATCAGTGCTATAATTAATCCGGTGGCTTTCCGTCTTGACCTCCCTCCTACATTTAAAATCCACAATGTGTTCCACAAATCGTTGCTTAAGAGGTATGTGGCGCCGGTGATACCTTCACCTTTACCTCCTCCTCCTGTGGTGGTCAATGGTAACTTGGAGTTCCAGGTGTCGAGAGTCATTGACTCACGTCTGAATCGCCGGTCCCTTCAGTACCTTGTTCATTGGAGGGGGTATGGTCCTGAGGAGAGGACGTGGGTTTCTGCGTCGGATATTAACGCAGACCGATTGGTTCGGGCCTTCCACACTACTCACCCAGATAAACCCGGCCCTGAGGGTCCGGAGGCCCCTCGTAGAAGGAGGGGTACTGTCACGGGTGTGTCACTGCGAAGATCGTCGCGATTGCACACCCTGGCTTCTCACAGCTGAGGTTCTGGTGCTGGGTATTTTTCGGCACTGAGGGAGTTAATTCTTCCTCTCTCTGTGCTGGACTAGACCAGCCTCGCTCAGCTGCAATTAATGTTGTGGTAATTGGTTTCCTTCATATACCTGCCTGTCTGCTGGGGAAGTGTCGGTGAAAGCATTCATGCAGACCAGCAGAGCGGATCGTATTGAGAAGTCTAAAGCTAAGAGTACCTGTTGTGGTTTTCTCCTCTCCTCGCTTTATTATTTATCTCCTTACCCGTTGGTGTTCCCTCTGTAGTGATAGTTTTGTATGCAAGGTGGTCTTTTATTTTACCCCTTGTACTGTCTCGTTCGTCTTATACTGTGTGTGAAGGCAGTTACCTTCCTGTTCCCTGTGGTGGTAATCAGGGTCCTTCTCAGGACTAGATTACAGTGGTTAGGGATTCACAGGAGATAGGGTTACGCTGGCGGCCTGGACCTCTGTACCATCAACAGTACCTCCAGGTAGAGGGATTAGTCAGGACCCCAGCTTAGGGTCAGCATAGACCCCGGTCCTCCTGTATACAGAGACAGCGTGACAGTAACTCAGGATCAGTAATGTATGTACACAGTGACTGCACCAGCAGAATAGTGAGTGCAGCTCTGGGGTATAATACAGGATGTAACCCAGGATCAGTACAGGATAAGTAATGTAATGTATGCACACAGTGACTGCACCAGCAGAATAGTGAGTGCAGCTCTGGGGTATAATACAGGATGTAACTCAGGATCAGTAATGTAATGTATGTACACTGTGACTGCACCAGCAGAATAGTGAGTGCAGCTCTGGAGTATAATACAGGATGTAACTCAGGAACAGTAATGTAATGTATGTACACAGTGACTGCACCAGCAGAATAGTGAGTGCAGCTCTGGGGTATAATGCAGGATGTAACTCAGGATCAGTAATGTGATGTATGTACACAGTGACTGCACCAGCAGAATAGTGAGTGCAGCTCTGGGGTATAATACAGGATGTAACTCAGGATCAGTAATGTAATGTATGTACACAGTGACTGCACCAGCAGAATAGTGAGTGCAGCTCTGGAGTATAATACAGGATGTAACTCAGGATCAGTAATGTAATGTATGTACACTGTGACTGCACCAGCAGAATAGTGAGTGCAGCTCTGGAGTATAATACAGGATGTAACTCAGGATCAGTAATGTACAGTATGCACACAGTGACTGCACCAGCAGAATAGTGAGTGCAGCTCTGGGGTATAATACAGGATGTAACTCAGGATCAGTACAGGATAAGTAATGTAATGTACATTTGTAACAGTGTCCAATGCAGAGATGTACATCGATTTATCATGGTTACCAATGGAAGTAGGACAGCTGGATTGGACACAGAGCCCAATGCTGAACTGCATGGCAATATAGCATTGCTACCCAACGATGTAGCAAGAGGAAAAGTATAATTTGTTCTAGATTTTGAGGATAAAATGATCCTATTTATTCCAATATTAAAACAAAACTCCATCATTAAAACGAGTGTACAGACGGAATGAAAGCTAACATGTTTCAGGGCAGCATGATTCCTTAGTCAATGTATATAGCAGAGCTGGGTTTGTCGCAGAGTCCTTGACCAGAAGCAGTGCATGGTAGTGGTATGGACGCTAACGACCTGAATATATTACATCACAGGCGCACTCCAGGTTGTCACACAGCAGAGCAGAGTGTGATGGCCAAGGCAGGCGGAGGACAGGCTGGTACCCCCGGATACCTCTGATTAAAATATGCAAATCTGACCCAGATAGAAATGGAGGCATGATCCATTAGACGCATATGTGCAGGTATAAGAAAGCATTCATGGGATAGGAGGGAATTGTGTAAGTTTAGCGCTCGGTGGAGGCTGTATAACAGCAAGCGGAGCCTCCTACAGCGCCATAATAGGGAGCTGTGCAGCCTCCATGTATTGCTGTAGAGGCCACATGCACATGTCTCGACCACGCACCACAATTGTGGGTTTCCAGGGATATGGGGTACTCGGAGCCGAGCCCATGAAAGTCTATGGGATTTGTGTCACTGGCAGCGGTGGCTCGTTCCGTGTCCCTGGCGGTCAGGCGTATGGTGGGGGGATTATTTACAGGGGATTGGTAGATAACAGTTTGTGACGCCACCTGTAGTTTTCTAGTCACTAAGACCAGCGCTGCTGTAGATCTCTGAGGGGATGTTATGGCAGCTAGATGACGGGTCCCCCACAGGTGGGACTGGTCCCTCAAAGTCTATGGTTCTAATGATGTAGGGTGCAGATAAATGAATCAGTCTCACACCATCCAGCGTCTTTCCATACCTTTTACTTGTCAGATGTTTAGGCAGGTCCCGAGAAGCTGGTCAGGGTGGAGAATGTGCTTCGAGATAACAGCTGAACAGGTTAGAGGCCTCCTTTACTTCCAATATGATGAGTCCAACTTGCTTGAAGCTAAGTTAACTCCGAATACTCCAGCTAACTCCATAGCTGTACTGCCCGGTCAGTATTGTGGTGGAGCCTTCCAGTGGTGAGACCCAAGTCTATATTTGCTGATCAGGCTAGACTGTTCTCCCTGACTCCGGTTACGTACCGACACTAAGGGCTGCTCCTGCGACTTATAGTCCAGCGAGACTCTGGTTGTTCCGTTACTATGCCTGAAGCGATAGCAACACTTCGGTCCCCAGTGACCGGCTAATAGTGCAGATAATCCAATATCTAAGGCACTGCTCTAACTTCTTCCACTACGCTCTTCGCCCTGTTCGCGCTCTTAACATAAGCACTCCACACTTCCTAGGGTAGTACAAGTCAATCCTTTCTTACTTCTTCCTTGGAGCTCGCTGACAGATTCTCAGTATTCTCCTAGTTCAGGAACACATCGACTGAACTTCACTGTCCTGGGGACAGGCGACTGAAGTTTCTGCTGCTAACTCTTCTTTCCATCAAACTGTCTCTGTCTTCAGGTTAAGGAACAGCTCTGACTAGGCTAGGATGAACTGGCTCACCCTTACTAGCCTCCACTTTCTGAACTGCTGACAGGAACTAACTGAGTGACTGTCTTTCACTTCACTTCCTGGAAGACTCCCCACTAGCTGCTGTACATCACTAGCTTATATACCCCGAGGGTGTGTCTAAAGTGTGAATGGATGATGTAAAGCTTTAACTGTTACCTTTCTGTGCAGACTCCAGGATTTTATGTGTGCCTTACACACCAGGGCTACACATCCCCCCTTGGTAAAACACAGCACTCCCGGGCTGTAAAATATAAAAAGAAAGACATTCTGTTTTGCATTTAAACAATAACATGAAACTCATCCATCCGGGAGGTACGAAATCTTAAACGTTACATTATGTACAATGGACAGTAAAACATTATCAAAATTGTCAAAACTTTCAATAAATATACAGTATTCTTGTGGAGGACCCGCACCAAACCTCCCACGTGGGTCCTGGGTGGGCTGCAGGACATCCGACTGCAGACCTCGCTCAGTGCCACACCATACGTGTTTTCGGTTCAGAGGTAAGTCAAGGCTTCATGTGAAACCAAGACAAGGCACCGTAGTGCAACTATTTACAGGATACAGTTTTTGGGCTGGCTCAGTCCTCAGCCACGCAGTCCATTATAAGACATTTTCAAGTAATTCACATTATATCACAATACTTTAAATTCCTTCAAGTGCAATAAACTTCTTTATACAACTTTATACAATTGGTCATAAATAATAAACCTTTTCTGAGTCATAATAAACTAGTTTGTTAGGACTACTGTTGATAACGAATAGGTAGCTTCCCTTTCGTTGTACGTTCTGATCTACGTGGAGTAGCATCAGGTATAATGGTCTCTGATCTATCTGTTCTGCGTAACGACAAACTATAATACTGTCTCAATCTTTCTATGGATCTGGCAAGCGTACTGAGGGCTGGGCGGTGTGAGTCAGCTTCACCAGGGGATCCCATAGCATGGGGCGCTGCTTCCGGTGATTCTACTTCTTGAGGTTCTGCAGGCTGGGGTTCTGCTGGAATAGGTACCTCTAGAACTGGCTCTGTTGGCACAATGGGCATGACTGGAGGTGGAGTACAATGGGCATGACTGGAGGTGGAGTTTCCTCTTGTGGCTGATAAAACTGCAACACAGGAATGATTACCGCATTTCCCAGTCTGGGCCAATCCGCAGGTAAATCTCCCAGATCCGTGTGTATAACCGCTTCAACACTCTCTTCTTGATTCACAATAGGGTTATCTTCCCGAAGCTTCAACTGGTCTGGACATAACTTTAAATGATCTCTTGACACAGTGGCAGTCGTTTTTCCTCCATCCTTGCTGATGATACAGACTTTTCTGTTATCAAATTTGGAATCTTGTACGACATATGGTTCTTGTTCCCACTGGTTGTCCAACTTGTGCAGCTTCCTTTTCCTTTTTAACACAATTTCTCCAGGCGTGAAAGGCTTAGCGGGAGCATTCTTGTTGTAAACATTTTCCTGCTTTTCCCGTGCTTTATTAAGACTTTCTTCTACGCAGGCTTGCACTCTTCTGTATTGCTCTTGCCGATTTGTGTCCCAATTTTCAACAGTGTCATCTGCCTCTGGTTCCACCACACCAAGTTCCAAATCCATTGGCAGTCTTCCAGGCCTTGCTCTCATAAGGTAAGCTGGTGTGCAGTTGGTATAACTCACTGGTATGTGGTTGTACAAGTCAACTAGGTCAGGTAACAATTCTGGCCACCGATTTCTTTCTTCTAGTGGTATGGATTTTAGCAAGTCAACGACAATGTGGTTCATTTTCTCGCAAAGGCCGTTGGTTTGGGGGTGGTATGGCGTCGTTCTAATTTTCAAACAGATCCGCTTCAAAAGCAGGGCCTTGATCAGTCAGTACCTGCTCCGGATACCCATGTGGTCTGCAGAAGGTCCTTGCTGCCGTCACTGCTGTCTGATCCTTGACGGGGATGACCACCAAAAATCTCGAATAATGATCCACCATGGTCAGGGCATACGAGTATCCAGACCTGCTTGGCGACAATTTGACGTGGTCCAAGGCCACGATCTCCAAGGGACGAGTCGTCCGGATAGGCTGCAGGGGTGCCTTCTGACTACCGTAGTCCTTTCGTCTGAGACCACAGGGTCCACAGTTCCGACACCACCTCTCGATGGAGCTGCGCATTCCTACCCAGTAGAACCGGCACCTCAACAGAGTCTCCAGCTTTCTCCAGCCAAAGTGTCCCGCTTGATCGTGGTAGGCTTCCAACACCATTTGGACGTCTGCCTTGGGGACCACTATCTGCCATACCATCTCATGGGTCCTGGGGTTGACGTATCTCCTGCACAACTTCTCACGGTATAGGAACAACCGGCTTCTCTCATTCCACAGGAGCTTTGCTGACATAGGTGCATCTTTTTCCAAGGAGGAACCTTCCTGTCTTAACAACTCCTTGATACGGCTGACCACGGGATCGCTGTCCTGAGTCTCTTTCCAGCTGTGATGGGGTATCAAGAGACGGTATTTCACTTGTGGGAGAGAACATGGCGTCCCACAGCAGCCGCTGTGTTTGGGTGCGCCAGCGTCTCTCCGTCTCCTGTCGAATTGCACGATTCTGCAGCTTCTTCTTCAGCTCTGCGTTCTCCTTCCGCAGCTCCATCATGGCGGGGTCGGTGTCCCGATCTGGGGACAGCTCCGGCACAGGCAGACAGTCCTCTGGTAATGGGCACTGATCCTCCTGTCCTTCCGCCATCTCGGTCCAGATCTCACTGTGGTATCCAACAGGAACATTCTGGTCCTTTCCGTGGAGGCGGGATTTGCGTCTCCTCCTCTTCGCATAGAGGATGAAGAGGAGGCGTATTTCTTTAGCAGTGGGGCTGGATCTCACATTGTAATAGGCCTTGGAGAGGGCGGCCATAACTTTTCGCGCTTCAGGGGGGTACACGCCCACGAATGCACGCCCACCTTCTTCACCAGCGCCTCAGGGCGCCAACTTGGCGGCAAAATGGCGGTATTTGGCGCCAAAAGTAACATACAGTCTTTTTCACCAAAACACTCCACAGGCACACAGGGCTCGCAATGCTGCAAGTTTCGGATCCTGTTCGTGACGCCAAGTTTTTGTCTCGACCACGCACCACAATTGTGGGTTTCCAGGGATATGGGGTACTCGGAGCCGAGCCCATGAAAGTCTATGGGATTTGTGTCACTGGCAGCGGTGGCTCGTTCCGTGTCCCTGGCGGTCAGGCGTATGGTGGGGGGGATTATTTACAGGGGATTGGTAGATAACAGTTCGTGACGCCACCTGTAGTTTTCTAGTCACTAAGACCAGCGCTGCTGTAGATCTCTGAGGGGATGTTATGGCAGCTAGATGACGGGTCCCCCACAGGTGGGACTGGTCCCTCAAAGTCTATGGTTCTAATGATGTAGGGTGCAGATAAATGAATCAGTCTCACACCATCCAGCGTCTTTCCATACCTTTTACTTGTCAGATGTTTAGGCAGGTCCCGAGAAGCTGGTCAGGGTGGAGAATGTGCTTCGAGATAACAGCTGAACAGGTTAGAGGCCTCCTTTACTTCCAATATGATGAGTCCAACTTGCTTGAAGCTAAGTTAACTCCGAATACTCCAGCTAACTCCATAGCTGTACTGTCCGGCCAGCATTGTGGTGGAGCCTTCCAGTGGTGAGACCCAAGTCTATATTTGCTGATCAGGCTAGACTGTTCTCCCTGACTCCGGTTACGTACCGACACTAAGGGCTGCTCCTGCGACTTATAGTCCAGCGAGACTCTGGTTGTTCCGTTACTATGCCTGAAGCGATAGCAACACTTCGGTCCCCAGTGACCGGCTAATAGTGCAGATAATCCAATATCTAAGGCACTGCTCTAACTTCTTCCACTACGCCCTTCGCCCTGTTCGCGCTCTTAACATAAGCACTCCACACTTCCTAGGGTAGTACAAGTCAATCCTTTCTTACTTCTTCCTTGGAGCTCGCTGACAGATTCTCAGTATTCTCCTAGTTCAGGAACACATCGACTGAACTTCACTGTCCTGGGGACAGGCGACTGAAGTTTCTGCTGCTAACTCTTCTCTCCATCAAACTGTCTCTGTCTTCAGGTTAAGGAACAGCTCTGACTAGGCTAGGATGAACTGGCTCACCCTTACTAGCCTCCACTTTCTGAACTGCTGACAGGAACTAACTGAGTGACTGTCTTTCACTTCACTTCCTGGAAGACTCCCCACTAGCTGCTGTACATCACTAGCTTATATACCCCGAGGGTGTGTCTAAAGTGTGAATGGATGATGTAAAGCTTTAACTGTTACCTTTCTGTGCAGACTCCAGGATTTTATGTGTGCCTTACACACCAGGGCTACACACACACAGCTGACCCGAGCCCTTGGAAAGATCTCCTGTTAATAGGCTGATCACGGGGCATAATGCTAATCCGAAAGCAATCTGCTCTGATCACTGTGCTACAGATTCCTAGAACGTGTTCATTTCTCCTACACTGCCTCCACAGGTGAAATAAGGCATTGCACAATTCTTATTGAAATGGATGGGTGGCTAGAAAAATGCACACCCCAGCTGATAGATGGTAGTGCTAAATAACGGAGACCTTACTGTAAATCTCATCCCGCCCAGGCCAATTTTCATTTTTGCGTTTTCATTTTTTCCTTCCCTTTTTCCAAGAGCCATACCTTTTTTATTTTTCTGTCCCTATAGCTGTTTGTGGGACGAGTTGCAGTTTTAATGACATTATTCATTTTACCATACAATCTAAAAAAAAAAATCAAAGGAAAAAAAATCTAAAATGCCACTGTCGGAGATTTATTTAGGTGGTCTGCTTTTGGTGATATATATATATATTTTTTTTTAATTAAATTTATGTATTTTGGGCTAATAATAATTTTTTCAATTGACTTCCATTAGGACCGTTTGTCTTCTATAGCCTCTTGTGTTTCACTGTCTATTGCTAGCTGCAGAATGAGTTAACTGAGAATCTGTCAGTGAGCTTGCTATGGCGATCTGATCGGAGTGGGTGGGGAACTTGTAGCTCTTTTATTTGTCTTTTTCCGATGTGCTCTAAACTGATTTATGACCACAGACCACATCTAAGTTAAATGTGCAGGAAAACAAAGAGACTCTAAAAGTAAAACGGTGCAAATTTTTGAATGAAACTCAATAGCAAAAATTATTGTTAGCTCCAAATGTATGCATTTCAATAAAAAAAGTCGACTATCCTGATTGGAGCTAGCTTCAATTGCTGCGTTAAAGGCAGTGGCCAGGTGTATAACACAGCTCTTTATCACTCTCCATGATGTTATTGCAAGACATGGAGCAAGAAGGGGTTAATATTATTGTTATTAAAGGGTTAACGTGGAATCTCCTATAATACAACTGTTGATAAATATTTTTTCCATCCACATAAATCCGTCCGTGTGACATAATCGCGTTCTCTCCGCTGGACGGACAGAGACTATTCATGCGCACGGACCAAGCAATGGCATAAAATCTTTATGAGGTGTCACATTCTTATAGAACAGCACAAAACAACAGGGCGAAGTATATTGCAACTGTATCCGATAATAACGAGCCTCCCGCTGTATATGGAGGAAGAGACGCGGTACCTGCTCCTCTATGGAAGCCATGAATAATGTAGTAATCTTCTCTGAAGAACCAATACTGCAGATATTCCTATATAGGACAATGGTATGTCGCTATGTGGTGCGTTGGACTGTGGTGTGTGACATCTGGGCGGTGGACTGTGCTGTGTGACGTCTGGGCGGTGGACTGTAGTGTGTGATGTCTGGGAGGTGGATGGGCTGTGTGACGTCTGGGCGGTGGACTGTGCTGTGTGACGTCTGGGCGGTGGACTGTAGTGTGTGATGTCTGGGCGGTGGACTGTGCAGTGTGACGTCTGGGAGGTGGCCTGTAATGTGTGATGTCTGGGCGGTGGACTGTGCTGTGTGACGTCTGGGAGGTGGCCTGTGGTGTGTGACGTCTGGGAGGTGGCCTGTGGAGTGTGACATCTGGGAGGTGGCCTGTGGTGTGTGACGTCTGGGAGGTGGACTGTACTGTGTGACGTCTGGGAGGTGGACTGTGGTGTGTGACGTCTGGGAGGTGGACTGTTGTGTGTGACATCTGGGAGGTGGACTGTGGTGTGTGACGTCTGGGAGGTGGACTGTACTGTGTGACGTCTGGGAGGTGGACTGTGGTGTGTGACGTCTGGGCGGTGGACTGTGTTGTGTGACATCTGGGCGGTGGACTGTAGTGTGTGATGTCTGGGCGGTGGACTGTGCAGTGTGACGTCTGGGAGGTGGCCTGTGATGTGTGATGTCTGGGCGGTGGATTGTGCTGTGTGACGTCTGGGAGGTGGCCTGTGGTGTGTGACGTCTGGGAGGTGGCCTGTGGAGTGTGACATCTGGGAGGTGGATTGTGGAGTGTGACGTCTGGGAGGTGGACTGTACTGTGTGACGTCTGGAGGTGGACTGTGGTGTGTGACGTCTGGGAGGTGGACTGTGGTGTGTGACGTCTGGGAGGTGGACTGTGGTGTGTGACGTCTGGGAGGTGGACTGTACTGTGTGACGTCTGGGAGGTGGCCTGTGGTGTGTGACGTCTGGGAGGTGGACTGTGGTGTGTGACGTCTGGGAGGTGGACTGTACTGTGTGACGTCTGGGAGGTGGCCTGTGGTGTGTGACGTCTGGGAGGTAGCCTTTGGTGTGTGACGTCTGGGAGGTGGCCTGTGGTGTGTGATGTCTAGGCGGTGGACTGTGGTGTGTGACGTCTGGGAGGTGGACTGTACTGTGTGACGTCTGGGAGGTGGACTGTGATGTGTAACGTCCTGGAGGTGGCCTATGGTGTGTGACGTCTGGGAGGTGGACTGTGGTGTGTGACATCTGGGAGGTGGACTGTATGTGTGACGTCTGGGAGGTGGACTGTACTGTGTGACGTCTGGGAGGTGGCCTGTGGTGTGTGACGTCTGGGAGGTGGACTGTACTGTGTGACGTCTGGGAGGTGGACTGTGGTGTGTGACGTCTGGGAGGTGGCCTGTGGTGTGTGACATCTGGGAGGTGGACTGTGGTGTGTGACGTCTGGGAGGTGGACTGTACTGTGTGACGTCTGGGAGGTGGACTGTGGTGTGTGACGTCTGGGAGGTGGCCTTTGGTGTGTGACGTCTGGGAGGTGGCCTGTGGTGTGTGATGTCCGGGCGGTGGACTGTGGTGTGTGACGTCTGGGAGGTGGACTGTACTGTGTGACGTCTGGGAGGTGGACTGTGATGTGTAACGTCTGGGAGGTGGCCTATGGTGTGTGACGTCTGGGAGGTGGACTGTGGTGTGTGACGTCTGGGAGGTGGACTGTGGTGTGTGACGTCTGGGAGGTGGACTGTACTGTGTGACGTCTGGGAGGTGGCCTGTGGTGTGTGACGTCTGGGAGGAGGTGGCCTTTGGTGTGTGACGTCTGGGAGGTGGCCTGTGGTGTGTGACGTCTGGGCGGTGGACTGTGGTGTGTGACGTCTGGGAGGTGGACTGTACTGTGTGACGTCTGGGAGGTGGCCTGTGGTGTGTGACGTCTGGGAGGTGGCCTGTGGTGTGTGACGTCTGGGAGGTGGCCTGTGGTGTGTGACGTCTGGGAGGTGGCCTGTGGTGTGTGACGTCTACAGCTGACACAACATGTGTTCCCACAGTAGTCACAGCTGGTACTTCATGTGCCCAGGGGATATATGCAAAGTCAATTTTGTGTGGCACTTTGTTTTTGTTTGTGGCACTTTGCTTTGCAGCCCTGGGGTCATCTGAGGGTGTCTGTGGATTTCTTCCCACATCAAAAGCCCTGATACAGTGAAGGAAATAAGTATTTGATCCCTTGCTGATTTTGTAAGTTCGCCCACTGACAAAGACATGAACAGTAGGGTTGAGCATTCCGATACCAAAACCCGATTCCGATACCTGAAATCCAATGTAAGTCTATGGGAACAAAATATCGGAAGTTTTTAAATTCCGATATTTTGTTCCCATAGACTTACATTGGATTTCAGGTATCGGAATCGGGTTTTGGTATCGGAATGCTCAACCCTAATGAACAGTCTATAATTTTAAGGGTAGGTTCATTGCAACATTGAGAGATAGAATATCAAAAATAAAATCCAGAAAATCACATTGTATAAATTATATACATTTATCTGCCTTTTGCAGTGAGAAATAAGTATTTGATCCCCTACCAACCATTAAGAGTTCTGGCTCCTACAGACCAGTTAGACGCTCCTAATCAACTCGTTACCTGCATTACAGGCAGCTGTCTTACATACTCACCTTTATAATAGACTCCTGTCCACAGACTCAATCAGTCAGACTCTAACCTCTACAACATGGGCAAGACCAAAGAGCTCTATAAGGATGTCAGGGACAAGATCATAGATCTGCCAAAGCTGGAATGGGCTACAAAATCATAAAGGGTACTTCACACATAGCGATATCGTTAGCGAGATCGCTGAAACGTCACAGGTTTTGTGACGCAACAGCGACCTCGCCAGTGATCTCTGTTATGTTAGGTAGCTGAGGACAGGAACAACAGCCGGGCAGCCGAACACCTGAGATGTTGGTAACTAATGGGTTGCAGATTCCTAAACTAACCACACAACTAGAGGTAGCCATGGAGCGTTCCTATGTTGATCCTAGACGCCTCGTCACAGCCTGAGAGATAACTACACCTAAAGGCAGAAAGATGAAAGCTATCTGCCCCGGAGCAGATCCCCAAAGAAAATAGGAAGCCCCCAAACATGTAATGGCGGTTAGACAAGAAGAAAGCACGAACACAGACAGAAAATAGAATGAGCAAACGCTGGGGCCACAAGCTGACTAAATAGGATAGGACAGGAGAGATTACTTTCTGCAACCCAGAAAACCCTACAAAAATCCAACAATTCTGATTACAAAAATACTGAGATCACACGATCTCGCCACCCACTAAATCAGATCTCAGTGTGAACAAAACCAAGCCGCAGCCACTGAAAAAACAGGAAAAAGAAAATGAACAAATAACAGTGGCTTCAGATAATCTGAGAGGAGCACAAGCCCCCGGAGGGGACCTGGCTGACCTCCACAGAAGTGCAGGGAAAAATGCAAAAGCAAGCACAAAAATAAAAGCAGAAAATATCTTTTCTGATAGCAGAAGATGCAGGCAAGACTCAGCAAACTTCCAAATGAACCAGGAACCACAATTGAGACAAGAACAATTGA
>JARQOD010000002.1:8417405-8508449 GCA_033576555.1 Oophaga sylvatica
GTTGGTCAAATTTTGGTAATTTTTAAAAAAGTTAAAAACTAAAATAAAAATTTTTTCCCCAAAATGATGCACTTTAAAATAGACTTTAAAAAAGGTGAAAATTTATAAACATTGACAACACCAAAAATTAGAAAAAAAAAGGCAGAAATCCAAAAATGAATCGGGCCATTGAGTTACATAAAAATTTTAATCTCCCTTCAATCACCAAAAGGGCGTTGGGAGCAAACAAACTCGGGTTTTTAACCCAAATTGACCCCCCCCAAAGGGGGTTTTTTTTGCGGTGGGGGGGGTAAATTTTTTTTTTGGTTTTTTTTTTGGCCCAATCTTTTTTTTTTGGGGGGGGGGGGTTTAGAAATTTTTTTTTTTTTTGGGTTTTTTGTTTGAAAATTTTAAACCCCCAAATTTGACTTGGGAAAAGGGCCAAAAACAAAAAGAAGAATTTGGGGTCCCCCCCAAAATTTGGGGTTTGCTAAACCCCAAAAAAAAAGGCCAAAACCCAAATAATAAAATGGGGCCCATAAATGTTAAAAAAATTTTAAAAAATTTTTATTTAAACCTTTGGGACTGGTTGAGCTACATGGTTTTTTTTTCCAATCCCCATCCCAAATCAAAACGTCAGTTTCCCTGATGATTTGTTTTTAAATCAGAGGGGCAGTGCGTGTTTTTGAGCGATTTTAAAATTTTGAACCGCCCCCCTTTTAAATGTAGGTGATTATTGTAAGAGTGCTTTGTTATTTGCCATTAGTGGTGAGATATGGAAAGGGGAAAGCAAAAAACTTTGACCCAAACCCAAATTGATTTTTGGGCCGAGCCCATAGAAAAGGGAACTATTGGTCATCAGCTATACCCTCCCGCCTCTGTTGTTTTTTTAAAATCCCTACGAGATAGACATTTTTGATATCAGAGGAAAAGCTACGTCAGAATCTCCCGGGGGCCCAAGTGCCAGAAACCCCAATGTTAAAACAGGGGGTCTCTGGCGAGATTGCCTGAGAGAATGACAAAGAAAGCACAGAACCGCCAATGATGCCCGTGACAGCAAAGACCAACCATGCCCAGGTCCATGTAGAAGTTGTACCCCCTCTATGACATTACCACCCATGGACTAGACTAAAGCAAGTTCTGGGACAGATGGAGAATGAACTGGTGCCCGACTTTCCAAAACTGGTCTCCGTAAAGAGGGATGGGCATAGTATCGTGACAATACTCTGATCCCACACACAAAAGCCCTCTGGGCAAAACTGTAGGCACCCATAGTGGAGCTCATAGTGCCTGCCTCATTATAGTCCTGCAGTGTCAGATTCATTGTGGTGCCCTCAGTACCAGTATCATTATAGTCCTGCAGTGTCAGATTCATTGTGGTGCCCTCAGTGCCAGTATCATAATAGTCCTGAAGTATCAGATTCATTATGGTGTCCTCAGTGCCAGAGTCATAATGGTCCTGCAGTATCAAACTCATTCTGGTACCCATAGCGGTACCCACAGTGCCAGCCTCATGATAGTCCTGCAGTGTCAGATTCATTGTGGTGCCCTCAGTGCCAGCATCATAATAGTCCTGAAGTATCAGATTCATTGTGGTGTCCTCAGTGCCAGAGTCATAATAGTCCTGCAGTATCAAACTCATTCTGGCACCCATAGCGGTACCCACAGTGACAGCCTCATGATAGTCCTGCAGTGTCAGACTCATTGTGGTGCCCATGTAGTAACAGTACTGTTTTGTCAGACTTATTGTGGTGCCATCAGTGGCAGCCTTATCATAGTCCTGCAGTGTCAGACTCTTTGTGGTGCCCGATTAGTAACAGTCCTGTTATGTCACTAATTGTCGTGCCATTAGTGCCAGTGTCATAATAGTCCTGCAGTGTCAGATTCATTGTGGCACCCATAGCAGTGCCAACCTGATCATAGTTCTGCATTGTCAGACTCATTGTGGCACCCATAGCGGTGCCCACAGTGCCAACCTGATCATAGTTCTGCATTGTCAGACTCATTGTGGCACCCATAGCGGTGCCCACAGTGCCAACATAATCATAGTCCTGCATTGTCAGACTCATTGTGGAACCCATAGCGGTGCCCAAAGTGCCAACCTGATCATAGTCATGCATTGTCAGACTCATTGTGGTTCCCACAGTGCCAGCGTCATAATAGTGCTACATTGTCAAACTCTTTGGTGCTCACACTGCCAGCGTCATAGTAAACGCACAAACCCGTTCCAGCTTTGTTCTCAACAACTAAGAAGTGACAAATAAGCTGCTCATCAGTGGTCGCTGACATCCTCTTCTAGTGCTGACTACTGTCACTAGAGGGAGCTTTGTAACCAGAGGTCTCCAGCATTGATGGCCACTTCTCAGTGCTGCCCCTGCAGGAAAGGAGGAGGCATTTTGCACATTTTTCATTGTCACGATCGATTATTATTAAACATCTATTGACTAAGTAAACTAGAACCAGTTAGGGCCCCTAGAGCCCTGGGATCAGACGACTATAAGCAGAGGCCCTCGGACAAGTGACGACAAACACGGAGATACCTATGGATCACAGCTATACTGTTGCACTTCTTTAAGTATCCCTTGACAAATGTACCAAAAACTGGGGCTCGAAATATGCCGGAGAGTCCCCCAAGTCCCGGCACATCATCCCATCATCCCCAGCAAATCCTATCATATGTTCTGCTATTTTGCTGGATCTTGGTCATATGAGGCCCAGAGTCGCCTGCTCTTGTATGTGTACTGTATGTAGCACCAAAGACTGACTTCTGAATATGCTGGGAGTTATAGTTCCACATGAGCTGGCGAGGTGTGGGTCGCACAAGCTAAGCCGATATTGGGCAAGGTTTTCTATTCTATTTTTATGTAGATGACGACTTGTATTTTGTACGGTTATTGTGGCATTTGTATTATTACAAAGAAGGACATTTATAGTGTCAGGCACAATTTTTTTTTATAAATATATAACATTTTCTCTTTTTCATCAATTTAGAAAATGATTATGTTTGAGGTTTTACTGTCGATCTGAAGTGAAGAAGCTGCTGCTTAGAGCAATAATGCATTTTCCTGTAAAGACTTGTCTGATGTGAAGGCGGCAATTCCCGGCCTGTGATGTCAGACATGTTTGCTGCTTATTAAAGAAAAAGGATTTTTCTACAAAAGTTGTACTGTATCTGTATCATCAATATGGAAATAAAAATATCATATTGTTCCGTTCACACAATTTCTCTTCACTAAAATGTTTGTTTTTCCTTTATTATACTCCAGAGCTGCACTCACTATTCTGCTGGTAAAGTCACTGTGTACATACATTACGTTACAGATCCTGAGTTACATCCTGCATTATACACCAGAGCTGCACTCACTATTCTGCTGGTGCAGTCACTGTGTACATACATTACATTACTGATCCTGAGTTATATCCTGTATTATACTCCAGAGCTGCACTCACTATTCTGCTGGTGCAGTCACTGTGTACATACATTACTGACCCTGAGTTACATCCTGTATTATACTCCAGAGCTGCACTCACTATTCTGCTGGTGCAGTCACTGTGTACATACATTACATTACTGATCCTGAGTTACATCCTGTATTATACTCCAGAGCTGCACTCACTATTCTGCTGGTGCAGTCACTGTGTACATACATTACATTACTGATCCTGAGTTATATCCTGTATTATACTCCAGAGCTGCACTCACTATTCTGCTGGTGCAGTCACTGTGTACATACATTACTGACCCTGAGTTACATCCTGTATTATACTCCAGAGCTGCACTCACTATTCTGCTGGTGCAGTCACTGTGTACATACATTACATTACTGATCCTGAGTTACATCCTGTATTATACTCAGAGCTGCACTCACTATTCTGCTGGTGCAGTCACTGTGTACATACATTACATTACTGATCCTGAGTTACATCCTGTATTAAACTCCAGAGCTGCACTCACTATTCTGCTGGTGCAGTCACTGTGTACATACATTACATTACTGATCCTGAGTTACATCCTGTATTATACTCCAGAGCTGCACTCACTATTCTGCTGGTGCAGTCACTGTGTACATACATTACATTACTGATCCTGAGTTACATCCTGCATTATACTCCAGAGCTGCACTCACTATTCTGCTGGTGCAGTCACTGTGTACATACATTACATTACTGATCCTGAGTTACATCCTGTATTATACTCCAGAGCTGCACTCACTATTCTGCTGGTGCAGTCACTGTGTACATACATTACATTACTGATCCTGAGTTATATCCTGTATTATACTCCAGAGCTGCACTCACTATTCTGCTGGTGCAGTCACTGTGTACATACATTACATTACTGATCCTGAGTTACATCCTGCATTATACTCCAGAGCTGCACTCACTATTCTGCTGGTGCAGTCACTGTGTACATACATTACATTACTGATCCTGAGTTATATCCTGTATTATACTCCAGAGCTGCACTCACTATTCTGCTGGTGCAGTCACTGTGTACATACATTACATTACTGATCCTGAGTTACATCCTGTATTATACTCCAGAGCTGCACTCACTATTCTGCTGGTGCAGTCACTGTGTACATACATTACATTACTGATCCTGAGTTACATCCTGTATTATACTCCAGAGCTGCACTCACTATTCTGCTGGTGCAGTCACTGTGTACATACATTACATTACTACTGAGTTACATCCTGTATTACACTCCAGAGCTGCACTCACTATTCTGCTGGTGCAGTCACTGTGTACATACATTACATTACTGATCCTGAGTTTCATCCTGTATTATACTCCAGAGCTGCACTCACTATTCTGCTGGTGCAGTCACTGTGTAGATACATTACATTACTGATCCTGAGTTACATCCTGTATGATACTCCAGAGCTGCACTCACTATTCTGGTGCAGTCACTGTGTAGATACATTACTGATCCTGAGTTACATCCTGTATTATACCCCAGAGCTGCACTCACTATTCTGCTGGTGCAGTCACTGTGTACATACATTACTGATCCTGAGTTACATCCTGTATTATACTCCAGAGCTGCACTCACTATTCTGCTGGTGCAGTCACTGTGTACATACATTACTGATCCTGAGTTACATCCTGTATTATACCCCAGAGCTGCACTCACTATTCTGCTGGTGCAGTCACTGTGTACTGTACATACATTACTGATCCTGTTATGAATATGCTGGATGTGGTTTCTAAGCTGGGGCTCCCTCCGGTGGTTGCTGAGGGTAATGAACTGATTAATGAATGGCCTTCAGCTGGCACTGAATGGTAGGATATAAGTGGCCTGAGTTCCCAGCAGCCTTGTCGGTTATCAATTGTTCCTCTGGTCTTGTTTGAAGTACTGCTAGGTTCCTGCTCTCCTTCAGCTAAGTGTTTGCTGTTTTTTTTTTCCTCTGTTTGATTTTCATTGCTGGTTTGCTGCTTGCAGTGGACTGCAGCCTGTCCCCTTTTGGGGGTCTGGCGCTGCAATTGTGCTCCGTTTTTGTCTGCACTTTTGCTTTGCTCCTTTGTTACTTTTTATTTTTTGAATAGCGTTTGTTACACCAGAGATCTGATTTAGGTGGATGAGATCGTGTGATCTCAGGTTTTTTTGACAATCAGAAGTGTTGGTATTTTTTAGGGTTTTTGTTGGATTGCAGTCAGAATTCTTTCCTGTACTCTTCTGTCTAGACAGATTGGGCCCCAGCGTTTGCTCATTCTATTTTCTGTCTGTGTCCGTGCTTTCTTCTTGTCTAACCGCCATTACATGTTTGGGGGCTTCCTATTTTCTTTGGGGATCTGCTTCGGGGCAGATAGCTTTCATCTTTCTGCCTTTAGGTGTAGTTATCTCTCAGGCTGTGACGAGGCGTCTAGGATCAACGTTACTGCAATCCAATAGGTTCCAGCCTCTCTGGTGTATTGCCGTTTTTGCTATTTCTCCTCAGTTACTGAAACATAACAGTATAACCGGACTGAAAAAAACTGAAAATTGTATGGTACTAACAGAAGGGGAAAATAGTAATAAGGAAACTCTGTTTGTTGCATTTTTTTCCCTCTTTTCTCTGGGTGCTGAGGAGGAATTTTTTTTTTCTCAATGGAGTTTGCACAGTTGTCTGGCCGTGTGGATCAGTTTGCCACTGAAGTTCGGAGAATTTCAAAAATAACTGTAAGTTGTTTTTTGCATTAAAACCTAAGTCCTCAGGGAACGCAGCACAGCAGGTTCAAATTGTCATCTCTCTCCTGTGCGGCGATCCTCAGGATTGGGCTTTTTCCCTGACACCTGGGGACCCTGTTTTGAGTAATGTTGATGCATTTTTTCTGGCTCTGGGGTTATTGTACGATGAACCTAATGTCACTGATCAAGCTGAAAAGATCTTGTTGGCATTAAATCAGGTTTTGAAGACGCTGAGTTGTACTGTCAGAAATTCCGAAAGTGGGCAGTCCTGACCAAATGGAATGATGATGCTTTGGCAGCTCTTTTTCGAAAGGGTCTGTCAGAAAAAGTAAAGGACGTTATGGTGGGATTCCCTGTTCCCTCTGGTCTCAATGATTCTATGTCTTTGACTATTCAAATTGACAGACGTTTGCGTGAGCGCAGAGGTATGCGTGAGATGGTGTTGCCTTGTGGGCCAGCTTCTGAGTCCATGCAGTGTGATGGAGTGACTTCTGGGGCACAGCGTCATGAGTTTCGTAAGCGCAATGGGTTATGCTTCTACTGTGGTGACGCTTCCCATGCTATTTCTGTCTGCCCTAAGCGGGGAAGACGTTTTGCACGCTCAGTTGTTTTGGGTAGTGTTCAGACTAAATTTCTGTTGACTGTTACCCTGATTTGCTCCCTGTCCACATTTTCTGTTCAGGCTTTCGTGGATTCAGGAGCAGCTATTAACCTGATGGATTTTGACTTTGCCAAACGTTGTGGGTTTCCCATGGTACCCCTGCGGAAGTCTATTCCCCTACTGGGCATTGATTCCACCCCTTCGGCGGAGAATAAACCCCAGTTTTCTACTCAGGTGATAATGAAGGTTGAACCAGATCATCAGGAGAGTTGCAAATTTCTGGTGCTGCATAATCTGCATGACATTATTGTACTGGGTTTCCCTTGGTTACAGTCTCATAATCCTGTTTTGGATTGGAAATCTGTGTCTGTGACCAGTTGGGGCTGCCAATGTGTTAATGCCAACACTCCTGTTTTTTCTGCCTCTCCCCAGTCTCAGGATGTCCCTGACTTTTTGACTGATTTTCCTGATGTGTTTAGTGAAAGTAAATCTGCATCCTTGCCCCCCCATAGGAGCTATGACTGCGCTATTGAATTAGTGCCTGGTAGTAAATTCCCTAAAGGTCGCCTTTTTAATTTATCTGTACCTGAACACGATGCTATGCGATCTTATATCAAGGAGTCATTGGAGAAGGGTCATATCAGACCATCCTCTTCACCTTGGGTGCCGTTTTTTTTCTTTGTGGCCAAAAAGGATGGTTCATTGAGGCCGTGTATTGATTATCGCCTCCTGAATAAGATCACTGTTAAATATCAATATCCGTTACCTTTGATTTCTGACCTAATTTCCAGAGTGAAAAGTGCTAGTTGGTTTACCAAGCTTGACCTCAGGGGGGCGTATAACCTTATTCGCATTAAGCACGGGGACGAATGGAAGACAGCGTTTAATACCCCAGAGGGGCATTTTGAGTACCTAGTGATGCCCTTTGGGCTCACTAATGCTCCTTCCGTCTTCCAATCCTTCATGAATGATATTTTCAGGGATTTTGTGGATAAATTTCTGATTGTTTATTTGGATGATATCTTGAATTTTTCCAATGACTGGGACTCTCATGTGAAACATGTTCGGACTGTGTTCCGATTTTGAGAGAGAATGCACTGTATGTGAAGGGATCAAAGTGTCTTTTTGGCGTACAGAAGGTCTCATTTCTGGGATTCATTTTGTCTCCGCCTGTTATTGAAATGGACCCGGTCAAGGTTCAGGCCATCTGTGATTGGGTCCAACCTACTTCATTAAAGGCTCTTCAGAGATTTTTGGGTTTTGCCAATTTCTATCGTAAATTTATTGGTAATTTCTCCGGTATTGTTAAACCATTGACTGATTTGACCAAAAAGGGTTCTGATGTGGTGAATTGGCCTCCTGAGGCAGTCTCTGCGTTTCAGGAACTTAAGCAGAGATTCACTTCTGCTCCTGTTCTACGGCAGCCTGATGTTTCTCTACAGTTTCAGGTGGAGGTTGATGCCTCTGAAATTGGGGCAGGTGCCGTTTTGTCCCAAAGAGATCCAGAGACCTCTAAGAGTAACCCTTGTGCCTTTTTCTCTCGAAAATTTTCTCCAGCTGAACGTAATTATGACGTGGGTAATCGGGAGTTATTGGCCATGAAGTGGGCCTTTGAAGAGTGGAGACATTGGCTGGAAGGAGCCAAACATCAGGTGGTGGTCCTCACGGACCATAAGAATCTGGTTTATCTCGAATCAGCCAAGCGACTTAATCCTAGACAGGCCAGGTGGGCCTTGTTTTTCACACGTTTTAATTTTGTGGTTTATTTTCTTCCTGGCACTAAGAATGTTAAGGCGGATGCCCTCTCGAGGAGTTTCTTTGCGGACTCTCCTGAGTTATCTGATCCTACTGTTATTTTGAAAGAGGGTGTAGTTCTTTCCGCCATCTCGCCCAATTTGAGACTGGCCTTGGAAGGGTGTCAGGAGCGCTGCCCTATTGGGAAATTGTTTGTCCCAAACCAGTGGAAGAAGAGTGTGATGTCTGAGATTCATTGTTCCGCGTTGGCTGGTCATCCCGGGATTTTTGGTACCAGAGACCTGGTGAGTCAGTCCTTTTGGTGGCCTACTTTGTCTCGTGACGTCAGGGAATTTGTGCAGTCCTGTGGGACTTGCTCTCGCTCCAAGCCTTGCTCTCGCTCTAGTGGTTTGTTAATGCCATTACCTGTGCCCAAGAGGCCATGGACCCATATCTCTATGGATTTTATTTCCGACCTCCCTGTTTCTCAGAGAATAACCGTTATCTGGGTGATCTGTGATAGGTTTTCCAAGATGATACATCTTGTGCCATTACCTAAGTTACCTTCCTCCTCCGAATTGGTGCCTTTGTTCCTTCAGCACATGGTTCGGTTACATGGCATTCCGGAGAACATTGTGTCTGACAGAGGAGTCCAGTTTGTTTCCTGATTTTGGAGGACATTTTGTTCTAAACTTGGTGTTCAATTATCGTTCTCCTCTGCTTTTCATCCTCAGACCAATGGACAAACCGAGAGAACAAACCAGACCTTGGAGACTTATTTGAGATGTTTTATGTCTGCTGATCAAGATGACTGATCTCTTTTTTGCCTTTGGCTGAGTTTGCTCTTAATAATAGGGCTAGCTCTGCCACCTTGATGTCTCCATTTTTCTGCAATTTTGGGTTTCACCCTCGATTTTCTTCGGGACAGGCGGAGGCTTCAGTCTGTCCGGGTGGTTGACTCTGTTGTGGAGCGAATGCAGCAGATTTGGGACCAGGTAGTGGAGAGGTTGTCTCTCTCTCAGGAGAAGGCCCAACGGTTTGCCAACCGGCATAGGACTGATGGTCCTCGGTTTAAAGTGGGGGACTTGGTTTGGTTGTCCTCAAGAAATATCCCTATGAGGGTTGCATCTCCAAAATTTAAGCCCAGGTTCATTGGACCTTATAAGATCATGGAGATTCTTAATCCTGTTTCCTTCCGTTTGCTTCTTCCAGGGACATTTAAGATCCATAACGTGTTCCACAAGTCCTTATTGAAGAGGTTTGTCGAGCCAGTGGTTCCTATGGCTGCGCCTCCTGACCCTGTTTTGGTTGAGGGCAATCTGGAGTATGTGGTTGAGAAAATATTGGATTCTCGTTTTTCTAGACAGAAACTCCAGTATTTGGTTAAGTGGAAAGGTTTTGGTCAGGAGGACAATTCTTGGGTGTTTGCTTCGGACATCCATGCTAGGAGACTGATCCGTGCCTATCACCGAGCTCATCCTGATCGGCCTGGTTGCACAAGTGAGGGTTCGGTGACCCCTCCTCAAGGGGGGGGTACTGTTATGAATTTGCTAGAGATGGTTTCTGAGCAGAGGCTCCCTCTGGTGGTTACAGACATTACTGAACCTTTCAGCGAAGAATGGCAATCTGGGTTCACTGACTGGTCTGATATAAGGGAGGTTCCCTCCCATGATGGTTGCCGGTGATCAATTGTTCTTGTCTCAATTGTGGTTCCTGGTTTATTTGGAAGTTTGCTGGAGTCTTGCCTGCATCTCCTGCTTTCAGATAAGATATTTTTTGCTTTTCTTTTTGTGCTTGCTTTTTGCATTGTTTTCTGCACTTTTGTGGAGGTCAGCCAGGTCCCCTCCTGGGGCCTGAGCTCCTCACAGTTTATCTGCAGCCACTGTTATTTGCTCATTTGCTTTTTCCTGTTTTTTCAGCGGCTGCAGCTTGGTTTTGTTCACACTGAGATCTGATTTAGCGGGTGGCGAGATCGTGTGATCTCAGTATTTTTGTAATCAGAATTGTTGGATTTTTGTAGGGTTTTCTGGGTTGCAGAAAGTAATCTCTCCTGCCCTATCCTATTTAGTCAGCTTGTGGCCCCAGCGTTTGCTCAATCTATTTTCTGCCTATGTTTGTGTTTTCATCTTGTCTAACCGTCATTACATGTTTGGGGGCTTCCTATTTTCTTTGGGGATCTGCTCCGGGGCAGATAGCTTTCATCTTTCTGCCTTTAGGTGTAGTTATCTCTCAGGCTGTGACGAGGCGTCTAGGATCAACGTAGGAACGCTCCACGGCTGCCTCTAGTTGTGTCGTTAGTTTAGGAATCTGCAACCCATCAGTTACCAACATCTCAGGTGTTCTGCTGCCCTGCTGTTGTTCCTGTCCTCCTCAGCTACCGAAACACAACACATTACATTACTGATCCGGAGTTACCTCCTGTATTATACCCTAGAGCTGCACTCACTATTCTGCAGGTGCAGTCATTGTGCACATACATTACATTACTGATCCAGAGTTACCTCCTGTATTATACCCTAGAGCTGCACTCACTATTCTGCTGGTGCAGTCACTGTGTACATACATTACATTACTGATCCTGAGTTACATCCTGTATTATACTCCAGAGCTGCACTCACTAGTCTGCTGGTGCAGTCACTGTGTACATACATTACATTACTGATCCTGCGTTACATCCTGTATTATACTCCAGAGCTGCACTCACTATTCTGCTTGTGCAGTCACTGTGTACATACATTACTGATCCTGCGTTACATCCTGTAGCTCTTTTTATTATAAAAAATATAAACAATACATACCATAATAAATTTCAAACTGTACATAATGAACATTGCTAAGATAAATAACAGAAACAAAAGAAACCAGCTTCAAAACAAAATTAAACCAAAAAGTCCAGAGTCCTTAGTCCTTTCTCTCCTTCAGAACTATTGCAGCTCCAAAGGACCCCCAGCAGGGACATTATCATTAAACAAAATTAAATATAAGACATAAAAGAAACATGCACACACACTCACACTGACACACAATCACGCACCCTCCCAAAAAAAAAAGAAAAAAGGCCTCACCTGGCCATACATACAACACAACCTATATATAAACGCTACTATATACACTACTATATACACTAAGATATGGAAATTTTTTTTTTTTTAATTTTTTTTTTCCCTCACCACACCACAGGTCCATGAGTTCATGCCCTTTTCACAGCAAACTTGATGGGTTCATGAAAGTTTATGCCCTTAGAAAATTTTTCGGGTCCATGGCAGGTTCCATGCCCTCCCCCCACACAAACACCCCCACCCAACCTAAACTATACCCCCCCAAACATATAACTATTTACACTTATATACAAAACATTACATTAACAGACCTACCACACAAAACACTACATTACATTACTTTACCCACATTACATTACATTAACCACACTTTGCTTAAACCACAACATTATAAACATTTACACTGTACACTGACCACATAACTTGCAAGGCCCAAGTTCAGCGCCTGCAAGCCCAATATCCATTATTTCCTGAATTTACAAAACAAAAAGCTAAATGTGCCACACACCAGCCCACCACCGGGAAACTGGAGTCCTAAGAGGCCCCGTCCCTAACCACCAACACACGCACCCTGTCCCTCACCAACTAAATCTGCCCCTAAAAGAAAAAGAAACTGACCCTAACTATCCCTACCTGCACCTACCTATCCCTACTCTACCTAGCTTATCAAAACTAACTATCTAGCTATCCCTAAACTGGCCCTCCCTGTCCCTATCTGACCCTACTTTTCTCTCCCTCAACACCCACACCACCTTATCTTACCCTACCAACAATCTCACACAGACCAGCTCTCCCTAAGGCACGTTAAAGGAGAAACCCCTCCAAAGCCAAGAGGCCCTCCTCGCGCCCAGCCTCTCGAACTCCAAAGAGCGCACCTTCCCCAGGTCACCCAAGATGTTTCTAACCACCTCATCCTGGGGGAGGACTTTCCGCTGCGTGGAAACTAAACACCGTGCACTCCAAGTGTGGAACCTAATGACTACACTAACCAGGAATAAAGTGCTCCGTTCTCGGCCACCCAGGGATCTGAATGCCCCATAAGCCCACTCCGGATAAGAAAGGGACGCCAGCCTAGGCCAGCCTATGGAAGCACCCACCCTGTTGTAGACCCCTGTATTAAAGGGACACTGAAGGAGGAAGTGCTCCATGCTTTCCAACATGTCGCCACACTCCTCACGGGGACAACCCCGATCATCGGAGCTCCTGCACTTCAGGTTGTCCCTTACATACAGCCTCCCATGGAAGCAGCGCCAGGCCGAGTCCCAAAACTTCAAGGGGATCCACTTGGAATTTAATAACCCAAGCCCAACCTCCAGATCCCGGCCTGGGCAATCCTTGAGCACCAGGGGCTTCTGGAAATGGGTCAACAGAACCCTGCTGTCAAGGAATTTCCTCGACATGGTCCTGATTTCCCACATTCCCAGACCCCACCGGCGGATCACCTTCAGAACCGGGGTAGCATAAGCCGGGAGATGTCCGTGCGGTGTGCGCAGGTCCTTCACCTGCCCTCCTGTCTCCCATTCCTGGAAGAAAGGCCGAAACCAACCCCTGCAGGAGAATACCCACGGAGGAGCCCTCTCTAAATAGAGGTTGGCAACATTGATCTTAAGAAAGGTGTTTATCAGAAACACCACCGGGTTGACCATACCCAACCCACCTAGTCTCCTCGTGCGGTACGTGACCTCTCTCTTAATTAGGTTAAGCCTGTTCCCCCATAACAGCTGGAAGAAAAGGCTATAGACCCGTGTCCAGAGAGGCTCTGGCAAGACGCAGACACTGCCCAGGTATATTAACAAGGGAAGCAGAAAGCCTTTGGCCAAGTTGACCCTTTCCCTCAGGGTTAAAGACCAACCCTTCCACTGGTCCACCTTTTGGGCGGCGATCTTAAGTCTGCCCTCCCAATTTTGCTGGGGGTAGTCCCCGGGGCCAAATTCGATGCCTAGGATTTTGGCGGAGGTCTGGGACCCTGGAAGGGTGTCCGGGAGATCAAAACTAGGATCTCCCCCTCCCAGCCAGAGACTTTCGCACTTTTCCCGGTTGATCATGGACCCGGACGCCTCCGAGTAGCGTTCGACCTCAGACATGACCCAATCCGCCTCCTCTCTCGAGGACACAAAGAGGGAGACGTCGTCAGCGTACGCTACCACCCTCAGAGTGGCCCCCGGCTCCGCCCGGTCCATCCCGACTCCCACCAACGGTCCACGATCTACCCTCCTCAAGAAGGGATCGATCGCGAACACGTATAAAAGTGGGCTCAGAGGACAACCCTGGCGGACCCCGGAACTCACCTCAAAAGGGTGACCAACCCAACCGTTCACGAGTGGAAAAGTCTCAGCCCCTGGTATAAGGTCTCTAACCAATTTACAAACCTCCCAGGCAGACCGTACCTCAAAAGGACAGACCAGAGGTACTCGTGATTCACCCGGTCAAAGGCCTTTGCTTGATCTAAGGACAGCAAGTACCCCTTCCAGTGACCCGCCCTGCCCTGCTCCACTGCCTCTCGGACACCGAGCACAGCACTAAAAGTACTGCGGCCTGGAACAGAGCAGTGCTGAGCCCCCGAAAGGAGCTGGGGTGCAAACTTCACCAGCCGATTAAACAGCACCTTTGCCAGAACCTTCCGGTCCACATTGAGAAGCGCTATGGGACGCCAGTTCTCAATACGGGACGAGTCCTTACCCTTTGATAGGATAATCAGGGCTGACCTCCTCATTGAGCTGGGAAGAGCACCCAAGGAAAGGCACTCATTAAACACCTCAGTCAAGAGGGGGACCAAGGAGTCCCTAAAGGCCTTGTAAAACTCGGATGTTAAGCCATCCGGACCTGGCGATTTTTTGGGCCGAAGCCCATCAATGGCCAGTCTCACTTCCTCTTCCCTGATTGCCTCTACCAAAACATCAAGAGAGGGGTCATCTCCTGGCTCAGGAATGGTCTCAGCCAGGAAAGCCGACATCCCGTCTCGATCCAGATCCCTCTTTTCCAAGAGGTGCGAGTAGAAGGATCTGACCACCTCCAGGATCCCTGATTTGGATCGGTTCAGGGAACCCGTACTGTCGATCAGTCCTGTCACCATCTTACAATTCACTGACATCTTACAGTTTCTGTAAGGGTCGGGCGAGCGGTACCTCCCGAAATCCCTCTCAAAAACCAAAGATGTGTGCCTATCATACTGACACCTCTTGAGCAAAGATTCCACCCTGGAGATCTCCTCACGGTCACCCCCAGTCGAGACGAGCTGCTCGAGTTTCCTCCTCAAAGCCTGATACAAGCGGTGCCTGTTCAGACTCCTGAGGCTTGAGAGCTGACGGAAGAACCCCGCCACCCTCTCTTTGTAGATCTCCCACCACTCAGACTTACTGCTACAGAGATCCAAAAGCGGTACCTGGCTCTGAAGAAATTCCTCAAAGGACTGTCTCACTTCCGCTTCTTCCAACAGGGATGAATTCAGCTTCCACAGCCCTCTTCCCATCCGGGGCGTCTCTGTAACATTCAGAGAAAAGAAAATTAAACAGTGATCGGAGAATTCCACCTCAACGGCGGACACTGCAGAAAAGATGGCATCCTCCTTCAAAAAAAACCTATCTATCCTAGACCTACAGCTACCTCTATGAAAGGTGAAACCCCCGTGACCTGGGGTGTGCCGGATGTGGACATCCACCAGGCGAGCTTCGCTAGCTATACTATTTAATGCTGTACTATCGTAAGCCAGGTGGCCTCCGGGGCCCCCCCTATCACGGGATCTCGTAATGGTGTTAAAATCCCCACCGAAGACCACCTGCCGGCTCGTAAAAAGAAAGGGCTTGATCTTCATGAAGAGACATTTGCGGTCCCACTTGGATTGTGGACCATAGATGTTTATGAGCCGAAGCTCCTGTCCCCTCATGAAAACGTCTAAGAACAGGCACCTCCCCATTTCTATCTCAATAACCCGTCGGCATTCCACCTCCGCGGTCTTAAAAAGGACCGCCACCCCGCTATACGGCTCGGCCGCAAGAGACCAGTATGAGGGCCCACACCTCCACTCCCTCCTGGCTTTATGGATGGCCCCCATGTCTGTTAGTCGGGTCTCTTGCAAAAACAAAATTTCAGCCTCAAATCGGGTGAAAAAATCAAAGGCCGCAAATCTGGCCGCATCTGACTTAATACTGGCGACATTAATGGACGCCAGAGTCAACGGGGTGAGTTCCGCCATCATGGGTGATTGGGTTAGATGGCCTTCTTCTTCCCCACCCGTCTTTCCCATCTTTCCCCTCCGAAGACGGGTCTGATCCCTTCCGTTTTAGGGAAGACGAGGTATCCATCCCCATGGTCTCCTTGCCTCCGGGCTCCAGGTCTGTCCCCCCCCAGAGGAAACAGCGTCCCCTGGGGGGACAGACTCCACCATCCCCTGAAAGCTCCCCAGATGGCGCCCCCGGCCCCTCGCCCTCCGTCCCAACAGGGTCGTCGAGGGCTTGGTACCAGTTGGAGAGGGCGATCAGAGGGGAGCCGGTGAGCCCTTCCGTTGGCATACTTACGGTCGGGGGAGGAGGTTTGGAAGGCTTAACCACCTTCTTCTTCCTCCTTCCGGTACGCTTTTTATCACCCTTCTCTACTGTAGGCTGATCCGTGACCTCCTCATCCACACTTTCATACTGGGAGGAGTTGTCGGAGTCAGCCAGGTTTTCCTCCCTTTCCAACCTCCTGATCTCCTCGCATACCTCTTCCTCCCCCAGGGCCTCAGAGACACCGGCCACCGGCCTAGAGGGGAGGGCAGGCATCACCCCAGTTGCCAGAGGCTCTCCCCACCCCTCACCCCTGTGGCGATTTTCCTGTCTCCTCTGGTAAGAGGGACCTCTATTGGCCTTGTCCTTCCTCACTGGCCCCTTAGCCCCTCTCCCGCCACCACCACCTGCCACAGCAGAGGTCGCGCCGCCAGGGGTTGCCCCCTCACGGTCTCCCCCCACCGGGCCTGCAGCGGCATTGGTAAAGGAGCGAGGGCAGCGGCTATACGGGTGACCTAGGTCACCACACAGGTGGCACCGAATGTCCTTGCAAGATGCGGCGAGATGACCTACCCCACCACACAAGGCACATTTCTGCACCTTGCAGCTTGCGCTGAAGTGGCGGGGATCACCGCACTTGTGGCAGACCTTCGGCTGCCCCTGGTAGAATACCAGGATCCTGTCCCTCCCTAGGAACGCCGAGGAAGGGATGTGGGTGACGGTACCCCCTGAGACCTTCAACTTCATCATGAAGGTCCAGCCCCCCGACCAGATACCGAACTCGTCCCGATTTTTTTTGGGGACGTCCGTGACTTCCCCATAACGGGAAAGCCACGTCATGATGTCAACGCCGGAGAGTGACTCGTTACAAGTCACCACGGTCACTCTCTTAACGGCATTTTGGCGAGACAACGCCTGTACGGCGAAGTCTCGCCATCTGGGCTCCCCCTTTACCAGCTCGTAATTAGACCAGAAGAGCTCTAGCCCCTCCGGCCGAACGAAGCTGATGTCGAAGAATAGGGTGGCCGAGGGATGGATCAGGGCAAAGATGTCCATCGCCCTGAAGCCCATCTTCAGGAGGAGCTCCACCACCCTACTCCTGGGTGGGCAAGCTTCACCGCCCCTCCAGTGAAGACGGACCACATTCCTCCTGGCCGGCCCTTGCCCGGCTGTCGGGACGGACCAAATGGTTTCCCCCTCCCTTCTATCTTGGAAGGCGGCCAGGCCATGTCTCTCCAACCAGAAAGACAAGTCCAGTCTCTTCCCTCTACATTGACCGACCGCTCTCCTTTTTTAAGGGCCTCCAGAAAACGGCGGTGCAAAACGCCGTCCCCAGAGTCCGGAGGCAAGGAGACCCCCCGAGAACCTCCCGGAGCCCCAGCCACAACCCCCGCAAAAGAACGGGGTCTCACTGCTGGGGGGCCAGATGGGCCAGCCCTCCCTCACCACCCGTGCTCCCACTTACACCAACACTCACTCCCTCCGCATTCACTCCCACATCCACATCCACGTCACTCATGTCACTCACCTCACTCATACCATTCACCTCAGCCAATTCATCAGAATTTTCAATATTATTTTTCTTGCAGTTTCGTTTTTTACCTGCTGGGGGCCCTGGCTGATCGGTACTCTGCCCCGTATTGTTTTTGCCCAGGAGTACTGCCGCCCCTTTACGAGCCGCAGAACAGAGCCCACCTAGTAAGCTCTGCCTGGGCTCAGGAGCAGCAGCACTTCCTGGGCTCTCTGGCTCCATTTTTTTTTCTGTTGTTACATTTGGGGCAGGGACAGGCTCTGCCTCTGCACCCTGCCCCCACTGGAAACCTGTGCTGGCTTCTCTTGGGGCACCGGAGCCCCCGCACCACCAGATGGAGGTAAGCGGGCCGGGGACCCCGGCAACCCCTTGCCAGCTCTCTCGGGCATTGTTTTGGGTGGGACAGAAGGCAGCGGGCCCGCCGAGGCCACGCCCCCCCGCTGGTCACGGCAATGGCGGGTAGAGCGAAGGCCCGAAAGGCCACGCTCCCCCCGCCAGCCGCGAGCACAGCGAGCGGAGCTGCGGCCGCCGAAGCCACGCCCCCACCGCCAGCCGCAGTCATAGCGGGTGAGGCAGCAGCCCGCAAGGCTACGCCCCCCCCGCCAGACGCGACAATAGCGGGTGGGACAGCGGCTGAGGAGGACACGCCCCCCTCACAGGCCACCACCGCCTTCTTGTACCCACCACTCGCTTTTGGCAAGGTCGGCCACTCCCCCTCGGCGCCCAGCGGCGGCGGGGCCCCCGGCGCGGACCCCTTATTGGATCGACGCGCAGAGGACCCCGACCCTGCCGCGGACACCGCCAGGGGAGCGACCAACAGCTTGCACTTTTTAACTTGCTGCCTTACGGCAGACTCCGCGCCCTTTCTTGGTCTCTGGACCCCCAAAAATGATCCAGTCTGAGCGGATCCGCGTGTGGGGGGCCCAGAGACCCCAGCTCTCGCCGCCGGAGATGCGGCCCCGGCTGTACCGACTCCAGGTGCCGGGCCAGCCCCCGCTGCCGCAGAGGACTGGGCCCGAGCACCACCACCATCAACAACACCGGCACCGACACTCTCCATATCGCTGCCTGAGTCCGAGCTGCCACCACCAGACATGGCACCCAGACCCGGGCAGACTCTTCTCTCCCCGCTCCCTTGCTGCGGACCCACCACAGGGCCCGAGCCGGGGTGGGTAGCGGGTTCCACACAACGGGACAGGGGGGCCCCAGGAAGGGGAGCATAGACGAATTTGTCTATGGTGGTGACTCTGGCTTTTTTTTTTTCTTTTCTTCCCCTTCCCGGTTGCCCCATCCTCGCAGATCTCATCCCCAAACAACAGCTCGCCAAACCGTGCTGGGGACTCGATCTGCCGCACTTGTTGCAGGATGAGGCAGCCCCCCTCACTGCTGATACCACTCCCGCCATCCTCCCCCTCGCTCCCACTTTCCTCCGAATTACTGGAGTCCGGTGGGAGGGCCACTTGCTCGGGGGCTATCCCGCTGCATGATACCTGGGCGTTTACACTCACCAGGTCTTCAGGTGGGACTGGCGCAGATACCTCACAGCCGCCATTTTTCTCTTCTCCTCCTCCACCTGGCTGGTGCCTCCTGACCCCCCAGGAGACCCACCGGTCAGGGCCCTGAACCGGTCGTCGTTTTTGAGCTTCTCCTCGAAAGGGCCGCTCCCAGCCAGGATCTCTGCCCTCCGGTTTTCCAGATCTGTAATTGACCCCTTCAGCCTCTGCACCGTGGCGGTGACCTCTGCTCTCCTTGAGGCAGGGAGCTTGTTCTTCGCCATGATGCGTGCTCCCTTCAACTCCTCCCGGAGTCTCCTTAGCTGTTTGGCGGCCTCCTCGTATTCGCAGAGGTGCGCGTGGATGCGGGAGCCATAGGTGGTGACAGGCTCCCCCGCTGCCTTGGAGCCCCAGATGTTGGGGGGCTCCACCACCGCACCTCCGCTGGCCGCCTCTCCTCCTCCTCCTCCGGAAGGAGTAACCGCCACGGTCCCAGCCTCGGGGGTCTTGGTTCCTGGGGTCTTGCGGCCCCCCCGAGGGCTTTTTCCTCGCCATCTCCCCTGGGACCGGCTAGATGGTATGGCCTCCTGCTGGTATGTGAGGCCTCCCACCCCCAGCCGCCTTGCTGGAGGGTGGGAGCGGCGCACGGTCCCAGGGATAAGTGTCTCTCTGTGGGAAGGCAGGCAGGTGGACCAGGGAAAAAAAAAATCCTTCCTTTGCAGAGATCTTTCCAAGCAGCTGCAACACCGAGCACACGTCAAGCTCCGCCCCTTCCTGTGTGAGACTCCAGAGCTGCACTCACTATTCTGCTGGTGCAGTCACGGTGTACATACATTACATTACTGATCCTGAGTTACAGCCTGTATTATACTCCAGAGCTGCACTCACTATTCTGCTGGTGCAGTCACTGGTACATACATTACATTACTGATCCTGAGTTACCTCCTGTATTATACTCCAGAGCTGCACTCACTATTCTGCTGGTGCAGTCACTGTGTACATACATTACATTACTGATCCTGAGTTACATTCTGTATTATACCCCAGAGCTGTACTCACTATTCTGCTGGTGCAGTCACTGTGTACATACATTACATTACTGATCCTGAGTTACATCCTGTATTATACTCCAGAGCTGCACTCACTATTCTGCTGGTGCAGTCACTGTGTACATACATTACATTACTGATCCTGAGTTACGTCCTGTATTATACCCAGAGCTGCACTCACTATTCTGCTGGTGCAGTCACTGTGTGCATACATTACATTACTGATCCTGAGTTACATCCTGTATTATACTCCAGAGCTGCACTCACTATTCTGCTGGTGCAGTCACTGTGTACATACATTACATTACTGAACCTGAGTTACCTCCTGTATTATACTCCAGAGCTGCACTCACTATTTGCTGGTGCAGTCACTGTGTGCATACATTACATTACTGATCCTGAGTTACCTCCTGTATTATACCCCAGAGCTGCACTCACTATTCTGCTGGTGCAGTCACTGTGTCATACATTACATTACTGATCCTGAGTTACTCCTGTATTATACTCCAGAGCTGGACTCACTATTCTGCTGGTGCAGTCACTGTGTACATACATTACATTACTGAACCTGAGTTACCTCCTGTATTATACTCCAGAGCTGCACTCACTATTCTGCTGGTGCAGTCACTGTGTACATACATTCATTACTGATCCTGAGTTACATCCTGTATTATACTCCAGAGCTGCACTCACTATTCTGCTGGTGCAGTCACTGTGTACATACATTACATTACTGATCCTGAGTTACATCCTGTATTATACCCAGAGCTGCACTCACTATTCTGCTGGTGCAGTCACTGTGTACATACATTACATTATATCCTGAGTTACATCCTGTATTATACTCCAGAGCTGCACTCACTATTCTGCTGGTGCAGTCACTGTGTACATACATTACATTACTGATCCTGAGTTACTCCTGTATTATACTCCAGAGCTGCACTCACTATTCTGCAGGTGCAGTCACTGTGTACATACATTACATTACTGATCCTGAGTTACATCCTGTATTATACTCCAGAGCTGCACTCACTATTCTGCTGGTGCAGTCACTGTGTACATACATTACATTACTGATCCTGAGTTACATCCTGTATTATCCTCCAGAGCTGCACTCACTATTCTGCAGGTGCAGTCACTGTGTACATACATTACATTACTGATCCTGAGTTACATCCTGTATTATACTCCAGAGCTGCACTCACTATTCTGCTGGTGCAGTCACTGTGTACATACATTACATTACTGATCCTGAGTTACATCCTGTATTATACTCCAGAGCTGCACTCACTATTCTGCTGGTGCAGTCACTGTGTACATACATTACATTACTGATCCTGAGTTACATCCTGTATTATACTCCAGAGCTGCACTCACTATTCTGCTGGTGCAGTCACTGTGTACATACATTACATTACTGATCCTCAGTTACATCCTGTATTATACTCCAGAGCTGCACTCACTATTCTGCTGGTGCAGTCACTGTGTACATACATACATTACTGACCTGAGTTACATCCTGTATTATACTCCAGAGCTGCACTCACTATTCTGCTGGTGCAGTCACTGTGTACATACATTACATTACTGATCCTGAGTTACATCCTGTATTATACTCCAGAGCTGCACTCACTATTCTGCTGGTGCAGTCACTGTGTACATACATTACATTACTGATCCTCAGTTACATCCTGTATTATACTCCAGAGCTGCACTCACTATTCTGCTGGTGCAGTCACTGTGTACATACATTACTGAACCTGAGTTACCTCCTGTATTATACTCCAGAGCTGCGCTCACTATATTAACCCCATGCACCTGGGAGACCAAGTTACTTTATTAATATAAACACAAGATTCGAACTTCAGAATTTTTCTCAATTATATATTTTTTCAAATTCAAAATTTCAGAACAATTTGGGAAGTCGTCATTTAAGTTAAATAAATAAAGTAGAATTTTCTCTTGGGTCGCGGCGGCTGCGGCTCCTCTAGGACTCTGGTCGCGGCGGCTGCGGCTCCTCTAGGACTCTGGTCGCGGCGGCTGCGGCTCCTCTAGGACTCTGGATTAGGAATATATTATAATCTGCTGCATAGAGTTTATATAAAACGTCGTCCGGCCTCGTCTCCCACGTGTTGTTGTGCAGGACATGGGCCTCTGCCACCACGGAAAGTGTTCTTCTGCGAAGTACCAAAGGGTCCATCCAAAAACAGCGCCCCCCATAGTGCGGCGCCTGTAACTGCGCCCTCACAGGTAGTCATCCTCGCTGGATGAGGTGTTTGATCTTTCAGTCTCTGAATCGGATGAGATTCTGGATTCAGCCCTGCTCATGTTCCACACTTGGGGGGAGAACGTCTTACCCCAGCTACACGGATACCCCACGGACTTCAGGCAGCGGATCAGATCTAGCACGAGGTGCCAGCGCTCCCTCTCAGTTCACTTGCTGCCTTTAGCCCCTCGCTGCTTGCTCATGGATGTCAGCATCTGGCTGATGTAGGAGGTCAGCAGGTCGTCCATCTTGTAGCCCTGGACAAAAGGAAATTGCAAAATTAATATCTGAGCCAACAAAGAGACCAATATGCCCTAGACAAGGAGTGGGCAATTCATTTTCCCGAGGGGCCACATGAGAGACCGTGACTGTTGTGGAGGCCGAACCAATAGTCTGAAATGAATTCTGCTCAATATTAACAAATATAATATTTTATATTAATATTAATTCTATGACTTAATATTGAGCAGAATTAAGTATGCTGACATCCCCCATATTCAATATGAGCCCACATACAGACCCCTATATACTGTGAGTTTACACACAACCCCCTACATAGTGTGAGCCCCCACATAGCCTCCTATATACAGTATGAGCCCCCATATACTGTAGACCCCTGTATACACTGATCCACCACATATTTCCTTGTATACAATGTGAGCCCTAACATAGCACCCTTTCTACAGTGTGAGCCCCCCTGAATACAGTGTGAGCCCTCACATATCCCCCTGTAGACAGTATGAGCCCACATAAAGCCTCCCTGTATAAAATATGAGACCTCACATAGCCTCTATATACAATATGAGCTCCCACATAAAAATACAGTATGTGCCCCCATATAGCTCCCTAGATACAGTATGAGCTCTCTCCTAGCCTATCTATATACAATGTCAGCCCCCACATATCCCCCTTATATACAATATGAGCCCCACATAGACCCATAAATACTGTTTGAGACACCACATAGCTCCCTATCTACAGTCTGAGCCCCCACATAGCCTCTCTATATACAATATCAGCCCTCACATATCCCCCTTATATACAATATGAGCCCCACATAGACCCATAAATACTGTTTGAGACACCACATAGCTCCCTATCTACAATTTGAGCCCCCACATAGCCTCTCTATATACAATATCAGCCCCCACATAGCCCCCTTATATACAATATGATCCCCACATAGCCCTTTAAATATTGTATGAGACTTCACATAGCCCTCTAAATACAGTTTGGGTACCCACATAGCCTCTCTATATATAGTATGAGCCCCCACATAGTCCCCTGTGTATAGTATGAGCCCCCACATAGCCCCCTAAATACAGCATGGGTCCAGGGGCAGCCACACACACTCATCAAGGACACCCAGTTCGTTTCATCAAGTTCAACTGTACTGGACAGTTCACATACAACAGTCTGCAACATGCGGTATCGGTCACAGCACCCTCCAGTTGTTGTTCCAGTTACGCAGTAGATTACAAAACTTGCCTCCGTTCCGCTCGGACTGTCCCTACCTCAACAACTTCTGTCTGCCCTAGGGACTCTCAAACCGGTAACGCAGCTTTTCTGAGATCCGCTACCGTTACCTCTCGCATCTCTCCGTCCAGCCTCTATGGCATGGAAGAGAATAAGACACGCATTCCAGTGCCTACTCTGGGCCACAGGCCCCGGACCTCATGAGGATTTTCGCAAGACTTCTGGTGAGACATCATTCTACCTGAACAATATGTACTTTTCGTGCCTCTAAGCCACTGCAGCTTGAACCAGAACTTCCACGTACCTCCAACTCTCACTGTTTTAGACACCTTATCCAGGAAGTGTTTCCCCTTTTTGTCTACTCTAGTCCCTCCCAAAATACGGACTATTCCCGAACATATTAACTGTATCTACACCTGTGCATTACTCCCTATAATATGCCCACCAATGCATTTTTCCATTTCTTAACATAACCTCTAAGCCCTATTCTATACCTTATGTCCTAAACCTGTACAATCATTACATTACATCACGATAGCCGCATCAATTAGTTCCTATAAAGTTCTATGCATTTTCACATACTACAACAGTCATAAAAATGCGGTAAAGTCGAATGTCAGAACCATATCGTAATCGTTGTCTTTCAGGAGGGAAGGCACATGACAGTCGCTGTAACCCCCTTACAGCCTGATGCCAGCCGGGACATGGGCACCATCAGGAGGTATCGTGCGCGAGTCCTATTCTAGTGAATGACATCTGCACATGCACCGGCATCGCGAAAAGAGTGGTGTCGGAATGGCTCCCGTCCTATTAGATAGAAGTCAGCCCTACAAGCCGATTTTCGTGGGATGATCAGCTATGTTATGTGTGCAGGGTGTCCGAACTCTCTCTCCACAGACGTCAAGGAAAAGAAAGGATAAAGCAAGTGAAATTTCAAGGCCCATCTAGGGCACGGATGTCAGGGCGCTTACCAGCGAGGTCTCGCACAGCAGTTTGCTGCCTCTCACCAGGTTCCCGATGGTTATGTGGAAGTACGTGTTCCCACTGCTCCAGTTCGAGATCTTCGTGAAAGGATGTGTGGCCAAGATGTCCTGCAAGAGACGCCGCGGCCGAGGTTAGAGGAGTTTTTCATGTATGATGCGATTTTCTCCTTCTGATGATTTAGTAGTCACATTTGGAGCATTATTCAAAAAAGAAAAAAACCTCAAGAACTAACACGTTTCTACTTTCTCTAAGTGGAAAAATATTCACCATGCGCGCCATTGACGCTTGTTATTATTGAAACTTATTCAAAGAATATTTAAAGTGTTTTTTTCTCGGGAATTTTGGAGCAGAAGAACTCTTCAATATATTCTTAGGGTCAATTCACACAAAGTTGTTTCACGTGGAATTTCTGGCTGAAATATACAGTTTATGGAACACAAATACAAGATTTTTTCTGGAGTGTTTTTTGGCACTTTTTTGTGCCTTTTCTATGACACACAGACCCTTCTAAACTGGGAAGCAAAACACACCACCGTGATGGGAGGTCCCGCCGTGTCTCTGGGCCTTACCGTCTACCTGACAGATCAATAACCTAAAGCAGAAGCTCAGGTTCAGGCCGCGGGGTAAAGGCACAACCTACAGACATCACTATGAGGAATAGCGCACCTTTGTCTTGGGGTCTATCAGGCTGACGCCATGCTTGTTTATCGCTATCAAGAGGATTTCAGGAAAGTGCGGCTCGGTGGTTTGCTGATGAAAAAAAATAGTTAGATATAAAGTTTAAATATAAATCTCTTTGTATAATTAATGTGCCGATCATGGCTACCATAACTCACCTTAACCTCAAAGAAAGCTGAGCCAAACGTTGGCCACTTAAAGATAATCTTCAGAAAGGCAACCTTGGATTCTTCTCGCGTCTTGCCGGCGTGTTTGTTGAAGTAGGCAATAATGGACTGTAGGGTGAAAATAAAAGGAGCATCACTGCTGCAGTGACATTGCTAAAGGAGGTACCTACAGTCCCCACTTGGAGGAGCTCACTACACACAGATTTATACAGCTGCCACTAGGGGGAGCTCACTACACACAGATTTATACAGCCACCACTTGGAGGAGCTCACTACACACAGATTTATACAGCCACCACTTGGAGGAGCTCACTACACACAGATTTATACAGCCACCACTTGGAGGAGCTCACTACACACAGATTTATACAGTCACCACTTGGAGGAGCTCACTACACACAGATTTATACAGCTGCCACTAGGGGGAGCTCACTACACACAGATTTATACAGACACCACTTGGAGGAGCTCACTACACACAGATTTATACAGCCACCACTTGGAGGAGCTCACTACACACAGATTTATACAGTCATCACTTGGAGGAGCTCACTACACACAGATTTATACAGCTGCCACTAGGGGAGCTCACTACACACAGATTTATACAGCCACCACTTGGAGGAGCTCACTACACACAGATTTATACAGTCACCACTTGGAGGAGCTCACTACACACAGATTTATACAGCTGCCACTAGGGGGAGCTCACTACACACAGATTTATACAGTCACCACTTGGAGGAGCTCACTACACACAGATTTATACAGCCACCACTTGGAGGAGCTCACTACATACATATTTACACAGCCACCACTAGGGGGAGCTCACTACATACAGGTTCATACAGCCACCACTAGGAGCCTGTAGTCTGTGGAGGAAGGTGTGTTGTTGATTTTGCTCCAGGAGAGTCACCGTTTTTTTACACCCAGGAATCCCCCCGTCTCTGACCCAGGAAAGAGAGGGGTGTAGTGGATGAAGTGTGGGGCTGAGTCCCCGTCTCCCACCCCTCGGTCTAAGCCGGCGAGGGATGGGAGCTCATTGCTACCGGCAAAGAGGGTCACCAGATCCGGCAAGGCCCGAAACATAGAGGAGCCCAGAAGGACTCAGGAGGGCTGCAAAGCTCCTAAGGCTGAGGCAAGGGCCACTGCGGTGTCTCCTCCCGGAGGTGAGCGGAGTACTCGCAGAGGTCCAGCGGCGGCGGTGCAGAAGGACTGGGGCACTAGGGCCGCAGGGGAGCCGGTTACCAGCTATGGCTCCCGCATCCATGTGTACCTGCGAGTGTGAGGAGGCTAGGAAGACCCTGAGGAGGCTGCGGGAGGAGATGAAGGAGGCGAGGCAGGCTGCAGACAGGGCCTCCCGCACAGAGAAGTCTGCCCTAACAGCCAGGATATCCAGCCTGAGGATCGGCATTGAGGGCATGGAAGCCCGGAGAGCGGCTATACTGGATAACAGCGGGCCTTTCCGGGAAAAACTGGAAAATGGAGACCGATTCCACAACATGGCTGCTGTGAAGGAGCCAGAGGGGTTTTGGCGTCCGACCTAGGTGGAGGAGGTGGACACAGGTGGAGATGGAGGAGGCACCATACCCACCTGGGGGCTTGGTAAGTGATCTCCAGGCCACAGCGGGATAGATCCAGTGCAGGTCCCACTCCCATCAGACAATAGTATTTCAGAGGATGATGGGGGTGATGCGGATCATAGCGGCAGCGATAACAGCAGTAGTGGGGGTTGCCTCGTCTTGGAGCAGATCAGTCAGCTGGAGTCCCCAGTAAATTATGCCCACCTGAAATTTGAGCATGAGGTCTGCGGGGACGAGGCAACCAGGAGGGGGAAAAAGAAACGGAAAAAAAGGAAGAAAACATCGGAGGAGAGGTTGGTGTTTGAAACACCAACCTCTTTGTCCCCCTTCCTGGGACCCCCCGGTCCTGCTGTGTGGAGCCCGCTACCCACCCCGGCCCGGGACCTGCGAGGGAGCTGGGAGAGTACAAGTCATATGGCGCCGGTCGCCGTCTCTGCTGGTGGTAGCAGAAGGGGCGAGAGTGGGCATGCGGCTGCAGTGCCGGACAGTGTGCATGGTCTGGAGTGTGGCCCTGTGGCGGGCGATAACATCTGTGGAGGTGTCCAGGCCCGATCCTCTGTGAAAACCGGGGACGGCCTGGCGCCTGCTGCACCCGCTGACGCTCGGGGGTGGAGGCTGTGGGTACCTTGCCGGTGGTCACCGCTCCCCGCAGTGTTGGCGGTGCACTGTCAGCCGGGGCCTCATCATCGGCGGCGTGTGCTGTGGTGTCGGGGTCCCCCACATGCAGATCCGATGCTGGGTCAAAATCAGGGGCCCCGGCACCGATTATCATCTCAGGTGCAGCTGTAATGGCTGCGGTAATGCCGGCCCGGATCGCACCGCCGGGGTCCTCTGCATGTGTGTCACCTGTATCTGCGGGGGACCCGGTGGTGAAGTGCACATAGGAGTGTGGAGATGGTCTGCAGGAGAGGCTGGAGCAACAGTCTGCAAGCACCACATGCTCTGCTGAAAAGCAAGGTGTGGTAACTAAACCCTGCAATACCACTCTTAAAGGGGCAGCTGCACTGCAAATAGCAACCCCCCCAGCAGAAAGCAGTGAAAAAAACACAAATGAAAATGTAAATAATAATGGAAGTGGTGCAAGTGGTGTGAATAGTGTCTGTGACAATGGTGAAGGGTCAGGTGTTGGAGGGGTGGTTTCTGCTGGAGGTATGGTTAGTGTGAATGGTGCCAGTGTGGGAAAGGAAAAAAAAAAAGTTCTACTAGTGAAAATGGTGAGGCTGAGGTAAGTGAGGTGGAGATGGTTGACTGTGAAGTTGAGGGTTCAGAGAATATAGGGGCTGGTCCATCGCCCCCCTCACCTGCAGGCACCATTAGTTATGCGGCTGCTGCCGGTGGGGTTCTGCGGGGGTCTTCCTCATCTCCAGACCCAGGGAATGATGCTTTTTGCCGCCGTTTCCTGGAGACCCTCAAAAAAGGGGAGCAGACGATCAATGTAGAGGGAAGAGAGGTGGAGTTGTCCTACTGGCTAGATAAGTTTGGTCTAGCTGCCTTCCAAGAGAAAAGGGGGGGGGAGACCGTGTGGTCCCTCCCGACAGCCGGGCAGGGGGTCTCCAGGAGAAATGTTGTTCGTCTTCTCTGGAGGGGCGATGAGGCGTGTCCATCTAGGACAAATGTGGTGAAGCTCCTCATGAAGATGGACTTCACTTCAGGGCTACTGACATCTTTGCTCTGATACATCCTTTTGGGACCTCCACCTTTGATATCAGCTTTGTTCGGCCAGAGGGCTTAGAGCTCTTTTGGTCGAATTATGAGCTGGTAAAAGAGGAGCCCGGCTGGCGAGGGTTTGCTGTGGAGGCAATTTCTCGCCAAAGTGGGCCGAAGAAAGTGACCGTTTTAAGGTGTAATAAGTCCCTTTCTGGCGTAGACATAATGACCTGGTTGAGCCGGTACGGCGAAGTTGTGGAGGTCCCTAAGAAGAATCGGGACGATTTTGGCATCTGGTCAGGAGCCTGGACCAGTTGGTAAAGTTGAAGCGTTTGGGGGCACTGTCACCCACATCCCTTCCTCGGCTTTCCTGGGAAGGGATCGTATTCTGGTGATCCTCGCCACTTCAGCGCGGGCTGCAAGGTGCAGAAATGTGCCTTGTGTGGCGAAGTGGGTCACCTCGCCGCGTCCTGTGGTGTCATTCGATGTCACCTGTGTGGTGATCTAGGTCACCCGTTCAGCCGCTGCTCTCGTTCCTTCTGTAATGCCATGGCCAGCCGGGCGGAGGGGAGCCGAGAGAAGTTCTTGGCGAAGCAACTTCTGCTGGGGTTGGAGGTGGCAGCGGGGGAGGAGCTGAGGGGCCGATGAGGAATGGCAGGGCTAGTGGCCCCTCTTACTAGCGGAGGCTGGCAAGGCGCCAGGAGGGCAGGGGGCAGGAGGAGCCTCGTGAAACTGGGGTAATGGCTGCTGTTGTGAATGTGTTAGAAATGAATTCTGAGCAGAAGCTCCCTCTGGTGGTTACAAACAGTACTGAACTATTCAATGAAGATTGTGAAGATTGGCAATCAGGTGTTACAGACTGGTCTTATATAAGGGAGGTTCCCTCCCATCAGGTTGCCGGTGATCAATTGTTCTTGTCTCAACTTTGGTTCCTGGTTCACTTGGAAGCCTGCTGTGTCTTGCCTGCATCTTCTGCTAACAGATAAGATTTTTTCTGCTTTTATTTTTGTGCTTGCTTTTTGCATTTTGTCCTGCACTTCTGTGGAGGTCAGCCAGGTCCCCTCCGGGGGCTTGTGCTCCTCTCAGTTTATCTGAGCCACTGTTATTTGTTCATTTGCCTTTTCCAGTTTTTTCAGTGGCTGCTGCTTAGTTTTGTTACACCAGAGAACTAATTTAGGTGAATCCAAGAAAGAAAAATAGGAAGCTCAATCGCCATAAAAGTACAAAATTTTATTAAAGATATTTAAAATGCATATACGGATATAAGAATCCAGAAAAATGGGGACACAATATACAGAAAAAATGGCCAAAAGGCAGGTACAAACAATATGAAGATATTCCAATAGCACATATATCTGTGTTTTCACATTTAGAAGCTATGTAAGCTAATTGGCAGTAAAAGTGCCAGATGGATTGAAGATGCTGCTGGACGTATATTCATGACTACATATATCATATGAAGACATCTCTCAGACAGATATATATATGTGCATTAAACAAAAGAGTCATCAATTTTGCCCCCCATTAATGATGCTAGCATTATAAATTCCAATGTGCAAATGCAGAGTCTGCTGCAAGTGCTATATAGTATGCAAAAAATTGCATTCAAATGCACAGAGCGATGTAAAACATATACAGCAAATAAAGCTGCTAATGGGAGACCATACCTGTCAGTAGCCTGGGCACCCCTGACGCGCGTTTCGCGTTAGCTTGTTCACAAGGGAGCGTCATATATATATATATACGTCCAGCAGCATCTTCAATCCATCTGGCATTTTTACTGCCAATTAGCTTACATAGCTTCTAAATGTGAAAACACAGATATATGTGCTATTGGAATATCTTCATATTGTTTGTACCTGCCTTTTGGCCATTTTTTCTGTATATTGTGTCCCCATTTTTCTGGATTCTTATATCCGTATATGCATTTTAAATATCTTTAATAAAATTTTGTACTTTTATGGCGATTGAGCTTCCTATTTTTCTTTCTTGGATTTGCTGATGTTTTGGAAGTGCTAGGAATTCTAGGCAATACATTTATTGTGATGTACATAACTAATTTAGGTGGTAGAGGTCGTGTGATCTCAGGTGTTTTTGCAATTAGTGAGTTGGTATTTTTTTAGGGTTTTTTGGATTGCAGTAAGTGTCCTTCCTATCCTTTTCTTTCTAGGAAGATTGGGCCCCAACGTTTGCTCATACTATTTTCTGTCTGTGTCTGTATTTCCTCTTGTCTAACCGCCATTACATGTTTGGGGGCTTCCTATGTTCTTTGGGGATCTGCTCTGGGGAAGATAGCTTTCCTCTATCTTTAGGTGTAGTTAACCTCTCAGGCTGTGACGAGGCGTCTAGGACCAACGTAGGAACGCTCCACGGCTGCCTTTAGTTGTGGTGGTTAGTCAGGGTACTGCAATCCAGTAGATTCCAACCTCTCTGGTGTATTGCCTTTTTTGCCTGCTCTCCTCAGCTACCAAATCATAACAGTATCACCGGCCAAACTGAAAATTATATGGTACTCACAGAAGGGAAAGATAGTGTAAAAAAAAAAAAAAAAAAAAGTTGTCAGAGTTGTCAGAGATATATATTTTTTTTCTTTCCCTCTTTTTCTCTGGGTGCTGAGGATTTTTTTTTTCTCTCAATGGAGTTTGCACAGTTGTCTGGCCGTGTGGATCAGCTTGCCACTGAAGTTCGGAGTATTGCTATCTATCTTGCAAGGTTGCCGGTTGTGGAACCTAGGATCCCCATGCCAGATTTATTTTTGGGGGATCGAGCTAAATTTCTGAATTTCAAAAATAACTGTAAGTTGTTTTTTGCCTTAAAATCGAAGTCCTCAGGGAACACAGCACAGCAGGTTCAAATTGTCATCTCTCTCCTGCGCGGCCATCCTCAGGATTGGGCTTTTTCCCTGATACCTGGGGATCCTGTTTTGAGTAATGTTGATGCATTTTTTTCTGGCTCTGGGGTTATTGTACGATGAACCTAATGTCACTGATCAAGCTGAAAAAGCCTTGTTGGCATTAAATCAGGGGCTTGAGGACGCTGAGTTATACTGTCAGAAATTTCGAAAGTGGGCAGTCCTGACCAAATGGAATGATGATGCTTTGGCAGCCCTTTTTCGGAAGGGTCTGTCAGAGAATGTAAAGGATGTTATGGTGGGATTCCCTGTCCTCTCTGGTCTCAATGATTCTATGTCATTAGCGATTCAAATTGACAGACGTTTGCGTGAGCGTAGAGGTATGCGTGGAATAGTGTTGCCTTGTGAACCAGCTTCTGAGCCCATGCAGTGTGATAGATTGGCTTCTGGGGCACAGCGTCATGAGTTTCGAAAATGCAATGGGTTATGTTTCTACTGTGGTGACGCCTCTCATGCTATTTCAGTCTGCCCTAAGCGGGGAAGACGTTTTGCACGCTCAGTTGTCTTGGGTAGTGTTCAGACTAAATTTCTGTTGACTGTTACCCTGATTTGCTCCCTGTCCACATTTTCTGCTCAGGATTTTGTTGATTCGGGAGCAGCTATTAACCTGATGGATTTTGATTTTGCTAAACGTTGTGGGTTTCCCTTGATACCCCTACGGAAGTCTATTCCCCTACTGGGGATTGATTCTACCCCTTTGGCTGAGAATAAACCCCAGTTCTCTACTCAGGTGATAATGAGGGTTGAACCTGATCATCAGGAGAGTTGCAAATTTTTGGTGCTGTATAATCTGCATGACATTGTTGTACTGGGTTTCCCTTGGTTACAGTCTCATAATCCTGTTTTGGATTGGAAATCTGTGTCTGTAACCAGTTGGGGCTGTCAATGTGTTAATGCCAACACTCCTGTTTTTTCTGCCTCTCCCTAGGCTCAGGATGTTCCTGACTTTTTCACTGATTTTTCTGATGTGTTTAGCGAAAGTAAATCTGCATCTTTGCCCCCCCATAGGAGCTATGACTGCGCTATTGAATTAGTGCCTGGTAGTAAATTCTCTAAAGGTCGCCTTTTTAACTTGTCTGTACCTGAACATGACGCTATGCGGTCTTATATCAAGGAGTCATTGGAGAAGGATCATATCAGACCATCCTCTTCACCCTTGGGTGCCGGTTTTTTCTTTGTGGCCAAAAAGGATGGTTCATTAAGGCCGTGTATTGATTATCGTCTCTTGAACAATATCACTGTGAAATATCAATATCCGTTACCCTTGATTTCTGACCTGTTTTCCAGGGTGAAAAGTGCTACTTGGTTTACCAAGCTTGACCTCAGGGGGGCGTATAACCTTATTCGCATTAAGCATGGGGATGAATGGAAGACGGCATTTAATACCCCAGAGGGGCATTTTGAGTACCTAGTGATGCCCTTTGGTCTCACTAATGCTCCTTCCGTCTTCCAGTCCTTCATGAATGACATTTTCAGGGATTTTGTGGATAAATTTCTGATTGTTTATTTGGATGATATCTTGATTTTTTCCAATGACTGGGACTCTCATGTGCAACATGTTCGGACTGTGTTCCAGATTTTGAGAGAGAATGCTCTGTATGTGAAGGGATCAAAGTGTCTTTTTGGCGTACAGAGGATCTAATTTCTGGGATTCATTTTGTCTCCGTCTGTTATTGAAATGGACCCGGTCAAGGTTCAGGCCATCTGTGATTGGGTCCAACCTATTTCATTAAAGGCTCTTCAGAGATTCCCGGGTTTTGCCAATTTTTATCGTAAATTTATTGGTAATTTCTCTGTTATTGTTAAACCATTGACTGATTTGACCAAAAAGGGTTCTGATGTGGTGAATTGGCCTCCTGAGGCAGTCTCTGCGTTTCAGGAGCTTAAGCGGAGATTAACTTCTGCTCCTGTTCTACGGCAGCCTGATGTTTCTCTGCCATTTCAGGTGGAGGTTGATGCCTCTGAAATTGGGGCAGGTGCCGTTTTGTCCCAAAGAGATCCAGAGACCTCTAAAAGTAACCCTTGTGCCTTTTTCTCTCGAAAATTTTCTCCAACTGAACGTAATTATGACGTGGGTAATCGGGAGTTATTGGCCATGAAGTGGGCTTTTGAAGAGTGGAGACATTGGCTGGAGGGAGCCAAACATCAGGTGGTGGTCCTCACGGCCCATAAGAATCTGGTTTATCTGGAATCAGCCAAGCGACTTAATCCTAGACAGGCCAGGTGGGCCTTGTTTTTCACACGTTTTAATTTTGTGGTTTCCTTTCTTCCTGGCACTAAGAATGTTAAAGCGGATGCCCTCTCGAGGAGTTTCCTTGCGGACTCTCCTGAGTTATCTGATCCTGCTGTTATTTTGAAAGAGGGTGTAGTTCTTTCCGCCATCTCGCCCAATTTGAGACTGGCTCTGGAAGGGTGTCAGGAGGATAAACCCGAGCGCTGCCCTATTGGGAAATTGTTTGTCCCAGACCGGTGGAAAAAGAGTGTGATGTCTGAGATTCATTGTTCCGCGTTGGCCGGTCATCCCGGAATTTTTGGTACCAGAGACTTGGTTAGTTGGTCCTTTTGGTGGCCTACTTTGTCTCGTGACTTCAGGGAATTTGTGCAGTCCTGCGGGACTTGCTCTCGCTCCAAGCCTTGCTCTCGCTCTAGTGGTTTGTTGATGCCATTGCCTGTGCCCAAGAGACCATGGACCCATATCTCTATGGATTTCATTTCCGACCTCCCTGTTTCTCAGAGAATGACTTATCTGGGTGATTTGTGATAAGTTTTCCAAAATGATACATCTTGTGCCATTACCTAAGTTGCCTTCCTCCTCCGAATTGGTGCCTTTGTTCCTTCAGCACGTGGTTCGGTTACACGGCATTCCTGAGAACATTGTGTCTGACAGAGGAGTCCAGTTTGTTTCCAGATTTTGGAGGACTTTTTGTTCTAAACTTGGTGTTCAATTGTCTTTCTCCTCGGCTTTTCATCCTCAGACCAATGGACAAACAGAGAACAAACCAGACATTGGAGACTTATCAGAGATGCTTTGTGTCTGCTGATCAGGATGACTGGGTCTCTTTTTTGCCTTTGGCTGAGTTTGCTCTTAATAATAGGGCTAGCTCTGCCACTTTGATGTCTCCATTTTTCTGCAATTTTGGGTTTCACCCTCGATTTTCTTCGGGACAGACGGAGGCTTCTGTCTGTCCAGGTGTTGACTCTGTTGTGGAGCGTATGCAGCAGATTTGGGACCAGGTAGTGGAGAGGTTGCCCCTCTCTCAGGAGAGGGCCCAGCGGTTTGCCAACCGGCATAGGACTGATGGTCCTCGGTTTGAAGTGGGGGACTTGGTCTGGTTGTCCTCAAGAAATATCCCTATGAGAGTTGCATCTCCTAAGTTTAAGCCTAGGTTCATTGGACCTTATAAGATCATGGAGATTCTTAATCCTGTTTCCTTTCGTTTACTTCTTCCAGGGACATTTAAGATCCATAACGTGTTCCACAAGTCCTTATTGAAGAGGTTTGTCGAGCCAGTGGTTCCTATGGCTGCGCCTCCTGACCCTGTTTTGGTTGAGGGCAATCTGGAGTATGTGGTTGAGAAAATATTGGATTCTCGTTTTTCTAGACGGAAACTCCAGTATTTGGTTAAGTGGAGAGGTTATAGTCAGGAGGACAATTCTTGGGTGTTTGCTTCGGACATCCATGCTAGGAGACTGATCCGTGCGTATCACAGAGCTTATCCTGACCGACCTGTTTGCCCAAATGAGGGTTCGGTGACCCCTCTTCAAGGGGGGGGTACTGTTGTGAATGTGTTAGAAATTAATTCTGAGCAGAAGCTCCCTCTGGTGGTTACAAACAGTACTGAACTATTCAATGAAGATTGTGAAGATTGGCAATCAGGTGTTACAGACTGGTCTTATATAAGGGAGGTTCCCTCCCATCAAGGTTGCCGGTGATCAATTGTTCTTGTCTCAACTTTGGTTCCTGGTTCACTTGGAAGCCTGCTGTGTCTTGCCTGCATCTTCTGCTAACAGATAAGATTTTTTCTGCTTTTATTTTTGTGCTTGCTTTTTGCATTTTGTCCTGCACTTCTGTGGAGGTCAGCCAGGTCCCCTCTGGGGGCTTGTGCTCCTCTCAGTTTATCTGAGCCACTGTTATTTGTTCTTTTGCCTTTTCCAGTTTTTTCAGTGGCTGCTGCTTAGTTTTGTTACACCAGAGAACTAATTTAGGTGGTAGAGGTCGTGTGATCTCAGGTGTTTTTGCAATTAGTGAGTTGGTATTTTTTTAGGGTTTTTTGGATTGCAGTAAGTGTCCTTCCTATCCTTTTCTTTCTAGGAAGATTGGGCCCCAACGTTTGCTCATACTATTTTCTGTCTGTGTCTGTATTTCCTCTTGTCTAACCGCCATTACATGTTTGGGGGCTTCCTATGTTCTTTGGGGATCTGCTCCAGGGCAGATAGTTTTCCTCTTTCTATCTTTAGGTGTAGTTAGCTTCTCAGGCTGTGACGAGGCGTCTAGGACCAACGTAGGTACGCTCCACGGCTGCCTTTAGTTGTGGTTAGTCAGGGTACTGCAATCCAGTAGATTCCAACCTCTCTGGTGTATTGCCTTTTTTGCCTGCTCTCCTCAGCTACCAAATCATAACAGGCTGCCCCCTCCTCCGAGTCGACAGCCCATGTCACTGAGGCCCCTGGGGAGGAAACAGTGAATGAGGAGATCAGACGGATGGAGAATGAGGAATTTGCTGATCTCTCAGATGCCTCACAATATGAAAGTTTTGATGAGAATGGAGGGGAACAGCCAAAAGAAATGGGTGACAAGGGTACCAAGAGTGCCAAAAGTAAAAAAAAGAAAAATGGTGGAAAATCTTCTTCCCTGACCAAAGTGCCTAAGAAAGGTCCGACCTACTCACCCTCTGATCCCCCTCTCCAATCGGTTCCAAGCCCTTGACGTCCCTGCTGAGACGGGGGTCGGGGGTGAGGTTCCGGAGGTAACATCTGGAGGGTCTTTGGGAGGGTGCGGAGTCCCTTCTCCAGAGGGTTTGTCTTCCTCGGGAGGTGGGGCCGACCCTGGGTCCGGAGATGAGAAAGAGGTGGGAGGGATGGATACCTCTGTCTCTTTGAAAAGAAGAGGGGGGCTTCATCGTCCGGAGATGAGCGGGCTAGAAAAAAGGGTGGGGGGAAGAAAAAGGCCATCTAACTCGATCACTCATGATGGCGGCACCCACCCCGTTGACTCTGGCGACCATTAATGTCGCTAGTATAAAGTCAGATGCGGCTAGATTTGCGGCCTTTGATTTTCTCACCCGATTTGAGGCTGACAATTTGTTTATGCAGGAGACCACTTACGGATATGGGGGCCATACGCAAGGCGGAGAGTGAGTGGAGGTGCGGGTCCTCGTACTGGTCTCTTGCGGTCGAGCCGTGTAGCGGGGTGGCAGTCCTTTTTAAGACTGCATCGGTTGAATGCCGGAGATTTATCGAGGTAGAAATGGGGAGGTGCCTGGTCTTAGACGTCTTCATGAGGGGACAGGAGCTTCGGCTCATTAACATCTATGGTCCACAGTCAAAGTGGGACCGTAAATGTCTCTTCCTGAAGATTAAGCCCTATCTTTTTACGAGCCAGGATATCTATAAACAGAAAGACAGTGAGGAAACACTTAGCTAACCTAAATGAATTCAAGTCTCCTGGTCCAGATGAATTACACCCCAGAGTACTGAAGGAGATAGCAGAAGAAATTCTTGAACCACTGTCCATAATCTTTGAAAATTCTTGGAGAACAGGAGAAGTCCCAGAAGACTGGAGAAGAGCAAATGTTGTTCCTATCTTCAAAAAGGGGAAGAAGGTGGACCCAGGGAACTACAGGCCGGTGAGTCTGACTTCTATACCAGGAAAGATCTTTGAACAAATTATTAAAGAACATGTATGTAAGTACCTGGATAAGAATGAAGTGATTAATCAGAGTCAGCATGGGTTTGTAACTAATAAGTCATGTCAGACTAACTTAATTTCCTTCTATGACAGAATCACTGACTGGGTGGATCAGGGAAATGCTGTAGATATAGTATATCTTGACTTCAGCAAAGCATTTGACAAAGTATTTCACACAATCCTTATTGAAAAAATGACTAAGTATGGAATGGACAAGGCAACTTTTAGGTGGATTCATAACTGGCTTAGTGATCGGACCCAAAGAGTGGTCGGCTGCACATCCAGTTGGAAGAATGTCTCAAGTGGGGTACCACAAGGCTCTGTTTTGGGCTCTGTATTGCTCAACATCTTTATCAATGATTTAGATGAAGGAATTGAGGGTAAACTGATCAAATTTAGTGATGACACAAAGCTAGGAGGGGTAGCTAATACTAGAGAAGAGAGAGAGGATTCAAAAAGATATAAATAAACTGGAGCAGTAGGCAGTAACTAACAGAATGGATTTTAACAGGGAAAAATGCGAAGTACTACATCTGGGCAATAAAAATGAAAAAAGCATATACAAAATGGGAGGAATAGGGCTAAGTAACAGCACATGTAAAAAAGACTTGGGTATACTAATAGATCACAGACTGAACATGAGTCAACAGTGTGATGCAGCAGCAAAAAAGGCAAATACAATTCTAGGATGTATCAACAGAAGCATACAGTCTAGATCACGTGAGGTCATTATTGCCCTCTACTCCTCTTTGGTCAGACCTCATCTGGAATACTGTGTCCAGTTTTGGGCACCACATTTTAAAAAAGACATCAACAAACTGGAGCAAGTTCAGAGAAGAGCCACCAGAATGGTGACCGGTCTGCAAACCATGTCTATGAGGAACGGTTGCAGGATTTGGGAATGTTTAGCTTGCAAAAAAGAAGACTGAGAGGAGACTTAATAGCTGTCTACAAATATCTCAAGGGCTGTCACATTGTAGAAGGATCATCTTTATTCTCATTTGCACAAGGAAAGACTAGAAGCAATGGGATGAAACTGAATGGGAGGAGACACAGATTAGATATTAGAAGAAACTTTTTGACAGTTAGGGTGATCAATGAGTGGAACAGGCTGCCACGAGAGGTGGTGAGTTCTCCTTCAATGGAAGTCTTCAAACAGAGGCTGGACAGACATCTGTCTGGGATGATTTAGAGAATCCTGCTTTGAGCAGGGAGTTGGACCAGATGGCCCAGGAGGTCCCTTCCAACTCTACCATTCTATGATTCTTTGGAGGTGACTTTAACACTGTCACAAGGCTTCGTGATAGGGGAGGCTCCATTGACCGGCTGGCTTATGATAGTAATACTCTTAATAGCATAGCTAGTGACGCTCTCCTGGTGGAGGTCCACATCCAGCACACCCCAGGTCACTGTGGTTTCACCTTTCATAGAGGTAGCTGTAGGTCTAGGATAGACAGGTTTTTTTTGAAGGAGGAAGCCATCTCTTCAGCAGTGTCCTTTGTTGAGGTGGAGTTCTCCGATCACTGTCTGATTTCTTTTTCTCTGAATGTTTCAGAAACCCCTCGGATGGGAAAGGGACTATGGAAGCTGAATTCGTCCCTCTTGGAAGAAGCAGAGATAAGACAATTCTTTGAGGACTTTCTTCAGAACCAGGTATCGCTTTTGGATCTCTGTAGCGATAAGTCAGAGTGGTGGGAGATGTTCAAGGAACAGGTTGCGAGTTTCTTCCGCCAGCTCTCGAGCCACAGGAGCCTGAGCAGGTACCGCTTGTATCAGGAACTGAGGAGGAAACTCGAACATCTCGTCTCGGCTGGAGGTGACCGTGAGGAGATCTCCAGAGTGAAGTCTTTACTCGAGAGGTGTCAGTACGATAGGCACACATCTTTGGTTTTTGAGAGGGATTTCGGGAGATACCGCTCGCCCGACCCCTACAGAAACTGTAAGATGTCAATAAGTTGTAAGGTGGTAACAGGTTTGGTCGACGATACGGGTTCCCTGAACAGATCCAAATCAGGGAACCTGGAGGTGATCAGCTCTTTCTACTCACACCTCTTGGGGAAGAGGGATCTGGATCGGAATGTGATGTCGGCTTTCCTGACCGAAGCCATCCCTGAGCCAGGGGATGACCCCTCGATTCACGTTTTGACAGAGGCAATCAGGGAAGAGGAAGTGCGACTGGCCATTGATGGGCTTCAGCCTAAGAAATCGCCAGGTCCGGATGGCTTAACATCCGAGTTTTATAAGACCTTTAGGGACTCCTTGGTCCCCCTCTTGACTGAGGTGTTTAACGAGTGTCTCTCCTCGGGCGCTCTTTCCCGGTCAATGAGGCAGTCGGCCCTGATTATCCTGTCAAAGGGTAAGGACTCGTCCCGTATTGAGAATTGGCGTCCCATAGCGCTTCTCAATACGGACCGGAAGGTTCTGGCAAAGGTGCTGTTCAAACGGCTGGTGAAGTTTGCACCCCGGCTCCTTTTGGGGGCCCAGCATTGCTCTGTTCCAGGCCGCAGCACTTTTAGTACAGTACTCTGTGTCCGAGAGGCAGTGGAGCAGGGTAGGGCAGGTCACTGGAAGCGGTATTTGCTGTCTTTAGATCAGGCGAAGGCTTTTGATCTGGTTAACCACAAGTACCTCTGGTCCGTCCTTCTGAGGTATGGTCTGCCTGGGGGGTTTGTAAATTGGCTAAAGATCCTGTATGCGGTGGCAGAGACTTTCCCGCTCGTGAGTGGTTGGTCTGGCCCCCTTTTAAGGTTGGGTCTGGGGTCCGCCAAGGCTGTCTGTTGAGCCCGCTGTCATACGTGTTCGTGATCCCCTTTTAAGGAGGATTGAGTGGGGCCTTTGGCGGGAGTCAGGATGGACCAGTTGGCCCCAGAAGCCACTCTGAGGGTGGTAGCATATGCCGATGAAGTCTCCCTTTTCGTGTCCTCGGGTGAGGAGGCGGAGTGGGTCATGTCTGAGGTTGGTCGCTACTCGGAGGTTTCTGGGTCCAGAATTAATCAGGAAAAGTGTGAGTCTCTGGATCGGAGGGGGAGACCCTAGTTTTGGTCTCCAGGACACTCTTCCAGAGCCCCAGGCATCGGCAAAAATCCTAGGCATCGAATTTGGCCCAGGGGAATACCCCCAGGAAAATTGGGAGGGCAGACTTAAGATTGCCGCCCAGAAGGTGGACCAATGGATGGGTTGGTCTTTGACCCTGAGGGAAAGGGTTAGCCTGATTAAGGGTTTTTTGCTACCCTTGTTAATATACCTGGGCAGAGTCTGCATGTTGCCAGAGCCGCTCTGGACACGGGTCTACAGCCTGTTTTTCCAGACAGTATGGGGAAATAGGCTGAACCTAGTCAAGCGAGAGGTCACATATCGCACAAGGAGACTAGACGGGTTGGGTATGGTCAACCCAGTGGTGTTTCTAGTAAACACTTTTGTCAAAACTAACATCGTCAACCTCTGGTCAGAGAGGGCTCCTCCGTGGGTATTCTCCGGTAGGGGATGGCTTCGGCCCTTCCTCCAGGAATGGGAGACAGGAGGGCAAGTGAAAGACCTGTGTACACCGCATGGGCATTTCCTGGCTTACGCTACCCCGGTTCTGAAGGTGATCTGCCGGTGGGGTCTGGGAATGTGGGAGATCAGGACTATGTCGAGGAAATTCCTTGACAGGAGGGTCCTGTTGACCCATTTCCAGAAGCCTCTGGTGCTCAAAGATTGCCCAAGTCGGGATCTGGAGGGTGCTGAGGTTATGGAATTCTACACGGGTCCCCTTGTAGTTTTGGGACTTGGCTTGGAGCTGCTTCCATGGGAAACTGTATGTAAGGGACAACCTGAAGTGTAGGAACTCCGAAGATCGGGGTTGTCCCTGTGAGGAGTGTTGCGACACGCTGGAAAGCATGGAGCATTTCCTCCTTCAGTGTCCTTTTAATGCAGGGGTCTACAACAGGGTGGGTGCTTCCATAGGCTAGCCTCGGCTGGCACACCTTTCCTATGCGGAGTGGGTGTATGGGGCATTGGGATCCCTGGGTGGCCGAGATCGGGGCACTTTATTTCTAGTCAGTTTAGTCGTCAGGTTTTACATGTGGAACACACGGTGCTTAGTGTCAACTCAGCAGAAAATCCTCCCCCGGGACGAGGTTGTTAGGAACATTCTGGGTGGCCTGGTGAAGGTGCGCTCTCTGGAGTATGACAGGCTGGGTGCAGCGAGGGCCTCTCTTCTCTGGAGAGGGTTCTCATTTAATGTACCCTAGGGCCTAGATAAGCAGGTAAGTGGTAGGGACAGGTAGATGGCTTCAGTAGGGACAGGTAGATAGTTAGGGACAGGACAGGGACAGCCGAGGGACAGTTAGGTAGGCACGTGGTGAGTTAGGTAGGGCAGTAGGGTCAGGGAGGGAGAGACAGGGAAAGGTAGGTAGATAAATAGGGACAGATGTTTAGGCAGGTAGGGACGGCTGGTAGGGTAAGGCTTGTTAGGATAGAAGCCTGTCATCTCCGGGTTCCTGGTGACGGGCTTGGGGCTTTTCACTATCAGATTTTTGTTTTGCAGAAGTGAGTTACTGATATAGGGCTTACAGGCCCAATCCTGGCTCTGGGTAAGTGTTGTAATATAGAGAGTTAGGTTGTATTGTATTATATAGTATTATATTGTAAGATGTTCCTGGAGGTCATGAGTTCCTCAGTGAAGCTTATTTTTGTATTGTGTGGGGGGTTTATGGTGGTGGGAGGGGGTTGGTGGTAGGTTTGTTATAGTTGTATTTGCTGTGTAACTAAAAAAAAAGGAAAAAAAAAAAAAAATATATATATATATATATATATATTATATATATAAGGAAAAAAAAAATTGTGTGGTTTAGATAGATGTGTTTTAAGCCAGGTGGCTTTTGTGTTTCTTTTTGGGCGATGGACCAGAGTTTTCTTTGTCAGGTTTGGTGTGAAGTGTGTATGTGTGTATTAATAAAATGTTTCTTCTCTCCTTGGGTGACGTAACCTGGGGAGGAGGAGATCTGGAGGAAACAAAAAGTGAGATGAAGTCGGCTGCAATTCTAGGCTGAAGTCGCCTTTCTCAGATCGCAGCCGCTAAGCAGCTTGAGGCCGGGCAAGTCCAGGAATGGGAGACCGGCCGGGAATCCCTGGTGCAGCATCAGAGAGAAAGATGAAGGAGGAAGCTTCTCTGAGGAAGAAGACAGGTTTTGTTTTGGGGGGGGGTTACTTTGAATGGGGGCAGTTATGCTGGACTCGGACTTTTGCTTGGACTGGGGGGGTAATGTTGGACTCGGATGGTTGTTTTGCTGGGGTTTGGATTTTTGTTCTTTATTAATTGTAAGTTTTGTATTCTTTTATATTAAAAGAGTTCACTACATACAGATTTATACAGCCACCACTAGGAGGAGCTCACTACATACAGATTTATACAGTCACCACTAGGAGGAGCTCACTACATACAGATTTATACAGTCACCACTAGGAGGAGCTCACTACATACAGATTTATACAGCCACCACTAGGAGGAGCTCACTACATACAGATTTATACAGCCACCACTAGGAGGAGCTCACTACATACAGATTTATACAGTCACCACTAGGAGGAGCTCACTACATACAGATTTATACAGCCACCACTAGGAGGAGCTCACTACATACAGATTTATTACAGTCACCACTAGGAGGAGCTCACTACATACAGATTTATACAGCCACCACTAGGAGGAGCTCACTACATACAGATTTATACAGCCACCACTAGGAGGAGCTCACTACATACAGATTTATACAGTCACCACTAGGGGGAGTATGTCTTATACAGATTCTCGCTCTAGTGGTGCCTGCATTCATCAGAGTATAATTTGACAGTCAATGTTTACATCAGCAAGGTTTAGTCCAGAACACTCACTCTCTTCCAGTCATCTGGATTTAATTGTCGGATTAAGTCTTGAGGAACCAGTTCTTTTAGCATTTTGGGAATGTTTGGGAAGTAGGATTTGTCATCTTCATATTTGACCCTGTAGATGAGAGCAGCTAGCTGCAGGACGTCCTCCCGGGTGCACTTGTGGTAACCGCGCAGGTACTTCGGAAGCTCCTGTAACAAGAGCCGTACACAGTATCAGTAAAGACTGGTACCAAAGAGGAACATCGTCCGTCACACTCACAGCCTCACAGTGTTACACCTGCTGCATATTAACCAGTGACCACACTGTAAAAGCCAGGACATCTAGGACTACAGGAAGAACCTCAGACCTGGTAGTAGTGGAAAATGGAGTCAGCCATCGAGTCCTTCCCTGGAACTGTATTAGTCCACAATTTCTTCATAAAGAACACTTGATAGGTGAGAGAAGGCACAATACCTACAATACAAGGTGGAGTCACTAAATATGCAGGAAGCCGGAAGTATGGAGAGCAGAATTCACTCATACACAGGAGCAGTATTATAGTAGTTATATTCCTGTACACAGGAGCAGTATTATAGTAAATATGAGTGTCTGAGCAAAGGGTCTGAATACTTATGACCATGTGATATTTCAGTTTTTCTTTTTTAATGAATTTGCAAAAATTTCTACATTTCTGTTTTTTTTCATTCAAGATGGGGTGCAGAGTGTACATTAATGAGAAAAAAATTAACTTTTTTGAATTTACCAAATGGCTGCAATGAAACAAAGAGAGAAAAATTTAAAGAGGTCTGAAAACTTTCCTTACCCACTATATATTCTTGTCTATAAGGGCAGTATTATAGTAGTTATATTCTTGTACATAGGGGGCAGTATTATAGTAGTTATATTCTTGTACATAGGGCAGTATTATAGTAGGTATATTCTTGTACATGGGGCAGTATTATAGTAGTTATATCTTGTACATAGGACAGTATTATAGTAGTTATATTCTTGTACATGGGGCAGTATTATAGTAGTTATATTCTTGTACATAGGGGCAGTATTATAGTAGTTATATTCCTGTACATAGGAGCAGTATTATAGTAGTTATATTCTTTTACATAGGGGCAGTATTTTAGTACCGTAGTTATATTCTTGTACATAGGGGCAGTATTATAGTAGTTATATTCTTGTACATAGGGGCAGTATTATAGTCGTAGTTATATTCTTGTACATAGGGGCAGTATTATAGTACTGTTATATTCTGTATATAGGGGCAGTATTATAGTAGTTATATTCTTGTACATAGGGGCAGTATTATAGTAGTTATATTCTTGTACATAGGGGCAGTATTATAGTAGTTATATTCTTGTACATAGGAGCAGTATTATAGTAGTTATATTCTTGTACATAGGGCAGTATTATAGTAGTTATATTCTTATACATAGGGGCAGTATTATAGTAGTTATATTCTTGTACATAGGGGCAGTATTATAGTAGTTATATTCTTATACATAGGGGCAGTATTATAGTAGTTATATTCTTGTACATAGGAGCAGTATTATAGTAGTTATATTCTTATACATAGGGGCAGTATTATAGTAGTTATATTCTTGTACATAGGGGCAGTATTATAGTAGTTATATTCTTGTACATAGGGCAGTATTATAGTAGTTATATTCTTGTACATAGGAGCAGTATTATAGTAGTTATATTCTTGTACATAGGGGGCAGTATTATAGTAGTTATATTCTTGTACATAGGAGCAGTATTATAGTAGTTATATTCTTTACATAGAGGCAGTATTATAGTAGTTATATTCTTGTACATAGGGCAGTATTATAGTAGTTATATTCTTGTACATAGGAGCAGTATTATAGTAGTTATATTCTTATCATAGGAGCAGTATTATAGTAGTTATATTCTTTACATAGGGGCAGTATTATAGTAGTTATATTCTTGTACATAGGGCAGTATTATAGTAGTTATATTCTTATACATAGGGGCAGTATTATAGTAGTTATATTCTTGTACATAGGAGCAGTATTATAGTAGTTATATTCTTGTACATAGGGGGCAGTATTATAGTAGTTATATTCTTGTACATAGGAGCAGTATTATAGTAGTTATATTCTTATACATAGGGGCAGTATTATAGTAGTTATATTCTTGTACATAGGGGCAGTATTATAGTAGTTATATTCTTTACATAGGGGCAGTATTATAGTAGTTATATTCTTGTACATAGGAGCAGTATTATAGTAGTTATATTCTTATACATAGGGGCAGTATTATAGTAGTTATATTCTTGTACATAGGGGCAGTATTATAGTAGTTATATTCTTATACATAGGGGCAGTATTATAGTAGTTATATTCTTGTACATAGGAGTAGTATTATAGTAGTTATATTCTTGTATATAGGGGCAGTATTATAGTAGTTATATTCTTATACATAGGGGCAGTATTATAGTAGTTATATTCTTGTACATAGGAGTAGTATTTTTAGTAGTTATATTCCTGTACATAGGGGCAGTATTATAGTAGTTATATTCTTGTACATAGGAGCAGTATTATAGTAGTTATATTCTTGTACATAGGAGCAGTATTATAGTAGTTATATTCCTGTACATAGGGGCAGTATTATAGTAGTTATTTTCTTGTACATAGGAGCAGTATTATAGTAGTTATATTCTTGTACATAGGAGCAGTATTATAGTAGTTATATTCCTGTACATAGGGGCAGTATGAGACCACCGGTGTCCATTTGAGGCATTATATTTGCTTTTACATTCTGAATCTTCTATCTTTACAGTAACTGGTCTTTGGTAACTTCTTACCATCCTTGGATGGTCGGGCTTTCTTTATCCAGTCTGTCAGATGCCGAACAAAATCAAAGAAAAAGTCTCCTTCTGGGACACTTATTACCTGCAAAATATAAGTAGGAATCCCTGATAAAGACTAGTGTTGTCTTTTTAGACGCTGCTATGTGCCCTAATAACCTAACGCTATTTGCGTTTCCATTTCATTGATGTGTGTATGATGCGGGGGGTGCTGATCTGCAGACATTACAGGTAGAGGTGGGATCCCTCCAGTAAAATGAAAACAATTAATGTTAAATGTTAGGGGTCACATCCGCTTTCTAGAGATTTAGGTAAACTGCTGAGACTTGTAGTTGCTCCCCTATAGTAATGCCCTGATTTACAGCGCTGTTTCATGATTAACTTCGGTCCTCAATATCGTGAGACTCTCAGCTGAAGAGGTAACACTGCCAGTCACATAACCTCATCTCACTGATGACCCCGGCCCCTCGGCCCCTCGCTCAATTCTTACCTTATCGGAGATCTTCACAAACAGACTGAAGCCTTCGGGGGATTTCAGAAGCAGCCGGTTCGCAATATCTTGGCAGAAATCCTTGGCTTTGGTGCTTGACTCTACTTCAAACGCCTGTAAGAGAAGGAGCGGTGTGAACGTCCACGGTGACAATGTGGGATAATATTCCATCAGGCAATATCTTATGAGGACAAAGACGGGAAAGAAATCCAGGACGACTCCATCCCCAGCATCACAGAACACAGGAGCATTGTAGTCCGAGGAAGATGCTGCAGATCGATCTAGAAGGAGGTGAAGGAACAGGACCGACAGACAGATCTACAGTCTCATGGATCAGAATCATTTCAGATACTGACACGTTTCACACCGATATTTTATTGCTGTTTTTGAGACTGAAGACATCAGTGATATGATGATAAGTAGCTGTACATAACCGACTTCTGTCAGCAAAGAAGGATTGTGTCATTGAAAATGTTCAACCTTCACATCTATGAGTCTGACTGACCTAAAGCCCATGTCCAACACTGTAATACAGGTTACACCTGATTCTGAGTTACATCCTGTATTATACTCCAGAGCTGCACTCACTATTCTGCTGGTGCAGTCACTGTGTACATACATTACATTACTGATCCTGAGTCACATCCTGTATTATACTCCAGAGCTGCACTCACTATTCTGCTGGTGCAGTCACTGTGTACATACATTACTGATCCTGAGTTACATCCTGTATTATACTCCAGAGCTGCACTCACTATTCTGCTGGTGCAGTCACTGTGTACATACATTACTGATCCTGAGTTACATCCTGTATTATACTCCAGAGCTGCACTCACTATTCTGCTGGTGCAGTCACTGTGTACATACATTACATTACTGATCCTGAGTTACATCCTGTATTATACTCCAGAGCTGCACTCACTATTCTGCTGGTGCAGTCACTGTGTACATACATTACATTACTGATCCTGAGTTACATCCTGTATTATACTCCAGAGCTGCACTCACTATTCTGCTGGTGCAGTCACTGTGTACATACATTACATTACTGATCCTGAGTTACATCCTGTATTATACTCCAGAGCTGCACTCACTATTCTGCTGGTGCAGTCACTGTGTACATACATTACATTACTGATCCTGAGTTACATCCTGTATTATACTCCAGAGCTGCACTCACTATTCTGCTGGTGCAGTCACTGTGTACATACATTACATTACTGATCCTGAGATACATCCTGTATTATACCCCAGAGCTGCACTCACTATTCTGCTGGTGCAGTCACTGTGTACATACATTACATTACTGATTCTGAGTTACATCCTGTATTATACTCCAGAGCTGCACTCACTATTCTGCTGGTGCAGTCACTTTGTACATACATTACATTACTGATCCTGAGTTACATCCTGTATTATACTCCTGAGCTGCACTCACTATTCTGCTGGTGCAGTCACTGTGTACATACATTACATTACCGATCCTGAGTTACATCCTGTATTATACTCCAGAGCTGCACTCACTATTCTGCTGGTGCAGTCACTGTGTACATACATTACATTACTGATCCTGAGTTACATCCTGTATTATACTCCAGAGCTGCACTCACTATTCTGCTGGAGCAGTCACTGTGTACATACATTACATTACTGATCCTGAGTTATATTGTATATTATACTCCAGAGCTGCACTCACTATTCTGCTGGTGCAGTCACTGTGTACATACATTACATTACTGATCCTGAGTTTCATCCTGTATTATACTCCAGAGCTGCACTCACTATTCTGCTGGTGCAGTCACTGTGTACATACATTACATTACTGATCCTGAGTTACATCCTGTATTATACTCCAGAGCTGCGCTCACTATTCTGCTGGTGCAGTCACTGTGTACATACATTACATTACTAATCCTGTACTGATCTTGAGTTACATCCTGTATTATACTCCAGAGCTGCACTCACTATTCTAATATTCCTGAACTTATTACCTGTTATTATTGAATGTATGTAATATGCGTGAGCGCAGCTCTGGAGTGAAAGGCCACGTTCACACAGTCAGTAATTTACATCAGTATTTGTAAGTCAAAACCAGGAGAGGAACAATCAGACAAAAAGTATAATAGAAACTCGTCACCACTCCTGGCTTTGGCTACAAATACTGATGTAAAATACTGACCAAACACTGAATGTGTGAACGTGGCCTAAGGCAGCCTGTATCTGCAGATCCTACTCGATGTTACTTACCTCATCGGTGTCATCAGGGAAGTACACTTTGTGAAATATTTGTGTAGTTTTATGTTGAATGGCCTCCACTTCAACTAAATGTGGTGGATACTTTCTGGAGCCATTCCTGGAAAAGGCAGAAATATTAGGAGTCGGATAGAAAGAGACTGTAAATACGTTTTATGTTTTACAATCCACAAAATACAAATCAGAAAATATGTCCTTTAAAGGGATTTTCCGCCTCATTCTTTGCACTTTTTTTCCCCACACTCTAAAGTTAACTCGCCAATCCATTGTCCCCTGCTGCCCATGTTTCCCGCTGGTCTCTTCTTTTCATCCGCTGTGGTCGGCACTGAAGAGCTGCAGCCAGTCTTTGTGCTTACTGACTGGCTGCAGCAGTCACATGCAAACCAGAATGAAAGAGAAGAAATGCAGGGAACGTGGCGAGAGAAGCGGACAAAAATCAGAAGGTAAATAAATGCTGCTTTCTTTAGTACTCTGAAGCCATATATAAAGTTAAAGAAAGAGGCAGGAAAACCCCTTTAGGGAAACTGTCCACTGCTTCTAATAGAAGGGAACATTCATGGTGGTTTCCATGGGTAGCACTTACCGAAGTGCTCTCTGCAGTCGGTGCATGCAGTCTGCTGCCAACGCATGCTGTTTCCGGGACTGTATAAACCTCTGTACATGAGGCAGCAGGATATTGCTGGGTGGAAAAAGGCCCGTGGCCAACCATAGCAGCTCCCAGCCCTTCTCCTCGCTGTACCTAAAACGACACGTTCAGCATTAAAAAGAATCCCCCTAGTGGCAGCGGAAAGAATGCCATCATTTACAGGGGTTGTCCTAACTGCGTCTGCCTATCTCCATCAGTCCCGTAGACACTAAATGAAGTGGCACCAGGTCATCAGGCTCTTCAGAGCAGTGAGACCCCAGTTATAGCTCTGGAGAGCCCGGCACGTGTCCATGACATTGATTTCAATGAGTACCCTGTAATACTTAATTTCTCCTGTGGGGGCAGTGCAGGGTAATTGAGCACTCGCTGACAGGTTCCTCCACTGATCACTAGTGATTAAAGTAGTGGAAAATGCTGTGATCAGTTAACATGTTTTAGCCCCCTTCCATCAATTTGGATTTAAGGTTAAAACTATCCGAATCCTCAGTCCCTGGTTAAGTCCTGGCTGCAGACACTCACTTGATGTGGTTCTCCGTCAGCTGCTTCAGGATCTGACAGTAGATCTCGTCCTTCAGGGGTTCGGCTTTTAAGGCACCTTCGAATATCTGATCTGTCAGCTCGTTGACTGAGCGCATGCGCTTGGACGGGTAGTCACCCATATACTTCAGCATGGGTGCAGGGGTCAAGTCAAGGAATATTGGGTTCAGTAGCGGCTCAAAGTTAGGAGAACCCACGTCTTGATGTGCAGTTTGAGTGTATGGGGTAATGTTTCCCATGGCAGACACAAAAGAGGGCCCGAGGGCAGTCAGGTGGTATGTCTCTGTTATATCTGCCCTTGAGCTCCCCCCTTAAAGGACATGTCCGTTTTTAGACACCTTCTTAAGTCTGAGGGACGCTAAGTTTATAGGTGAGAACCAAACTCGCCAACTGTCTCCGATTTGCCAGGATCGTCCCAAATTTTCGGAAACAGTCCGAGCAATTTTGGCGGTGACCTAAGCTGAAAAGGGATGGGGCTTCCACTTATGCCTCCCACTGGTGGGAGGTTCCAGGTGGGATGAGGGAGGGGCTGGAAGGTCAGACCACCCTATAAGATTTTTTGTAGTCTTTTCAGTTAGGAAAGGATATCGATGAAGCACATGCAGGCCTCCTGTGAGAGCTCGTCGCTCATTAGCACCTTCCTCAGGAGCGCTTGTTTGATGGGCTCCGGGTGTAACACCAGAGTTTGTCCTTCCCTCGGTTCTTGGTGATCATCACGCGGCTCAGGGTGTGCTTTGGTGGCGGCCTGAGGACAAAATCAGAGAAATGATTTTGCAAGGATATGAAATTATTACTTGCTATTCTGTGAGATAGTTCTGCATTTTGGGTACCTGATGTCCTAGACTGGGGTAAGCACCATCCATAGAGGCAGTCCAAACATCTTCCATGGGCCTTCCAGCTCTAAACTCTTCCTGCTTCTTTTGCGTTTTCCTACAGCCATCACTAGGGAGAACTCAGTGCATTGTTGTTTTTACAATGACAAATGTATATTTTCCTATGTACTGAGCTCCCCCTAGTGGTGGCTGCAGGAAGACAGTTTTATTACGCACACTCAGGAGGGGGGCGAGATACCGGCACACAGCCCGAACAGTGCTGGAAGCCCAGTGGACCTCATTAATATTTTTTACCCCCTTCCAGCTCTAAACTCTTCCTGCTTATTTAGTGTTTTCTTACAGCCACCACTAGGGGGAGCTCAGTGTAATGCGGCTTTCACAATGGCAACTGTATATTTTTCTATGTACTGAGCTCCACCTAGTGGTGGCTGCAGGAAGACAGTTTTATTACGCACACTCAGGAGGGGGGCGAGATACCGGCACACAGCCCGAACAGTGCTGGAAGCCCAATGGACACCATTAATATTTTTTACTCCTTTTTCAGGGACTGCCTCTGCAGTGGGCGTATTGTGACTAGCAGGGTTATAGGAGGCAGTCAGTGGGATGTACAACTCTATGGTGGGTACAGGAGGCACTATTTTGAGGATTTTTTGGCTGACTGTAATGAGGGCATGGTGTCTGGAATTGTTATTGGGGCCGGTTATAAAGCCTGCAATGTTACGGAGATATGGTTGGCACAGTGTTCCCTGGGCGCAGTGCGACTTCCTAACCTGAAGTAATCATAGGAGAATTCCTCCAGAGTGTACGGCTTCACCTTCTCCTCCTGCTCCAGGGTGGTCATCTGCACCGTCCGCACCACATCCTGCTTCTGGTCTGGGGTCATCGTCACCAGTGTCTGGACAACAGAAAATGGTTTTAAGACCAGTGACTATTCACATTCCCAATCTACAATATACATGTGATATATACCACCTACAGGCACCTTATCCAATCAGCCTGTGGCAGCGGCTACACTCGTTTTAGGGAAGATGGGCTTTGGGGGTGCCGCATGTTGGACCCCCACCAATCTAATATTGATGACCAATCCAAAAGATTGATCATCGATGAAGTCCTGGAAAACCCCTTTTCCACTCCAATGGAAATGAGATCATTCAGTTCATATTGCACCAGTCTGTAGGGCAAAGCTGACAAGTGTGTTGCATAAAAACAGAAAGAGTCAGCCTACCGCGCCTCATCTAGTGGAAAACGTACAATATTTCAAGATTTTTTATGTGAATAGTAACAAAAAATATACATAAAACACCATAAATGAAAAAATAGGCTTATAATATGTCATTTCTGAAGGCACATTTTCTATAAGTTTTTTTTTTCATGGGGAATTAATGGGACCGCAATGGGCACGTGACATATTCCAAATGGCCAAAGGTAAAAAAAAAATGACTATAAATTTATTTTTTTATTTTTGTTTTAATATGTTTATGCAGAAAATAAATAGCAATATTTTTTTAAAGTACCCTGGAAGAAATGAGCATCAACCAAGGAACCCCAGATAAATTGAAGACTATGGTAAGAACCTACCACAATCTCCGAGGGGGGTTTAGTGACGCTTGGCATGACGTACACAATCTCTGTTGGAAAGTCTCCTTTGTGCTTTGTCCTCTCATTATAGCCATGAGCCCAGCCAGCATTCATGATGGACTCCCCGGTGTCCTGGTCCAGGATGATCAGGTCTCCCTTCTGAAAACTAAGGAATCCAGAATCTTCTCCAGCTATAAATGCCAAAAATAAACCAGAAATATAATATCAAATCGGATAGGCAGATGAATGTAGTGAATGGGTACCAAATATTATTTTTTTTTTTGGGTCTCAATTACATTGTGTTCATTATTATGGAACTTGAAAATAATAATGGGACCTTCGCCTTGGTCTTTTTATTAATCCTGATGGCCAAAGCTATTGAATTCCCTAGTTGCCTATCCCCTTAAGCTAAATGCTGAAAATGCATTTTGCAATCAATATAAACCCTATATAATTAGCACCATTCTCTGCTGGCATCAGACTGCTGCCAAAAGGAGTTGAAAGGTGCATCATGTTGCACCGGCGCCCAGCAGCTACATGTAAGTTAGACTCTGACGAAGATAGTCCAGGGCTGTGTAGTACCATAGACTTTATATGAATTAGCAGAACGCATGCGCAACATGCCGCTCCATTCAACTCCTTCAGTGAAAACCTAGAGGAGAATGAATGACCCTAGTTTCCAGTTCTGGCAGTCGGATGCACCACTGATCTCACATTTGCTTAGACTGGAATGCCCCTCAATCATTGCTTTAGCTGTCAAGAGTTTACAATTATTTTTTTCCAACGTCAGTCTGGGGTGTAGCGTCACTTTAAGTTGCTGCCTCGTACACACGTGGTCAAAATTGTTGGTACCCCTTGTTTAATGACAGAAAAACCCACAATGGTAACAGAAGTAACTTGAATCTGACAAAAGTAATAAATCAAAAATCTATGAAAATAAACAAATGAGAGTCAGACATTGCTTTTCAGCTTCCACAGAATTTAAAAAAAATAAAACTCATTAAATAGTCCTGGATAGAAATGATGTTGCCTTAACTTAATATTTTGTTGCACAACCTTTTGAGGCAATCACTGCAATCAAACGATTCCTGTAACTGTCAATGAGACTTCTGCGCCTCTCAACAGGTATTTTGGCCACTCCTCAAGAGCAAACTGCTCCAGTTGTCTCGTGGTTGAAGGTTGCCTTTTCCAGTCGACATGTTTCAGCTCTTTCCAAAGATGCTCAATAGGATTTAGGTCGGGGCTCACAGAAGCCACTTCAGAATAGTCCAATGTTTTCCTCTTAGCCATTCTTGCGTGTTTTTAACTGTGTGGTTTTTTTTGGTCATTATCCTGTTGCAAGACCCATGACCTGTGACTGAGACCAAGCTTTCTGACACTGGGCAGCACATTTCTCTCTAGAATCCTTTGATAGTCTTGAGATTTCATTGTACCCTGCACAGATTCTAGACACCCTGTGCCAGATGCACCAAAGCAGCCCCAGAACATAACAGAGCCTCCTCCATGTTTCACAGCAGGGACAGTGTTCTTTTCTTGAAATACTTCATTTTACAGTCTGTGAACATAGAGCTGATGCGCTTTGCCAAAAAGTTCCATTTTTGTCTCATCTGTCAATAGGACATTCTCCCAGAAGCTTTGTGGTTTGTCAACATGTAGTTTGGCAAATTCCATTCTGGCTTTTTTATGATTTTTTTTCAACAATGGTGTCCTCCTTGGTCGTCTCCCATGAAGTCCACTTTGGCTCATACAACGACGGATGGTGCGATCTGACACTGATGTTCCTGGAGCTTGAAGTTCACCTTTAATCTGTTTAGAAGTTTTTCTGGGCTCTTTTTGTTACCATTCGTATTATCCGTCTCTTTGATTTGTCATCAATTTTCCTCCTGCGGCCACGTCCAGGGAGGTTGGCTACAGTCCCATGGAGCTTACATTTCTGAATAATATGTGCAACTGTAGTCACAGGAACATCAAGCTGCTTGGAGATGGTCTAACTTTTACCTTTAACATGTTTGTCTATAATTTTCTTTCCAATCTCCTGAGACAACTCTTTCCTTCGCTCAGTGAGTATCTGTAGCCTCTATACAGGCCACTCACTGATTCCAAGATTGTAGACACCTGTGATGCTAATTAGTGGGCACACCGCGATTTAACATGTCCCTTTTGTCACATTATATTCAGGGGTACCATCATTTCTGTCCAGGCCTATTTCATGAGTTTTATTTTTTTTTAAATTCTGTGGAAGCTCAAAAGCAATGTCTGACTTTCATTTGTTCATTTTCATAGATTTTTTATTTATTATTACTTTTGTCAGATTCAAGTTTCTGTCACCATTGTGGGTTTTTCTGTCATTAAACGAGGGGTACCAACAATTTTGACCACGTGTGTATAACACAAATCTGCTGCATTACATTGATGGAGGAAGCATTCATACAGGACCCGCCTTACCAGGGTTTGGATTGTCCTGAAGAGCCACCACATACTTGGATCGTTTTCTCAGCCCTTCGAGGAAGGTCACAACTAGATCTCGGATATCTTCAGCATTGTTGGAGGTGAAGGTGTACTCATCACTTTTAATAGTGGCCAAGGTGAAGCTCTGCCCCTGCAGCTTACCTCCCCTATAGAACAGCGCAATGAAAGGGGGTAATCGGAAAACAGATTCAGATGCAGCTTCATCTTGTCATTGAAAACGTATGTGTTTAATTTGAAGGCTAGTAACTTTATAAGGCTGTCTGGCTGCCATACTGAAAGTGCGGCTACTGGAAGAAAATGAACTTTATTCCTCCTGGCAGCCGCCAGCTTTCAGTCATGGGGCTGATGTAGGGAGTGGTTATAGTCATCACTAATAGCATTGTGAGTGAAGTACATCACACACTTTGAGTCTCATTTCGCTTTCCAGCACAATTGTCCACAGCGAGCTGTCAATCAAAGTGTTGGCGCGTGTTTATAGATGACACTCACAATGCTGTGAGCCAAGACTGTAACCACTCCTGCACCGCTCCCATGACTAAAAGCTGGTGGCTTCAGGAAGGAAATAAGTTCATTTTCTCCCAGTAGCTGCACTTTCAGTAATGCAGTAATGCAGAACATTATGAGCCTGCAGATTGAGCCTACACTGTGTTCCAAATTATTATGCAAAAATTGTTTAGGAGTGATAAGGTAAGAATTTTTTTGTTTGTCAGTTAAACTCATTGATGGTGATGTGTGTCAGGGCTCTTTATATCACTGTAAGCAATTGCAGACACCTGTGCTAATTAGTTTGGCAGGTGTGTCCAATGAAAGGCAAGACTACTTAAGAAGGCTGTCCCACATTATTAAGCAGCCTACATTTCCTGCCAAAATGGGAAAGAAAAAGGATGTGTCGGCTGCTGAGAAGCAACAAATTGTGGAGTGTTTAGGTCAAGGCATGACTACAATCCACATTGCCAAGACACTTCATCGTGATCATCGCACAATCAAGAAGTATGTAGCTGATTCACAGTACACACATGTGCGTGCTGATAAGGGAAAATTGAGGACTCTTTCATACAGGCAATTACATCAGGTTAAAAGAGTGACGCGCACCACATTGGTGGTACCAGGGCTATGGGGTACTCGGCACCGAGCCCATTGATTTCTATGGGAGATGTCACTGGCAGCGGGACTCGGTCCGTGGCCCTGGCGGTCATGCAATGGGGGATATTTACAGGGGAATTGTAGATTAGATAGTTTGTGACGCCACCCGTGGTATCTGATCAATTGGACCAGCGCTGCTATATGGATCTTCACAGGGGATGTTATGGGGCAGCTAGATGGTAGGTCTCCCACAGGTGAGACCGGTCCCTGGAAGTCTATGGTGATGCAGGGTGTAGTAAATGAAACAGTCTCACACAAGGCAATCTCTTTCCATACCTTTACTTGTAGGTGTTTCAGGCAGGTCCCGGGGAGCTGGTCGGGGTGGAGAATGCACATTCAGGATCACCGCTGAGCAGGTTAGAGGCCTCCTTTACTTCATATGTATGTGAGTCCAAACTTGCATGAAGCGAAGTTAACTCTGCAATCTCCAGCTTACTCAATAGCTGCAACGCCCGGCCGACATTGTGGTGGAGCCTTCTATGTCTCTGATTATCAGAAGTTGAGAGAACTAAGTCCCTACTTTTGTAGCGTCCCACTCAAGGTCCTTGTTCCCCCTGACTCCGTTTACGTATCAGCGCTTAGGGCTACCTTCTGCGACCTGTAGTCCAGAAAGCCTCCGGTTATCTTGTTACTAGGCGTGAAGCGCTAGCAACGCTTCGGACCCCGGTGTCCGGTGAATTAGTGCAGGTAATCTGGTACCTGGTGCACTAGCATCTATCTTCTCCACTGTGCCCTTCGCCCTGCTCTCGCTCTTAACATAAGCACTTGCAGCTTTGATGGAAATGTCAGCTTTCTCCAGAGCTCACTGAACAGATCTCAGTATCCTCCAAGTCCAGACTGAACTGACACTGAACTGCACTGTCCTAAGACAGGAAGCTATCTCAATGATCTCAACCGTCCTGAGACAGGAAACTGACTGATCTGAGCTCTTCTCAGACAGGAAACTATCTGGGGGATGACTCACTCCTGAGTCTCCCAAGGCTTGAATGAATGACTGCTACGTGTCACTACCTCTTATACCCCTAGTGGGTGTGTCTGAAAGTGTGAGTGACGTGAATGGATATCAAGCTTTTCGATTACCTTCCTGTGCATTCTCCTGGATTATGTGTGCCTGACATAGCTGGGCCACACATCCCCCCTTGGTTAAACACAGCACTCCCGGGCTGTAAAAGAGAAAAAGAAAACATTTTTGTTTTGCGTTTAACATAAACATTTAACTCATCCCATCCGGGAGGTGAGGATTCTTTAACGTTACAATTTGTACATTAGAAAAATACAAAAGTATCAAAGCATCAAAACATTTCCATAAATACTAGACAATATTCTTGTGGAGGACCCGCACCAAAAACCTCCCACGTGGGTCCTGGGTGGGCTGCAGGACTTCATTGCTGCAGACCTCACTCTAGGCCACACCATACGGGTTTTTCTTCAGAGGTAGTTCAAGGCTTTGTGTAAAACCAAGATAGTGCACCGAAGTGCGAACTATTTACAATACAAGTTCTTGGGCTGGCACAGTCCACAGCCACGCAGTCCATGCATAATAAAAGACACATATATATATATTTCAAGTATTCACATTATACTTTAACTCTTTAGCTTTACCCAACTGGGGTATTCTATACTCACTATGCATATAAACGTTATCAAACATTCTTAATAAAGTGCAGATTCCTCTTTATAAAACTTCTTCTTTAACTTCTTCATCAAACTATATACACGTTCAGGTGCAGTAAACCCCTGTCTGGGTCCTACTGGTCTTTTACTTCCTTCTTAGTAGTGGCGACGTTGACCTTTTTCCATCCCTGGGGACAGAATAACACGATGCCCTTGGGTTCCCATTACCAGCATATCGTGTCCTTCTATGTAGGTCTGGGTAGCGACAGTTCTCACTGTGGTCCCACCAGATACTTCTTTTAGGTATGATGCAAGTGGCGTTGCTGAAGATGCCGCAGTAACTTGCGATGCAGTTTGCGATGCAGTTTGCGATGCAGGTTGCGATGCAGGTTGCGATGCAGGTTGCGATGCAGGATGTGTCGCAGATTGCGATGCAGAATGAGACATTGTCGGCGATACTGAATCAGACTTTGGCTGCGATGCTGAAGGTGACATAATTATAGAGGGGTATGCAGGGGGCGATGCTGGTGCACGGCCTGGTGCGACGCCAAAGAAGACGCTGCTGGGGCTTGCGATTCCGAGTAGGACGCAGGTGCGCGCAGGGGCTCAGTTGGGAACGCACTAACCTGCTGCTGTCGCTGCTCCCAGTCGTTTTCTATCGCTGACAGTTGGGTCTCCTCCGGTGTCCCTACCGGGGATTGGCATTCCACTGCGGCCTCCAGGCCTGGCTGGTACTCCGGAACGGGCAGGGCCTCCTCAGCCTCCTTCTCTCCCGCCGCATCATCGGTGGAGTCGGGATCAGCACTTTTGGAGGCGGCCTCCGGTTTTTCATCAGCCGCTGGCACTGGTGCCACAGGTAATGGTTGCGCTCCTGGAGGGGAGAGTGTTGCGTCCCACAGCAGCTGCTGTTTCAGGGCACGCCAGCTTTTCTCCATCTCCTCCACTTCTTTGCGGTGGCAGGCCACATTTTCCAGCACCGCATCCACCTTCTCCATGACATAGAGGAGGAAGAGAAGGCGGATCTCTCTTGCAGTGGGGTAGGATCTCACATTCTCATAGCATTTTGAGAGGGCGGCCATAACTTTCGCGCCACAGGGGGGGTACACGCCCACGAATGCACGCCCACCTTCTTCACCAGCGCCTCAGGGCGCGAATATGGTGGTAAAATGGCGGTATTTGGCGCCAAAAGTGACAAACAGCAAACAGTCTTTTTCGCATAAAACAGTCGATATAGGCAACACAGGACTCACAATTTTTGCAAGTTTCGCATCCTGTTCGTGACGCCAAAAAAGATGACGCGCACCACATTGGTGGTACCAGGGCTATGGGGTACTCGGCACCGAGCCCATTGATTTCTATGGGAGATGTCACTGGCAGCGGGACTCGGTCCGTGGCCCTGGCGGTCATGCAATGGGGGATATTTACAGGGGAATTGTAGATTAGATAGTTTGTGACGCCACCCGTGGTATCTGATCAATTGGACCAGCGCTGCTATATGGATCTTCACAGGGGATGTTATGGGGCAGCTAGATGGTAGGTCTCCCACAGGTGAGACCGGTCCCTGGAAGTCTATGGTGATGCAGGGTGTAGTAAATGAAACAGTCTCACACAAGGCAATCTCTTTCCATACCTTTACTTGTAGGTGTTTCAGGCAGGTCCCGGGGAGCTGGTCGGGGTGGAGAATGCACATTCAGGATCACCGCTGAGCAGGTTAGAGGCCTCCTTTACTTCATATGTATGTGAGTCCAAACTTGCATGAAGCGAAGTTAACTCTGCAATCTCCAGCTTACTCAATAGCTGCAACGCCCGGCCGACATTGTGGTGGAGCCTTCTATGTCTCTGATTATCAGAAGTTGAGAGAACTAAGTCCCTACTTTTGTAGCGTCCCATTCAAGGTCCTTGTTCCCCCTGACTCCGTTTACGTATCAGCGCTTAGGGCTACCTTCTGCGACCTGTAGTCCAGAAAGCCTCCGGTTATCTTGTTACTAGGCGTGAAGCGCTAGCAACGCTTCGGACCCCGGTGTCCGGTGAATTAGTGCAGGTAATCTGGTACCTGGTGCACTAGCATCTATCTTCTCCACTGTGCCCTTCGCCCTGCTCTCGCTCTTAACATAAGCACTTGCAGCTTTGATGGAAATGTCAGCTTTCTCCAGAGCTCACTGAACAGCTCTCAGTATCCTCCAAGTCCAGACTGAACTGCCACTGAACTGCACTGTCCTAAGACAGGAAGCTATCTCAATGATCTCAACCGTCCTGAGACAGGAAACTGACTGATCTGAGCTCTTCTCAGACAGGAAACTATCTGGGGGATGACTCACTCCTGAGTCTCCCAAGGCTTGAATGAATGACTGCTACGTGTCACTACCTCTTATACCCCTAGTGGGTGTGTCTGAAAGTGTGAGTGACGTGAATGGATATCAAGCTTTTCGATTACCTTCCTGTGCATTCTTCTGGATTATGTGTGCCTGACATAGCTGGGCCACACAAGAGCAGCGGCAAAAAAGCCTTGTCATAGCAGCAGACAAGTTTTTGAAGCTGCTGGTGCCTCAAACGTCCCCCGAACAACAAGATGCAGGGTCCTTCAGAGGTTTGCAGCTGTGCGTAAGCCATCCTGTCTACCTCCTCTATCCACTGAACACAAGCAGGAACGGCTCCAGTGGGCCAAACAATACATGAAGACTGACTTCAAAACTTTTTTGTTCACCGATGAGTGCCGTGCAACGCTCGATGTGTGTAGCCCAGCTGCGCTTGGAGCTACATTACCCAGGAGGATGCACTAAAGGTAACCCCCACACGTACCTGATATTCATTCACAGCTTCACCAATCCCTGGAGCCACCAGAGGGAGCCCTTGTAGAGAGTATATATATATAAGGATGGTGGAGCCACAGCAGGTCAGATTAGCCTGAGAGCTGGGAGAGGTCAGTCTGAGTCTAGACGGCAGTGAGATCAGATAACCTCAGAAAGTTGAAAGACTGTTAGTTCTCTTAGAGTGTGGAAAGTTAGGGCTGGGTCTCACATAGCGATACACCAGCGATCCCGACAACGATCAGGATCGCTGGTGTATCGCTACATTATCGCTGCTGAGCTGCCAAACAGGCAGCTCAGGCAGCGATCAGCACAAGCGACACTGCGGGTAACATCGCTTAGTTACCCGCAGTGTACCTTGGATACAAGCGCCCTGATGCAGGGAGCTGGTAACCAAGGTACACATCGGGTTTCCAGGCGCTGCGCGGTGCCTGGAAATCCGCTGTGTACCTTGGTTACCAGCTCCCCGCTTCAGGGAGCTGGTATCCAAGGTACACAGCGGGTTTCTAGGCACAGCCCCGCGCCTTGAAACCCGCTGTGCACCTTGGTTACCAGCGGATCGCTGGTCTCCCGCCTGTCACACGCAGCGATGCGTGCCTGTCAACGGGAGACCAACGATCAAAAAAATGTCCTGACATTTCAGCGACGATCAGCGATACCCGGCAGGGGTCACAAAACTAGTGACTCGGGGGCTATGTTGAGACGGGGGCTTTAGCTCAAAGAAGTGTGCACAGATCAGTTAGACGGAAGGTCCTGATAGCTGCTTCAGACTGAGCGTTAGAAAGAAAGAAGGAAAGGGAACAGCAGTGACCGAGAGAACCTGAAGACTACAGATTTGAGCTTAGTTTATTGTGTGGAGGCTAGTACGAATGGAGAAAGATAGCCACTTCAGCCTGGTCAGAACTGAGTCAATGAGTGTAGTTTCAGCGAGCAAGCGTGCCGACGCTTTGAGAGCGGTGAAGAGAAGGAAGAATCAGCTATCTACTGCTAGTGTGCTTATGTTAAGGGTCGGAGTAGGACGAAAGGCGAGTGGAAGAGAAGGAGAGAGTAACGGAAGTTGAAACAGCATTGATAGCTTACCTCTACTCTGAATACCGGACACCGGGTCCGAGCTTGCTAGCATCTACACGACTAGTAGGAGATACCGGAGACCCTGTGGGACTTCAAGTCGCAGGGGCCCACAAGTGCTGATACGTAACCGGGGTCAGGAAGACGGAGTCTAGCAGGGCCCTGCATACAGAGACACTGTTCTATCCACGAGAAGGCCTCACCACAAAGTCAGCCGGGCGTAAAATTGAAGACAGAGTTAGACTTCGTTTCATACAGGTCAGAAACTCACACATACAGGAGTACGGAGGCCCTACACCTACTCAGTGGGAATACTGGATGTGCATCCTCCACCCTGCCAGCTTCCCGGGACGTGCCTGCTATACCATCAGTAAAGGTACAGAAAGATACTTTCGTGTGTGTGTCTGCCTTATTGCTCCTGCGGCTGAATTCCCCTTCTCCGTCCTGCACCCCAACACCGCCATATACCCTGAGGGACCCAGTCTTGCCTGTGGAAGACTTAACACCTTGCTGCCCAGTAACAACCCCTCAGAGGATCTACCCTGCAGCGCTGGTCACCCTGACCAGGTACCACAGGTGGCGTCACGAACAAACTGTAAATACTTTAATCCCCTGTAAATACCCCCTTTTAGTGAGCGCCCAGGGCCACGGACCGAGCTGTGCTACCCGTGACATCCCCCATTGAAGTGAACGGGCTCGGTGCCGAGTACCCCACAGGCCCTGGCTGAGCGACTATCTTTTGGCGTCACGAACAGGATCCGAAGCTCGCTATATGCGAGTCCTGTGTGCCTGAATGGACTGTTTTTGTGCAAAAGACTGTGGTTGCTGTTTTTGAGAATTTGCCGCCATTTTACCGCCATGTTCGCGCCCTGAGGCGCTGGTGAAGAAGGAGGGCGTGTATTCGTGGGCGTACCCCCCCCAGTGGCCGAAAATTATGGCCGCCCTGTCTAAGTGTTACTACAACGTCAGATCATGCCCCACTGCAAGGGAGATCCGCCTCCTCTTCATCCTCAGTGCAAGGAAGAGAAAGCGAAAGTCCCGCCTCCACGGAAAAGACCAGATTGTTCCGGATGGAAAACACAGTCTGGCCTGGAGAGAGATGGCTGAAGGACAGGAGTCGCTGTGTGGGGGAATGGCGGTGCGCAGACCCCGTTCCCCTGAAGAGGTGCATCCTGTGCCCGAACCATCCCCAGGTCGGGTGAGCGATGAAGTGATCTACCGTGTGGAGGAGGTGGAAGCGGCGCTGCGGGATCTGGCCCGACACTGCGCAGAGATGGAGGCGATGGAGCGGAGCTGGCGTGCCCTGAAACTGCGGCTGCAGTGGGACCAGCTGCTCTCCCCCCTGGATGCGCAACTGCCACCCGCGCCACCACTGGAGCCAGCGGCTGAGGAGGAACCGGAGGCCGACCCCGGAAGAGCTGTACCTGACCCCGCCGAGGACGCGGCGGGAGGAGAGAAGGATCCCGACATCGAAGCTGGCACCACAGCGGAGGCACCCGGCTCCACGGAGGAGCCCACAGAGGAACGTCTTCTCACGCCGCCTGCACAAGATCCGTGCCTGCCACCAGCATCGCCGGAGGAAGACAGGCCCTGCGGCCTGGAGAATCGGGACGAGCCGGCTCCTCAACCAGGATCCGAGCCGGCTCCCGCACCTGTATGTGCTGAGCGCGGCCTGTCCCAGCAGCGTCGCCAGGAGCAGCAGATGCGGCAGACGAGAGGTACTGTACACAGACTGCGGCAGCTGGAGGCTGGAGATGATCCGGTGGTGGAGTCGATGATCCTGGTGCTAGGCACTGGGCCCATGAATAGGAACGGTCCTGTGCTGGCACCGCCACCAGGTGTCGCCCAAGCTAAGTAAATGTCTAACCTGGACAAGGTTTCAGTACTGTATATAGTTGATGAAGTATTGCTGCACCTGGACAGGTGCCTGCTGTATTTGAATGTTTGCATAGTATGATGCACAGTATACCCCAGTTGGGTAAAGTGTTTGTGATAATGTGATAATGCTCTTTTGATATGGACTGGTGCTGAGGACTCTTGCAGCACAAAGACTCTCGTTGTAAATAGTTGGCACTTGGTACCCCATCTTGGTTTAACGTGAAACCACTACTACCTCTGAAGACAAAACCTGTGTGGTGTGGCCGAAAGTGGGGTCTGCAAAAAGGGAAGTCCTGCAGCCCACCAGGACCACCGTGGGAGGTTTTGAACGGGTCTTTCACAAGAATACTGTGTATTTGAACTCTGAAGTATTTTCTACTTGTATTAAAAGAGTATTTATATTATTGTAACGTTAAAGAGTCCTCACCTCCCGCAAGGGAAGAGTTAATGTTGATGTTAATTTAAAAATTATTTCTTTCAGCCCGGGAGTGCTGATGTTAACTAGGGGGGGATGTGTAGCCCAGCTGTGCTTGGAGCCACATTACCCAGGAGGATGCACTAAAGGTAACCCCCACACATACCTGATATTCATTCACAGCTTCACCAATCCCTGGAGCCACCAGAGGGAGCCCTTGTAGAGAGTATATATATAAGGATGGTGGAGCCACAGCAGGTCAGATTAGCCTGAGAGCTGGGAGAGGTCAGTCTGAGTCTAGACGGCAGTGAAATCAGATTACCTCAGAAAGTTGAAAGACTGTTAGTTCTCTTAGAGTGTGAAAAGTTAGCTCAAAGAAGTGTGCACAGATCAGTTAGACGGAAGGTCCTGATAGCTGCTTCAGACTGAGCGTTAGAAAGAAAGAAGGAAAGGGAACAGCAGTGACCGAGAGATCCTGAAGACTACAGATTTGAGCTTAGTTTATTGTGTGGAGGCTAGTACGAGTGGAGAAAGATAGCCACTTCAGCCTGGTCAGAACTGAGTCAACTGAGTGTAGTTTCAGCGAGCAAGCGTGCCAACGCTTTGAGAGCGGTGAAGAGAAGGAAGAATCAGCTATCTACTGCTAGTGTGCTTATGTTAAGGGTCGGAGTAGGACGAAAGGCGAGTGGAAGAGAAGGAGAGAGTAACGGAGGTTGAAACAGCATTGACAGCTTACCTCTACTCTGAATACCGGACACCGGGTCCGAGCTTGCTAGCATCTACACGACTAGTAGGAGATACCGGAGACCCTGTGGGACTTCAAGTCGCAGGGGCCCACAAGTGCTGATAAGTAACCGGGGTCAGGAAGACGGAGTCTAGCAGGGCCCTGCATACAGAGACACTGTTCTATCCACGAGAAGGCCTCACCACAAAGTCAGCCGGGCGTAAAATTGAAGACAGAGTTAGACTTCGTTTCATACAGGTCAGAAACTCACACATACAGGAGTACGGAGGCCCTACACCTACTCAGTGGGAATACTGGATGTGCATCCTCCACCCTGCCAGCTTCCCGGGACGTGCCTGCTATACCATCAGTAAAGGTACAGAAAGATACTTTCGTGTGTGTGTCTGCCTTATTGCTCCTGCGGCTGAATTCCCCTTCTCCGTCCTGCACCCCAACACCGCCATATACCCTGAGGGACCCAGTCTTGCCTGTGGAAGACTTAACACCTTGCTGCCCAGTAACAACCCCTCAGAGGATCTACCCTGCAGCGCTGGTCACCCTGACCAGGTACCACAGGTGGCGTCACGAACAAACTGTAAATACTTTAATCCCCTGTAAATACCCCCCTTTTAGTGAGCGCCCAGGGCCACGGACCGAGCTGTGCTACCCGTGACATCCCCCATTGAAGTGAACGGGCTCGGTGCCGAGTACCCCACAGGCCCTGGCTGAGCGACTCAGATGCTCCAGATGGATGGAGTGGAGGATGGCTGGTTGATGGACACCCCATGCAAACACGGCTACGGCGCCAACAAGGAGGAGTTGGAGTAATGTTTTGGGCTGGAATCATGGGGAGAGAGATTGTCGGTCCCTTTAGGATCCCTGAAGGGGTAAAGATGAACTCCATAGTGTATGTTGAGTTTCTCAAACAGCACTTCCTGCCATGGTTCAAGAAGAAGAACCGTGAATTCCGCAGCAAGATCATTTTCATGCCTGATAATGCACCGTCTCATGCTGCACATAACACATCTGCATCTCTGGCTGCTATGGGCATAAAAGGGGACAAACTTATGGTGTGGCCCCCATGCTCCCCTGACCTCAACCCCATTGAGAACCTCTGGAGCATCATCAAAAGGAGTGTCTATGATGGCGGGAGGCAGTTCACATCTAAGCAACAGCTCTGGGAGGGTATTCTGTCCTCATGCAAAACAATTGAAGCAGAAACCATCCAAAACCTGACAAATTCAATGGACGAGAGAGTTCAGAAGCTCCTTTCCAACAAGGGGTCCTATGTGCAAATGTAACATCACCTAGAATAAAGTTTTGAGTTGAAAACTGTTTGATTTCAGTGTGTAATAACCTGCTAATGCTTATAATTTCAAAATGACCATTTTTTTGTTCTTTATTAAAATGAAAAGGTAGAAAACTCTGCTGTGCATAATAATTTGGAACATGCATTTTGAGTGCAGTTTGAGTGTTTTATTTTATTAAAAATATACTGTTATCATAGGCAGTTTGTACAAAAACCTTTCAATTGTACTCTGTTATTTGACTGGAAAATTACAATGACTGAAATTCATATAGGTAATTTGGGAAAATCTGAGAAAATATTATTTGCATAATAATTTGGAACACAGTGTATATCTGCAGGTTAATAGTGTTTAAGGACATGACAGGTTCCCTTTAATATAGTGGAGTAAGGTTTCTATCTGAAGGCATCATAGTATATAGATATGGAGAGGCTGAGTACAGGGATGTATAGTTTTCTATTATTTGATTTAGATCTTTCATGTAAAAAACAGTTTATCTGCTGTCAAGATCCATGGAAAACAAACTGCTTTTCACATACACTCAAAGAAAAAGCCTGTGAGTCTTTCATACTCCACTCACCCAGAAATAAATCCAGTAAGACCTACTTCCCCTGCCCACTCATAGAGAAATCTGGTGAGTCCTGCTTCCCCTGCCCACTCATAGAGAAATCCAGTGAGACTTGCTTTCCCTGCCCACTCACAGAAAAATCCGGTGAGTTCTGCTTCCCCTGCCCACTCACAGAGAAATCCAGTGAGTCCTGCTTCCCCTGCCCACTCACGGAGAAATCCGGTGAGTTCTGCTTCCCCTGCCCTTTCACAGAGAAATCCGGTGAGTTCTGCTTCCCCTGCCCACTCACAGAAAAATCCAGTGAGTCCTGCTTCCCCTGCCCACTCACGGTAAAATCCAGTGAGTCCTGATTCCCCTGCCCACTCACAGAGAAATCCTGTGAGACCTGCTTCCACGTCCACTCACAGAGAAATCCGGTGAGACCTGCTTCCACACCCACTCACAGAAAATCCGGTGAGTCCTGCTTCCCCTGCTCACTTACAGAGAATTCCGGTGACACCTGCTTTCACGCCCACTCACAGAGAATTCCGGTGACACCTGCTTCCCCTCCCATTCACAGAGAAATCCTGTGAGACCTGCTTCCACGCCCACTCACAGAGAAATCCTGTGAGACCTGCTTCCATGCCCACTCACAGAGAAATCCAGTGAGTCCTGCTTCCCCTGCTCACTTACAGAGAATTCCGGTGAGTCCTGCTTCCATGCCCACTCACAGTGAAATCCGGTGAGACCTGCTTCCACACCCACTCACAGAGAAATCCGGTGAGTCCTGCTTCCCCTGCCCACTCACAGAAAAATCCGGTGAGTCCTGCTTCCCCTGCCCACTTATGGAGAAATCCGGTGAGTCCTGTTTACCCTGCCCACTCACCAAGAAATCCGGTGAGTCCTGCTTCCCCTGCCCACTTATGGAGAAATCCGGTGAGTCCTGCTTCCCCTGCCCACTCACAGAGAAATCCGGTGAGTCCTGCTTCCCCTGCCCACTTATGGAGAAATCCGGTGAGTCCTGCTTCCCCTGCCCACTCACAGAGAAAGCTCGTAAGTCCGGCTACCACTGCCTACTCATAGAGAAAGTCGATGAGTTCGGCTACCCTTGCCTACTCATATAGAAAACCTGTTAGTCCTGCTTCCCCAGCCTACGCAGAGAAATCCTGGGAGTCCTGCTTTCCCAGGCACTGATAGAAAGCCTGTGAGTCCTGCTTCCCCCACCCACTCATAGAGAAATACTGTGAGTCCTGTTTCCTCAGCCCACTCAGTGAAAACCTGTGAGTCCTGCTTCCCCTGCCCACCCATAGAGAAAGCCTGTGAGTCCTGTTTTGTCCTCTCACTCAGAGAAAAAGTTGGTGAGTCCTGATACTCCTGCCCACTCAGAGAGAGCCTGTGAGTCCTGCTTCCTCCACCCATTCATAGAGAAAACCTGTGAGTCTTTGAGTCCTGCTTCTCCTGCCCACTCAGAGAAAGCCTGAGTACTGACTCCTCTGCCCACTCATAGAGAAAGCTAATGTGTACTGCTTAATCCGCTCACTCATAGAGAAAGCCTGTGAGTCCTGATTCCCCATCTCCCTCATAGAGATGGCCTGTGTGTCTTATAATAGTAGACAAACCCCCTTAAATGCAGAGGCAGTCTATATTTCTTCAGTATCCATTGATTTTGATGGGGATAATAATATTTTAATAATAATATTTTTGCATTTACCTGCTGCTGGACACGGCTGTGATCTCAGGGAAGGACAACTCTAGGAGAACCTGCTCTTGCTCATCTACAAAGTAGACCCCAGTCCAGTTAACAGCCACAATCACATCATTCTTAGGAAGGCTGGGTCCTAAAAATAGCAAGATAATGCATAATATGCAGCAGGGCCTCCAAATCATCATCTCCATGTACATGTGATTAAAGTAGTTACATCCCTAGAATATTTAGATACAATTGTAACAAAGCCTCAGCTGTGAGCAGTATTAGGCTATATCTGAGGGTTTTCAGCCTCAGGATAAACAGTAAAGCTTTTTGAATCTATTGATAACAGAGATTAAAAGCAAAGAAATCATGAAAATGGTGAAGAACGGAAACATAAAGTTTAGAGTGATGAGAAAATGTTGATATAAAATATAAAAGTTCCTGCAGCCACCACTAGGGGAGCTCACTGCATACTGAGTGATTAGTGAGTTCAGTTCATACATTGTATGCAGTAAGCTCCCTCTAGTGGTGGCTGCAGGAACATTAAAATTTAAAATTATTGTGGAGATTTATGTAGACTGGCATTAAAGCATGGAGTAGTGTGATGTGCCAGATTTCCTAAGAGGTGTACACCCCTTAATAAATTTGGTGCAACTTTGACTGTGCATCAAAATGCAAAAATTTGGAAAGGAATTACTTTATTGGCTTTATACCAATTTTGTGGCAAAAATTATCGTGCCCCCTTCTGCTAAACTTTGAACGGTAGCACGATAGGTAAAATTTGTGAGTAAAAATGATGCACATCAAAATTAACGCTTTTGTAATGTCATAAAAGTGGCGTAAAGCCCTTCATAAAATTGCGCCCTTTTTAGTTAAAAAAAAACTATATAGTGTTGAATTGTGTATGCTCGGGTAACATGAATCATATCTGGTTACTTACCGGAAAACTTAAAGGCCTCATAGAATCTAGAAAACAGTAAAGGCCACTTAAACCGAGCAAAATCCACCACGTTCTCCTTAACCTTCTGTGCGTCAGATCTCCTCTGGGCGTAAATACCCTACAAGGGGAGAAAGTCATTTACCGTCATCAGATGCCAATAGCCCTTTTTAAGACATCACTTTTGCTTGTGGATTCCTAGGGGGCGGGAGTTTGGAGATTTTACATTTGCATATATTTACATATTTCAGCTGGGGCTGGCTCACCTTTTTGTGTGCTGCTATTATGTACTGAGCCCACTTCACGTTTTTGGACGGTGTGATCTCGCGGTCCGGGATGTAAGATGGTATAAGGTTTAAAAGTCTTTCCATTATCAGCTCTGAACCGTAGTCCACATAGTACTGCTCAGATGCCAGCTCCGCCAGATCTTCCTCCTAACAGCGGGGCAGGAATCCATTAAGAGAAGGAATCACATGATCTTACGCGGATAATGTCAGATTCAATGTGGGTATCACAGCAAAGGATGACAATATTAATCAGGATGCTTGGTCTATCCCTCCTCTACCTCGACGGCGCTACTACCCCCATCTTCCTGGTGCAGAACCAGATGGGAGTAAAATCGCTGAAATCATTAATATCCTGCATATTTAAAGAAAATTCGGGATCTTGACAAACTCAGTAATATAGGACAGGCAGTGTTATCATAGGATCATATCACAGAGACACTTAACAATTCACTCGGGGGAGTGGGGCTCGCTCACCTTGTCACATCGGTATTCACCAAATTTCACCCCCCTCACAATCTGCTGATAAATAAGATTGGTTGCCACATTGTCTTCTGTAGGATTGTGCCATGGGGTGAAAATTTCCTTCCTGAAAAACAGCCTCCAGGGGGCGTTCCTCTCCTGTGCCCCCTGCTCCTTGGCGTATTGCTCGCATTGAGATACGGCGTCCATCACGTGGTCGTTCCCGCTGCCCAGCGAGGACACCTGGAGGACACGGAAGAAAATACATGTGAGGCCCCTTCCAGTACAGAACGGGTTGTATGTAAATCATAGGATTTAGGTAAAAGAGTGTAAAATACGCAAATGTAAAAACATAGAATAAGGCAAAGTTAGTCCCAATTCCCGCTCTGCGGTGACCCGACACTGTATGGTGGTATTTAGTATCACGGTGGATCCCAAGTACCTTATCAAACAGGGCTATGTACAAGGAGAACCCGAATCGATCCTTCAGGTTGACTTTGTCGGCCAGAGAGTTGCAGAGTTCCTTGGCTGTGGTGGCCGAGTCCGTGAGGAGGGTCTTAGTCGTTCCATCCATGAACGTCACAGGGAGCATGATCGGCTTTTTGGATTTGGTGGCCTGGTGAGAAGAACAGGAAACATCACGGATAAGGCGGGAAGTCCCCATACCATATTAATCATGTCATAGGGGGCTATTCACACATACAGTATATATATATTTTTTGTTATGCTTTTTTTTGAGAAAAACTCATTACAGGACGTATTCCGGCCCATTTTTGCAGATTGGCCATTCACATGGAAAGCGCCTGAAAGGCCGAGCTGTTCTATTTGTTCTTCACGGATGAAAAATCAAACCCTTTAGCATAAATGGCACCTGAAGGGGTGATATATGTATAAATGGGTGTATGGAGTGAGCTCAGGACCCAAGTCTCCTCCATACCTGGTGGGTACCAGCTGGGTTATACAGCCAGCGTCTTCTGCTATCAGCAGCGATCAGAGCCGACTCCATTTGCTGCTGTTTAACCACTCAACCATTTTTGACCGTGGTATTTCTATAACTGCAATCAGTCTACAAGAAATCATGGGGTACTGATGGGTTGCTATTGCACTTGGGGGTCTCCCGGAAGCTGCTATTGCCGCCATCTTTGTTCTCCCATGCAGGGTTTTATATTATTAATTTTACTACATATGGAGTAGTGAAGATTATGAAATGACTAAGGTGAGAATAAAAAAAAAATAAATAAAAAAGTTTTAAAAAAAATATTTAAAAATGAAAAATATATAAAAGTTTGAATCGCCTCACTTTTCCCAATTAAAAAAAATTAAAGTAAAAAAAAAAAAAAGACCATGATATTTGGTATCTTTGTGTGAAAACCCACCTGAAGCTCCAGCCAGCTGGGGGGCTGCGTCCTGGTGCCGTTGGCAAACGTCCTTCTCAATCGCTCTTCACAATACGGAGCGTATCCCGGGGGTCCCCCATTAATAAAGTTTCTGAGGTACTGAAAAAAAAATAACATGGAGGTGATAAACAAATTTATCTTTGAAATTTTGCCCAAAATTTTGTGTAATTTACGTTTTTTTTTTCCTTTCACGCCATAAGATTTAACACCATTTTTTATTCTTTCAACTAATGTGGACAAATGACGCAACATATTTCTGATGGCGTATGCTAGCAGCCTTAAGAAAAGACGAGGGACAAATATATTCGCGTTGCGAGTCACTATTCACGCAAATTTCTACTCTCGGTAAAACTAAAAAGTGAAAATGAAAAAGTCGCAGAAAAAGAAATTGCAATATTGTGAGACGCATTGATCTCCAGTTCTTACTGAACATTGAAAAATGTGTTACTTTGTTTAAAAAGTTGCTCCCGCGTAATTTGCCCCAAAAATTAAATTTAAGGTGTGACGTTTTAGAAATATGGAGAGCAGGAGTTTTGATTAATGTTGGCCAGAGAAGAGATCTTTTATAAAGAGCGTCTCTCTGTCTGGAGGACCCGACTTGAGGACACTGTGTAATATTTCATTTCCCCTGCGGAAGTGCTGTAGAGAAACATTTACTATAACATTTCTCCATGGATTGCAGCTGATCGTTGGGCCTCCTAGCAAGACAGACAGCTTATCATCAAGGGACCCTTCCAAAAAGTAAGAACCATCTAAATCAAAGACCCCCACTCTGGCATTACGCAGAAGTCGATGGCGAATATAATGGAATTTCTTGCACCCTGACCTTGACAAACTTCTCAGAGGGAGCGAAGCATCCCACACACAGAGACATGAGGATCCAGCCACGGGCATGGCTGCTTTTGGAGGGGTTCTGGGTAAGCTGCTTGGAGATTTGGCAATAGATTTCATCCCTGCAGGGTCAGAAAAAAAAAAAGAAAGATTAATGGTCATTAGTGTTGAGCATTCCGATACTGCAAATATCGGGTATCGGCCGATATTCGCTGTATCGGAATTCCGATTCTGAGATCCGATATTTTCGTCATATCGGATACCGGAATCGGAATGTTCCTGTCACGGTCAGTGTCCGTCGGTCGGGTCTGTCAGGGGTCAGCGGCACTTACCTGGCAGAAGATCTCCGGTGGTCACGTCCTGGACTGCTTGATGGCCCCATCATCTTCTCCCTGGCGGTCACGTGCAGTTTCTCGCGATAACTGCAGTGACGCTGGGTAATCCGGCCGTAAAGCAGTCCGATGACGTCACCGCCGGGGAAGCAGGTAATCAGCTGTGCTGCGTCGAGATGACAGGCTCTGCCTGTCATTGCGATGTAGCAGAGCTGGATCGTCGTGGGACACTCGTTACTATGGACTGCGTCGGACAGGTGGTATACTGTTGGTTTGTTTTTTTCCTTTTTTTACAGGAGATCGATGGCGTCGCAGGAATGAGTGTACAATAAAAGAAATGAAAACTGTGTTGTCTCTTTTATTTCATTAAAATACTTTTTTCTTGCTGTGTCTTTTTTTAAAAATTTAAAAACTTTGGGATTAATAATGGATCGGTGTCTTATTGACGCCTCTCCATTATTAACCGGGCTTATTGTCACCGTGCAATCAACGGTGACATTAACCCCTTATTACCCCGCTTGCCACCGCTACAGGGCAGTGGGAAGAGCCGGGTAAAGTGCCACAATTGGCACATCTTTTGATGCGCCAAATGTGGGGCTGCTGTAGCCTGGTATTATCAGGCTGTTGAGGGCCAAAATCCATGGGCCTTGACAGTCTTTTAATACCAGGCCGCAGCAGTCTGCATTTTACTTGGCTGGTTAACAAAAATAGGGGGGATCCCCACGCCATTTTTTTTTCGAGGGGATCCCCGATTTTGTTAACCAGCCAAGCTAAGCGACTGCTGTGGCCTGGTATTATCAGGCTGGCAAGGTCCATGGATATTGGATCCTTACCAGCCTGCAAAACCAGGCCTCAGCGGTCTGCTTCATCTGGCTGGTTAACAAAAATAGGGGGGACCCCACGCCATTTTTTTTCGAGGGGATCCCCTATTTTTGTTAACCAGCCAAGATAAGCAGACTGCTGTGGCCTGGTATTATCAGGCTGGCAAGGTCCATGGATCTTGGCTCCTTAACAGCCTGAAAATCCAGGCCTCAGCAGTCTGCTTCATCAGGCTGGTTAACAAAAATAGGGGGACCCCACGCCATTTTTTTTTCGAGGGGATCCCCTATTTTTGTTAATCAGTTCCCTCTGACGTCACTGATTGTGTCCCTGGCTGACCTGAAGTGAAAGTGAAAAGCAATCAATTAAGCTTTCCACTTCCTCTCCTGTCAGCCAGGAGAGGAGCTCATTCATTTGGGGGTTTACTGTGAGGCTGCAGCATTAGCTGCGGTCCCTGCAGTAAACATTAACCCTTTCTGATGGATTACACCGTGGGACCTGACTGTGCATGGGATAGGTAAGAATAATTTTGCTTTTTTATTTTATTTTTATTACAGGAAATGGTTTTTGCAGTAAAATAAAAGATGGTCAAAAACATGTGTCTTTATTTCATTAAAATGATTTTTTATTAAAGTGTGTGTGTTTTATTTTTATTTCATGCAATAGGATTAATAATTGATAGTTGTCTAATTGACAGCTCTCAATTATTAACCTGGCTTAAACTCACCTTTCAATTGCAATGTGGCTTTAACCCCTTATTTACCCATTCGCCACCGCTACAGGGCAATGGGAATAGACGGGCAAAGTGCCAGAAAGGGCGAATCTAATTATAGATTTGCCTTTTCTGGGATGTCTGGGGGCAGATGTTAGTAGCCAGGGGGGGGGCCAAAAATAATGGTCCCTCTCTGGGCTATAATTATCTGCCCCCACTCGCTAGCTTTGTCTGTCTGGTTGAGAAAATAGGGCGGGAGCCCATGCATTTTTTTCAACAATTTTACACCTCATATATTATATATATACATGTCATTGAATTTGTGACACATATATATATATATATATATTTATATTTATAGTTCATACACTTCTACATAGTATAATAGCCGCTAATTCAATTGCCGGCTTTTGTGAAAATGCAGAACCCGACATGAAATGACACATGGTTTACATAGAGTTAATCATGTCATTTCAAGTTGTTTGATATATTGTTTTCACTAACAATTACATGAGTGTATGTGTGCGAAATTTCACACCTGTAGGGGTTAATTAAAGGTGTAAATTCGTAGCAAAAAAGTCTGTTTTTTTTTACAACGAATTTACACCTTTAATTAACTCCTACTGGTGTGAAATTTTGCACACTTACACTCATGTAATTGTTTGTGAAAACCAGATATCAAACTACATGAAAAGACATGGTTAACTCTATGTAAACCATGTGTCATTTCATGTCGGGTGGTTCTGTATTTTCACAAAAGCCGGCATTACCCGGCAATTGAATCAGAGGCTATTTTACTATGTAGAAATGTATGAACTATAAATATATGTATATATAAATGTCACAATGACATGTATATATATATATATATATATATTATATATATATATTCTATGTGTGTATATTTAGTGTTTACAAGGAAAGAAAGAGTTTTTTTTAGTTCCGATATTTCTGTCCCATAGACTTGCATTGGATTTCCGGTATCGGAATCGGGTATCGCCGATACTTTTTGGGTATCGGCGATACCCATTCCGATCCGATAGTTCTTGATATCGGGAAGTATCGCTCAACTCTAATGGTCATCTAATATAAGGATCAGAACCATCATAACGAGTTAAAGCAGGACTTTAATAATAAGCCTAGGTAATTTATATTAGTTTGGTGGAGGTCCAATTCCCGACACCCCATCAATCAGCTCTATGTAGCTCCCTCGGGGGCGGGATGCACACAGTGTATGAAGCCAGAACAGCACAGCGCCATACACTGTATAGTGGTCATTCTCAGGTACTGCAACTCAGATCAGATTCACTTCAAAAGAAGCTGAGTTGCAGAAACCAAGAATGGCCACTGCACAGTGTACGAGATTTCATACACTGCGGACACCTTCTCTCTGTGTCCACTGGATAAGTGATAACTTGTTGATCAGTAGGGGTCCGACTGCTGGGACCCCAACAATAGGCAGAACAGGGAATTTTTTTTTCTTTTAAATTTTAGCGGCAGTGCACATGCTCGATTGGCGACCACTTTCTAAACACAGCTTGATTTATCACCACAGACCACATCAAAGTTGGATTGAACTTTCATCAGATCATAAATCTGTTGAGTAAAAGACACTCCTCATCGAAATGAACTCACTGATTCTCAGTTAACTCATTCTGCAGCCAGCAATGGGCAGAGCAATGCAAAGTCTATAGGGGGCAACATTTTTAATGAAACCTTAATGCAAAAATTATTTTTAGACCTGTTTTAATAATAATAATAATAATAAAAAACTTGTCTCAGAGGTGTCCCTATCCTTTAAGACACGATCAAGGGGTGAGATATAAAGCGAGTGATTTGCAGTTAATACATTGTGTGCGTGATGAGTGAGGATGAATCAGCTCTTTAAAGCTTGTTAGATTCCTTTTTATTACCGTCCATGGAAACAAAGTAAAAATAAAATGTCCGTAAGCTGCATGTAAAGGCTTCCGTGTCCATCATTTATTAATGTCGCTGCGCTGACAGTGATACTATAATCACACAGATGGTAGGTGCGCACGACAGCTGCTACAGATGCCAAACGCTAATCCATTATTAATTGTTAGGGATATTGTAAATTAATGATCCCTTTATGAGGGGGGCGCTGTGAACCCGTCACCTCTGCGGATGGGGGCTCGTGAAAAAAAAAGGTTAATCATGTCTTGTCCTCTAGTCACATCCAGAGCTGCAAAGCACTAAAATCTGAGAGCACGGGGCAGGCAGTTGGGATCCAATCGGCAGACAATTGTTTTTTTTTTTATTTTGCTGCAGCTTTAGATGTGATTGGAGTAGAAGAAAATGCTGCTGATGGGGGGAGGGAGAGGGGAGGAGGGTCTGACCGTAGCGCCGGCCTCAGGATGCCATTCCCGATGATGAAGTGGAGTTTCTCCAGGTTCGAGGTGGGCCGATCTTCCAGCATGCTGTTACCCTGCAGCGTGGATTCCCCGTCGTGAAGTCTTTTCGTGACCTGTCCAATGTCAATGAAAAGGAGTGATGAAAGAGTATGGGGCGCTTATCCTACAAGAGATCCTATATAATGTTGGCCCCTGGCCCTAACCCTAACCCTATAGTGAACATTCCCCACATCACTGCCATCTTTAAAAGCGGAGTAGTAGCTTCTTATATCGTACATCGGACACCACTGCCTGTTAGGGGCTCATTGAGACTAGCCTAAACAGTATATTATGTCCATGTCCTCCTTGGACGGCGCTGCGGAGAGCCCATGGACCCATTATAGACATGTATTGTACCTCCTCCGTTAACTTAGACTTTTTCTTCAAGGTCAGTGACACCAGCTTGTGTCGGACGCTGTTCTTCTTCAGGCCATCGATTTGACCACTCTACGAGGAGGAAAAGAGATATGAAGAAGTAATGTTAGCATGCTCCCTATAAAGGTGCGGGATTTAAAACCACATAACTTTTAGTTTTGGTAGTCGCTATACCGTGCGCTGCCTCTGCATCCTGCGCAGGAATGTCTTAGGACACTTCCACAGACTAAAAGCAGCAAAATAAGTTATAGGTATCAGAGTGATAAAAAAGTGACCTCGGGGAGGCGCTGTATAAATGAGTTAAAAAAACAGTGGCACACCTGTCTAAAAAATAAACAAAATTAAAAATATATATATTAATTCTGGAACAATCCCATATACTATCCTTTATTATTACAGGGGTACAAGATCCTATCCCAATATGTAGTAGGTGTAGCAATAATAATATTACCTGACAGCTCCAATTAGAAATGTAGCATAGTTCTTCTGATAAGCTATGCCGCTTACCCCATGTGCAGGGCACTGCAGTAGCTTAGGTATCCATGGTTACAACCACTAACAACTAACTAAATAACTGTCACTACATGAGTGGTTGTAATCATGGATACCTAAGTTACCGCAATGCTCTGCACATGGGGTAAGCAACACAGAGAATCAGAAGAACTATACTACATTTCTAATTGGAGATATTTGCTAATATTATTATTATGACACCTACTACATATTGGGATAGGATCTTGGAAATGGGAATCCTCTTTGATGATGCTGCTTACATTTTAGGCGACCATGTCTTACCTCCCCCTCGCCCTGCAGAGCCTGCAGCTCTCTCTTATACGTTTTTTTCCCCAGGGTTTCGTAGATCTTTGTCATAACCGGGATCTTCTCGCTCCCGTCGCTCATGGCCGTGTGATATTTTGGTTCCGGCAGGTCACCCATGAATCGGAGAATAGTAATCCACACAGCGAGAGCGGCCTAGGAAATGAAGTCACAAATATTCATTTTTATGTAAAGCAAAGAAAATTATTTTTTTTACGTAATAAAAGTAAATAAAAATATATTATAAATATATAATAAAAAAAGCTAAAAACATAAAGTACTGACCTTACATTTTAATATATAAAAAAAATAAAATAAAAAAAGGAATATTGGGTATTTTAAAAATATAAAAAAAATATATAAAAAATATTAAAAAAAATAGTAATTTAACCCACTAAATACTGTAGTATAGAAAAAAAAACAGAATTGCCATTTTCCCATCAGCTCGCCTCCCCTAAAAAATGTAACATCACCAGAAAATAAAGATGGCACCAATAAAAACTACAGCAAAAAAAAAAAATTGACAAACAGCTCCATCAATGGAAAAATGTAGTGACCGAAAAAAGTCGCTTCACGTTTTCACACTTACAGGCGCAAACGCAATGATGTATCGGGTCCACCATTGTCAATAAAACGGGGTGAATGTCACATACCAGTTGGTCGCCTTCATCTTCGTGATACAGCAGGGGCTGCTTTAAGGGTCTTCGGATATAGGTGTTAGTGGTGGTCCCCTGGAAGTAAGTTGCTGCAAACTTTGCAAACTTATACTCTGAGAGGTCTTCCTCCTCCTCATCTGGGAGAGGCAGAGCCTCGTCTAAATCCTCCACCACCATTTCTCCTTGCGCTCGTTCTAGATCCTGCGAGGAGGGAACAGATGAGATAAGAGCAGAAATCAGAAAACCCAACGCGTTTTTGATGTTCTTAGATGCAAACAAGTGTGCCGCCATCTACCGTGTTTCTCCAGACACATCCTCCCATACTGATAGGGCACAGACCACCTCAGACCTCATTATGTGCTTAGCCTCTACCCAAATGATGATGTGAAGGTCTCTCAAAATCCACAATATTGGGGAAAACATTATACAGTACCTCAAAACCAGTGGGTGCCTGTCCCTCCTGCCCGGGCAGCGACGATGTGGTACCAAGGAAGCCAAACATTTTGTCCACCATGTCAGAGTCATTGACAGGTTCGTTTCTGGCCTTTTCCATCTTATCCAGAAGTTCTTTCTTCCTTCGAGCTTCCTCTTTCTCCCTCACCTCCCGCTCCGCATCTTCACGGGCCAACTGGGCCAAACGCTCCTAGTGATACAGAAAAAAGGATATCCTGTGTTAGTGGTGTTATGCATGTACTTTTGAGGCAGTATTATAGTAGTTATATTCTTGTATATAGGAGCAGTATTATAGTAGTTATATTCTTGTACATAGGGACAGTATTATAGTAGTTATATTCTTGTACATAGGGGACAGTATTATAGTAGTTATATTCTTGTAATAGGAGCAGTATTATAGTAGTTATATTCTTGTACATAGGGACAGTATTATAGTAGTTATATTCTTGTACATAGGGGGCAGTATTATAGTAGTTATATTTTCTTGTACGTGGGGCAGTATTATAGTAGTTATATTCTTGTACATAGGGGCAGTATTATAGTAGTTATATTCTTGTACATAGGGACAGTATTATAGTAGTTATATTTTCTTGTACGTGGGGCAGTATTATAGTAGTTATATTCTTGTACATAGGGGCAGTATTATAGTAGTTATATTTTCTTGTACATGGGGCAGTATTTAGTAGTTATATTCTTGTACATAGGGGGCAGTATTATAGTAGTTATATTCTTGTACATAGGAGCAGTATTATAGTAATTATATTCTTGTACATAGGGGCAGTATTATAGTAGTTATATTCTGTACATAGGGCAGTATTATAGTAGTTATATTCTTGTAATAGGGCAGTATTATAGTAGTTATATTCTTGTACATAGGGAGTATTATAGTAGTTATATTCTTGTACATGGGGCAGTATTATGTAGTTATATTCTTGTACATAGGAGCAGTATTATAGTAATTATATTCTTGTACATAGGGGCAGTATTATAGTAGTTATATTCTGTACATAGGGGCAGTATTATAGTAGTTATATTCTTGTAATAGGGCAGTATTATAGTAATATTCTTGTACATAGGGGAGTATTATAGTAGTTATATTTCTTGTACATGGGGCAGTATTATAGTAGTTATATTCTTGTACATAGGGGGCAGTATTATAGTAGTTATATTCTTGTACATAGGAGCAGTATTATAGTAATTATATTCTTGTACATAGGGGCAGTATTATAGTAGTTATATTCCTGTACATAGGGGCAGTATTATAGTAGTTATATTCTTGTAAACTAAGGAGTTAATTTTTCTTTGCGTTATGAGTATACTGTACAAATTTTTTTGCAATTAGTTTTTTCATGGCAGTATTATTTATCTTTACGAATTAAGTATACACATAGGTATTAAGTTAATCTGTATGGCAGTGATAATTTGTACTGGGCGTTTATGTTATCTTTACAGAGTTATATATTCTTTACTGGCAGATTAAATTAATCTGTAAGAGATATTTGTAGTTAATTTGTATGGGCGTATTATGATTATATTGACATAGGCAATATAGTAGTTAATTGTATAGGCAGTATATATGTTATATTCAGAGCGTATTAATTTTCTTGTAATTGGGGAGTAAGTAGATAAGAAATGGCAGTTTTATGTTTTTGACATGGGCATATTTAGAATTTATTCTGATGGGGCAGTATTATTGTTACTTACAAGATATTAAGTTTAATTCAATAGGACATATATAAGTTATTCTTGCGGGGCAGTTTAGAGTAATTTTCACATGGCAGTATTAAGTGTTTTTCTTTACAGGCGTTTTTAGTTCTTTCTTGTCAAGGCAGTATATGTAAATTCTTGTATGGGGCAGTATTATATTAGTTTATTTCTGTAATAGGGCAGTATTATAGTAGTTATATTCTTGTAATGGGCAGTATTATAGTAGTTATTTCTTGTACATGGGCAGTATTATAGTAGTTATATTCTGTAATAGGGCAGTATTATAGTAGTTATATTCTTGTACATAGGGACAGTATTATAGTAGTTATATTCTTGTACATAGGGGCAGTATTATAGTAGTTATATTCTTGTACTGGGGCAGTATTTATAGTAGTTATATTCTTGTACATAGGGGCAGTATTATAGTAGTTATATTCTTGTACATAGGGCAGTATTATAGTAGTTATATTCTTGTACTGGGGCAGTATTATAGTATTATATTCTTGTACATAGGGCAGTATTATAGTAGTTATATTCTTGTACATAGGGAGCAGTATTATAGTAGTTATATTCTTGTACATAGGGGCAGTATTATAGTAGTTATATTCTTGTACATAGGAGCAGTATTATAGTAATTATATTCTTGTACATAGGGCAGTATTATAGTAGTTATATTCCTGTACATAGGGCAGTATTATAGTAGTTATATTCTTGTATATAGGGGCAGTATTATAGTAGTTATATTCTTGTACATAGGGCAGTATTATAGTAGTTATATTTTTGTACATAGGGCAGTATTATAGTAGTTATATTCTTGTACATAGGAGCAGTTTATAGTAGTTATATTCTTGTACATAGGGGCAGTATTATAGTAGTTATATTCTGTACATAGGGCAGTATTAGTAGTTATATTCTTGTAATAGGGCAGTATTATAGTAATTATATTCTTGTACATGGGCAGTATTATAGTATTATATTTCTTGTACATGGGGCAGTATTTAGTAGTTTATATTCTTGTACATAGGGCAGTATTATAGTAGTTATATTCTTGTACATGGGCAGTATTATAGTATTATATTTTGTACATAGGGGCAGTATTATAGTAGTTATATTCTTGTACATAGGGCAGTATTATATAGTTATATTCTGTATATAGGGGCATATTATAGTAGTTATATTCTTGTATATAGGGCAGTTTATATAGTTATATTCTTGTACATAGGGCAGTATTTAGTAGTTATATTCTTGTACATAGGAGCAGTATTATGTATTTATTTTTTTGTACAGGGGGCAGATTTTGTAGTTATATTTTGTACATAGGAGCGGGATTAAGTAGTTATATTCTTGAATAGGAGCAGTATTATAGTAGTTATTTTCTTGTCTTGGGGCGTTTATAGTAGTTAATTCTTTAATAGGGAGCAATTATAGTAGTTATTTTCTTGTACATAGGAGCAGTATATTTTTATTTCTTGAATGGGGCAGTTTATGTAGTTATTTTCTTGAAAGGGGGCAGTTTTATAGTATTTATATTTTTGTACTAGGGGCAGTATTATAGTTTTTAATTTTTTGTACATAGGAGCAGATTAAAAGGTTATTTCTTGTAATGGGGCAGTATTATAGTATTATATTTTTGTAAATAGGGGGCAGTATTATGTAGTTATATTTTTGTAAAATGGACAGTTTTTTAAAGTATTATATTCTTGTACAGGGGGCGTATTATGTATTTAAATTTTTGTCGGGGGCAGTATTATAGTAGTTAATTTTCTTGCACAGGGGGCGTTTTATGCAAATTCCACTTATTTGACATAGAAAACCCCTTGTGACTGTTTATTGATGTTTCTTTTCCGTTCCCTGTTTTGCCTTTTTGCCTCTCCCCTTTTTGAAACGCCTTCTCTGGGACGCAGCTTCTTGTTCCCAGTCGGCGTTGATATAATAGGAAAAAAGGAAAGGTTTTAAAAGCAGTCTTGGGTGCCGTTTATCTCCACCTTACGCTTTATTACACTTTCCTTTACACGCAGTACGACTTTTTCTTACCCCCCCTTTAAGAGTTTGTAAAGTTTCGGGCGTTTCACCCCCTAGAATGGGCCTAAATGTAAAAACCCCCCCAAAGTCGGTGGGGGAAGCCTTCACCGGGTAGCCTCCATCTTCCGGGAAAGGCAAAACCCGCTTGCGAACAATATGGTGCGGGGACCCTCCGGGAGCGGTAGAGCGCCTGCACCCTCAGAACCTAGTTTCATTATCAAAAGTGCACTATGCAATCAAGGCAACTTAATTATGAATTCCGGGATTATTGTTTTATTTGACCTTTCTACTCATTTTCCCCCAAATCCTCTAGATTCTGATTGCTGTCAGTGAATGTAAGGTTCGGGGTTACTGTTTCTGAAACTCATTTTGTTCGTCGGCCATTTTGTTTTCTGTTTTGCTGCAGTATTTTCCCCTCTTTTTAAAAGGGGTTTTTTCCCGCTTGAGTTCCCCCCTGATTCTCCCGTTTTTTCTTAAACACCAACCTGGCAATCAGTGCTTCAGAATTACCGCGTAAACCCCTTTGTTCTGACTCCTGAAGCCTTGGCCTTGTACTCACCCTTTTTCTACTGAGAAATCTGAAGCCTTGGAAATTTGAACCTGCTCTTAAAAGCCTCACGTTTTGCTGGATTTGGGAAATAGAAAAGATCTAAATTTTTTGGGGAGGGGTTATTGATGAACTTAGATTACTCTGGTGCTGTGTCTTGTTCTGTTTTTTGCAACCTTGTTTTTTATTTTCCCAAATTTTATAAACAATCAAATTTTTTTATCCCCTGTGTCTAAAGTATTTTACGCCCCCAACCCAAAAGACGCTATTGAACTGTATCCATACAAACAAGTTTCTGAAGCCAAACGTTATGTCTCGGGGTCGGGAAAAGGCTTGTCTGCTTCTGTGGTACGGATGTGGTTGTTTTTCTGTGTGACAGGGGTTGTGACTTCTCACAACATTCCATGAGAAATTTCCCTTTAAATTTTTTTTTCTGCATTTTTTATCACGGTAAACACTATTTTTTTTTTTTTTTTCTCTTCTTTTTTTGTCTGCTGAAACTCTGGTATCAGGTCTGTTAAAAGCTTTCTGGATGTTGGTTGTGCTTCTCAAAAACCATTCCAGGTAAAGCAGTTTTCCCTTTAAAAAGTTTTTTTTTTCTTCAGGTTGCCAAGGTGAACACTATTTTTTTTTTTTCTCTCCTCTTTTCCCCAGTATCCTGTCTTAAAAGATCGGGAAAAAGGAGGCCCGCATAAAGGAACTTTGTGGGGTGACTGATAATTCCTTGCAGTTTGAGAATTTTAAAAACCCCTTTTACAAATCCAGGGGCCTAAATAATCACAAATTTTCAAGTGGTTGGGCAGACTACTCAGGATTTTCGAGCCCGGTTGAGGTTTGGGGGGCAAGTCCCGGCTCCGCCCTGGCCCCGAGTTCTGGGGTTCCCAAGTTGCCCCTTTTCGTTTTTGGGGGTGACGTGAAAATTCGGGGGGTTTTTTAATCAATGTAATCTTTTTTTTCTGCCATGCTTTACAATTTCCTATGAACGATCTAAGGGGGTTCTATAATTATTTGCTTACCAACAAGGCTTTGGTATGGGGAAACCCCCGATTGAGACTGAGGGGATTGTTTGAATCACCTTGATGATTTTTTTTTAGCCATGGGGAGGTTTTTGATGCCCCAAAATCGAGGTGAACGCTGAAGCAGCCATTTTCCTTTGCGCCAAGGTAAGCACTCATAGTGAATATCCCTTGATTTCGGAGAGGGGCCCTTGATACCCCCTGGGACAATTCCGCCAAAAAATCTTTTTTTCGAAAGGGGGTTTACCCCAAAATTAAGGATAAAATTGCTGTGCCGACCCCCCCACGCGTTAGGGACTTTTTTTAACTCTGCATCCGTTTTGATACTGTTTAACTGCGCAGGCAAGAGGATGGTTCGAAGCAATCGTATAACCTTTTCCTACCTTCCTCTCCAGCAAGGGAAACCTTTTGAATAGGTTTACACGGAACCCTAAACCCGAACCCTTGCAGGTAGATTTTACTACACGGTTAGTGATGCACGAAGGGAAACACGTTTTAAGGAATTCTTGTTTTTATTGGGGTAAGGCAGGGCACTTTTTTTTTAAAACTGTCCCAGCCGTTCTCCCAAGACTACGCGCCCATTCATTGTGAGTGTTGCGAGGGGGGATCTGTCAGGTCCGACCTCGGGTAGAGAGAGCGCAGCAACAGATTTTTGATTTTCGGACTTAAAATCCCTTCCTTGAGGACTTGACTGTGTAAATGGCCCTTTTTTCAAATTTCCCAGCGGTGTCCAGCTGAGTTGTAAAAAAAAATTTTCATGTTTTTTTCCCTCAAAACCCGGGTTGATCAGCTGGGTGCTAGTCTGCCATGACGACTCAGGTGCAAAGGGGAAATTTTTTTGGATGTCTCCTTTGCTCTAAACAGGGAAACGTTCAGTGAAAAAAGGGTCCCAGTACAATGGAAACTGTGGATGGGCCCCCGTGACCTCTGGACCCGTGGTCAGGAAAAAAAGCCTTTAAAGGGTTTTATGGGTAAAAAACATCAAGGAAACTGTCCCTTTTTGGGTTATCCCTTTTCTCACTTTCCCCTTATTTAGGGCTACCATGGCTGCAGGCTCAAACCACCATTAAGGGGGCCAAGGGAAATTCACTTTCCAGAGAAAAAATTTGGTCAAAAAATTTTCAGCTTGCTCTTTCTAAGGAACAGTCAGCCCTGAATTACCAGCTTTTTTTTTTTTTTTTAACCGGACTATGTGGTTTTATGTGACAAGAAGAACGCGCCCATTCCTCCTCACCGTCCTTTATTTTCCAATTTTGGAATTATTCCCGGGAGCAGAGATACCTTTTGGTTAAGATCTCCCCCCTGGCGGGGCCCGAGCTGAAGGCTTTAAAAGGTCTGGACAAAAAATCTACCCAAAGGGGTTTTATACCCCCCTTCTCTCCTGCAGGGGCACCCATTTCTTTGTAAAGAAAGAGGCCCCTGGCCTGCGGCATGGGAACTTAAAAAGGGTTACTTTTAAAATTTTTTGCCTTTAATCCCGGTTTTTTGGGGAGGTGCGATTTTCCAAAATTTTTTTTTCAAAACTAGATCTTCGTGGGGCCTATAACTTGTCCGTATTGACCTGGGGATTAAGGAAGACGCATTCAGGTCAGCATGGCCTTTGAATATTGGTTTTTGCTTTTGTTGGTAACCGCCCCAGCCCCTTTCCCAAAACTTGGTGAATGACATCTTCAGGGACTCCGTACTTCTGGGGAAAATTTTTTGGATGATATTTTAATTTTTTTTAAATCCCAAAAGGAAATCAGGCATGTGAAATGGTTTGGAAAAGTCTAAGCAAAATCTCTTTTTAAACAAGCTGAAAAGTGTGAATTCCCTAAGAGAAATTCTTTCGGGGTTGTATGTACACAAGGAATTTTGTATGGATGGGGAAATAAAAACCCAAAACCCTTCAAAAGATTTCAAGTCCCCGAAAATTAAGGGGTCGCGCTTAAGGGTTTGCAAATCAGACTTTTTAAAATTTTTTTGAGGGGTGTCACCTATCACCCAATTTCCCGGGAAAGTCTAAGTTCTCCTGGGTTTCCCCCCCGCCCGGGAAACTTTTCCCGTTAAAAGATAAATTTCCATTCATTTAAAAAATTTTTCCCAAACCCGAGTTTCCTTCATAATAAGGGGATGCTTTGACTGTGCTTGGGGGCTATACCTTCGAGAACAGGGGGGAAAGGGTTTGCACCCCGTGCCTTCTTTTCCCGGTTGTCTTCGGCTGAGGAACTCGAGTGGGGAATTGAGTGTTGGCCATTATTTCCCCCTTCAAAAAATGGAGCCCTTTTCAAGGAGGCACAAAAATAGCTTCTGACAGTCTCGTTTTTTGAGTTTTCTGTGGGAAGTCCTGACTCTCCCCGGCTCGCTGGAATTTTTTTTAAAAACCAATTTATTTTTATTTTTATAGACCGGGATCGCGCAATGGAAAGGCGTTATCTCTGGGATTTACTGAGGCCCTAAATACTCCTTGATATTCTTCGGATCGATTCTGGAGTATTATTAACCTTTAAAGCATAAGGAAGATCCAGGGGTTTTCTTTTTTGCTCACCCCCAGGGAGTAAGCTTGTCTTTAAGATGGTGTGGGATTTGGGAAAGTCGTTATCCTGAAAAGTCGTTGGGTATTAAAACCATTCACATTCCAAAAACCCGGGATAGGGGAATTCTAAAGCCAGGTTTCTTTCCTTTTCTTTTGGGGGCCCCTTTGTGGAAAGGGGATTTTTGGACTATGTCACTTGTGGAGTTTGTCAAGATGAAAAACATCGCCTTCCCAACTGGTCGTTAACCCTCTTCCCACCCCGTCCCGCCCGGGGGATCCATTTCAGGGATTCATTGTGGAATTAACCCTAAAAGGGGAAGAAACATTTAGTGGTGGTTGACCGTTTAACAAAGGAGCTTTTTATCCCTTGTGTCGGCTTACCCACTGCAAAAACAGAATAGATTTGATGTTAAAGAGTGTTTTGTTTACAGTCCCCGGATGGGGTTATTTCGGATGGGGTGCAACCTTCTGGGTTTTGGCAAAATTTTTTGCAGCTTGGACATTAAAGAAACCCCTTCTTCTTTTTCCCCCCGACTAATGGACAAACCAAACAAACCCAATCAACCCTGGGCAGTATCTCCGCTGCTTTATCTGCCCCCTACGGTGTTGGGGTGGATCTACTTCCTTTGGGCTGGTTTCTTACAAAACTCCAGTCCCCCACAAAAACAGCCCCTTTTTTTCCTAATTTGGTTATCACCCTAACATTCTACCCGATTTCCCCATGAGAGCCTTTCCCAGCAGTCTGAAAGGTCACGACTTTACAAAAATATGGATCTTTAAAGGAGAATCTGGAATCGGGTCAGGAAAAGGGCAAGAAGGGGAGCAGATAAATTTCGTAAACCTGCACCAGCTTTTAAGGAGGGACCTGGTCTGGGTGTCAACCAGAAACTTAAGTTTAAAGGGTCCATGCTAATGGGACTAAGTACATTTGGGCCCTTTTAAAATATAAGTTTATAAGTCCGTTCTTGCGTCTTCAATTGCCCAGAACTATGGAATCCCCCCTGTTTTTAGTATCCCACAAAAGGCTCAAAACCCAATACGTTTCTGGAGTTCTTCCCTTGCCCTGACCCAGTGCTAGTGAGGGTAAAGGGAAAATTTTGGGGGAAAAAGGTTTTTTAGATTCCGGTTTTGTATAAAAATCAGTTACAAATCAAATAAAGGGCAGGGCTCCCCCTGAGGACAATCAGGGGGCCCAGTCAATAACGTTAATGCTTCGCTTTGCCCCGTCAGTTTCATAAAGGGGTCCCACACAAGCTGGTCTGGGTCACCCGGGGTTTGCCCCAAGGGGGGGGTAAGTGGGTTTTGTGTATCTGTTTCTGAATCGTTTGTTCGTGGGCCCATTTTGCTTTTTTTTTGCTGCAGCTATCTTGCCCCATTTAAAAAATTGGATTTTTCCCGCTTGATTTTCCCCCCCCTTTTTTCCCTTCCGTTTGCTTTTTTAAACACCCCACCTGAGCAAACATTGCTTCAAAAACTACCCTGCGTGAACCTGTGTTCGACCCCAAAAACCCTTTGGGGCCCTTGACTCCCTTTTTCTACTGGAAATTGGACTTGGGGACTTGACGCTTTGAAAAAGTAGGAGGGGTTTGGGAAAAAATGAGGATCGTTCTTTTGGGGGGTTTTGTCTTAGTTCCTTGGGCGGGGTTTGCTTCGGGGTTTTAAATGGGTTTATTTTTGTTTTGTATGGAATAAAATTCAAAACCTGTGCTAAGATTTTTTTCCCCCCCGAAAGGGTTAGCTGTAAAAAAAAATTGAATAAAATTACCGCCCCCCCGAGACCTGAAAATCTATAAAATTCCTCGTGACGCAGTGGGGGCCCTTTCTTCTCTACATTTGGACATTTGGGCATTTGAATGGTTCTTCCAGTAACAAGCGAGTTTGATGCTGCATGCCGTTGGGGATTTTTCGAAAGGTTTTTACGTTGCAATTATGGGGGCCTTTCCCTGTGTAGTTTCCCCCCGGGGGGGTTTTCCCCCTTTCCGGTGCTTTTTTAACTTTTTGAAATTGGACCTAAAAAATAAAATTGAAAAATATAAATCTGGGGTTTATTACCTTACAGCTATACTTAAAGGGGAAAGTAAAGTAGTAGGCGAAGGCAAACCCATAACCCTATGCTGCGGGGGTGGGTGGGGGCCTGGAATTTTTTGGGGGGGGTTGGGGTTTTAAATTGATTTTAAGGTTTTTGTTTCGGGGGAAACTGATTGGTGGGGGGAAATTGGTGCGGGTTTTAGGGGGATATAATGGGAAGGGGGCATTGTTCCTGCTCTGCTTCCCCACCCACATTTTTTTCTTTTCTTTTGCAATCAAAAAAAAAGAAATTAGTTTCCCTCAGAGCAGCGGGGTGGCGGTGGGGATGGTCTGGGTTAGGGGGCGTCAATTGGTGATGGGCCCTTTTGGGGGGAAGGGTTATAGGGAATGGTGGCTTCTGTTTTAAAGGCCCAAGGTAAAATGGGGCGCAAACCTCATTCTTTGGCTGGTGTGGCGCGCCAGGGAAAAAAATTTTTAAGTTGTGGGTAGCCTCTTGACCAACCATCAGGTGTTTAAAATTTTATATAAGTTTACATTGTTTATTATGTTTTTGGACCCCCAAAATTTTGGTAGATTTTACCCCTTAGTGACAGAGCCAAATTTTTATCTTAAGACCGGGGGTTTTTTTTAATTCTGACCACCGTCCCCCTTTTGAAGCTTAACTCTGGGAACTTCAAAAAATCCCCCTGATTTAAGAATGTTTTTTTTTTGTGCTATTGTACTTTATGTTAGTGGTAAAAATTTTCTTTGGGTATATTTTTTATTTTTGAAAAAAAAAAAAATGGGGAAATTTTAACCCAAAATTTTTAAAAAATTTTGAAATTGTCAAATTTTTTTTTTTGACCCCTTTAAAATCAGGGGGGGTGTCCCAAAAAAATAGTTAAAAATAACATTTCCACATGTCAACTTACTTCAGCAAAATTTTTTAAAAACCCAAAAATTTTTTTTTTTGTTAGGCGTTTTGGGGGAAAAAATTGCCAGCGATTTTTTTTTCCCAAAAAAAAATTTACAAACCCATTATTTTTAGGGACCACACTTTTTAAAGTTTTTTTGGGGGGGTGTAATGACAGAAATCCCCAAAAAGTACCCCATTCAAAAAATTTCCCCCTCAAGGTGCGCAAATCCCACATTCAAGAAGTTCTTAACCTTGGTGCTTCCGAAACTAAAAAAAGGGAAGAAAAAAAAAACTTTGAAACAAAAAAATGTACTTTACCCCAAAACTTTTTTTTTTCAAAAGGGTAACAGGAAAAATGGCCCAAAAAGGGTTTGGGAAAATTTCTCCTGAGTCGCTGATACCCTCGGGGGGGAAAGCCATTTTTTTTGGCGCATGGGGGGGTCAAAAGGGAGGGAGCACTTTTTTGACTTTTTGAATGCAAAAAGGGCTGGAATCGTGGGGGACTTGTTTTTTGGGAGCCCCCCTGATGTACCTAAACGTGGAAACCCCCAATTCTAACTTCGCCCTAACACAATCCAACCCCAACACACCCTAACCCTAATCCAAAAGGAAATGTCAAATTAGCGATCGCACAGCGATCCGACAACGTCAAAAACCTGGCGAGTCGCTGGGCGTCGCTATTGATCGCAGTTAATTCCAACACAATCATCGCGATCTGTAAAATGACCTCTGCGGGTGGGGGAAAACCTATCCCACCCGCGCGTGGTAAATGTTCAAAAGGGTGTCAACTCAGCGTTCGGCACCCCGCGGGACACCAAAGACCCAAAAAACGGCTCAGAATGTTCTAAGCATCAGCGACATCGCAGCAGGGGCCACTTTGCTACATGTCACACACAGCTGGCGCTAACAAAATCGTACTGGCATGAAATCGGTGACGCATTTTCTATCTCGTTAGCGATCTGTTTGTGTACAAAATTAACCCTAAGTAAGGTTTTTGTCCTTTTGACATGTTCCTTGAAACTCAGTTTTTCCCTCGGCCCCTTTTGCTTTCTGTCTTTTGCAGTCTTGCCCCCCCTTAATATGGGAGTTTTCCCGTTTTTATGTTTCCCCCCCTGATTCTCTCCCCCCTTGCTTCTTAAACACCTCAGCGAACAATCAGTGCCCCTGAATCAGCCTCAGTCAGCCGGGGGCCTGAATCCCGGAAAACCAGGATTTTGGACTCCCCGTATTTCCTATGAGGAACTTTTGGGAAAACTTTTGGACTTTTGGAACCTCTGTCTGGTGAATCCATGTTTGCAGAGGGAATTTTCGGTACAGAGAAGAGATCGAACCGCTTGGAGATTATTTGGCTTAAGTTTCTTGGCCCGCTGTGTTCTCCCGCCTCTGTTTCCCGCAAAATGTGTGACCTTTTCTGACTTGG
>JARQOD010000002.1:8508549-8564550 GCA_033576555.1 Oophaga sylvatica
GCCATATGTGTCCCTATTACTGCACCTGATACCCCAATACTGAGCCGCTGCTGCCGTATGTGTTCCTATTACTGCTCCTGATACCCCAATACTGAGCCGCTGCTGCCATATGTGTCCCTATTACTGCACCTGATACCCCAATACTGAGCCGCTGCTGCCATATGTGTCCCTATTACTGCACCTGATACCCCAATACTGAGCCGCTGCTGCCATGTGTCCCTATTACTGCACCTGATACCCCAATACTGAGCCACTGCTGCCGTATGTGTTCCCTATTACTGCACCTGATACCCCAATACTGAGCCGCTGCTGCCGTATGTGTTCCTATTACTGCTCCTGATACCCCAATACTGAGCCGCTGCTGCCATATGTGTCCCTATTACTGCACCTGATACCCCAATACTGAGCCGCTGCTGCCATATGTGTCCCTATTACTGCACCTGATACCCCAATACTGAGCCGCTGCTGCCGTATGTGCCCCTATTACTGCACCTGATACCCCAATACTGAGCCACTGCTGCCGTATGTGTCCCTATTACTGCACCTGATACCCCAATACTGAGCCGCTGATGCCGTATGTGCCCCTATTACTGCACCTGATACCCCAATACTGAGCCGCTGATGCCGTATGTGCCCCTATTACTGCACCTGATACCCCAATACTGAGCCACTGCTGCCGTATGTGTCCCTATTACTGCACCTGATACCCCAATACTGAGCCGCTGATGCCGTATGTGTCCCTATTACTGCACCTGATACCCCAATACTGAGCCGCTGCTGCCATATGTGTCCCTATTACTGCACCTGATACCCCAATACTGAGCCTCTGCTGCCATATGTGACCCTATTACTGCTCCTGATACCCCAATACTGAGCCGCTGATGCCGTATGTGACCCTATTACTGCTCCTGATACCCCAATACTGAGCCGCTGCTGCCGTATGTGTCCCTATTACTGCATCTGATACCCCAATACTGAGCCACTGCTGCCGTATGTGACCCTATTACTGCTCCTGATACCCCAATACTGAGCCGCAGCTGCCGTATGTGTCCCTATTACTGCATCTGATACCCCAATACTGAGCCACTGCTGCCGTATGTGACCCTATTACTGCTCCTGATACCCCAATACTGAGCCGCTGCTGCCGTATGTGTCCCTATTACTGCATCTGATACCCCAATACTGAGCCACTGCTGCCGTATGTGACCCTATTACTGCTCCTGATACCCCAATACTGAGCCGCTGCTGCCATATGTGTCCCTATTACTGCATCTATTGTGTGGTTCTGTGTGACCTCTAAATTCTAAAGCTCCCCTCTATAATATAGTAATGCCGGGTGCAAGTGCCCTAGAAAACAGTGCCCGCATGTTGTCCCCTAGAATGTAATATTGCCCCGTGTGCCCCTTTGACAGTCACAGTAACCAGAGTTCCCCTATAACAATAAGTGCCCACTTTACACTTAATAATGTCCCGAGTCTCCCCCTGTACAGCTCCCCTATACACAATGTGATGCCCCCTCACTGGATATATACTGACCCCTTAATATCCCCAAACTATTTAATGGCTCTAACACTGTATGATGGCCCCGCCACTATAATCCCCACACTGTATGACGGCCCCCTAGATAGCCTCCATATAGCATAATACACCAGATAGTCCTCAATATAGTATAATGAACCCCCATAGGCAGCCTCTGTATTATAATGCACCCCCATAGGCAGCCTTATTTATAATGCACCCCATAGGCAGTCTTATTTATAATGCACCCCCCATAGGCAGCCTCTGTATTATAATGCACTCCCATAGACAGCCTCTGTATTATAATGCACCCTCATATTATAATGCACCCCCACAGACAGCCTCTATATTATAATGCACCCCCATAGGCAGCCTGTCAGGGATCGAACCCAGTGTCTCTTGTCCACCGGCCAGCAGCTCTACCATCTGAGCCATTCTGCTGGCTACAAAGTTCCTTGCTGAACCCGGATACCATTGACTGTTGTTCCTGATCGGCTTCACCCAGTGTTATGTTTCGGTAGCTGAGGAGTGCAGGTAAAAAAGGCAATACACCAGAGCAGTTGGAATCTATGAGATTGCAGTACCCTGACTAACCACCACAACTAGAGGCAGCCGTGGAGCGTTCCTACGTTGGTCCTAGACGCCTCGTCACAGCCTGAGAAACTAACTACACCTAAAGATAGAAATAGGAAAGCTATCTGCCCCGGAGCAGAACCCCAAAGATAACAGAAAGCCCCCAAACATGTAATGGCGGTTAGACAAGAGGAAATACTGACACAGAAAGAAAATAGTATGAGCAAACGCTGGGGCCCAAACTATCTAAATAGAAAAGGATAGGAAGGGTACTTACTGCAATCCCAGAAAACCCTGAAAAGCACCAACTCTACTAATTTCAAAATCACCTGAGATCACACGACCTCTACCACCTAAATTAGTTCTCTGGTGTAACAAAATAACAACAGCAGCCACTGAAAAAACTGGAAAAAGCAAAAGAACAAAACTCAGTGGCTGAACTAAACTGAGAGGGCAGAAGCCCCCGGAGGGGACCCAGAAGGCCCCAAAGAAGTGCAGGACAAAATGCAAAAATATAGCACAAACACAAAAGAAGCAAAAGTCTTATCTGTAAGCAGGAGATGCAGACACGACACAGCAGGCTACAAGGGAAACTGGAATGAAGGATTCAGACCAGAACAATTGATCACCGGCAACCCTGATGGGAAAATGACTCCCTTATATAAGACCAGTCAGTAACACCTGATTCCAGTCCTCACAATCTTCACTAGCACCGCTTGTAACCACCAGAGGGAGCCTCTGCTCAGAACTCATCTCAAACCCATTCACAACAGTACCCCCCCCTTGAGGAGGGGTCACCGAACCCTCATTTGAGCAACCAGGTCGGTCAGGATGAGTTCTATGATACGCACGGATAAGTCTCCTAGCATGGATGTCCGAAGCAAACACCCAAGAATTGTCTTCCTGACCATAACCTCTCCATTTAACCAAATACTGGAGTTTCCGTCTAGAAAAACGAGAATCCAATATTTTCTCAACCACATACTCCAGATTACCCTCAACCAAAACAGGGTCAGGAGGCACAGCAGCAGGAACCACTGGCTCAACAAACCTCTTCAACAAGGACTTGTGGAACACGTTATGGATCTTAAATGTCCCTGGAAGAAGCAAACGAAAAGAAACAGGATTAATAATCTCCATGATCTTATAAGGTCCAATGAACCTAGGCTTAAATTTAGGAGATGCTACTCTCATAGGAATATTCTTTGAGGACAACCAGACTAAGTCCCCCACTTTAAACCGAGGACCATCAGTCCTATGCCGGTTAGCAAACCGCTGGGCCTTCTCCTGAGAGAGGGACAACCTCTCCACTACCTGGTCCCAAATCTGTTGCATACGCTCCACAACAGAGTCAACACCTGGACAGACAGAAGCCTCCGTCTGTCCTGAAGAAAATCGAGGGTGAAACCCAGAATTACAGAAAAACGGAGACATCAAAGTGGCAGAGCTAGCCCTATTATTAAGAGCAAACTCAGCCAAAGGCAAAAAAGAGACCCAGTCATCCTGATCAGCAGACACAAAGCATCTTAGATAAGTCTCCAATGTCTGGTTTGTTCTCTCAGTTTGACCATTGGTCTGAGGATGAAATGCCGAGGAGAAAGACAATTGAACACCCAGTTTAGAACAAAAAGTCCTCCAAAATCTGGAAACAAACTGGACTCCTCTGTCAGACACAATGTTCTCAGGAATGCCGTGTAAACGAACCACGTGCTGAAGGAACAACGGCACCAATTCAGAGGAGGAAGGCAACTTAGGTAATGGCACAAGATGTATCATTTTGGAAAACCTATCACAAATTACCCAGATGGTGGTCATTCTCTGAGAAACAGGAAGATCGGAAATGAAATCCATAGAGATATGGGTCCATGGTCTCTTGGGCACAGGCAATGGCATCAACAAACCACTAGAGCGAGAGCAAGGCTTGGAGCGAGAGCAAGTCCCGCAGGACTGCACAAATTCCCTGACATCACGAGACAAGGTAGGCCACCAAAAGGACCGACTAACCAAGTCTCTGGTACCAAAAATTCCGGGATGCCCAGCCAATGCGGCACAATGAATCTCAGACATCACACTCTTTTTCCATTGGTCCGGGACAAACAATTTTCCAACAGGGCAGCGCTCGGGCCTATCCTCCTGACACCCCTCCAGAGCAAGTCTCAAATTGGGCGAGATGGCGGAAAGAACTACACCCTCTTTCAAAATAACAGAAGGATCAGATAACTCAGGAGAGTCCGCAAGGAAACTCCTCGAGAGGGCATCCGCCTTAACATTCTTAGTGCCAGGAAGAAAGGAAACCACAAAATTAAAACGTGTGAAAAACAAGGCCCACCTGGCCTGTCTAGGATTGAGTCGCTTGGCAGATTCCAGATAGACCAGATTCTTATGGTCCGTAAGGACCACCACCTGATGTTTGGCTCCCTCCAGCCAATGTCTCCACTCTTCAAAAGCCCACTTCATGGCCAATAACTCCCGATTACCTACGTCATAATTACGTTCAGTAGGAGAAAATTTTCGAGAGAAAAAGGCACAAGGGTTACTTTTAGAGGTCTCTGGATCTTTTTGGGACAAAACGGCACCTGCCCCAATTTCAGAGGCATCAACCTCCACCTGAAATGGCAGAGAAACATCAGGCTGCCGTAGAACAGGAGCAGAAGTGAATCTCTGCTTAAGTTCCTGAAATGCAGAGACTGCCTCAGGAGGCCAATTCACCACATCAGAACCCTTTCTGGTCAAATCAGTTAATGGTTTAACAATAACCGAGAAATTACCAATAAATTTACGATAAAAATTGGCAAAACCCAAAAATCTCTGAAGAGCCTTTAATGAAGTAGGTTGGACCCAATCACAGATGGCCTGAACCTTGACCGGGTCCATTTCAATAACAGATGGGGACAAAATGAATCCCAGAAATGAGATCCTCTATACGCCAAAAAGACACTTTGATCCCTTCACATACAGAGCATTCTCTCTCAAAATCTGGAATACAGTTCGAACATGTTTCACATGAGAGTCCCAGTCATTAGAAAAAATCAAGATATCATCCAAATAAACAATCAGAAATTTGTCCACAAAATCCCTGAAAATGTCATTCATGAAGGACTGGAAGACGGAAGGAGCATTAGTGAGCCCAAAGGGCATCACTAGGTACTCAAAATGCCCTTCAGGGGTATTGAATGCCGTCTTCCATTCATCCCCGTGCTTAATGCGAATAAGGTTATACGCCCCCCTGAGGTCAAGCTTGGTAAACCAAGTAGCGTTTTTCACCCTGGAAAACAGGTCAGAAATCAAGGGTAACGGGTATTGATATTTCACAGTAATATTGTTCAAGAGACGATAATCAATACACGGCCTTAATGAACCATCTTTTTTGCCACAAAGAAAAAACCGGCACCTAAGGGTGAAGAGGATGGTCTGATATGACCCTTCTCCAATGATTCCTTGATATAAGACCGCATAGCGTCATGTTCAGGTACAGACAAGTTAAAAAGGCGACCTTTAGGGAATTTACTACCCGGCACTAATTCAATAGCGCAGTCATAGCTCCTATGGGGAGGTAAGGATGCAGATTTACTTTCGCTAAACACATCAGAAAAATCAAACAAAAAGTCAGGAACATCCTGAGCCTGGGGGGAGGCAGAAAAAACAGGAGTGTTGGTATTAACACATTGGCAGCCCCAACTGGTTACAGACACAGATTTCCAATCCAAAACAGGATTATGAGACTGTAACCAAGGGAAACCCAGCACGATAATGTCATGCAGATTATATAGAACCAAAAATTTGCAGCACTCCTGGTGATCAGGTTCAACCCTCATTATCACCTGAGTAGAAAACTGGGGTTTATTCTCAGCCAAAGGGGTAGAATCGATCCCCAGTAGGGGAATAGACTTCTGTAGGGGTATCAAGGGAAACCCACAACGTTTAGCAAAATCATAATCCATCAGGTTAATAGCTGCTCCAGAATCAACGAAAGTCTGAGCAGAAAATGAGGACAGAGAGCATATCAGAGTGACAGTTAATAAAAACTTAGTCTGAACACTACCCAAGACAACTGAGCGTGCAAAACGTCTTCCCCGCTTAGGGCAGACTGAAATAGCATGAGAGGCATCACCACAGTAGAAACATAACCCATTGCGCATTCGAAACTCATGACGCTGTGCCCCAGACACCACTCTATCACACTGCATGGGTTCAGAAGCTGGTTCACAAGGCAACACCATTCCACGCATACTTCTCCGCTCACGCAAACGTCTGTCAATTTGAATCGCTAATGACATAGAATCATTGAGACCAGAGGGGACAGGGAATCCCACCATAACATCCTTTACATTATCTGACAGACCCTTCCGGAAAAGGGCCGCCAAAGCGTCGTCATTCCATTTGGTCAGGACTGCCCACCTACGGAATCTCTGACAGTATAACTCAGCGTCATCAAGCCCCTGATTTAATGCCAACAAGGTATTTTCAGCTTGATCAGTGACATTAGGCTCATCGTACAATAACCCCAAAGCCTGAAAAAATGCATCAACATCACTCAAAACAGGATCCCCAGGTATCAGGGAAAAAGCCCAATCCTGAGGATCGCCGCGCAGGAGAGAGATAATAATTTGAACCTGCTGCGCTGCGTTTCCTGAGGACTTAGATTTTAAGGCAAAAAACAATTTACAATTATTTTTGAAATTCTGAAACTTAGCTCGATCCCCTAAAAACAAATCTGGCATGGGGATCCTAGGTTCCACAACAGGCAACCTAGCAAGATAGATAGCAATACTCTGAACCTCAGTGGCAAGCTGATCCACATGGCCAGACAACTGTGCAAACTCCATTGGGAGAAAAGATCCTCCCCAGCACCCAGAGATACAGAGGAAAAAAAAATGCAACAAACAGAAAAATATCTCTGACAACTCTGACAACTTTTTTTTCTTTCACAATATTTTTTTTCCTTCTGTGAGTACCATACAATTTCAATTTTTAGGCCGGTGATACTGTTATGTTTCGGTAGCTGAGGAGTGCAGGTAAAAAAGGCAATACACCAGAGCAGTTGGAATCTATGAGATTGCAGTACCCTGACTAACCACCACAACTAGAGGCAGCCGTGGAGCGTTCCTACGTTGGTCCTAGACGCCTCGTCACAGCCTGAGAAACTAACTACACCTAAAGATAGAAATAGGAAAGCTATCTGCCCCGGAGCAGAACCCCAAAGATAACAGAAAGCCCCCAAACATGTAATGGCGGTTAGACAAGAGGAAATACTGACACAGAAAGAAAATAGTATGAGCAAACTCTGGGGCCCAAACTATCTAAATAGAAAAGGATAGGAAGGGTACTTACTGCAATCCCAGAAAACCCTGAAAAGCACCAACTCTACTAATTTCAAAATCACCTGAGATCACACGACCTCTACCACCTAAATTAGTTCTCTGGTGTAACAAAATAAAAACAGCAGCCACTGAAAAAACTGGAAAAAGCAAAAGAACAAAACTCAGTGGCTGAACTAAACTGAGAGGGCAGAAGCCCCCGGAGGGGACCCAGAAGGCCCCCAAAGAAGTGCAGGACAAAATGCAAAAATATAGCACAAACACAAAAGAAGCAAAAGTCTTATCTGTAAGCAGGAGATGCAGACACGACACAGCAGGCTACAAGGGAAACTGGAATGAAGGATTCAGACCAGAACAATTGATCACCGGCAACCCTGATGGGAAAATGACTCCCTTATATAAGACCAGTCAGTAACACCTGATTCCCAGTCCTCACAATCTTCACTAGCACCGCTTGTAACCACCAGAGGGAGCCTCTGCTCAGAACTCATCTCAAACCCATTCACAACAACCCAGTGCTCTCTCGTTTGGCCTCTGATTGCCAATTACATGCCCTATATAAACCTGGCCCTGTGGGTGTGTCATTGCGAGATTATTGTGCTTCCAGCCTTTAGTCAAGCTCTTTCTCCTGCTGTTCCTGCTGCTACAAACACTGCTCTCCTGTGAACTGACCTCGGCCTGCCACCTGACTACGTTATCTGCCTGCTCCTCTGCTACCGAACTGCCTTTCCTGTGTACCGACCTCGGCCTGCCACCTGACTACGTTATCTGCCTGCTCCTCTGCTACAAACACTGCCTTTCCTGTGTACCGACCTCCGGCTGCCACCTGACTACGTTATCTGCCTGCTCCTCTGCTACCGAACTGCCTTTCCTGTGTACCGACCTCCGGCTGCCACCTGACTACGTTACCTGCCTCTGCTTCCCCTAGTGTTTGCAGTAACATCGGCTCCAACCCAGACGGGATCCTGACAGAATAATCTCGCGCCAAAATGGAGTCCGCTGTGAACACCCTGAGGCGGCAAGTTACGGAGCTTCAAAGTTTTTGTACTGACTCTCAAGGAAAATATTCCAAGTTACAAACTGATTTCACGGGTCTACAACAGGAAGTAATTGAGCTACAAAAACAACTTCTGGATGTGCGCAATTCAGGGTCCGAATCAAACGCGCGGCTGCCGCTGCCTGCAAAGTTCAGTGGGGATCGCCAGCAGTACCGAGGATTCCTCAATCAATGCCGCATATACTTCCAGATGCAACCTGCTCCCTTTACCAGTGAGAGAGAAGAAGTTTTTTTCATGATAAATCTCCTGACGGATGAAGCTCTTGCTTGGGCTTCACCTTATGTAGAAAAGGACTATGGTCTCCTTAATGACCTGGATGCTTTCATCGCAGCTATGAATCAAGTTTTTGATGACCCAAACCGCTGTGCGACAGCAGAAACCAAATTACATAATTTGCGCCAAGGACGTCGCTCTGTTGTGGAATATACATCGGAGTTCCGTCGCTGGGTGGCCGACACCACCTGGAATTCAGCGGCCCAGAGAAGTCAATTTCGACGAGGGTTATCAGAACCAGTGAAAGACGAGCTTGCCAGGGTTGAGACCCTGACCAGTTGGAGGACTTTATTCAACTGTGAATCCAGATAGACCAGAGACTTACTGAAAGGAGAAAGGAGAGACTGCGAGCACTTGGGAATAGCCCTGGCTTCTCATTTCCAGCATCAGACCACCAAGAAAAGACGCAAGGCTTGTCTGAACCGATGCAGATCGACGTCATCCGAAGACCACTCTCTGCACAGGAGAAGGAGAGGCGACGTGCAGAACATCTCTGCCTCTATTGTGGGGACCCTGGACACTATGCCATCAACTGTCCTAACAAAAGGACTATAGCCTTTACCAACAACAGGTCTGCCAGCAATACGGACCTTTCTCAGCAGTCAGATTCCATCTTGCAGACTATCTCATCAGTAACGCCAGAAATAGACAAAATACATACCACATCATCTCATTTTGTAATCCCCATTCAGGTTGTAATGGGCACCCAAAAAATACAATGCTCTGCCCTGTTGGATTCGGGAGCAGGAGGAAATTTTATGGACTTAAAATTTACACGTGATAATAATATTTCCAGTAGGACCAAATCCACACCAATTGAAATGGAAACTGTGGATGGATCACCTTTGTCTTCTGGACCTGTCACGCATGAGACAATCGAACTGGAGATTTGTATCGACCCGGATCATCATGAAGCTGTCAGTTTCCACCTTATTTCATCTCCGAAATTTCCGGTTATTCTAGGGATCCCTGGTTTTCAGTCCATAACCCTTCTATCAGCTGGGTATCAAGGACCATCACCTTTCCATCTGACTACTGTAAGAATAATTGTCATAAGGAACCCCCTGTTCTCCAACAAGTCCAAATCTCTGAGATTTCGCATGAGAAGGAAGAGAAACTACCACCTCAATATCAGCAGTTCTCTGATGTCTGCAGTAAGAAGAAAGCAGATCAATTACCTCCTCACCGTCCTTACGACTGTCCCATTGAATTGCTGCCAGGAGCAACCATTCCATTTGGACGGATTTACAATCTTTCCGAACCTGAATTGAAGGTATTAAGAAAGTTCCTGGATGAAAATTTAGAGAAAGGCTTTATTCGACCTTCCACATCTCCAGCTGGGGCACCCTGTTCTTTGTTGAAAAGAAAGACTCCACTCTGCGGCCATGTATTGACTACAGAGAGATGAATAATATCACTGTCAAGAATCGCTACCCTCTACCCTTGATTCCTAAACTATTTGAGAGACTCCGTTCTGCGAAAATCTTTACGAAGCTGGATCTTAGAGGGGCTTACAACCTCATACGGATTCGCCCAGGAGATGAGTGGAAGACCGCCTTCAGAACGAGATATGGACATTTTGAATCTCTTGTTATGACCTTTGGCCTTAGCAATGCCCCAGCCACCTTTCAACATTTTATTAATGATGTATTTCGAGATTTCTTGGACCAATTCGTTGTGGCTTATCTCGATGACATTCTTATATTTTCAGACACCTTGGAAGAGCATCGCAGGCACGTCCAGTTAGTTTTGGAACGACTACAGGAGAACCATCTTTACATTAAACTTGAAAAATGTGAGTTTGAACAAACCAGTATCCAATTTCTGGGATATATCATCTCCCCTGAAGGTCTGAGCATGGATCCCGGCAAAATCAATGCTGTAGTGGACTGGCCTGTTCCAAGAAATTTAAAAGACGTCCAGCGTTTCATAGGATTTGCAAATTTTTACCGAAAATTTATAAAGAACTTTTCACGGATCATACTACCAATTACTACACTAACAAAAAAGACAAAAGCATTTTTCTGGTCTCCGGAGGCACAGGAGGCTTTTGACAAGTTGAAAACTTTTTACGTCTGCTCCATTGTTAGTACACCCAAATCCTGAATTGCCATTTACTGTCGAAGTGGACGCCTCGGACTCTGCAGTGGGAGCCATTCTGTCTCAGCGAGTTGGGGACAAGATGCAACTTCACCCATGTGCGTTTCTTTCCCACACCATGTCATCTGCAGAAAAGAACTACGACATTGGTAATAAAGAACTGTTAGCCATTAAAGTTGCCTTCTCCGAGTGGAGACATCTTCTGGAAGGTGCCAATCACCCTGTGACTGTCCTCACGGACCACAAGAATCTTGAATTCCTCCGTACAGCAAAAAGATTGTCTGCAAGACAAGCACGATGGGCCTTATTTTTCTCAAGATTCAATTTTATAATCTCTTACCGGCCTGGTTCAAGAAATGGCAAGGCTGACGCCCTGTCCAGGATGTGTTCGGAACCTCAGGAGAGGTCTAGTAATGACGATACAATTCTAGGCCCTAAAAATTTTTGGGGAATATTGCACTCTAGAGGACTATGTAATAGAATTAAAGATGGATATCAAGAGGACTCTTTCCTTAACCATCCTTCGGAAGACGTCGATCTTTCATTCAAAGAGGGGTTTTGGATGCAGAAACATCAAATATATGTACCTGAATCTTCTCGCCTTGAAGTCCTCAAAAGTGTCCATGATTCTAAACTGGCAGGACATCCTGGAGTTGCAAAAACACAAGACTTACTACTTTGTTTCTTTTGGTGGCCTAATTGTAGGAAGAACGTGAGGAAATATGTTTCAACCTGTTTAACATGCGCACGAAACAAGACCCAACGATCGTCTCCTCTAGGACTCTTGCAACCACTCCCAGTTCCATCCAGGCCTTGGGGATCTATTTCCATGGATTTTATTGTGGAACTACCCCCTTCCAAACAGATGACCGTCATCCTTGTCATAGTGGACCGACTCACAAAAATGGCCCACTTTATTCCAACTGAAGGAATTCCTACTGCTGAAAAAACTGCAGAACTGATGATCAAAGAGGTATTCAGGTTATATGGAATTCCTGACAGCGTGGTGTCTGACAGAGGCGTTCAGTTTACGTCAAAATTTTGGAAGAGTTTCTGTACAGCCTTGGGAGTCACGGTGAATCTTTCTACCGCTTTCCATCCTCAGTCCAATGGCCAGACGGAGAGAACGAACCAGACTTTGGAGCAATACCTCCGTTGCTTCATTTCCTATCTTCAGGATGACTGGGTGGACTATTTACCAACAGCAGAGTTTGCCTACAACAACTCCATACATAGCGCTACATCTCAAACCCCATTTTTTGCTAATTATGGAGTACATCCAGTATTTATCCCTAATCTGCCAGTGAACACTCCCATTCCTGCTGTTAATGACAGGCTTACAAAATTACAGGAATCCCAGAAGGAATTATCAGAGATATTGCTCAAGACCCAGGAAGAATATAAGGAAGCAGCAGATAAACATCGGAGAGTGCCCCCTGCTCTTCAGGTTGGAGACAAAGTTTGGCTGTCCACTAAAAACCTTAAGACACATGTGCCATCCTCCAAATTGGGTCAGAAATTCATTGGACCTTTTCAAATTTCTGCAAAAATTAACCAGGTTGCTTTTCGTTTAAAACTTCCCAACACTCTGAGGATTCATCCAGTGTTTCACATATCCTTGCTCAAACCCTTCTGTGAAAACCCGTTTCCAGGAAGAATTCAGCCACCTCCTCCACCAGAAAGGATCCGTGGTGAAGAAGAATACATTGTGAATAAGATTCTGGACTCCCGAAAATTCAGAGGTAAACTGCAGTATCTGGTGCAGTGGGAAGGTTATGGACCAGAGGAAAATTCATGGGAACCAAAGGACAACGTCCATGCTCCTCGACTTACAAGAGCCTTCCAACAGAGGTACCCAGATAGGCCAGCTCCTGAGATGTCCAGAGGCCATCCTGGAAGGAGGGGAGTACTGTCAGGGATCGAACCCAGTGTCTCTTGTCCACCGGCCAGCAGCTCTACCATCTGAGCTATTCTGCTGGCTTCAAAGTTCCTTGCTGAACCCGGATACCATTGACTGTTGTTCCTGATCGGCTTCACCCAGTGCTCTCTCGTTTGGCCTCTGATTGCCAATTACACGCCCTATATAAACCTGGCCCTGTGGGTGTGTCATTGCGAGATTATTGTGCTTCCAGCCTTTAGTCAAGCTCTTTCTCCTGCTGTTCCTGCTGCTACAAACACTGCTCTCCTGTGAACTGACCTCGGCCTGCCACCTGACTACGTTATCTGCCTGCTCCTCTGCTACCGAACTGCCTTTCCTGTGTACCGACCTAGGCCTGCCACCTGACTACGTTATCTGCCTGCTCCTCTGCTACAAACACTGCCTTTCCTGTGTACCGACCTCGGCCTGCCACCTGACTACGTTATCTGCCTGCTCCTCTGCTACAAACACTGCCTTTCCTGTGTACCGACCTCGGCCTGCCACCTGACTACGTTACCTGCCTCTGCTTCCCCTAGTGTTTGCAGTAACATCGGCTCCAACCCAGACGGGATCCTGACACAGCCTCTGTATTATAATGCACCCCCATAGGCAGCCTTATTTATAATGCACCCCCATAGGCAGCCTTATTTATATTGCACCCCCATAGGCAGCCTTATTTATAATGCACTCCCCATAGGCAGTCTTACTTATAATGCACCCCATAGGCAGTCATTTATAATGCACCCCATAGGCAGTCTTATTTAAAATGCACCCCATAGGCAGTCATTTATAATGCACCCCCATAGGCAGCCTTACTTATAATGCACCCCCATAGGCAGCCTTACTTATAATGCACCCCCATAGGCAGCCTTATTTATAATGCACCCCATTTGAAGCCTCTGTAGTATAATGCACCACCCATTACAAAAATAATAAATCCTGTACTCACCTCTCTTGCTCCCGGCTCCTGCGCTGCTCACTGCTCTCCCTCTCGTCTCCTGACAGCGGGCACCGGGCAGTGACGTCATCGCGCCCGCTGTCAGACGCTGAGAGGGGGATTATGGGAGAGGAGAGCTCGCTCCTTCTCTCACAATGCGGTCAGCTGTATTGGCTGGATGCCGATACAGCTGACCTCCGATGACGGGCGGGGGGCCCACTGCTGGCACCAGGCCCCCAACCGCCTGCTCAAGCCCCATAGCAGCCGGCGGCAGAACAGGAAGAGCGATTCTCCCTGCTCTGCCGCAGAATGTAACTGTGTCGGGGCGCTGTGCACGCCGATGCAGTTACAGTAGCGTAGCTCCGGGTGGGCCCCCTCCGAGCGCGGGGCCCGGGGCCACCGCCCCCCCTGTCCCCCGGTAGCTACGCTACTGAGAAGGAACCATCCTGGCCACCATTGATGTGGAATCTTTGTACTCTAATATCCCACACCAGGATGGATTAAATGCCTGCAAAGTCTTCATGGAAAACACCGGGAATGAGGCGGATTCTGTGGTGAAACTCACAAAATTCATCCTCACCCACAATTACTTTGAATTTGACGACAAGATCTATCAACAGGAGACTGACACAGCGATGGGAAGTAAAATGGCTCCACAGTATGCAAATCTTTTCATGGCCAACCTTGAAAGCGACTTTCTGTCCTCATGTCCCATCAGGCCTCTGGCTACTACCGCTACATTGATGACATTTTAATCATCTGGACGGAGTCTGAGCAACAGCTAAAGACGTTCCATGAACAGTTCAATCAATTTCATCCCACCATCAACTTAACACTCAACTACTCCAGCACTGACATTAACTTTCTAGACACCATCATTAAGCTACAGAACAATGAAATAGAGACATCCCTGTATCAGAAGCCAATCGACCGTCCAACATACCTTAAATGGGACAGTTTCCATCCAAAACACATAAAAAACTATTGTCTACAGCCAAGCCATCAGATACAACCGTATATGTTCCAACCCCATGGATAGAGATGAACACCTTGGTCGCCTCAGAAAGACCTTTTTGAATCAGGGCTACCATCCAAGAACAATTGAAAACCAAATTACAAGAGCCACAAGAATATCAAGGAATCACCTGCTACATTACAAAGCTAAAGAAGAAAATAACCGGGTGCCTCTAGTGGTCACCTACAATCCAAATCTGGAGGTGCTAAGGGGAGCTGCACGGAAACTACAACCTTTACTACAAAAAGATGCCCGATTACAATCCATATTTCCAGACCCCCCACTACTGTGTTTTAGGCAGCCCCCAAATCTAAGAAGCATCATTGTCAGAAGCTCCCTGTCCTCCCCAACAGCTGCAGGAACCTTTCCTTGCAAACAGAAGAAATGCAAAACCTGTCCATTTATAATGACCACGGACAAGATAAAGATCCCCAACTCACATCGGGACTACAAGATCCCAGGTACTTTCAGCTGCATCACATCTAATGTGGTGTACCTAATTATATGTACTAAATGTCCAACTGGGGGTCTGTATGTGGGGGAGACCGGGCAAAAAACTGAGAACAAGGATGAATTCTCATCGCCACACAATAAGAGAAAAAAGAATGGATCTACCTGTGGCCAATCACTTTTGTATCCCCGGTCATAGTTTGATGGACATGGAATTACTTGTATTAAAAGCTAAATTTAAATCTGAGAGAGACAGAAGAGCCTGGGAATATAAACTTATGATTCCAGCACTTAGTGTATCAAAGGTCGTCATAAGTTTATATTCCCAAACTTTTCTGTCTCTCTCAGATCGCATGGATTTATGTCTTTTTACATCAATTAAGGAATTTGCTCCTAAGACCTTCTGGGGCAAAACAACACAATACCAGACCCCAATCAGAGGACAATAAAACTTTCACACTCCTTATCTATGAACTGTTCCAATATTTATGTTCATCCCTCTCCCATAATGACAGTTCTGCTTCACGTCACTTGTCTTATCTACTGTGTTGTTTCTGTGCTGTGTTGTGTATAAATATGTGATTCTTCAGAATTTGTTAGTCTTTGCCTGATGGAGAGACCTGAGTAGTCTCGAAAGCTGCAATTTGTTACCATCTTTTCAGTTAGCCATTAAAAGGTATCAACCACTGAGGACTCTCAATTCTAAATATTTTTCTATATACAATATATTAAGAAATGATTAGCACGGCGGTGTCGTATTGGCAGTAGCCCTTTAAGGACGCCGCTGATCACATTATTGCTCGCTGTCCCATGTGTGACCTGTAACCTTTTTATAAACTACAGATGGAGTGGCTACAATGAGTTTATTATAGAAAGGAAACCTGGCGATGAATATAATACATATTTAATAAGACGGAGATTAGAAGTTCAGCCTGTGCCCCGGGGTGACAACCTGGAAGGCTTATTAACTAAATGTCAGCACTCCCCCATCACCGGCACACTTCTATCATCTCACCGGATAGAAATCCTGACGCATTTCACATATCGATCAGATGTGAAACTTCCCTATGGGGGCGACACATGGAAGAAACGGACAGGACGCCTCTGATATATGGGGGGGGCAGCATATAAAGCTGGGTGTCCGTGCCTGCGCCCCTTTAACCGCAGCGTTTTATACGTGCGTTATATAAGAGGTTTTCCAACGACTGGTCAAGGACTCTGTGTCGTCTTCTTGATTTCCGTGGCCGCTCCAGGAGTCCTCAGAGGGACTAAGAGGGAGTAGAAGAGCCAGAGAATTAAAGGGATTGTCCATATATCATAAAAGAGAAAAAAGAGCAACAGATATGAAGTGGGGCGCTCCACTCTGGACGATTCACTGCAACGGAGTGGGAATGAAAAGCATCTACCGCTCTGGAGGGCTTAAGGCCGGTCACAAACATGTATCTGCCTACTAAATCAACTGATCGACAAAGCTTTGATCAGTGACTGCAGCTTACCTGCCCTACAGGGGGTCAGAGGGAGTCAGAAATTCACCACCTGTCTTTTCAGGCTGCTGCAATGTCTAACCTTCCTACTTTACACTGCAGCGCTGCTTGTTCATATTACAGACACCAAATGATACTTGACATTACGACCAGAAATTTTAACTCAAAACCACTACAGGGTAACACCGTCCACCCCTTCCCAAAAGGCACTAGTCTATGTATCGCCCCTCGATCATCCAGCACCCCATCTCTGATATGTCACATCAAGGTCATCTTCCTGTCTTTCCATCATTTCTTGACATGTTGTAACATTATACATAAAAAGGTAAAAACAAAAACAAACCCTGGAAGAGCAGAAACTATGGCAGCATTGTGTTCCATAGTGTCCAGCACCCGTCTGCAGTGTGATCCAAGAGCAGGTTTAGTTTTATACTAATCTGGGAGATAAAAATAAAACTCGCTTCTACTATTCCAATGGCTACTGCTAAGTAGATGCGTGGTGCAGCCTGGGCGTGGCCAAGATGCTCACTGCACTCTAGTAAACCACAGATTTTCCATGTCTCTGCCTCCTGCTCGTCACACGGCTCAGCTCTGATGGAAAGTATCCAACATCGACTCCATCCTGACATCTTATCCGAGTCTGGGAAAGCTGGGTGACTGCGGGTGCGACCGCCAATCCATGCACAATCTATTCCCTGTACAGCCATCTGCAATTATTATGGATTTCCACATCTCAGTGTTACTTTCAGCTCCAAACAACATTTGAGGTCACCGACAATAACACATTTATTCTCTGCTATCCAAAGCTTCTCTCCCCCACCTGAAAAAAGTTTCATAAGTTTTTTTTATATTTTTCCGTCAAAATATTTTTACTTTTCCCCCATACGAAGGTATTTATTTATATTATTTTTTGTAATATCCGAAACCGCTGGTTTTAACCATATAATGTAGAACAAGAAAAAATATGATATGGGGGGGGTGAAATAATTGTTTGAGATTTATTTTTGTGTTCAATTTTAAAATCGTTCTGCAAATGCGGTAGATTATGGCGATGAAAAAAATAAAAAATTAACAATTGTTTTACTGCTTCTTTTCTAAGTTCATGAAGTTAAAAAAAAAATAGAGTTTGTGGGGTAATTTTTAGAACTTTTTTTTCCATTAATGAGCTGTGTGTGAGCACTTGGTGTAATAATTAATCAAAAATGTTCTAATATTTTGGTTATTTATGACTTTTTAATGTACACTGTGTTCCAATTATTATGCAAAATATTGTTTAGGAGTGATAAGGTAAGATTTTTTGTTTGTCAGTTAAACTCATTGATGGTGATGTGTGTTCAGGGCTCTTTATATCACTGTAAGCAATTGCAGTTGTTGTGTCGACCCGCCACACAATTGTGGATTACCAGGGCAATGGGGTACTCAGAGCCGAGCCATGGAAGTCTATGGGGTCTTTGTCACGTACTTGGCCTGGTTGTGGCCGCGGCGGCTGGCGTTGTTGGTGGGATATTTTACAGGGATTGATTTATGTACAGTTCGTGACGCCACCTGTAGTATCTGGTAATTAGTACCAAGCGCTGCTGTAGATCTCTGAGGGGATGGTGTGGCGTAGATGTCGGGTCCCCTACAGGTGGGACTGGTCCCTCAAAGTCTATGGATTTTGAAGTCGAGTGCAGATAAAAACACAGTCACCACGGTCAGCGTCTTTCCATACCTTTACTTGTAAGATGTTCAGCAGGTCCCAGGGAGCTGATCCAGGAGGATGTATTTCGAGATAGCAGCTGGGCAAGTTAGGGGCCCCTTTACTTCCAATATGACGAGTCCAACTACATGAAGCGTAGTTCCCTCCAATAAATCTGGTTCTTCTACCCCATGCATGAAGCTATGGTGATGCTTCGGTCCCATAACCGGTTAACATGTGCAGGACTTCCAATCCTAAAGCACTCACAATATCTACCACTGTGCCTTTCGCCTTGCGTGCTGGTCATAGCATCCCTCACTTCCACAGATATATATATCAGTCAGTTCCTTCTTAGTTCCTTCCAGAGCTTGCTAGCAGAATACCAGATAATAATCTTTTAGGCAGGAGCACGTCTCTGAACCTCTACGTCTCTAGACAGGCGTCGAATTATCTGCAGCTCAGCTCTCTCTGCAAGACTTCTCGCTGACTGACTGTTCTCAGACAAACTGAACTGATCTGAAGACAGGACACTCTCTGACTGAACACTCCCTGCTGATGTCACAAGCTTATAAACTGAGGGGTGTCTAAGTGCATGTTGAATTTAATGTTCATTTTAGCATTAACTGCTATCTCTCACACATCCTCCAGGGTACTGCGTGTGCCTTCAACACCAGGGCTACACATTCCCCATGGTAAAGACAGCACTCCGGGCTGTGAAATACAAGAAGACAGAAAATTTTGTTTATGCATAACAACAAACATTAACTTCTTCCATCCGGGAGGTACGAATATCTTGAATTAGGCATTAAAATAGAAAAATACACAAAGTATTAAATAACATTTTTTCATATTAACGGTACAAACTACTTTCACTTTTATAAACTTATTTACATCTTTCTCAGCTGCGGTAAACCCTGCTGGGTCCTACGTTCTTCACATCTCTTTATTAATTTCTGTTACACTTTCCATCCCGGGGGCTGGAACAATGCGATGATCCCTAGATCTCATGACGAACAGATCATGTGCTGCGATCAGAGTCTGGGTCGCAACAGTCTTTGTATGAACCATCAGGGGCGCAACGGGTATCTCTTTCTCGTGAGACGCCGACTGCGTCTCAATTTGCGTTGCAGGGGGCGATTCAGCTGTAACCGCAGTTTGCGATGTAGATTGGGTCGCCGATTGCGATGCAGAGTAGGTCGCCGATTGCGATACTGAGGTGTACGCAGGGGGCGATGCGGAATAGGACGCACAATGCTGGTGTGATGCAGAGCAGGAAGCAGGTGTGCGCAATGGCTCAATTGAGGACGCACTAACCTGCTGCTGTCGCTGCTCCATCTCTTCCCAGTCGCTCTCCATCATTGACGGCTGGGTCCCCGCCGGTGTCCCTACCAGGGATTGATCATCTGCTGCGGCCTCCTGGCCGGGCGGGCGTTCCGGAACTGGCGGTACCTCCTCAACCTCCTTTGCCTCCACCGCTCCATCGGTGGGATCAGGATCGGTACTTTTGGGGGCAGCCTCCGGTTTCTCTTCAGCCTTCCTCAGCAGGGAACTTGGGAATTCAGGAGACGGCATTATGCTTGTAGGAGAGAACACTGCGTCCCTCAGCAGCCGCTGTTTCAGGGCACGCCAGCGTCTCTCTATCTCCTTCATTCCTTTTCGGTGGAGACAGGACCTTCGTCGCAGGCGCTCTGATGTCAGAGCGTTCACTTCCTGTCGCAGGACCTGCCGATGAGTCAGAGCCGGGGGCGGAGCCAGGCAACAGCGCGCTTTTACAGGTACGCCCACCTTCTTCTCCAGCGCCTGAGGGCGCGAATATGGCGGCAAAATGGCGGATTTTAGCGCCAAAAATAGCAAACAGTCTTTTTCACTAAAACAATTCCATAGGCACGCAGGGCTCGCAATTTTGCGAGTTTCGCATCCTGTTCGTGACGCCAAGTTGTTGTGTCGACCCGCCACCACAATTGTGGATTACCAGGGCAATGGGGTACTCAGAGCCGAGCCCATGGAAGTCTATGGGGGTTTTGTCACAGGTAGCTGTGGCTCGGTCTGTGGCCCGGGCGGTCTGGCGTATGTTGGGGATATATTTACAGGGGATTGATTTATGTACAGTTCGTGACGCCACCTGTAGTATTCTGGTAATTAGTACCAGCGCTGCTGTAGATCTCTGAGGGATGGTGAGGCAGCTAGATGTCGGGTCCCCTACAGGTGGGACTGGTCCCTCAAAGTCTATGGGATTTGTGAAGTCGGGTGCGGATAAAGAACACAGTCTCACACGGTCAGCGTCTTTCCATACCTTTACTTGTAAGATGTTCAAGCAGGTCCCAGGGAGGCTGATCCAAGGAGGATGTATTTCGAGATAGCAGCTGGACAAGTTAGGGGCCTCCTTTACTTCCAATATGACGAGTCCAACTAGCATGAAGCGTAGTTCCCTCAATAAATCTGGTTCTTCTACCACCATGCATGAAGCTATGGTGATGCTTCGGTCCCAGTAACCGGTTAACAGTGCAGGACTTCCAATCCTAAAGCACTCACAATATCTACCACTGTGCCTTTCGCCTTGCCCGTGCTGGTAGCATAAGCATCCCTCACTTCACAGATATATATATCAGTCAGTTCCTTCTTAGTTCCTTCCAGAGCTTGCTAGCAGAATACCAGTAATACTTTTAGGCAGGAGCACGTCTCTGAACCTCTACCGTCCTCTAGACAGGCGTCTGAATTATCTGCAGCTCACTCCTCTCTCCTGCACAGACTTCTCGCTGACTGACTGTCTCCTCAGACAAACTGAACTGACTGAAGACAGGACACTCTCTGACTGAACACTCCCTGCTGATGTCACAAGCTTATAAACCTGTGGGCGTGTCTAAGTGCATGTTGGAATGAATATTCATTTAGCATTAAACTGCTATCTCTCCACACATCCTCCAGGGTACTGCGTGTGCCTTCACACACCAGGGCTACACACAGACACCTGTGCTAATTAGTTTGGCAGGTGTGTCCAATGAAAGGCAAGACTACTTAAGAAGGCTGTCCCACATTGTTAAGCAGCCTACATTTTCTGCCAAAATGGGAAAAAAAAGGATGTGTCGGCTGCTGAGAAGCAACAAATTGTGGAGTGTTTAGGTCAAGGCATGACTACAATCAACATTGCCAAGATACTTCATCGTGATCATCGCACAATCAAGAAGTATGTATCTGATTCACAGTACACACGTGTGCGTGCTGATAAGGGAAAATTGAGGACTCTTTCCTACAGGCAATTACGTCAGGTTAAAAGAGCAGCGGCAAAAAAGCCTTGTCATAGCAGCAGACAAGTTTTTGAAGCTGCTGGTGCCTCCAACGTCCTCCGAACAACAAGATGCAGGGTCCTTCAGAGGTTTGCAGCTGTGCGTAAGCCATCCTGTCGACCTCCTCTATCCACTGCACACAAGCAGAAACGGCTCCAGTGGGCCAAACAATACATGAAGACTGACTTCAAAACTGTTTTGTTCACCAATGAGTGCCATGCAACGCTCGATGGTCCAGATGGATGGAGTGGAGGATGGCTGGTTGATGGACACCCCATGCAAACACGGCTACGGCGCCAACAAGGAGGAGGTGGAGTAATGTTTTGGGCTGGAATCATGGGAAGAGAGATTGTCGGTCCCTTTAGGATCCCTGAAGGGGTAAAGATGAACTCCATAGTGTATGTTGAGTTTCTCAAACAGCACTTCCTGCCATGGTTCAAGAAGAAGAACCGTGCATTCCGCAGCAAGATCATTTTTATGCATGATAACGCACCGTCTCATGCTGCACATAACACATCTGCATCTCTGGCTGCTATGGGCATAAAAGGGGACAAACTTATGGTGTGGCCCCCATGCTCCCTGACCTCAACCCATTGAGAACCTCTGGAGCATCATCAAAAGGAGTGTCTATGATGGCGGGAGGCAGTTCACATCTAAGCAACAGCTCTGGGAGGGTATTCTGTCCTCATGCAAAACAATTGAAGCAGAAACCATCCAAAACCTGACAAATTCAATGGACGAGAGAGTTCAGAAGCTCCTTTCCAACAAGGGGTCCTATGTGCAAATGGAACATCACCTAGAATAAAGTTTTGAGTTGAAAACTGTTTGATTTCAGTTTGTAAGAACCTGCTAATGCTTATAATTTCACAAATGACCATTTTTATGTTCTTTATTAAATGAAAAGGTTGAAAACTCTGCTGTGCATAATAATTTGGAACATGCATTTTGAGTGCAGTTTGAGTGTTTTATTTTTTTAAAAATATACTGTTATCATAGGCAGTTTGTACAAAAACCTTTCAATTGTACTCTAATAGTTATTTGACAGGAAAATTACAATGACTGAAATTCATATAGGTAATTTGGGAAAATCTGAGAAATATTATTTGCATAATAATTTGGAACACAGTGTATTTCAATTTTTTTGTGGTGCATGTAGGGGAGGGGAATGATAAAATAAGCACCCCTAACGACGATGCATCCACAATATTTTTACCTTTGTATTTATTTTTTTGTTTTACTTTATTGTGGTGTTATTTTTTTTTTTTTTCACCAGTGTTTTACAGTACTTTTTTTACCATCCCTTCACAATATCTACCTTTTATTTATTCTGTTTATATTTTTTACTGTATTTTTTCATTAACTGTTAATGTATTTTTTTAATTATTTAAAATATATATATATATATATATATATATAAATATATTTAAAAAAAAAAAAGGATTTAAAGGAACAGTGCACCTTAAGATGAACCCTTTACCTAAAGAATAAAAATGTAAAAGACGCGTTCTATAGTAAAATGATCACAGGACACAGACTTTTGCTCCTTAAAAGTTTATTACATTAATGTTTCCGGAAATGTGTGCAGTTGCGCTCTTCTGTGAACGAGTTGAAGTGGCGGCATCTAGGGAAACATCTTTCAGTCTTTGGTCTCCCGACGCATCAAGGGAAACATCTTTCAGTCTTTGGTCTCCCGACGCATCAAGGGAAACATCTTTCAGTCTTTGGTCTCCCGACGCATCAAGGGAAACATCTTTCAGTCTTTGGTCTCCCGACGCATCAAGGGAAACATCTTTCAGTCTTTGGTCTCCCGACGCATCAAGGGAAACATCTTTCAGTCTTTGGTCTCCCGACGCATCAAGGGAAACATCTTTCAGTCTTTGGTCTCCCGACGCATCAAGGGAAACATCTTTCAGTCTTTGGTCTCCCGACGCATCAAGGGAAACATCTTTCAGTCTTTGGTCTCCCGACGCATCAAGGGAAACATCTTTCAGTCCTTGGTCTCCCGACGCATCAAGGGAAACATCTTTCAGTCTTTGGTCTCCCGACGCATCAAGGGAACATCTTTCAGTCCTTGGTCTCCCGACGCATCAAGGAAACATCTTTCAGTCCTTGGTCTCCCGACGCATCAAGGGAAACATCTTTCAGTCCTTGGTCTTCCGACTACATGGCACGGCGGCGGCGGCTGAGTCTGCGTCTGCGAACTAAATAAGAAGAAAAAGTAATAATCGTCTGCTGCCCACTGGATACTAAAGATTAGGCAGCTCCGCACCAGTCCTGCGGCCGGCACGATGTTTCAGGGGGCTCCTCCTGGTCCTGTGTCGCCTCCTACGTCTGCTGTGTTGCGTCCTCATTGTTGAAGGCATGATGACAATATAGAGCTTCTTTTCTTCCCGGCCAGGAGCAAGATGACAACTGATGGCTGCAGGCCTCCAGGAGGGATTTTTATAGCAGCTTACTACTGTGACGTCATAATTCGATGACATACCGCGTGGGTGTGGCCCCTTTGTGTAGTCAGAGGGTGTGGTCGGATGATCTCAGCGATTTGCATATTCCGTGACTTCATAAAACTGATGTCATCGAGCGTGTCATGAACATTCTATTTGCAATCCTGACTTCAGCCTCGTTCTGAATAAATATTATAAATATACTTTTCTTTTTTTATTTCCTATGCTCCCCTCTTTTTCACTTAATTACTAACTCGACAGATGCTTGGGAAAGCTAGCAGTGAGTTCAGTAAATATCATGGCACTCATGATTGTAGTTATTTTAACCTTCACATCAAAAAACAGTTATGGACAAAGCAGGACCCTGCCTCATTTATGACACCAACAAGCTTTGTTTCCCATAGCAACCAACCATAATGCTGCAGTCCAAGAAAAGCTGATATTTGTTTGGTTGCTATGGGCAACAAGACCAGTTTTGCTTTCCAAATGAGCAAGCATTACCCACATTTTTAAGTCCCAAATCTTGGCGGTAAAGAACTGACCCCAAGACACTTTGGATGTGCATAAACCGTGTGGGTTTTTTTTTGGCTTTAACGGTTCTGCCAAAATGGTGACTGTTAGTAAGCAAACTAAGGAAGGCGCAGCAGGACACATGCCATAAACACAGTGTTGTCGCCCATAGCAACCAGCATTCCGAGCCACTTTAGAAGTGTAGCTGAGATGTGATTGGCTGCTGCAGGCAACAAGTTTACGGTAAATCAGGCCTCGGTGTCCCGTGTGGAGGAGGAGTGCTCCTTTAAAAGACGCCTGAACAGAATTTTTAACATTTCGGGATATTTCTAGATTTTGACAGCGTGACAAAAACCCAGTGTTCAGGGAGCCGAACCCAAACAGTAACACGGACTTCCTGGTGAAGTCGGCGTCCGAGTCTGAACATTAGGTGTTTGGTACGGATGCCGAACTTTACTGCTCAGGTTCACCCCTCTCTAGTGATCAGATCTAGCACCGAATGCAATTGTTTAACCTGTTAAATGCAACTGTCATGCATAACAATGGTAGTTGAAAAGCTTTAACATGGTGCAGTGAGTTCAGACAACCATCTGCGACATGATCCATGGGTGCAGATGGGGCGACTTGGTAGTCGAAGAGCCTACCTAAGAGCCACATGTCTGACAAGCTATAAATGTTCGGCAATTTCACATTACAATATAGAACTCCAGTATGTTCTACAAGCGATCACAGGTTTAAAAAAATATATATAGTATTATATTTTTTTTTTTTTTTTCGCCATTCACGATACCTGGGATTTTATTCTCATTTTTCAGTTTATTCCGAAATGAACGGCGCCACAACAGTGGAGTTTTTGACCCTGCACAATTTTTTTTAAATAAAATGCAGGTAACCCGTTTTACTTAATTGGTGCGGAAAATCTGCAGCCTCAAAAAAGCCACCAATAAAATCATCTTAGGAACATAACCTAAAAGGCTTAAGGCCTGTGCACACATTGAAGACGATTTTTTTTCTTGTGCAGATTTGTCACAAAACCTGAATAGTTTCCTGATGCCAGTGAAGTGAAGGAGAATCCTGAAGTCTCGAGCACACGCTGCTTATTTGTGACTCAAAGATTTTAATGAAAAATTAGCCCATTGTATGTTGCATTTGTCCTGCTGAGAAATGCAGAAATATCTGCACCAAATACTTAAAGCAGATTTCTACAGTTACAATACACCATACAGGTGTGACTGCGGTGTAATTCGGCTCTCGCACAGGCGCTTGGTTCCTTGCGCCATATTTCGCCCTCTCTGAACCTCAGTTATTTTTAAGGGAAAAGAATGCGTCATGCCCCCATATGTGTACAAGTTTCGGAGACTTGTCCGCAGTGTTCATCCGTGTTCCTTACTAGCTTGTTGTCGCCCTCCCTCGCGCAGGCGGAGGGCTTCCCAATGTCACATGTGGTCTCTTCCGTCAACAGCAGCACATTTTCCCGGCTGGCTCATTAGGCGTGCCGCTTGTTGTGCCGAATACCTAAGCGGACAAATATCTCCTGCTCTCCGTGTTTTGTATCTCATTTTACTGTAAGCGGCCGGTCACGAGGGGGGCCGACACAGGGGCTTAAAGAGCACTGGACCAATTAGAACGCTCACACCCCAGCGTGCCATGGTGAGCCGCGACCCATCAAGCTGCACACGTAACCTGTCGACACGCAGCAGAGGCGTAGCTAGGGGTTCAGCTCAGGGGGGGCGAAACATCTGAGTGGGCCCCTAACATGCGGACATATTATTGGTGCAACCTGCGTGGCAGCACATGGGCACAAAAAGTAAGGGGGCCATTTCTTCATCCAAAAAAGGTGCAAATTTGCATTTTTAGTGGTTCTCGGGCAGCAAAGGGATCATATATTGTTCTTGCACAGGGGCCCTTTCTGTCTGTGGCTGCCTGGGTCCCCTAACCAGGTAATCATGATTATAGCTATGGTGGTATAGGGGAACCTCAGGAGATGACCGCACTGTTATTGAAAATAAAAGTCTATACAAAAGACCAGCATTGATATTACCGCCTTATGGTGACATATAGTGGTAGATACCAGTCCTGCAGGACATATAGAGATTACTGCACAGTTATAGATGGTGACTTACACAGGACGTCCTTTCTGAAGCAGACATTTACTTTTCTATCTGGCCCAGACCGACATGTCAACTTCTCCAGCCAGAACTCATCTGCAGAGATTACAACAAAGACACATCTGACTTCTCACATTTCCAGCACCGTTCACATGTAGAATCATGAAATCCGAGAATGATAGAGTTGGAAGGGACCTCCTGGGTCATCGGGTCCAACCCCCTGCTCAATGCAGGATTTACTAAATCATCCCAGACAGATGTCTGTCCAGCCTCTGTGTGAAGAAGAACTCACCACCTCTCATGGCAGCCTGTTCCACTCATTGATCACCCTCACTGTCAAAAAGTGTTTTCTAATATCTAATGTGAATCTACTCCCTTTGTAAGGTTCTTTGTCTCTGTTGACATGTTCCTTGAAACTCAGTTTTCCGTCGGCCATTTTGCTTTCTGTCTTGCTGCAGCTCTTGCCCTCAGTTAATATGGAGTTTCCAGTTTTCATGTTCCCGCCCTGATTCTCTCCCTCTTGCTTCTTAAGCAGCCTCAGCTGAACAATCAGTGCTCCTGAATCAAGCCTCAGTCAGTCTGTGACCTGACTCCTGGAAGCCTTGGACTTGTACTCCAGCTATTCCCTACTGAGGAACCTTGGAACACTTTTGGACTCTGGAAACCTGCTGTTTGGTGAATCCATGTTTGCAGAGGAATCCATGTTTGCAGAGGAATTACGGTACAGAGAAGAGATCCTGAACCTGCTTTGGAGATTTATTGTAGTGCTTGAAGTTACTCTGGCCTGCTGTGTCTCCTGTCGCTGTTCCTGCAAACTGTGTGAACTTTTCAGCATGCTTGTATGAAGTAATACAAGTCATTTCATTTCAACCTATGTCTCCTGTGTTTTCCTCGCACCCAAGCACAAGACGCTATAGGAACTGTACACTATACATGACAAGATTCAGGAGCCAATGTTTAGTGTCTGCTGGGTCTGGGAAAGCCGTGTCTGCTGTGACTGTGGATATCAGATGTCCGTTTAATACCTTCTGTGATGACAGTGGTTGTGACTTCTCACAACCATTCCAGGTGAGCGCATTCCCTTAAAATTTTACTCTGAAGTGTTACCACAGGTAAACACTATTGTTTTTTTTTTTCCTTTCCTCTTCTCCTTCCAGCACTTCTGCCTTAAAAGATCTGGAAGATGGAGGCCCGCATAAAGGAACTTTGCGGAGTGACTGATACAATCCTTTCAGATGTACAGACTTTAAAAACCCGTTTTGCAAGCCTACAGGACCTCACTAATCATAATTTGCAAGTGTTTGGACAGACTACCCAGGAATTGCGAGCCAGGATTGAGGCTCTAGAGGAACGAGCCCAGGCTCCTGCCATAACCCCGAGTTCTGGGATCCCCAAATTACCTCCTTTTCGTTTTGGCGGTGAACGTGAGAAATTCAGGGGATTTATTAATCAATGCAATTTATTTTTCTCTGCACATGCTTCACAATTTCCCACTGAACGATCCAAAGTGCTTACTATAATCATGTTGCTTACCAATAAGGCTTTGATGTGGGCAAACTCTCTGATTGAGACTGAGGATGATTGTTTGAATCACCTTGATGCTTTTATTTCAGCCATGGGGCAGGTGTTTGATGACCCCAATCGAGGTGCAACAGCTGAAGCAGCCATGTTAACTTTGCGCCAAGGTAAGCGTTCAGTAGCCGAATATGCCCTGGATTTCAGGAGATGGGCTCTTGATACCACTTGGGACACTTCCGCTAAAAAATCTATTTTTCGGAAAGGGTTGTCTCCACTGATTAAGGATGAACTTGCTCGTGCCGACCCTCCCACTGCGTTAGGTGACTTTATTAACTATTGTATCCGTATTGATGCTCGTCTGACTGAACGCAGACAAGAGAGATGGTTCGAAAATAATCGCACTAACCTTTTACTACCTCCCTCCTCAGCTAAGGAACCTTTGAGTAGGATCACAGGGGAACCAGAACCTGAACCCATGCAGGTGGACTCTTTACAAAGACGGGTTAGTGATGCACGCAAAGAACATCGTATAAAGGAAAATCTATGTTTCTACTGTGGTAAGTCAGGGCACTTCATTATAAACTGCCCCAGCCGTTCTCGTAAGACTACTGCAGCAGTCATTCACTGTGAGTGTTGCGAGAGGAGCTCTGTCATGTCCGAGCCTCAGGCTCCAGAGAGATCTGCTGCAAGAGATCTTGATTTCTCGGACTTAAACTCTGTTAGTTCTGGGGACGATGACGGTATAAACGCTGCAATTTTTCAAGTTTCCTCAGCGGTGTCCCAGCTGAGTTGTAAAAGAAACAATTCTCATTGCTTCCTTTCCATCAAACTTTGGGTTGACTCAGTCTGGGTGTCTAGCTCTGCTATGATCGACTCAGGAGCAAGTGGAAATTTTATGGATATCTCCTTTGCTCTGAAACAGGGGATACGTTCAGTGAAGAAGGCTACTCCAGTACAGATGGAGACTGTGGATGGCTCTCTACTGACTTCTGGACCAGTGGATCAAGAAACAGAGCCTTTGAGGGTCCTTATGGGTAAAGATCATCAGGAGAAAATGTCTTTTTTGCTTATCTCTTCTCCCCACTTTCCCATCATTCTAGGGCTACCATGGCTGCAGGTGCAGAATCCTACGATTAACTGGGAGACCAAGGAATTACACTTTCCGGAGAAACAGATGAGTCAAGGAGTTTCAGCTTGCTCTGTTCCTAAAGGAACCATGTCAGTCCCTGAACAACCAGCTGTATACCAGGACTATGTGGATTTATGTGACAAGAAGAACGCTGATCAGCTTCCTCCTCACCGTCCATATGATTGTCCAATTGAATTATTGCCCGGAGCCGAGATACCTTTTGGTAAGATCTACCCCCTAGCGGGGCCCGAGCTAAAAGCTTTGAAGGACTACATAGATTAAAATCTAGCCAAAGGCTTCATACGCCCCTCTTCATCTCCCGCAGGTGCACCCATCTTCTTTGTGAAGAAGAAAGATGGATCTCTGAGACCCTGCATAGACTATAGGGAACTCAATAAGGTTACTATTAGAAACCGTTATCCATTGCCTTTAATCCCTGAGTTGTTGGAGAGAGTGCGGCATGCCAAAATTTTCTCTAAACTGGATCTCCGTGGGGCCTATAACTTGGTCCGTATTAGACCTGGGGATGAATGGAAGACTGCTTTCAGGTCACGCTATGGACACTTTGAATATCTAGTTAAGCCTTTTGGTCTGAGTACCGCCCCAGCCACTTTCCAACACTTCGTGAATGATATCTTCAGGGATCTCCTAGATACATTTGTGGTGATTTATCTGGATGATATTCTAATTTTTTCTAACTCCACAGAGGAACATCATGGACATGTGAGAATGGTCTTAGAACGCCTAAGACAAAACCATCTCTACATCAAGCTTGAAAAATGTGAATTCCATAGGACCGAAATTCAATTTCTGGGGTATGTACTATCTACGCAAGGGATTAGTATGGATGGAAGCAAGACCCAAGCCATCAAGGATTGGCCAATTCCTAGAAATGTGAAGGAGGTGCAGCGTTTCATCGGGTTTGCCAACTTCTATAGACGTTTCATTAAGAATTTTTCTGAGGTAGTGTCACCTATCACCCAACTTACCCGGAAACAGTCTAGGTTCTCCTGGACCCCGCAAGCTCAGGAAGCATTTTCCTGTTTAAAGGATAAATTTACCACCGCACCTATCTTAGTACATCCCAACCCCGAGCTTGCCTTCATAATAGAGGTGGATGCTTCAGACTGTGCCGTTGGAGCTATACTCTCTCAGAGAACAGGTGAGAAGAATGTCTTGCATCCCTGTGCCTTCTTTTCCCAGCAGTTGTCTTCGGCTGAGAGGAACTACGATGTGGGCAATAGAGAATTGTTGGCCATTATTGCCGCCTTCAAGGAATGGAGACACCTTCTTCAGGGAGCTGCACAGCAAATAGTCGTCCTGACAGACCATCGTAACCTTGAATTTATCAGGTCGGCTAAGTGCCTGACTCCTCGCCAGGCTCGCTGGAATCTTTTCCTAAACCAATTTAATTTTGTCATTTCTTATAGACCAGGATCGCGCAATGGAAAGGCTGATGCACTCTCTAGGATTCATTCAGCAGAGACAAGTCCACTTACTCCTCCTAAGACTATTCTTCCTGACTCTAGATTCCTGGGAGTGATTCATAATCAAGACCTACTTAAGGACATCAAGGAAGCATACCATGCGGATTCTTTGTTGGCTCAACCCCCAAGGGACGTAAGTCTTGTCTTTAAGAATGGTGTGTGGATTCAGGGACAACGTCTGTATATACCTGAAACAGTCAGATTGAGAGTATTGCAACTCATCCACAATTCCAAGATAGCTGGGCATAGGGGAATTCTAAAGACACAAGAATTTCTTTCTCGTTTCTTTTGGTGGCCCACTTACAGGAAAGATGTCTTAAACTATGTCACTTCATGTGAAGTCTGTGCAAGATGCAAAACACCTCGCTCCTCACCAACTGGTCTGTTGCAACCTCTTCCCACCCCGTCCCGCCCGTGGGGATCCATTTCTATGGACTTCATTGTGGAGTTACCAACCTCTCAAGGGAAGAACACCATTCTAGTGGTGGTTGACCGTCTAACAAAGGCAGCTCATTTTATCCCTTGTGTCGGCTTACCCACTGCAAAACAGACATCAGACTTGATGATTAAGAATGTGTTTCGCTTACATGGAGTACCGGATGAGGTCATTTCGGATCGAGGGGTGCAATTCACTTCAAGGTTTTGGCAAAATTTCTGTGCAGCATTGGACATTAAAGTAAACCTTTCTTCTGCTTTTCATCCCCAGACTAATGGACAGACAGAACGAACCAATCAGACCCTGGAGCAGTATCTCCGCTGTTTTATCTGCCACTTACAGGATGATTGGGTGGATCTACTTTCACTGGCTGAGTTCTCTTATAACAACTCTCAGAGTGCCTCCACTAAGCAGTCTCCTTTTTACTCCAATCTAGGTTATCATCCTAACATTCTTCCTCGATTTCCCATAGATACGCCCTTGCCGGCAGTGGCTGAAAGAATCACTTCTTTACAAAAGAATATGGATCTTCTAAAGGAAAATCTAGAATTGGCTCAGGAAAGGTACAAGAAAGCAGCAGATAAATTTCGTAAACCTGCACCAGTTTTCAAGGTAGGAGATTTGGTCTGGCTGTCAACCAGAAATCTTAAATTAAAGATTCCATCGTCTAAATTGGGACATAAGTACATTGGACCTTATAAGATCAGTAAGATTATAAGTGCTGTTGCTTGTCGTCTTCAACTGCCCAGAACTATGAGAATCCACCCTGTCTTTCATGTATCCCTACTAAAGGCTGCAACACCCAATACGTTTCCTGGACGTTCTTCTCCTTACCCTGACCCAGTGCTGGTCGATGGTCAGGAAGAATTTATGGTGGAAAGGATTCTAGATTCCAGGTTGTACAGAAATCAGTTGCAATATTTGATTAAATGGCAGGGCTACCCAGTGGAGGACAACTCATGGGAACCAGTCAATAATGTAAATGCTCCTCGCCTGCTCCGCCAGTTTCATCAGAGGTACCCTGACAGGCCTGGTCTGAGGTCATCCGGAGGTTGTCCCTAAGGGGGAGTAATGTAAGGTTCTTTGTCTCTGTTGACATGTTCCTTGAAACTCAGTTTTCCGTCGGCCATTTTGCTTTCTGTCTTGCTGCAGCTCTTGCCCTCAGTTAATATGGAGTTTCCAGTTTTCATGTTCCCGCCCTGATTCTCTCCCTCTTGCTTCTTAAGCAGCCTCAGCTGAACAATCAGTGCTCCTGAATCAAGCCTCAGTCAGTCTGTGACCTAACTCCTGGAAGCCTTGGACTTGTACTCCAGCTATTCCCTACTGAGGAACCTTGGAACACTTTTGGACTCTGGAAACCTGCTGTTTGGTGAATCCATGTTTGCAGAGGAATCCATGTTTGCAGAGGAATTACGGTACAGAGAAGAGATCCTGAACCTGCTTTGGAGATTTATTGTAGTGCTTGAAGTTACTCTGGCCTGCTGTGTCTCCTGTCGCTGTTCCTGCAAACTGTGTGAACTTTTCAGCATGCTTGTATGAAGCAATACAAGTCATTTCATTTCAACCTATGTCTCCTGTGTTTTCCTCGCACCCAAGCACAAGACGCTATAGGAACTGTACACTATACATGACACCCTTTCAGTTTCATCCCATTGCGTCTCCTGTTTTCATGTGCAAATGTATTCCCAACCTGCACAAACTCCTCATCCTGCCAATACCCCAATACTGAGCCCCTGCTACCGTGTCCCTATTACTGCACCTGCTGTGTGGTACAAAAACAGAGCTCCTCTTCCTGGCTCACATAGTAATGTCACCACTGCCCCTTACATCGTAATAATGTCTCATGTGTGCTCTCTAAATGGTAAAATTGCCCCCTATACATTTTGTCCCTAGAAAGTAATAATACTCCATGTGCAACTTTGATGGTCAAAATACTGAGAGCCCTTATAACAATGATGTTTAAGTGCCCACTTAACATTTAATAATGTCCCCATGTATAACGCCTCTACATACAGTATGTTGGGCCCACAGATCCCCTCTACACCATATGATGATCCCACAACTCCCCTATACACTATATGATGATCCCACAGCTCCCCTATACACAGTATGATGAACCTACAGCTCCTCCTATACACAGTATGATGATGCCACAGCTCCCGTACATACAGTATGATGATTAAGAAACAATGTCATATACAACAGTATGAGTATAGTACTACCGAAGCTAAATTGCTTCATCCCAAATTTGGCCCCATGACCCATAAGTAAAGATGAGCTACTCCAAAGAGTTAACATTATATACCAAAAGAAAGAAGTATAGACTCCATCATTTATAAAACTACAAAAAACTTTATTAATAGGAAATATAATGCCAACAATAATGGCACACAATACAGAGTAAAAATGGAGGCAATAAACTGCGGGTATAGATGCAGGGGTTGCACAGACTGGTTAGTAACCAGGGTAAAACAGAACATATAATTATAGTACTGAAGTTGTGCAAATGGGAAATGCGTATCACATATAACAATAATTGGTATTAAAGACCCCTAGGATCAATATTATCCAGGTATAGTGCCATATGCGCCCTATAATTTATCACCAGTTCGTACCCATGTCTTACCCATATCAGACGGTTAGACTGTGCGTCCCCCGCGACCCCCTGACGCGCGTTTCGCGGCAGTGCTTTCTCAATAGGGGATGCTAATTGCCATAACCCCAGGGTTTATATATGCTAGCCATAATTAAGATATTGCCGGTGTGTAGCGGCGCACATGCGTCTGACATCACACGCCGAGTAATTACCACCTCCTTCCCTCCGGCCGTCGCTGCTCCATGCGCATGTGGGCGAAATCTCGCCTCATGACGTCATTGTTATGCGCCTGCAGCGTCATCGACAGCCGGAAAGAAGATAGAGGCGGCGCGTGAGTACAGCGCATGCGCGCACCACAGCGGCCATCTTTTTGGAGACCAACTAGGTGGACATTTTGTGAGAGTGTGCTACAGAAAAAAACGGTGAAACAAATCAAAAAGTGACAATATAACAATTAAATGCAACGGTAAGATTAACCAATGCACATATAATATACTGTGATATGAAGAGAAATAATAATAATATCTACATCTGATTATTACAATGGAGCCTATAAAGTGCAATTTATAGTGACATATGTGACATATAAATATTTTCTTTAATCTTGAATGGTGAACCGATTCTGTGTCCCATTGTCCAACCAGCATAAATCTCAGCAGGAAAGCATCACTTTCTAGAGAATCTCCATGATAACAATACACCGACATTAATGAACTGAATAAGAAAAACTGAAGAAATGACAAATATTAAAATAAATAATAAAAACGTGGTGGATAAATTCACATATTATTAATGCAAAAGGACGTTTACAAAGCTTAGCGCACGAGACTGCGGTGGATATATATCTACTCAATTTTACAAAAATGGCACAAAAGTCAATTTTTCGTTTCGTGTTTTTTTTTTTTTTTCTGTAGCACACTCTCACAAAATGTCCACCTAGTTGGTCTCCAAAAAGATGGCCGCTGTGGTGCGCGCATGCGCCGTACTCACGCGCCGCCTCTATCTTCTTTCCGGCTGTCGATGACGCTGCAGGCGCATAACAATGACATCATGAGGCGAGATTTCGCCCACATGCGCATGGAGCAGCGACGGCCGGAGGGAAGGAGGTGGTAATTACTCGGCGTGTGATGTCAGACGCATGTGCGCCGCTACACACCGGCAATATCTTAATTATGGCTAGCATATATAAACCCTGGGGTTATGGCAATTAGCATCCCCTTTTGAGAAAGCACTGCCGCGAAACGCGCGTCAGGGGGTCGCGGGGGACGCACAGTCTAACCGTCTGATATGGGTAAGACATGGGTACGAACTGGTGATAAATTATAGGGCGCATATGGCACTATACGTGGATAATATTGATCCTAGGGGTCTTTAATACCAATTATTGTTATATGTGATACGCATTTCCCATTTGCACAACTTCAGTACTATAATTATATGTTCTGTTTTACCCTGGTTACTAACCAGTCTGTGCAACCCCTGCATCTATACCCGCAGTTTATTGCCTCCATTTTTACTCTGTATTGTGTGCCATTATTGTTGGCATTATATTTCCTATTAATAAAGTTTTTTGTAGTTTTATAAATGATGGAGTCTATACTTCTTTCTTTTGGTATATAATGTTAACTCTTTGGAGTAGCTCATCTTTACTTATGGGTCATGGGGCCAAATTTGGGATGAAGCAATTTAGCTTCGGTAGTACTATACTCATACTGTTGTATATGACATTGTTTCTTAATTGTCATTTCTGTGTGTTCACAGCTTCTAGTCATAAACAAATGGATTATCGTGCGAGAGACCAAACATGGTTATCTCACCTTCAGGAGGTTTTTAAGGAGGATACTGCTGGTATTTGTATCATGAATGGTGGTGATTCTAAAGAAAAAATTGTTAAATTGAGGACGTTGTTGCACCGGCGCACGAGACTGTGGTGGAACAAGGCGTCCTTTGGACAGTATTTAGCCCGTGCTTTAATTCCGAGAGGGCTACGTGTGCAGATCTTCCCGGCATTTCCTATTGAGGATGATAAATTCAAAAAGGAATGGGAGGATACTGCCACAAAATGCTCTCGGAGATTTATGGAATTGCTAATCCAGTCTGATGAAGTGAAATTGGTAGAGTTGGAGAAAGAGATTGACACTATTCAGACAAAGTTGAAAGATGAATTGAGTGATGATGCCTTGGAGAAGTTAAATGGGGACCTAAACAAAGATCTCACAAATGGGAACAGGAGATCTGTAACACTAAATCTAAAAAATTACAAAGGGACAATTTGGATTCCTTAGAAAATCGAGTTTATAAATGGAGGAATAGAGGGAATAAATCGCGTCCCATACCACAATCACGATCAGATCTCTATCCTCTCTAACGTCAGCAGATGATGCTAGCATTAGATCAGATCAAATGTCTAGTGCAAGTACCAGTACTAATAGGACTGGAATTTCTACAAGAAGCACCAGAGGTCGCTATACAAACAATAATAGGAAAAGACATCTTACTTCTCCAGTTTTTGAACGTAAAAACAAAAATTCGAATTTACAGGTAATTAATTATCTACACATATTTTATCTGAAACTCAATTAGATGTACTGAAGTTGGGGTTAAACTTTGTACCTAATAATGGTTTTGATTTTTTTACAGTCTTAAAAGACTTGCATTTATTTTGTCGCAAAATAGTCCTCCGGAAATTACATCATCATACAGACGATAATTTAAGTGTGACTGAACAACAGACCCTAAATGATCTGGAAGGACCTGTTAAATGAACAACTCCCTAATGATGTAGGTATATTGCCACGGTCAATTACGCCACGATCACAAACTTTCCCCCCCTTGTCAGTCTGTCCACAGGTAGATATCTTTTGTAAATTAGTAACGGAGGACCTAAAGAAAGTGTCCAATAAAATCTGTAATGATAATTTGACACACATGCAGAGACGTGCCTTGGATGAATTGCAGCAATTGACTCGGTGGTTATAAAACCGGCTGACAAGGGGGGGAACGTGGTGATCTGGCCTATTGAAAACTATGAGAAAGAGGCATTTCGCCAGCTTAGAGACAAACATACATATCGAGTGTTACCTCAGAATCCAACTCTACCATTTTCTTTAGAATTGAAAAAAATTCTTGATTATGCAGATGAGCAGGGCCTTGTCCCAAGGAAAGTCTTGGACGTTCTGTTGCCAAATATCCTAAGGTGCCTACTTTTTATTTAATACCTAAGGTACATAAAGATGCCCAGAATCCACCTGGGAGGCCAATTGTCTCTGGCATAGGAGGGTTGAGTGAGAACGTTTGTAAGTATATTGATCATCATTTGAAACCTTTGGTCGAAACACTCCCCTCCTATGTCAGAGACACAACTGACATCCTCACCAAGGTTGACGGACTCTTTCTCGAAGCAGACATGCTTTTGGTGACCATTGACATTGAGTCTTTATACACGTCTATTAGACATGATGATGGGCTTCGGGCTGTTCGTTTTTTTCTTGAAGCGGCCAACTGGGATGGCCATTTTTTGGAATTTATTTTGGATTTATTGGAATTTGTTTTGACAAAAAATTTTTTTGTTTTTAAAGACAAATTTTATTTACAGACACAGGGGACTGCCATGGGCGCGGCGTGCGCTCCGTCATATGCAAACCTGTTTCTCGGCTTTTGGGAGAGGCAGGTTTTCTTTGGTGACGGAGCGCACGCCGCGACCCAGTGGTGGGATGGTTTCGTATATTGACGATGTGCTCATGGTTTGGAAGGGGAATGAGGCCAGCCTATCTCAATTCATGCAGTACCTCAATGAAAATTCCTTTAATCTTAAGTTTACCTTTCAAATATCATACCAAATTTATTGATTTTTTGGATGTTACTTTGTGTGTGGCGGAGGATGGCTCTATTGAAACAGATTTATTTCGGAAGGAGACTGCTGTCAATTCTCTTCTACACGCCTCCTCCGCACATAACTCATCCGTGATTAAAGCCATCCCAGTTGGGCAATTTTTGAGAAATAGACGAACTTGTTCCACTATGACCCGCTTCGAGCAACAGTCCGTCATCCTTGCGGAGCGCTTCAGAGATAGGGGTTACAGTAATCGCTCCATAAAGGCTGGTTATATACGTGCTAAGCGGACAAGGAGAGAGGATCTTTTGGTCACAACAGGGAGGAAAAATTTGAAACAATCTAATGAACTAAGATTTGTCTCTACTTCTAATTGTCGCTGGGATCAGATTCGGGACATATTAAACAAACATTGGCCCGTATTGCAGACGGATGCTGTTCTAGCGGCCAATTTGACCCAATTCCCTGCATTGACACAACGAAGAGGTAGGAACCTCAAGGATTATTTGGTCAAAAGCCATTATGTGGCGAAACCACAACTTTTTTCCATATATCCAACCCACGAGTGGGCTGTTTCCCATGCGGCTCGTGTGTCGCGTGCCCTAATATTCTCAGGTGTGGGACCTTCAAAAAATCTGATGGGAGCAAGGAGTATACGATAGAGATTACATTTCATGTAGTACCACACATGTGGTCTATTACGCCACATGCCCTTGCCCCCCATATATGTGGGTCTCACATCGAGGGAATTAAAAATTAGGACACGTGAGCACGTACGGGATATCGTGGCCGCTAGGGAAGCTGTAGATGTTGGGGAATTAAAAACGTTGCCTCGACATTTTCGTTTGTGTCATGGATCTGATCCCAGTGGACTCAAAATTAGGGGTATTGACAAAGTTCGTGGGGGTGTCAGGGGTGGCAATCTTAATCGTATTTTGGCTCAACGTGAATGTAGATGGATGGTCACTCTTGACACGGTTGCACCTAGGGGCCTTAACGAAAAATTGACTTTTGTGCCATTTTTGTAAAATTGAGTAGATATATATCCACCGCAGTCTCGTGCGCTAAGCTTTGTAAACGTCCTTTTGCATTAATAATATGTGAATTTATCCACCACGTTTTTATTATTTATTTTAATATTTGTCATTTCTTCAGTTTTTCTTATTCAGTTCATTAATGTCGGTGTATTGTTATCATGGAGATTCTCTAGAAAGTGATGCTTTCCTGCTGAGATTTATGCTGGTTGGACAATGGGACACAGAATCGGTTCACCATTCAAGATTAAAGAAAATATTTATATGTCACATATGTCACTATAAATTGCACTTTATAGGCTCCATTGTAATAATCAGATGTAGATATTATTATTATTTCTCTTCATATCACAGTATATTATATGTGCATTGGTTAATCTTACCGTTGCATTTAATTGTTATATTGTCACTTTTTGATTTGTTTCACCGTTTTTTTCTGTAGCACACTCTCACAAAATGTCCACCTAGTTGGTCTCCAAAAAGTGCCGCTGTGGTGCGTGCATGCGCCGTACTCACGCGCCGCCTCTATCTTCTTTCCGGCTGTCGATGACGCTGCAGGCGCATAACAATGACGTCATGAGGCGAGATTTCGCCCACATGCGCATGGAGCAGCGACGGCCGGAGGGAAGGAGGTGGTAATTACTCGGCGTGTGATGTCAGACGCATGTGCGCCGCTACACACCGGCAATATCTTAATTATGGCTAGCATATATAAACCCTGGGGTTATGGCAATTAGCATCCCCTTTTGAGAAAGCACTGCCGCGAAACGCGCGTCAGGGGGTCGCGGGGGACGCACAGTCTAACCGTCTGATATGGGTAAGACATGGGTACGAACTGGTGATAAATTATAGGGCGCATATGGCACTATACCTGGATAATATTGATCCTAGGGGTCTTTAATACCAATTATTGTTATATGTGATACGCATTTCCCATTTGCACAACTTCAGTACTATAATTATATGTTCTGTTTTACCCTGGTTACTAACCAGTCTGTGCAACCCCTGCATCTATACCCGCAGTTTATTGCCTCCATTTTTACTCTGTATTGTGTGCCATTATTGTTGGCATTATATTTCCTATTAATAAAGTTTTTTGTAGTTTTATAAATGATGGAGTCTATACTTCTTTCTTTTGGTATATAATACAGTATGATGATCCCACAGCTCTCCTATACACCGCATGATGATCCCACAGCTCCCATATACACAGTATGATGATGCCACAGCTCCCGTACATACAGTATGATGTCCCCCAGAGTTCCCCTATACTTATAATGATGTCCCCACTGTTCCTCCAATACACAGTATAATAGTTAATAAAGTTCTGACACCATGTGACGCCCGCACTGAGAGCTCCTCTGCAGGGAGGAAATTGCCTTTATTCCTCCCGGCAGCCTTGCTCTTCCAGTCATAGGGGCGGCGCTGGCACGGTTTCAGTCACAGCTCTATGTATAGAGAGTGGCAGCTGTAACCTCACCCCCGCACTGACTGACAGCCGCCTCAGCACCGTCTGACACCCGGTAGTTACCCTACAGGTGCCCCTATAAATAATAATGCTTCTTAAGTGCCCCCTTAATATTTATCTGAGTCCCCCTATGTACAGTAGTAATGGCCCCAGCATCGCTGATGTGAGCAGGGGGTCGTGTGATGACTCTTTCAGCTTCTCCCAATTATCTTCTATTGAGTGTAATCAAACTTATCTAGTCGACATGTGCAAATAGCAAATGTGGTCACATGACCGCCTGATCGCACCAGTGGTCATGGGGTCTCATGACGGCAGGCGCACCCCATCATGACTTTGCGGTCTGTAGTCTCAAAGTGACTGCAGACACTTATCCCGAACCTTTAATAACTTTATAATAATAAATTGCTTATTATTAAATAGAATGCAGATTGTGGTTATTGTATGGTTATGAGTCGCACAACACCAGGGTTATGGGGTTCTCGGCACCGAGCCCGTTCACTTCAATGGGGGAGAGGTCACGGGTAGCACGGCTCGGTCCGTTGCCCTGGGCGCTCATTCAAGGGGGATATTTACAGGGGATTGTAGAATGTTCGTGACGCCACCTGTGGTTCCTGGTCAGGGTGACCAGCGCTGCAGGGTGAATCCTCTGAGGGGTTGTTATTGGGCAGCAAGGTGTTAAGTCTCCCACAGGCGAGACTGGATCCCTCAAGGTATATGGCGGTGCAGGGTGCAGGCAATAAGGCAGACACACACAAGTCAGTCTCTTTCCATACCTTTACTGGTGATGGTTGCAGGCATGTCCCGGGAAGCTGCTCAGGGTGGAGGATGCACGTCCAGTAATCACTGAGTAGGTTTAAGGCCTCCTTACTTCTATATGTGTGAGTTTCCAACCTGCATAAAGCTAAGTTCAACTCTGTGTGTAACAGCTACGCCCGGCCGACCTTGTGGTGGAGCCTTCTTTTGGCAAGAACTAAGTCTATGGCTGATCAGGCCCGACTCCTGTTCTCCCTGACCCCGGTTACGTATCAGCACAATAGGGCCCCTCTGCGACCTGAAGTCCAGCAGGGATTCCGGTTTTCTCCCACTAGCCGTGAAGGTTCTAGCAATCTTCGGACCCGGTGTCCGGTTGTGCAGAGTGGAGGCAGCTAACGTTGCTATATCACCTCGGTCACTCTTTCCTTTTGTCACCACTCGCCCGTCGCCCTACTCACACCCTTAACATAAGCACGGGTAACAGTAGGTGTAGTCAAGTCATCAGCTTCCTTCCTTCCACAGCTAACTGACCGTTTCTCAGTCAACTCGATGTTATGATAACTGTAGTCCCCTTCCTTCTTTTCCTTCATAGACTCTGTCCAGAGCAGCTCTCAGGACCTTCCGTCAGACTGAATTCACGCTCGCTCCGAGAGTCACTTTCCACATTCATTGGGAACTAACAGTCAGACTGTTCTGAGATAACAGTTTGCCTTCTTTCCTCTGTCTCATCTGACAGGAATCACCTCACGTCTGAACTCACACAGCTCAGACCAAGCTCTGACTAGAAAAGCCCTTTCTGGAATCACTAAGCTCTGACAGGAATCCTATCTCTCTGGTGTTCTGAGGAGATCTGATCTGTCTGAGGTACAACCAACAACTAGAATGACTGTCTGGCTAGAATGCCTACTGCTGCGTTTCTCCACACCCCTATATACCTGAATCTATAGGGCTCCCTCTGGTGGCTCCTGGGGAAATGTGGATGTGAATGAATATCAGGTTTTTGTGATTTACCTTTCTGTGCATACTCCAGGGAACATGTGTACCAAGATCAGCTGGGCCACACAGTTACACTTGTTAGGGGGCAGACAGATGGAAGTATTTCTCGTGCGAGGATCACATTGCAATCCTCAGACTGACCGTCGGCCCTCCACACCTGAGTGTGACAGCTGCATAGTAATCCATCATGCTCATGTCAGGAGCGGTACCGGCCAGTCCGAGGATTGCAGTGCGATCCTCGCATGAGTTATACGGCCGTCTGTCTGTGCCCTTGTTATAATAATACTGAAATATTAATCTATTATTAAAGTATTAACGAGCTCACAAGTAAAAAAAAAAAGCCCCCTACCTCCCCCCTGTACCCCACCCACACCCCAACAGCCCATCCTCTCACATGCACCCCTCAGTGCTCTGTCCCTGACCCCACAATACCCCATCCTCTCACATTCACCCTCCGTGCCGTTGCCCCTCCCCCACTTCAGCCCCCACAATACCCCCATCCTCTCACATTAACCACCCCAGTGCCCTTGCCCCCACAATACCCCCATCTTCTTACATTCACCCCCAGTGCCCTGTTCACCCTCCCCCACAATACCCCATCCGCTCACATTCACCCTCACTGCCCTGTTGCCCCTCCCCCACTTCAGCCCCCACAATACCCCCATCCTCTCACATTCACCCAGGTGCCCTGTCCACCCTCCCCCACAATACCCCCATCCTCTCACATTCCCCCCACAGTGACTATGACATGCCTGAGCAGAATGAATTTAATAAATTCAATCCCCACTTACCATGAATCTTGCAGGCAGTGGCTGAGGCAGGAGCAGGAAGTGTCCACTGTCTGCACACAGAGGGCACTAGGACCCAGTGTGGCTGAGACAACCAGAGCCTGCAGGGTAGAAAGTGAAACTACAGCTGCTGCAGCCAGGAAGGAGCTCTCATGAGACAGCAGCTCCTGCACTGCACACACAGACAGGCACTGCAACCTGTGGCAGAGGGAGCCCGCATTGTGCTGCTCTCTCCCTGACACGTCAAATGCTGGCCATGTCTCCCAGTGGGCCCCTGCATGTGACTGGGCCCTCTGCCCCCCCAGTAGCTATGCTACTGATTACAACATCTACATGACTACATCACCAGAACCACCATCAGTACAGGAATACATCACCAGAACAACCGTCAGTACAGGAATACATTGCCAAGCTTAGTACAGCAATCAACTGTAGTACAGCCCCAAATACAATTGTATCGCATTAACCTAGACTACAACTCCCAGTATATAATTAACAATGGTAAGTAGATGCTTGAAGTTGTTGTTACCAGCCATAATTAAACTGTGGACCATACAGGAACCACAGTACTGCTTGGTCCTAGGCAGAAGCTTTATTAAACATTTAAAGAGTAACTTAACTTGTGTGTTAGGTCCATTAATTCTAAGTAGATTGTAATGATTCTGAAGTTGGCTTAAGTATGGAAAAGGGGCATCAGGGGCTGGGATCTGAGACCACCAACAAATGGTCAAAAGACTTCTCAGTAGACAGGACTGTGACTTTCTACTCACTGGATCTACTCTTCGCTGTGTGCATGCTCTCATGTCTCCTGAGATGATGCCTTGTAGGAGGGGTTTGTTTAGCGACTGGTGTGGCCCTCAGAACAGGGTGGCTCACTGATCTGCTCATCAATGACATAAAACATAAAAAATATTAAAAGTTTAGATACTCATTAAAGCGGATATCTCAAGTTGGAAAGTTATTCCCTATCCACAGGGTAGGGAATAACTTTCCGATCACTGGGGTTCCAACCGCCGTGGTTTCCACTGATCCTGAGGAGCCCCAGTTGAATGGAGCAGAGGCATCTGCACTATCGCTTCATTCATTCTAATGGGAATGCCAAAGGTAAGCAGAGCGCTGCGCTCAGTAATCTCTGCACTTCCGTTAAGAATGAATGGAGCGGTAGTGTGCATGATCGACCTCTATTCCAGTTCTCAGAAAACCCCGGGGTCCAAACACCCGCGGACTGGATAACTTTCCTACTTAAAACAACCCCTTTAAGAAGCATTAAAGGGGTCGTCAGTCTAAAACTACAAACCTGCAGTCACTCTTTGTGACTGGAGACATGTGAATCCTCCCAGCGCACGCACTGGTTGCTGTGATGCTTCTCCGGTGTCAGCGACGGGGACAGTGGATTTCTGACAGCATGTATGCGATATGTATACTCCCGGCCACAATCTGACTAGATGGGTGCAGCCTCGCTCTATTTACTTGCATAGTCGGATTCTGGCCAGAAGTATGGAAATCACATACTTGCAGTCACATGACCACCGTTCCCGACGCTGACACTGGAGAATCCTCACAGCAAGCAGTGCGTGATGTGAGGACTCACAAGTCTGCAGTCACAAAGAGTCATATAGAGAGATACATACAATGACTGCAGATTTGTAGTTTTAGACCAGACAACCCCTTTAACACTGCAGCCGATCAGTGGGAAACTGATTATCGATCTATCTAAACATCCGTCCATCACCCGATGCACGAGCAAAACCTTCCATACCGAGTCCCCCCTCATTTTCTTCATACCGAGTCCCCCCTCATGTTCTCCATAACGTGCATCCCCCTCATGGTCTCCATACCATGCTTCCACCATGTTCTCCATACCATGCCTCTCTCCACATATTCTCCATACTGTGCTTCCACCCTCCATTTTCCCTATACCATGCTTCCCCCTAATGTTCACCATACCATGCTTCCCTCCTCCATGTTCTCCATACCATGCCTCCCACACTCATGTTCTCTATACCGTGCTTCCTGCCCTCATGTTCTCCATACCGTGCTTCCACCCTCCATTTTCCCTATGCCGTGCTTCCACCCTCCATTTTCCTTATACCAAGCTTCCCCCCTCATGTTCTCCATACCATACTTCCCCCCACATGTTCTCCATACCGTGCTTCCACCCTCATGTTCTCCATACCTACCTCCCCCTACTCATGTTCTCTATACCGTGCTTCCCACCCTCATGTTCTCCATACCGTGCTTCCACCCTCCATTTTCCCTATACCATGCTTCCCTCCTCCATGTTCTCCATACCGTGCTCTCCCCATGTTCTCCATACTGTGCTCTCCCCATGTTCTCCATACCGTGCTTCCCCCTTCATGTTCTCCATACCGTGCTTCCCCATTTCCATGTCCTCCATACTGAAGTGCCCCACCCCCCCAACCAGGTTGCACCTTCGGCTCTGTGAGCACTTACCTGCTCCAGGCTCTGGCTTGTCCTCTGCGACATTCAGCATTGATGTTGGCAGCATGATGAGGTCTCCAACTCGCACTGCCTTGACATTAGCAACATGCACATGTCAGGTCAGGGAGCTGATAGGAGCTACACTGACCCCGGAAGTGCTGGCGCACACGGAGGATCATTTTTATTCACATCTTAAAAATGCAAATACAAATGAATGCAGTGCGCGTCCTACTTAGGTAGAGAATGGGGTTCTCCTCTCCATGTATCTCCTGAGAAAGGACCGCTCCTAATCCGACTTCTGAGGCATTTGTCTCGAGTACAAATTCCTTCTTAAAGTCGGGAGCAACCAGAACCGGCTACTTACACAGAGCTACTTTCAGTCCTTGAAAGGCCGTCTCCGGCTCCGCAGTCCTTTTGACATAGCTGATTTTGTCCTGTTAACACCTTTACCCCCCAAGCCTGTTTTCATCTTCATGACCAAGCCAAATTTTACAATTCTGACCAGTGTCACTTTATGAGGTAATAGCTCTGGAACTCTTCAATGGATCCCACTGATTCTGAGACTGTTTTTTCGTGACACATAGTACTTTGACGAAAATTTCAAAAACTTTGCAATTTTCAATTTTTTATGCCCTTAAGTCAGACAGAGATGTCACACAAAATAGTAAATAAATAACATTTCCCACATGTCTGCTTTACATACTGTAAGCACAATTTTTAAAAATATTTTTTTTTGTTATAAGGGTTATAAATTGACCGTCGATTTCTCATTTTTCCAACAAAATTTGCCGAACGATTTAATTTAATGATCGCATCACATTTGAAGTGACTTTGAGTGGCCTATACGACAGAAAATACCCAAAAGTGACACAAATCTAAAATCTGCACCCCTCAAGGAGCTCAAAACCACATTCAAGAACTTTATTAACCCTTCAGGTGCTTCACAGATATTAATGGAATGTGAACGAAAAAATTAACATTTACCTTTTTTTCACAAATATTTTTACTGTAGACCCAATTGTTTTTTTTCGCAATGGTAACAGAAAAAAATGGATGAGAATATTTGTTGAGCAATTTCTCCTGAGCACGTCAATACCCCATATGTGGGGGAAAACCACTGTTTGGGATCACGGCAGAGCTTGGAAGAGAAGGAGCAGCGTTTGACTTTTTGATCGCAAAATTGGCTGGAATTGAGAGTGGACGCTATGTCGCGTTTGGAGAGCCCCTGATGCACCTAAACAGTGGAAACTCCACACAAGTGACCCCATTTTGGAAACTAGACACCCCAAAGGAATTGATCTAGATGTATGGTGAACCCCTTGAATCGCCAGGTGCTTCACAGAAAATTATAACGTTGTCGTGAAAATAAAAAAATTAATTTTTCAATAAAAAATGTATTTAATCCACACTTTTGCTGCTGTTGCTGAATCTGTTACATAAGCAGCTTACTTGTCTCCTGTTGTGCCAGCTGTTGCTGCTTTTGCTGGTGCTGCTGCTGTTTGGCTTGCACGAGGTGTTTAATCAAGTCCTCCATGCTGTCTGACGTTGCTTACTAGCTTAATGCCGACTTCACTCAGGACATGCAGTACCTCTGTAGCAGTCACATGTGTTCCCTGGGAACTCTACCAGCACTTCTAACACCAACTGTGGGAATGCTACTCAGTTGGGTGCTTGGTGAGGTAAGACAGGAATTGTTTCCATTTAAATGTCCATGCTGGTTTATTGGTGCTTCATAAATCATGAAACAATCAAAGGAAAATAAACGACCTTCAGTGCAGGCAAAACAAAGTAAACAGTTCTTAAAGTTTTTAGAGGTAGTCCAGGACACAAAGGCTGGATAGAATCCAATCTACGGGATCAGTCTGGAGATAACACACAGGAGGTCTTCCTACCTCCACTCAGACAGAGCATGTGTCAAACAAACAGACTCTATTTTATCTTGTGAACCACACCCAGGGGTGGTATGTGGGCAGTTAGCCCTGCCCATCTCTCAGGCTGACCGTAAAACCTGGCCCAGATGCACAAAACAATCCTTAGTACTATGTGTACTAGAGTATTACCCCAGGTTTACATAAAAAATGACAATCACCTCCATGATACATATTTCCCATCAACTATGTGTCCATCAGCCACCTTACAACATATATACAGACCCACACAGGCATATACACACACATACTCACCTACATGCAGACACATAAATACATATACATGCACACACATGCCTTAATTCATGCACATAATCACATACATATAAACACACTAACATATAAATACACACACGTATACATATACATATACTTACTGTAAGGTGGCTGTCAGACACTTAGTGGATGGGAGATAAACCTGGAGCAATGCTTTAGTACATTTAGGACTAAAAGGGGTTAATCGGCTATAACAGATTGATTGTGAGCAGCTGAAGAGTTGGGAGGGATGGCTGCTAACCATATCTCCACTAATGGGTGTGGTTCAGTTTGTAAATTGAGATCTGTTTGTCTCACACATATCTGTGAGTATGGAGGTGTGTATATCTCCTGAATTGAGTGCATTTGCTAAACAATTAAGAATCTGGACTCTAAAGGCACTGTCACACTTAGCGATCGCACCAGCGATCACGACAACGACACGACCTGGCGAAATCGTTGGTGCGATCGCTATGTGGTCGCTAGTTAGATTCCAAACACAAAGATCTCATCAGAGATCAGCGATCTGCATAACGACCTCTGCGGTCGTTGGGAAAACCTAGTCCCGCCTGTGACGCTGGTGAAGTCGTTCATAAAGGGTGTCACACTCAGCGATTCAGGCTCACCAGCGGGACACCAACGACCAAAAAACAGCTCAGAACGTTCATGAACGATCAGCGACATCGCAGCGGAGCCATATCGCTGCTACATGTCACACACAGCGACGGCGCTAACGAGATCGCTACTGCGTCATAAATCGCTGACGCTTTAGCGATCTCCTTAGCGATCTCGCTTAGTGTGACAGTACCTTAACCCCTTAACGACCGCCGATACGCCTTTTAACGGCGGTCATTAAGGGTACTTAAACCACAGCGCCGTTAATTAACGGCGCTGTGGAAAAAGTGAATAGCGCCCCCCAGAGGCGCATTTTCTCCGGGGTCTCGGCTACCGGGGGTAGCCGAGACCCCAGAGAACATGAATCGGGTCGGTTTTTACCGACACCGATGTTGCGATCGCCGTTATTAACCCTATAACGGCGACCGCAACAAAAAAAAAAAAAAAGTTGTGCCATTTAATTTCTCTGTCCTCTGATGTCATCGGACATCAGAGGACAGAGAAAAAGGGTCCCCAGGACCCCCATGTGGCCCCCAATAGGATCCATGTGGCCCCCGGGCCCTCCGGTGTCCCCCGGTGCCGGCGCCGTTAAGACAATGGCGGGCGCATGCCCAGTGCGCCCGCCGCTATGTGCCGCTGTGCTGGTGGGGGGATGGGCAAATATTCTCTGGGGTCTCGGCTACCGGGGGTAGCCGAGACCCCAGAGAACATGATCCGGGTCGGTATTCACCGATCCCGGTGTTGCGATCGCGGCTATGCAAGCATAGCCGCGATCGCAAAAAAAAAAAAAATGATTTCTCTCCCCTCTGATGTGATCGCACATCAGAGGGGAGAAAATGAGGGTCCCCCGGTCCCCCGATCGCCCCCCCATATACTTACCGGTGTCCTCCGTCCTCCCGCAGGCCCCAGGATCCCGGCTTCTTCTCCCTGCAAAAAAAAAATGGCGGGCGCATGCGCAGTGCGCCCGCCGATCTGCTTTGGCAGCAGATTCAAATTTTTTTTCATTCATTCTCATAAAAGTACATTTTGATCACTGTGATAAACTATCACAGTGATCAAAATAAAAAAAACAGTACATAACCCCCCCATTTATCACCCCCTTAGTTAGGGACATATAATAAAAAGTAGAAATTATATTTATTTTCATTTTTCTGTTAGGGTTAGGGTATAATTAGGTTAGGGTTAATTGGGTTAAGGTTATAATTAGGGTTAGGGTTAGCATTAGGCTGGTTTCACACATCCGGTGTGCGCCTGACGGCGCCCCCGGCATTTAGCCGCAGCGCCGCATCAGAAAATCTGATGCGCCGCATGCGTTTTTTTTGCATTGACTTGCATTAGCGCCGGATGGCGCCGCATGTCAATGCGTTGCATGCGGTTTTGTCCGGATGCGGCGCAAATGTACATTGCGGCGGCCGGACAAAACGCTGCATGTAACGTTTTTTGTTTTTGCCGGATGGTTTCTGATGTCTCCGGGCATCAGAAACCATCCGGCAAAAAACCGCATGCGGCCGCCGGCGGCGCATCAGGTTTTCTGATGCGGCGCTGCGGCAAAATGCCGGGGGCGCCGACAGGCGCCCGCCGGAAGTGTGAAAGCAGCCTTAGGGTAAGGGTTATAATTAGCGTTAGGGTTAGGCTGGGTTCATACTGCGTTATGGCAGTTCGTTAGACGGACTGCGTTACACCGCGGTATAACGCGGTGTAACGCAGTCCGTTAACGCTGCCATTCACCCCCATTTGAGGGCGCATCGCGACGCATGCCGTAAAGCGGCATGCGTTTGCGACTTGCCATCATTCAGTGACGGAGCCTCGGACGCGGGCTGCAGCGTTTGGGCTCCGTCACCGCTAGCGCAGATGAATCATCTGCTGATTCCTCTGCGCTAGCGGGTATAGCATAATGCGATCGCGTTATGCTATACCATTACAGCCCGTCAACGCTATGTGTTGAACGGGCTGGTAAAACGCAAAATGAACCTAGCCTTAGGGTTAGGGTTATAATTAGGGTTAGAATTAGGGTTAGGGTTACAATTAGGGTTAGGGTTATAATTAAGGTTATAATTAAGGTTAGGGTTACAATTAGGGTTGGAATTAGGGTTGGGATTTAGGTTAGGATTAGGGTTGGGATTAGGGTTAGGGGTGTGTTGGGATTAGGGTTGGAGCTAGAATTGAGGGATTTCCACTATTTAGGCACATCAGGGGGTCTCCAAACACGATGTGGCGTTCAAAAAGTCAAATGGCGCTCCCTCCCTTCCGAGCCCTGCCGTGCGCCCAAACAGTGGTTTACCCCAACATATGGGGTATCAGCGTACTCAGGACAAATTGCACACCAATTTTGGGGTTCTAATTTCTCCGATTACCCTTGGGAAAATAAAAAATAGCTGGCTAAAAAAATCATTTTTGAGAAAAAAAATGATTTTTCATTTTCACGGCTCTGCGTTTATAAATTTCTGTGAAGCACTAGGGGGTTCAAAGTGCTCACCACACATCTAGATAAGCTCCTTAAGGGGTCTAGTTTCCAAAATGGGGTCACTTGTGGGGGGTTTCCACTGTTTAGGCTCATCTGGGGCACTGCAAACGGAACATGACCCCCACCAACGTCTGCATTCCAAAACGTTATTACTTCCTTTCCAAGCCCTGCTGTGCGCCAAAACAGTTCCCCCCCCCACATATTTGGTATCAGCGTACTCAGGACAAATTGGACAACAACTTTTGGGGTCCAATTTCCTTGTGAAAAATCAAAATTTGGGACTAAAAAATCATTTTTGTGGAAAATTGATTTTTTTTTTTTCACACCCAGGCATTATAAACTTTTGTGAAACACTTGGAGGTTCAAAGTGCTCACAACAGATCTAGATAAGTTCCTTATGGGGTCTAGTTTCCAAAATGGGGTCACTTGTGGGGTTTTCCACTGTTTAGGCTCATCTGGGGCACTGCAAACGGAACATGACCCCCACCAACGTCTGCATTCCAAAACGTTATTACTTCCTTTCCAAGCCCTGCTGTGCGCCAAAACAGTTTCCCCCCCCACATATTTGGTATCAGCGTACTCAGGACAAATTGGACAACAACTTTTGGGGTCCAATTTCCTTGTGAAAAATCAAAAATTTGGGACTAAAAAATCATTTTTGTGGAAAATTGTTTTTTTTTTTTTTTCACACCCAGGCATTATAAACTTTTGTGAAACACTTGGGGGTTCAAAGTGCTCACAGCGGATCTAGATAAGTTCCATAGGTGGTCTAGTTTCCAAAATGGTGTTACTTGTGGGGGGTTTCCACTGTTTAGGCGCATCAGGGGCTCTCCAAACGCGACATGGTGTCCAATCTCAATTCCAGCCAATTTTGGTTTGAAAAAGTCAAACGGTGCTGCTTCCATTCCAAGCCCTGCCGTGCGCCCAAACAGTGGTCCCCCCCCATATATGGGGTATCAGCATACTCAGGACAAATTGTACAACAACTTTTGTTGTCCAATTTCTCCTGTTACCCTTGTGAAAATAAAAAATTGGGGACTAAACGATCAGGTTTGTGGAAAAAATATGATTTTTTATTTTCACGCCCGGGCGTTATAAACTTCTGTGAAGCACTTGGGGCTTCAAAGTGCTCACCACACATCTAGATAAGTTCCTTAGGGGGTCTAGTTTCCAAAATGGGGTCACTTGTGGGGGTTTCCACTGTTTAGACACATCAGGGCCTCTACAAATGCGACATGGCGTCCAGCCAATTCCGCGTTGAAAAAGTCAAACGGAGCTCCTTCACTTGCGACCTCTGCCGTGCGCCCAAAAAGTGGTTTACCCCAACATATGGGGTATCGGCATGCTCAGGGCAAATTGCACAAAAACTTTTGGGGTCTTGTTACCCTTGGGAAAATAAAAATTGGGGTGAAAAGATCATTTTTGTGGAAAAAATATGATTTTTTATTTTCACGGCTCTACGTTATAAACTTGTGTGAATCACTTGGAGGTTCAAAGTGCTCACCACACATCTAGATAAGTTCCTTAGGGGGTCTAGTTTCCAAAATGGGGTCACTTGTTGGGGGTTTCCACTGTTTAGGCACATCAGGGGCTCTCTAAACGCGACATGGCATCCAGCCAATTCTGCGTTGAAAAAGTCAAACAGCGCTCCTTCCCTTGTGACCTCTGCCGTGCGCCCAAAAAGTGGTTTACCCCCACATATGGGGTATCAGCATGCTCAGGACAAATTGCACAAAAACTTTTGCGGTCTTATTACCCTTGGGAAATTAAAAATTGGGGTGAAAAGATCATTTTTGTGGAAAAATATTTTTTTTTTTTTTTCACGGCTCTAGGTTATAAACTTGTGTGAAGCACTTGGAGGTTCAAAGTTCTCACCACACATCTAGATAAGTTCCTTAAGGGGTCTTGTATCCAAAATGGGGTCACTTGTGGGGTGTTTCCACTGTTTAGGCACATCAGGGGCTATCTAAACGCGACATGGCATTCAGCCAATTCTGCGTTGAAAAAGTCAAACGGCGCTCCTTCCCTTGCGACCTCTGCCACGCGCCCAAAAAGTGGTTTACCCCCACATATGGGGTATCGAAGTATTCAGAAGAAATTGCACAACAAATTTTGTGGTTCATTTTTTCTTTTAACACTTGTGAAAATAAAAAACTTGGTTCCGAAGTAAAGCTTTTGCAAAAAAAGTTAAATGTCAATTTTTTCCTTCCACATTGCTTCAGCTCCTGTGAAGCACTTGAAGGGTTAATAAACTTCTTGAATGTGGTTTTGAGCACCTTGAGGGGTGCAGTTTTTAGAATGGTGTCACTTTTGGGTATTTTCTATCATATAGACCCCTCAAAGTGACTTCAAATGTGATGTGGTCCCTAAAAAAAAATGGTGTTGTAAAAATGAGAAATCGCTGGTCAACTTTTAACCCTTATAACTTCGTAACAAAAAAAAATTTTGGTCCCAAAATTGTGCTGATGTAAAGCAGACATGTGGGAAATGTTATTTATTAAGAAATTTGTGTGACATATCTCTCTGATTTAAGGGCATAAAAATTTAAAGTTTGAAAATTGTTAAATTTTCAAAATTTTCGCCATATTTCCGTTTTTTTCATAAATAAACACAAGTCATATCAAAGAAATTTTACCACTAACGTGAAGTACAATATGTCACGAAAAAACAATCTCAGAATCAGCGGGATTCGTTAAAGCGTTCCAGAGTTATAACCTCATAAAGTGACAGTGGTCAGAATTGTAAAAATTGGCCCGGTCATTAAGCTGCAAAATGGCTCTGTCCTTAAGGGGTTAAGGGCCCCGTTACATGTTTCAATGTCCCAGCGATCCCACCAATGATCCGACGTGGATGGGATCGCTGGGACATCGTTAGCTGATTGCTGGTGAGCTGTCACATAGTGCAGACCACCAGCGATTAGGACAAGCGAGCACGCTGATATTCGGAGACAAGAGCAGCCATGCAGCGATAAGGACAAGCGAGCACGCTGGTATCAGGACAAGCCAGCACGCTGTACGGCGCTGGGAGCTCGCTGATCATTGGGCTCCCACTGTCACACGCAGCGATGCGCGCTGGCCAGCGGGACACCAACGATGAAAAAATGGTCCAGGCCATTCGACAATGATTAGCGATATCCAGCAGGAGGGCTGGTCGCTGCTGGGTGTCAAATGTAGCGAGATCGCTGGCGAGGTCGCTATTGCATCACAAAGTCAGGGACGCTTCAGCGATCTCGCTATGTGAGACGGGGGCTTAAGTCAGGCGGGGTAGCCAGCACTATTGTATGGACTTTTTGCTTTATGTTTACTTTGTGCTGGAGAAGGACTATATTTGAGTTTCTTGTGATGTGGATTATGAGAACTGAAATAAACCTGCTGGACTTTTAAACAGAAACGGTTCCTGTGATACCTCATATCGCTCCCAAGTGAGTAGCATTGCTACATTTGGAGGAGAATGTGGACAGCATTTCCATGGAACACGTATGACTGCTACAGAAATACTGCATGTCTTGGGTGAATCCAGGGAGCAGCGTCAGACAGCATAGAGGACCTGATTAAACACCTGGTGCAAGTCCAGCAACAGTCGGCTGATGATTTTTCTATCTGGAAGGCGGCGAGGAAAGCCTTGCAGAAAATGATCCTCGGAGACGACTTGGAGACCTTTTTAACCGTTTTTGAAAGGGTTGCCAAAAAAAAGAAACTCCCACCAGAGTAGTGGTTGGAAGTCCTGGCGCCGTACTTATTGGGTGAGCCACAAAAGGCTTACTATGATTTAGCCTTACAGGATATCAAAGAATACACAAAATTGAAAGTGGAAATTTTGGAGCGCTTGAGGGTGACAATGTCTGTCAGGGCACAACAGGTCCACCGCTGGGCATATCACCGTGACAAACCCCCTCGCTCCAAAAATGTTTGATCTGCTGCACCTTGCCCAAAAGTGATTGCAGCTGGAGTCCTCTACACCAGTGCAGATGGTAGAGCAAGTTGTAATGGACCAGTTCGTGCACTCCCTTACAATCCCTGGACTTCTGATGACATAGTTGGACTCTTCAAAAGTTATCAGGGGGTCGACCGTTCCTCAGGGAGGCAATCCACTCCATACTGAAAGTCCCATCAGGGGTGGAAGCTAAAAAGGGGGTAGGGCATCCAAAGTTGATGGGCGAGGAGGTCATGCCGAGGGCTTCATCGAGAGATGTAATTTGCTGGGGATGTCACAGCCCAGGTCATATAGGTGCCTATTGACCCCTGACTGCTGAGCAAATGAATAGAATAGGACGCCGATGTTCATGATGCACATATCTGGCCTGCAGTGTGGTCTGTCCACCCAGCGAGGAGCTGCAAACTTGTCCTGTAAATGTGAATGTTCTGCAAATGACTGGACTACTAGACTTGGGGAGTTTGATGACCGTCCGTCTCCAATTGATCCCTGGTGGAATCGTCCGCTGCATTCACGGGGATGCTAAAGACTATCCGGTGGCCAGAGTGGTCATTAAGATGGCCCGAGGTACTAAGTAACATGAGTTCAGCATGGTCCAGGGTTTATTGCACCCAATTATCATAGGCCGAGACTTTATAACATATAAACACACATATCTACATGCCCACATGTATACATACACACATACATATATACTTACATACAGACATTTATACATACTCACCCGCCTATATACATACATACCTATACTTATGTACTAATATACATATACACACCCACACACATGTATACACATACACTGTATGTTACACTCACATACTGTGTTTATATATATATATATATATATATATATATAACACAGACTCTCTCGTCTACATTCATTGTTATATAGAAAGAGCATGGTGCTGTTATTTGGCAAACACCTACAAGTATACATGCACATAAGAATACATACACACTCATCTACACGCACACACACACATATAAATGCACCCACACACACATATACACACAAATACATATACATGCAGACATGCACGCCTTATTGCAAACACATATTCACATTTCACGTACATGTTGTAGGGATTCACGTTCTCTGATACGCATTAAGCATGAGGCCCTAGGTAGCGTTTTCACAGGCAATGCAGTTTTGGTCCAAACACGTTCAGTTTTTATTGCTACCCACTAGTTGCACAGCCCTGAAACAAACTCATAAACTTATATCTCGACTTTGTCCAGGTGCTAACTAAGGCCTCTTTCACACATCAGTTTTTTTGCATCAGTCACAATCCGTTGAAAAAACGGATCCGTCGCATCCGTTTTTTTCATCCGTTTCTTCCGTTTTTAGACGGATCCGTTTTTTAAAAGCCGGCAATTCAGTGCGCTTTACAGTAAAATCACACTGACATGTTTAATACTGCTGACGTCAGTGAGGCTGCACGGAGTCCTTGGCTGACCGAAGTGAACTCGATATCGTGGGAAATATTTCAGAAACTTTCTCAAGCTAATCAGTTCATCCCCGGTCAGGCGGGGAGCCTGCGCAGACATGATTTCATTCATTCTGCAGTGGTTTACAGCCAGGCCGGTAGCATTAGCATCGGTCCCGATTTTAAACTAGTTAACCCCTTGTGATGGATTGCAGCGGAGGACCTGACTGAA